>OV179146.1:3268888-3919166 GCA_921972225.1 Euplexia lucipara | reverse complement strand
TCTCTGAGATAACACTATCAACATTATAATAATCAAACGATTATGCTCCCGGCGATAACGAAATCTTAGCAACCCTCAACAAACAATTAGTTACCTAATTCGTTATAATTAAAACGCTACAGATCAGCTGATTGCTACCGTGCCAGGCCAGACTTGACATTTTATAGCTATTTTAAGACTTACGGGCACCTGATCGGACTGACTTCAATGTCAGATGCCAAATACGAAAATTCAAAACTCGCCTAGATATCTAGTAGTAATAATTGTATGAAAAGGTGACCGGCCCGCGTCGGCACCGTACTCACCGCAATCCTGACGATAAATGATGCGAAGCAGGATCTGCGCCTCCGTATTTACCGCTTTGGAGTCCCCGCGGCGACTAAACCAAGTGGCCAGTTCCCGGCCCAACGTAATCACGAATAGGATAATAGTCTCGAATGGGAGCCAACGCTTTTGCTTTGTCACTTAAACGAACAACACAGTACATCACACAGATATATCGGTAACTGACCAAACGCACGGATACATTGTGGTATAAATTCAATGTTAGGTGGGATAATCTGCGAGTCCCCCTTGCTTTCGTTAATCAAATTATCAAAGTATCCGGTGAAAGTCGTTTTCGTTTTTATGCGGTAATACACGAATGTGTAGAGAATGGTGAGTTACGAGTTTTTCGTGTTGTGGGAAAAAATCCCGTTCGTAGAATGAGATCGCACGGCCGTGATATCCACGATTAGCGAGAAGTTGAAAACGCGATTCTCTTCACTCGTCGTCGCACACCCGTCGGACCGTCGAACAGGAAGAGCATAGACTAAACATTTTGGAAACAGATGTGCCGCATGGCAAGTGGCAAAGTCATTTTACGGACTTTTCCAGCCAGTGTCTAAAAAAATATCTTTACTTTATTAATTTCAACTAAATATTTTACTGCTCGTTACAATTAAAGTTTTAACTTTTCTGCCTCGTCATAGGTTTAATTAAAAGATGTCTTCTTCAATAATGAAATTGTACCTAAGGGTTATGGATACTGGCCGACGGAGAGTCAACCGTCGACTCTTTTTCGGTTCCTGCTACCACTTTTTTTAAGAAAATTTGCACATTAATATCTAAACATCGTGGGCTAGCCCGTGAACCCGTCACCCGTATGATTGACATAATTATATTTGGAAAAACAAAATATTCAAAGCGCATTGCGTTTATGCCTACTTTCTTGTCTGGAAATATTTAAAATGCATTTGGCAATAATTCGTGAAGTCTTTGTTTTCAATTGTTTATTTATTTTTATTTTATTTGGCAACATTCAAATCTAATGTCAACTAGTTAAGAAGAGTTTTCATCATCTGACAGCAATCACGAAAGGATCTTTGAACCTTTGTTAGCATTGGTCTTCTCGATTAGAAGACTAATGCTAACAAAAACCAAAAGATCTACAATAGTTTTTTGTAATACATGGAACTGTACATGATATGGAAGGCCGTTGGTCAAGTGGCACAGAAGTAGTTTAAGTTGGCTTCATATTGTGCTACAATTCAGTTCGGGTAAAATACGAAATAGTCAATGTCACTGCTGCTGCAGCATTGACTGCTGATTTAAAGCAGAATGAAATCTTTGTTTTATGGATTCGTGAAATATTTAAGCTTATTTAATAACAGAATCTTGTAGCAGTTTTATCTTATGAAATAGGTACAAGTTGTAAGTTGTTTTTATTTACCGGTTTATGTAATAAACAAACACGTTGTGTGTAAATACAGCTTAAAATATTATCAATCACCATAGACTAAGTGCTTTATAAAATATCTTCCATTGTAGTAGAATATTGATGTAACATTTAAATCCACTCACACAGTCATTGATCAAACATGTTAAAACTTTGGTTTTCTGCCAATCAACCTGCTTTTGCTTTACAGATAGAGACTTCTTTCAAACTTTTTGTATGATAACTTGACAGGTTTTACCAACCAATTCTTACAGTATGTCTAAAAAACAAGGTAATGCTAGCAAAGACCAAAAGCCATTATTCATTTCTTGTGACGAGTTTCCTTATGTTTCTGCATACCTACATTCATTTTAAACTGACGCGGTCGCTAACTCCTCGTAGCTTTTGTCTATGATAAATATGATTATGTTAATGTAAATCACTAAATGAGATTTCGGATGAATTTTGAATTTTATGATTTATTATGTTGACTGAGAAATTTTCATCATTCATCAATTCGTTTTTGGTAGATTTTTCTCAAAATACTAGCAAGTCTAGCAACAGCAATCTACCAATTTTCTAATGTCATTGTGACATTTGTGACGCATAATTTGCGCACAGCTGTGTCATGTTTTCGTTAATAATTTCGCAGATTGTCGTTGACTAAAATAAGAAAAACAGATTAAAATTGCAAATTACTTCATAAAAGTTCAAGGATATGTGATTTAGTGAAGATGTCTTCGTCTAAATCCGAATCTCTTAAAGGTACAAAAGAAAACTTTACATTGTTTACTTATACGGCTTCAAGGCGCTTGAGAAAAAAACTTATTTATTTTCGTTTTACAGATACAGTGACAGTGTTAATTAACTCTGTCGGTGATAATGAGAACTCCGTGAACAACGTTGTAATAAAATCACTGACTAAAATAGCGAATACTTATCCAAATGAAGTTATAGAAATATTTTGCGAGTTTTACACAAATACTGTGAAAGTTAACCCTACGCAGCTTGGAAACATTGTAAAGTGAGTAATTTATACCTTGCAATAATACTGTAGCCGATCTTAATGGGTATTGTAATAGGTTAATAACCTGATTCTTGATAGTTTACGTTGTTGTGCAATTCGCAGCATCTTTTTATCTTAACTCCTCAATATGATTGTATATGACAAAGCAAGCTCTGCCATAGACCCTTAGTTAAGTATGTTGATAGGTACCTAATGACTAATTCTCCCAATCATCCATCAACCGGATAAACTGCATTCCCTATTTAAATAATAGTGCGTACAGCGACAGATATCTTTACTTTCAAGTCTTGCATTCGAGAATAATTTAGCTAGAAATTAAATAAATTATGTTTTAAGATTTTCAGTATACAGGTAAAGTGTGTGTGACCAGTTTAATGGGTATTCAGCAACAACAATAAGATGGTTTGTAAGGAACCTTTCAACTATGTATTCTGTAGCAGTGGCCATCAACATATCTTTGTGCTCTATGACTAGATGCATTGCCTACCTCACTTTGTTAAATGTAGTTTTGTTAAATGAAGGTTCTTCTATTTTCATCTTCATCAATATCATTGTTATATTAATGCTTGCGGGGCAGCTCACTATTCCTGAAAGCATCCGCAGATTAAAAAAGAGGTGAGACATTCTCAACCAGAATAGTCATTATGAAAACTGACTACACAAAAATAGGGTATACTTTAATGGAAGTAGTGCCGCAAACGCTAATAGAGGCATCTCAACTGCTTATAGTCTGAAAGACTGATTGCAAGATATAAACATATATAAAAAAAATAAAAAATATTAATGCTTAGCAAAATGATGTTGATTGTTTTTTAAAATAATTGCTCGCACAGTTAAAATAGTTGAATCTCATGCACTAGGCAACCAGTAGTTATCAAAAATATTGAACACACATTGATTTTAACTTGTTTAATGTCTTAAAACTACTGAGACATCACAAGGAATGTCTGCAGTTAATATTAGTATGCTAATGTGGACCAAAAAATAAGATAGCATCTTGATGGGTAAATTATACACTTTTGCCATTTATTCATTCAATACCATGTATAAATTACAATACTTAATGAAGTATAAAATCTATTCATAATGATAATAATATGAGTTGATACCGTTTTCTATTTTAGTCTTTTGATATTGCATAACAATTCCATTGATTTTACATACATTAAGGTAAAATTACAAATGGCTCCAATTATCTGTGATGCCAAACTTTAAATACTATCAGCACTTGCCTATTTAGTTAGGGATATTAAACATAATGAGGAAAAACAATTTTAATGATTTTATTGTAAAGTCATTAATCATACACTCAATAATAATCTCACTGTGAGATTATTGGGTTAAAAAAAACTAGACATACACTTATATTTTTAGGGTTTCATACCTCAGAAAGCAATAAATAATAATATTAAATATTCCACAACTTATCACACAACATCATTTAGTCTCAAGCTAAGCTTGAGAGCTTGTGTTATGGGTACTAAACAGCTGATAAACATACTTATATATTTCTCAATACATACTTGTTATAGATAAATTACACCCAGACACAGAACAAATGATTGTGCTCATCACACAAACATAAGCCTGGGTGGGAATCGAACCCACAACCTCCGGCATAGCAGTCAGGGTCACTAACTAGACCAACGGGCCCGTCGCAATAATCGAACCCTTAGTGTGTAGTGACATTGATGTCTACCCTGTTGTCTGTCCATCTATCAGGATCCTTTTTCTCAGAAATGCATGGACGGATCAAACCACAGATGATCGAATCTGGCATCCAGTTTAACCAAGGCTTATCATGTTAACTAGTACCTGGTTGTGGTGGTCCAAAGGGCAGTCACTCCACATAAAACACTGGTATTCAACTGCATCCGGTTAAACTAGAAGCCAACCCTAACATAGTTGGAAAAAGACTACTTCGACGGATAGAGTTGTGATTAATATCAAAAACATCTTAGGGCCTATACACACCACGTTTTTTAAACGCGCCGTTAACGCACGATAGTAGCGATACAAACGCGATACGCACGCCAGTTAGACGCAGCCTGTAGACTCTCGCTCTAGCCCTGTAGGATAAAAACACGTTTCTAAAACGCGCAGCAACGGCGTGTTTAAAAAACATGGTGTGCACAGGCTCTTAAGTGACAAATCCAAACTTCCATTATCAAAAAATATGACCATATGGTCACGTTGAAAGGATGGATGAAAGGCGACTAACGAAAGGTATTTACAAGGCAGATGTAAGTGGGAACGCCGGGAGGGGACGTCCTAGAAGGACATACATAGACCTTGTTGGTGAGGTTCTTCAGAAAGGTCAGGTGCGTAGTACTCGCAACCGGCGTGTGTGTATGAAAACATGTATGAATGTAAACGAAGCAAAAAAAGTATGTAAGAATCGTAGCATATGGCGCTCTGTAGTTTCTGCCTACCCCCATGGGAAAAAGGCGTGAGTTTATGTATGTATGTATGTCCATAAACTATCTGTTTTCATTTTTAATTTTGCAGAGTTCTAGAACAAACATGTGTGAATCAAGTAAAGAGGTTGGAGCCGTCTGCGGCTACCAACCTAGTGACAGCTATGCTTCGTGCTATGATGGAGAATGTGACTTACGAGCCGGTGGTGCAGATGGGGGCATCAGCTGTTCTGGTTGCTGTGGGCCATGAGCATTTGGATCTGGTGAATATTTTTTATTATAAAGCTGTAAATACTTAAGTATCCATGCATAGGAATTACATCCCAGTACTATAAATGGTGCAGAATTAATTGGAAACTCGTTTTCGATGAAAGATACCTAGATGGAATAGAATACTTTATTGTACATACACCAAATGGCAAAAAAAACACAAAGAAATTAGAATTTAGTGAGCTACCGTGACGCATCCGTCTTAAATCCCTAAAAACAAACGAATAAAAAATCAAATCTTTCATCTTTGAATGTGTGTGCTTCTACATGGTAGATGTAGCTGGAGCAAGTAAAGATGCGGGTTACACGCGTGAGTAATATGCGCAAGCTACTTGTTCAAGTTAGTCGCTTGTACTTGTACATAATGCATATAACTGGAGCAAGTAAAGACCTGGGCTACTTGCGCAAGCAGTACGCACAAGTTATTTGCTCGTGGTCAAGAGCTTCATGCGCAAGTGACCCGCGCGCGCCACAGAGTACGCGGGTTAGTTGCATGGGTGGCTGGCTTTGTCACATGCTCGAGTCGCTAGACCCGCACATGTTTTTAAACGGTAAAGTTTACGATGCATAAAACCTGCGCAAGTGCCTCAATATGCGCAAGCTACTTGCACCATGTAGAGCACCCTTAGTTTAGTTTATATAAACTACGAAAAATTTCTGCAATCTTGCAAGCTAATATCATGATATTTGCTTTGATCTAATCCGGACCAAAGACATGCAAAGTATTTCAAGACTTTAGTAACGTAATAATTTAGATACATGACATTATTATGAAAGAAAAATTAAAACAGCTTCATCTTACCTTTTTGATCACTTACATTCTCTCTAATTTGTGTCAATGTCGAATGCGTCACCGTTCTAGTCGTAACAGTGATCTGTCCGGTTAAGAATACAGGCACTCAACCACTTAAATTGGCGCTAAGAGTGGCTATTTCCTGTAGACCCTGTAGTTGTCCGGCTGTCATAAATGAGTTGAGATGCAGACGGTATCACGTAACCTATGATTACCTTTCTCATATTCAAAACTTGTTGCCATCACGACTTGGTGGACTAATATGTAGGTACACACAAAAGATACCTAAATACATACATACATATCGTCACGCCTGTAATCCCCGAAGGGCTAGGCAGAGGTGTACCTGGTAGTACACCCACATTTCGCCATTATGTTTAAGTCCCATGTAATAGGGGGCGAGCCTATTGCCATCCATCGGGCACACATCCAGACTCCGGGCTGTTACTGAGAAATCCCAGATTGAAAAACTCAATGACACTTTGCCCGACCCGGGGATCGAACCCGGGACCTCATGACCAGCAGTAGCGCTAGCGACCACTAGACCAACGAGGCAGGCAGATACCTAAATAATAATAAATAATAAAAAAAAGATACCTACTTCATTTTTATTATTGGAGACAACAGTTTGTGCTTGTGGCTTCGTTCGCATGGATCTCGTTTAGCACAGGTCAATTTGATGTAAGAATGTATTGTGTTTGATGTTAAAAAAGTTAATGCACCAGTGCAAAACCGGGGTGGGTCGCGAGTAAATAATAATAAAACTGTAAATGGGGTAAATTCAAACAAACAAACAAACATAAATTTAAAAACTATTTTACAAAAAATAAAACCGACTTCAAAAATAACACTAAACGGTGTAAAATAACTCTAAATTAGGAAGTCTGTGGCTTTGGTACTTTTGTCTTATTCTTGATGGGCCACCGACTTCCGAATTTAGAGTTATTTTACACCGTTTAGTGTTATTTTTGAAGTCGGTTTTATTTTTTGTAAAATAGTTTTTTTATTTTTCCATTTTTAGTTGTTCCCATACAAACATTTGCCATGAATTGATTTTATATTGTTAATTATTAACAATACATGTCATGTCATTATAATAGGGTTATCCACCTAACCCTAATAAATGAAACTTAACACTGTCGAAATCTAGGTAAGTATATTGAACACATCTGCCTACCCCTCTGAGCATACAGGCTTGATGATACGTCATGATGTTGTATAAACAATAAACATCCAAGCGATTCCAACAATCACGATAGATTTGCCGTATATTTTTGAAGAGTTCCGTTGTATATCTCCGAAGATCAGCACCAGATCTTCACCAAATTAAAATGGGACCACCTCAGGAGTCTACTCTTTCAAAAAAAAAAAAGAATTTCGAGAATCGGTCCACAAATGGCGGAGAAATCAGGTAACATACATAAAAAAAAAAAATACATACACACGAACATAGAACCTCCTCCTTTTTTTGAAGTCGGTTAAAAATGATTTAATTGCCGTTTTAAAGAATCGGCAGTAGGCTCCATATTCCACAATATGGATATTACTTTCTATAGGGACCTGTATGATACATCGCTTAAGTATGACATTTTATATATTTTTTATTTCTTTTTAAGTTTACCTCATATTTTATAAAATATTGTTGTATCTTTATTTTTCTTTTAATTTCTTTTTCTTTGAGTTCTTACAGTTTACAATTTGTTTTTATTATATAACATAGTAATCTGTGGAAAATGTTGTGGGTAGTATATTTGTTAATTTTAATTTTAAGAAGTTTTAAGGTTGTGTATACTTAATATACTACTGTTTGTTTTCCCAAATAAAATAAATAAATAAATTAATGTCACATCTAAGCAAAACGGACAACGCACAGGATAATGCTCCGGTCTAAGAGATTTAAGATTCTATAGACAGGACAGGCGAAAAAATGACTTAGAAAAACTGTGATCCCAAGTCTTAGTAACGCCATCTAGCATAATTTAGCAATATTAGAGCTGCAGCGGAGCGTCTTACAAGACTAATCGACTGGACACAAGTATGGGATGAACATTTTGTTCGTCATGGCCCATGTCTTCAGTAATTAATAAGGTTTTTAGCTGCGGCTCATATGAGAGTCAGAGTTTACTAACCTTCCGATGACTTTCCAGGTCTTGCGATCTTTGATTAACCAGCTATCACCGGCATCAGTACCTCATTATACGATTGCCCACACATTGGGCACGTTGGCCGCAGTCAATACCCACGGCGTGGTGCCGCATATAAAGGAGATTCTTAGCAAAATGCTGCCTCTACTGTCTCTCGTCAAGGCTGATGGACTGAAGCAGGCTTTTGCTTATGGTAAGTTTGTTTTTAATTATTTAGGACTTGGGCAATAGGTACACTCTGTGTGTGTCTGCCTACTCCCATAAGAAAATGGCGTGAGTTTAAGTAAGTGTAGGACTTACGGCAACAAATTACGTGAAAAAAGCTCAAGCACTGTCATATCTCAATCTGTCACATTTCTTTGATAGTTTTTCAACTTTATTACAAAAGTGTAAGGTTAATGTTCAATTGGCAAATTGTGCGAATTTGAAATAGCTTGGAGTTTCATTGTCAAAATCACCTCATGATAGATCACCTAACTTCTCGCGCAAAGTGAATTTTTGAAAGTTAAAATAATGTCGTGTGTAACATACAATATCGCCGAGCTAAGTTTATATCATGAGACAAAATAATACTTATAAATAGTGTATAAATAAAAATGTAGATAATGGAAAAATGGGTTTATTGCCATTACAGAAAAAGAAGTAATGTAAGATTATAAGAGCTAAAAGAGCCTCAGCTATTTACATTTTGAGCTAACTATACATTGAAATTTGCTGATCAAGTCGTCACCTAGAACTTTTTATAAAATTTATTACAAATTCATATTTAGTGCATAAGTAAAATATTCAAATCAACAAATGGTATAAATAGCAGATGTTTCATGCACTATCTAAATGTTTTATTGCTCATAAAGCTGCAAGGTTGGAGTGGATATGTATTATCTATACTGATTGGGTTTTAATTACAAATTGTTGTGTGTAGGTACTATTGTATGTAGTTTGTTTGTTCATCATCTGCCTCATTCCCAACTATGTTGAAGTCGGCTTCCAATTTAACCGAATGTAGCTGAATACCAGTGTTTTACATGGAGCCTCTCGAACCTCACTGACATCCATTGTCCAATTATTGGGTAACACGATACTCCTTGGTTAAACTGGTTTTCAGGCTTCTGACTACCCGTAAAGACTGTCAGCGGCCGAGTTGGTTTATTCTAATATATTTGTCAAAACTTCTGCTTCCATACATCTCTATTCGCTCTCATCTCCTGTCTAACCATAATATTATCTTTCACACAATCGGTCCATCGTTTCTTTTCGCTCTACTCCTTTAACCATTTACATTCATACTTAAAACTTTACTCTTGACATGTTCCTCATTCATCTGCATCATATGTTCAAACCTCATCAACCCATTTGCCCACAGCATCTTGGAAACTAGAGCCAGTTTCAGCTCTTCTTTTACATACTATATTCTTATTGTATCGATTTGCGTACCACGTTTATTAGAAAGCAAGATAAAATAAAATCTTTGTTGCGAAGTACCAAATTCAAAAGGCTGAGGACCAGCACCTCATAAACGTCATAAATTACATAAAACTTTCCCGCCAAAATGCTAGTAACCCTTCACCAGTTCCTAGTGTTTTTGCTCGGAAGAAAAAGTCTCGGAACAAATTTCCCGGCAAAACCATTTCCAAATTCTGCTATCTACATATTACTATTATTTTTCTTTCCAGCATTCGGTCACTTCGCAGTCGCCGTATCGGAGCAAATTGGTGACAACGTAGAAAACGACAACATTACATCTATCAAAGACAATTTCGTCACAGAGTTCACTATAATATTTGACGTACTTTACAACCAATGGCTGGCTTCATATGAACCTAAAGTTGCAGAGTCAGTTCTTGAGGCTTTAGGACCCATCACGCGACTCATTTCAGAGAGACAATTCAATGAAACCGTGAATAAGTTCGTGCTTTCATTGCTGTCTTTGTACCGAAAGCCAGCAATCAATTTCTACTATATAAGTCAATGTATATCGTATTTGTTGTCACCATCGCCGTTAAACCCGAAATTGAGTTTGAATGACAGCGTCATTAATTCAATAAACCATGTACTATTCAACTTGGTCTTGTTGGAACCTGATTATGACCAGCCTCATACTGTGAAGAATCATTTTGAGGTTCTCAGGTGCTTTGACCATATGGCTGGACAGTTCCCGGAACAAACCATAGAGAGTCTCCTTCATCAGTGTAAGAACAATCAAGAAAAGGATAGAATGAAAGCCATTATCATTCTAACTCATTTAACGACGTCATCCCAAGTATTCGTCGAAAACTACGCGGTGAAATTCATAGCCTTACTGAAAGTAATGACAACGATGGAGCAAGGAGTGAAAATGAAAAAGTTATTAGTCAAAGCCATAGTAGGACTCGTATATAGAAACTGTATTACGACGCCAGAAGATTTCACTATGGTGGAGTTTATTATAAAACATTGTGGTTACGAAGCGCCGCCAAACGTTTCTAGACACGACGTTTTAGATCTGCACGACACTTGTAAAAGCTCCCTTATCCTAATGTGCAATACAGTTACGAGTATAAGGTCCCAATTACGAAACCTGTTGCTAATTGCCTTAACTAACGAGGAGTTCACATCTTCAATGGCAACCGTCTGCCATTGCTTAACCTCCCTCCTCCAGAATAATTCTGACGTCATTGCAGAAGATCAGTCGGAGAAAGAGATCGAAATGAAATGCTCTCCAGACTTAGTCTTCGTTCGGTGCCTGACGCACGTGGTCGAGCCAGAACAGGTTGAAAGGAACAAGAATATTCTTGTCTTTTTAGAAGAATATTCTGGCGACGTTCACAAAAACCTCAAAAATTCTTGGACTATTGAGATTCAGAGGTTGTTAAAGTTCGTGGAGACAAGTGAATCTAAGGAACAGTGGCATAGTATGCTGTTAGACCTTCTTGTGTCTGCCGTCGAACAGGTCAACAGCAACAAATGGGTAGAATTTATCGCCACTTTGGTATCACAGCAAATTCTTTCGAAGAAGCAGTCGCCGATGATCAAGGGCGTATCTTTACAATACTTAGCTGTCTTGTCATGCCACATGTCTAACGCAGCAGTCGTTGAAAAAATCCTCAAAATAATACTACTAGCTTTGAAGTCCATACCGATGGAAAGCAGTGATTACGTTAGCAAAGCCATTGGCATCGCATCGAGACAACACGGAGAATTGATCATAAACGAGTTAGATGCGATTTACAAAGAAAATGAATCTAAAAGAGGCAGTAAGATACTTAATTTCTTGTCTTCAAGACATTCCAAGAATGAAGTAGAGTTGGGCATTGTTAGGTATGCCGTCATCACTTGCTATGGAAAAGTAGCGGTCGACTGCCTAGATGTTCACGTCTTGGCAAGATTAGGGGATAATGTAACGTCTATTCTATTCGATATTCTAAAGTCCAACCCGTCTTTTGACCTCTGCAAAGCAAGTGTAACGACCCTTTACGAAATAAGTAAAGCGCTGCATCCAGCTGCACATCACAACGTGGTGCTAAGAAACCGCTGGCAGTTGCTGAACGCAGTTTTGGAGCAAATATACAATACCAATTTAGATAAACGTAATGTAGAACTCTACCCAATCATTGTAAAGGCTTCGAAAGCGCTTACGAAATTGCAAAAAGGAATTTTGCCAGAAGAGAGAAACACAATATTAAGAGTGCTATTCAACAGTATCTTTGGCGAACTATCTTCGTTTAAAAAGAAATATGAAATCGAGGGTAATGGTGACAAAAACGACAATCTAGCCAAAACTTTAAACGATAGCTTGTCTCTTCTACACCAGTTAATCAAAGAATTAATCATCCAGTCAACTTGCCTAAGCACTATTGATGATTTAATCAGTTTGCTCATGGAATGGATCCGACACGAAAACGATGAGATTCGCACAGCTTCCGTCATGATACTACAAGTTATTTTCGACACTTACATCAAAAACGTGAAATTGAACTACGAAACTCCGAGCAAATTCGGTCAAATGGGATACCTACTGGGGCTTATTATTCCCGGAATCGCTGATACAAACTTTCCAGTAAGACTCACGACTATAGACTGTATTAAAGTCATCATTCAAATTCAAGATTTGTATGAGGGGCATACAATAGAGCCTGATGACGAATGCATGTCGAATTTAGGCCATCTCCAAAATAATATCTTGACGAATGACTTGAATATGATCAGTGACTATTGCACTGCGTTATGCGAGACTATATCGCCGAAAATTCCTCACCACCACAATATGCAGTTCATAGAAAGCTTGCTTGAGATGTATGATGACCTGGAGTATAGGAGCGTTGGGATCAGTTCTATCTTGGATGCGTTCTTCACGACTAAGGGCCAGGATTTGTACCAGAGCGTTGAAAGGATCGTGGAAGTGGTGCTCGCGACGATGACTGAAGTGGGTGTGGAGGCGAGACAAAAGTTGATGAGACCGCTAACGTCATTGACACGTCATCACTCTAATGCTGTCATTGCTGTTCTCCTGGCGCAGAAGTTGCCGTTGAAACCGTAAGTTTACCATTTTTTTCTTCTCTGACTGCTGCACTAAGTGTCGCGGATTTGATGTCCGCGCTCAATAAATATTTGAAAGCCTAGAAAACCCTTAAAAATCATGAGCATCTTTCAGGAGCGTCCTCGCTTGCTGGCGTAGTCTGGCTCGCGATGAAGGCCTATCCGCTGCTATCACAGATAATTTCCTGCGATTGATGACGTCAGTAGAACTGTATGAAGATCCTTACCATATTACTGAACACCACATTGCTGCTCTCCAGCCCTTAACTGTAAGTGGAATGATTAGTAAAAGCATATTATAAAACACTAGCACCTCGCTCGCGACTTCGTCTGCGTGAATTTCGTACTTTTCCCTTCGAACTTTAACATTCCCCTTTGTAGTTCTCAAAATCTATTCGTTAGGGCTTTACACGAAAAAACTGTAAATTGCAAAATGAAAACTTTTTACAAAAAAAAAATTGGACCAATCTGATAGCATAGGTACCCCATCAAAATCTAAATTATGGAGAAATGAGATAACAAACCCTAAAAAAAATAAAGCCCATGTTACTCGGTGATAATATAGCTTATTAGTGGTAAAAGGCAAAATCCCTACAAACCAACAAAAAAAAAACTGTCTTTTTTAATATACTCAAGTAACGATTACTTTTAGTATAAACTAATTTATCCGAAATTGGGTTTTTTGTACTCAACATTATTAAAAAATTCACTGTTCCAAGCATTTTTCGAGTTACATTTACATAAATGTATTGAAAACCTGATTATTATTTGACGATTGTAGGGTTCCTCCCATAGTAAAAGTTGACCATAATGATGACGACAACAACATTCTTCAGGTTTTGTTCACTCGATCATAAGGGTCGAACATCAAGCAGTTAAATAGTTTCCAAACATTTCTAACCTCTCTTCTCTAAAGAAACGGAACCTACCAATTAATTTGACATCAGTGAAGGAAAACGTCGTAAGGAAATCTAAACTTATCACTTACCTGTGCATGCTCTGTATGAGAAGAGTCTTGCGGTGAAACGGTAAGGCATTATTATTTTATTATAACTAGCATTATTATTTTAATCATAAATCCTAATTTCAGCTAATAAGTGCCTTTGGAGAGATGCTTCAAGAAGATACAATGAAGCCAACCTGCATAGCCAAGTTCTCCGACCTTTTCGCAGTCCTCTACACGACGCTAGCTTGCTACATAGACGCGGAGTCGCCCGCGTACTCGCCGCCGACCAATAAGAATCAAGAACGCTTCGGATTTGTGCCCAATAGGGATGCGATTAAGTTGTCTCCCGCCAAAATAACTGTGCAGACTTTCAACGCGTTTTTGGAACAGGCTGATTGTCATAAGGTATGTTGTTTTTTTTAATTGTCTTTAGATACGAATAGAACTCGTAAAATAAATAAATAAAATGTAGGTGTTGGCATTTAAGTTTAATTTAACATGAACTGTAAAATTTTGATCCAAAAGAGGTTTTAGACGGTTATGTTCAAAATTCTTTTACACTATTTTTTTAAAGAATAATATTGAAAAACCCAAAGTACTTGTAATTGTTATTTTAAGTATGGTGTTTATAGTATTCTTAACTAGACTGAATGTTTATCATTCTGGTTTGGATCAGTGACAGTTGAGACAAAGCCTAAATTTGTCACTGCTCGACAACGTAAAGAACGCAATAAATGTATTTGTATTACAACGCTCGCACGCGCGCGCGCGCTTTTGTTCCTTTAGAACCTTAACAAAATTAAACATTACTTGTTGAAGAGTCGTAGTTTTTTAGCTTGTTGCTTTTTGTACTAACATTGCCTCAAAATTCACACAATTAGGCACTGTCCATAAATAAAGTCTACACTCGACTTGTATTTAATGGCAGATTTTATTTATTGACAAAGTGTCAATTTGGATGGATTTTGAATACCAAATTCAATAAAGTGTTATGTCCGTTAACAGCACCAACTACTCCCACGATTTACTAAATGTGCTAATTACACATAAAACAAATTAAACTAAAAATGTTGACTTTAGGGCCATCTAGCGGGAAAATGGGCGACAGCAGGTCGTATGTTTCACCTTTAAACCCCTTTCTTTCGTATCAATATGGATACAGCTGTATTTCCGTCGTAGGTCCGCGAAGCCTGCTCACTATGCCTGAGCATAGAGCACAGCGACTCTTCCACTACTCTCCTGGACCTGGCGCCCATACTGAGCGGAGCCTTGTGTCGCGAGTGTCCGCAACACTTGTCGCGCGTAGTGTCGCGAGTGTCGGCGTACGGCCGCTGTCCGCTGCCGCCGCAACGCTGTGCTGCGCTTGCGCTGCTAGCTGACTTGCTGAACTACAGGTATGGATGATACCGACACCGAGTCTCAACATGTGTCGCGAGTGTATTGTCGCTGCAAATCGTACTATATTTAAAGTTAAAATAAAGATCAGTAGGCATCTCCAAACGATAGCATTATTCGGTAATCAATTTATTTGTTCTGACTGGAAATTATTGCCAAAAAATTTTAAGTGTGTGGTTATAGAATTTTTAAAGGAAGACAAAATCGCTGGCCGCTTTGAAACACCTGCAAAATAGTGTATGTGTAAAGAGGGCTATTCTCTAAACATGTCTTCTTTCAGGTGCAACGACAACCCAATCCTCGTAGAAACCGTGCTAGCGACCCTCAACACGGGCTGGAAGGACTCGAATGAGAGAGTGCGCGCGACGTGCCTGCGCGGCGCGGCGTTCGTCGCGCAGCTGAAGCCCGAGCACAGGAACAACGCGCTGCCCGCTGCACTGCAGGCGCTCAGTCAGGGCGTGGACGCGCAGAAGACACAGTGAGCTAAACTAATTTTTAAACTTTCCTTTGTGTCCGTAGCGACATCTATTTCGCAACAAACAAACTAAAAACGACGTATCCTAGATCGCGATATTGATGTTATCCGCGCTATATTGCTCAAATTATACAACATTTTTTTTTAAGGATTTAGAAAAGCCAAAAAGTGATTTATAATTATGAACAGCTTTTAAGGAGAACCTGGAAATCACAAAAAAAACTGTTTAAGTACCTATAAGTAAAATTACAGCTAATATATAAATAAATATATAAAATAATTACCTAATATATAATTTAGAAAATATCTATTAATAATAAATAAATAAATAAATATATAAATAAATAAATATAGAAATATTAATAATAAACAAAATTAATATAAATCTACTCATAAATAATATCTACTTAAATATCTAAATATAAGATTTACTTCCTTAATTTCAATATTATTATGTTTTTAAACAAAAAGCGCTTCATCCTCTCCTCTAAAAACTAACTTGCTGTGCCCGACAGGGTCCATAATTGTTTCTCTATAATTTACCTACCAGCCTTGTATACATTATGGAATGCAATAAAGTATTGAGTATTGAGTATTGAGTAAGTATACAGATTTCGCTAGTTATGATTTAGTCCCTTGTTGTAATAGGAGTTGAATGTCATGAACTGCGCTCCAATCCCCAACTCCGGGCTGAAATCCAAACTTCTGAAAGATAAAAGTTTTATAATAAATATTTTAATAGTACACATTCTTGATTTCAACTTTTAACATACACCTTATGCTCATAATAATTGCTTTAAAGTTCAGTATTATACGAACGACAGTTGCCAAATTATAGATAACTGCGCGGAACCGTGGAGACTTTCCCACGGAGTTCCTAGGCCCCGCAAAATCCATTCTAAGAATTCCTGCACTAAGCCACCGAGACCAAATAATCCAATTTAATTCTCACTTCCAGAACACCAACAGACAACGTACCTCTGGCCGCAATCCAAGGTCTAAGCCGCCTCCTAACTGAACTGGATAAACTAGACAAGGAGTACGACAGGGAACTGCTATCAATATCCCAGAAAATACGTCCGTTCATGAACACGGAGTGCGCACAACTGAGGGAACACTCCATCAGATTGTTCGGGATCATCGCGGGGAGAGTAAAGTCTGATGCGTTGGTGGATCAGGGCGTTAGCTCCCTGCCTTGCTTCCTACTGCATCTGTGTGATAATAATCCGAATGTTGTGAGGGTAAGTTAATCATTTTATTAACGCTAAGTGGACATTTTGGATCATTTTGGAAGATTACTGCGTGGACGGAAGAATGTGAGATCATCTGCGTTTATTTTGCTAAATTAATTCTTGTTACTCCTTTCATATTAACTTCTTTTCTTTGTTTTTAAGCATAAATATAAAAGTATAAACAGAAATCTAAGTACTTTACCAACTTTCAAGTTGCTATCTTTCGAAATGACGAACTTTCATACAAAACTTCATCCCTTTTTAACTCTCTTCAGGGTATACATTTTCGAAAATGTATATTTAAAAAAAATTACTATTCAGACTGTGAAAATGTATAATCATAGTCTAAAAGTAATATTTATCCCACAGGCCAGTAAATTCACTCTCAAACAAGTATTCAAAACGTTCAACGTGAAGAAGTCCAACGACTTCGTACAAACTCACCTGCTAGACGAAGGCCGGTTGTACCTGGACGAGTTCCTCTCAGCATTGTTGAGGCAGCTGGCAGACGAGATGCCGGCCAGTGTGGTGAAGTGTCTGCAGACCGCGGTCAACTATCTGCATTGTGCGAGGGAAGAGATTAAGCCGCATCCGCCGTTGTTGCTTGGTAAGTTAAAAAAGAATGTAAGCTTATTTTTAATGCTTAGCTTTTTTGACTGGCCTGTTGGTCTAGTAGTTAGTGACCCTGACTGCTATGCCAGAGGTCGTGGGTTCGATTCCCATCCAGGTCAAATGTTTGTGTGATGAGCACGATCATTTGTTCTGTGTCTGGGTGTAATTTATCTATAATATGTATGTATTTAGAAATATTTAAGTATGTTTATCAGCTGTTTAGTACCCATAACACAAGCTCTCAAGCTTAACTTGGGACTAAATGGCGTTCTGTGAAAAGTTGTGGAATATTTATTTATTATTTATTTTAATATATGGGAAACCCCTCAGGTTTCATTACATGGGACTTTATATGGGAAACCTGAGGGGTTGTTTGTACTCATTATTATGAACAACTTATCTGATCTGTTACTTTTAATACAAGAAACAAGGCACATTGACGTCACAACCTGATATTATAAGTTCAGTACATGATTCTAGACATATCGTCAAATCGTGAAAAGAAATCAGTTGTTAATTACAGACGCCAGCACATCAAGTTCCCTAAACTTTTTCCATTTGAACATGAACCTTATGCGGTTTGTAATAAAGTTGAAAACGTATCAAAGAAATTTGACACATTAGGGTAGCTTGACGTGCTGGCCTCTGTACATTTATGTAAGTTTAACTTACCATGGGACGAACTGAAATGGCGGAAAGACCGTTGTTCAGTATATTGATGTTCAAAGACAGCAGATTTATTTTCAAAGTAAAATTTGTTTTTAGTGATCAGTACAACAACCCCTTTAAGGGTTAAGCATATTTTATTAAAAATAAAGGCAGGTAACAACATTAACAACAACGAAAGAAAATATAGAAAAACAATTCAACTATGTTATGCTTTGAAATATATAAAGTTTTTTTTTTTTCTTTAATTTAATTGTACGAGTAAGCAACACATTAAATAAGCAAAAAATACACACAAAAAAAGGTTGTCGAAGTCGGTGCGTGGCACTTGGCAGACCACCGCGCCGGTCATGCCACTAGGCCTACCCCTGTTACGATCTCCGGTATAATAATAAATAGCCAAACTATAGTTAATTCTGAAAAACCACGGCTAAAATGTTAAAGGCCTCATAAGACTTCTCCGCCATTTACAGGTCTCCTCTACGCAGAACTATACCGCATCCGCGAGAAGTACCCGGAAGAAACCGAACTGGATTCCGACATCACCCGAACAGCTCGAACCCGCCTCCTACAGCTGATCAAGGACCCGAACCCACTAGTGCGACAGAACTCAGCCATGGCGCTCGCTAACATCTGTCTAGTCACTACTATGGACGGATGACCGACGAAGATCAGGATCGAGGTTGGCAAGTATCGGATGACCAGGTTCTTGTTCGAATTCCAACGCTAAGACGTAGGTAGTAAGGTGTAAAGTCGATTGTTGATTTGACACTGTTTTCGGGTTAAGATTTTCTAACAGCGGTTTTGTTTTTCTTTTAGTGTTCAGTAGAGTACGCTAGTGTTGTTAGGTGGATATTATACTGGACTTGACCGCATCCTGCTTTAGTCTGTGTTCGTCTACTACGTACGGGGACGTATTGTCAATGTTTTCAATAATACGTGTTTACTTACAATTTTTATTTATTTTATTTTTCAAACAACAATTTAACACAACAAAATACCAGTAGTGCACGTAGTTGTAGTTTTTGTACAATCCAGGGTCCTAGTAAAAAAACCGCATTGCATTCTTTTCATCTGTTTAAGAGATACAATGCGCGAGACCCAAATGCGCTGTAATTTCTAATTCATTTTTTTTACGTCCCGTACGTACGGATCTTGACCCGAAACTGTGTACAGTGTAGTTAGAAAGAATTGACTTCGTAGAAATAAGACTGTGTCTTAGGTCTTATTTCTAAGAGCGCGTTTTTGAGACACATATTGGGCGCTAGTATGAACGCGAAATTATCATTATTTATGTGTAAAATAATATTACCATTTCTAAATAATGATATTTTCGTCTGATTGATGTTGAAAAAAAGGATTTTAGTGTTTCGAGAACTGAATGTCGAATAAACACAAAAAATAATTGTTAAAGTCTCTTTGAATGTCTTGTCTCATTCACCAATATTATAAATGTTTTGCCGTCACTGTTTTTATGTAATATTTGTGGTCAATATTATTATAAGTGTATCTTAGTGAAGAGTATAAAAATATATAACCTGTTTGTTGAATTATATTAATCATTTAATTTGAACTTATATTAAGAGACTGAATAACAGATTTAAACAGTCAAAGCATAGTCAAAAATAAAATGAAATGTAATCAGTAAGAATTATTAGTTTAATGAAAATTTTGTTGCAAAAACAATCTTGCTCAAGCATAGTTTTTTTGAGATATTAAGATATGAAATTATTTATATTATGAAGTTGTTTTTACTTTGAGCAACTGTTGAGCAACAGTAGCGCCACAAAAGCGCCACTGCCGGTTTTAACCGGAAATCTCAATATTAATTTGAAACTCTGATTAATCGTAATGAAGAAAATAAAAATAGTAAAACTTTTAAAGGGAATATTTCTAACAGCATAGATGCTTTCATAGATGGAGTATCGTCGATACGACGACTAATTAAGCTTGATAGTTGGAAACTGTATCATCCTATATTTCGTGATGAAAATGTAGGGATAATTTATACTAGGTTAGGCGTTAGGCGAAACCAGCAAATGTTGCTGGATATTGTAGTTCGATGTCTCTGGGAGACCTTGGAACTTGGGATGAGGGGAAATGACAACCAAAAACTGACATAATTATATTAAAATTCAAAAAAGTTCCATTGAGGCCATCCAAACAAACTTAAGTTACTGTTAATAAAGTTAATTTTAAAATGAAAATTTACGCGGTGCAGTGTCTAGCATTGATTGAAAACAGCTCGATCCAGCATAAATTATCCTTTATTCCTTCAAAACACTGGCTATAAGTAAGCAGTAAGCATCCAGTGTAGGATTATAAAAGTTCGCTTCAACAAGATTCCGTCGAGAACATAAATGATATTATAGTCGCAGTGTTTATTAGTGTTGATACTTGTGATATTGAGCTAGTTCTAAGGCAATTTTAAGGCAGTGGGGCTATTTACTTTTTAGGGACACATCGTATCGAGTTAAATAGAAATAATGGCATTATAATTCATTATAATAATCAGAAAAAAATAATTGTTAATTGATAGACAGCCGTCATTTTCTCGCTTTTATTGTTTTTAATCATCTTTACTTGAAATTAAAAAAAATATGTGTTTAGAAAAAAATGTTTATGATTAATGAAAATAAATATGAATAATACAAGCATTTCATGGTTTACATGCCTTATATAACAATAACTTGTCATCTAAAATAAATGTATTTTAGATTAAAATGTTTAACCAAATGATATTTCTATGTTTATAAACCTTTGGGCCAATATTACTTATGATAGCGCTTAATTTAGCTCAGAAAGGTAAATAAATGATTGTTATACGAATATATTTTCTTGCAAACCGTTTCCGTAACCGTTAGAATAAAAATTTCATAGTTTGTTCGTTGATACATGTTTATTATATTTATTACTCGTTTAGAAATGATTAACATTAATACAGCTAAATAATATTTTATTACTTGAAGATTTTATAACTTTCTGAGCTTCTTCAAAAAATTGTTTTGTCAAAGTAACCATGTTTTAAGTAAGTGACCTAAATATGGTTACTCTTTATTCGTGACTAACTGCTGCCTTATAGAAATTATATGTTCAGGTGCAGAAGTAAATGATTTTGAAAAAAGAAAACATGAAACCAAAAATTAAAAGAGTGCCTTTATAAATATTGTGTTGAGAAGTTAGTTAGGCATCATTACTCACGTAAAAGTCTAGGATACCCGAATGATGCCGAACTCGACCGAAGCCCATAATCTTATGTAATCAAAAATACATCAATTTGTGAATACACATGCTTCTTTCACAAAAATACTAAGTACAATCATTTTAAGAGCAAGCTGTTAAAAATATAGAATGATTGTGACATTCATACAAGGACTTCGCCTTAATAACTTCTCTTACAAAACTGAAATTAAAAAGGTTACAATTATATTATTGGAATTTGCTTTCGTTGTTTTAAAAGAAGAAAAACAGGTATTCAATTTCAAACTGCATCTCCTGCGCAGCTTCTTTCCATAAAATAAGATGTCTATAGGTTCAATAATTTGCATACCTCATTTCAGTAATTTATGGGATGCCAAAATAGGTGTAAATCATTTCATTAAATCACTTTTGCACAATATATTAATAATTATTAAAGTTAGAATGCAAATGACTGAGAATTGTTGACCTTATTGTTTAAGTACAGACGCCAGCACATCAAGTTACCCCAATGTGTCAAATTTTCCCAATTGAATATAAACCTTATTCTGTTTAAAGTTGAAAAACGATCAAAGAAAGTTGACACATTGGGGTAACTTGACGTGCTGGCGTCTGTACATAAATCCATAAAACAAGTGATTCTCCACAAAACTCGAAAATGGTTTTTTGTACTTATCATTATGAACATATTTTACCAAGGGACGAAATCAGCAATAGCGAAATAAACCAAAATCAGCTGTTTAATACTGAGTTAATGTTCCTCTTGCGTCGTGCTCCTAAATGCTGAGGGTCGTGGCCTCCCTGCTTCATCACTTCATCAAGTTAATGCTACGTGACAAAATTTGTAAAACAGCTGATATTTTTTCGCTTATGTTCCGAAGCAAAACTTGTTTATAATGATGAATACAACTACACCTTTTATAAAGTTTAGTTAATACTAAAAAAAATAGTGTCGTTTACATGTTTGTTAAAATTAAATAGAACAACAAATAACAACAAGATAAAACCGTCAGTGTCTTTGTACAATGAAGAGTAGTCTATGATATTGTATTCTACAGATAATTCTAAACAAGGATCATAATATAACCGAAGATCAAAAAAGCGAGTTTAACTTATTGCCCAATTTTCATAAGCTCAGTCATATGCAGTCTTTGCCGTGTTACTTCTGCACCTCTTTTGTAATTTAATACAATGTACGACTAATATTATACGTTTAAGTTTTGAAAATAAAGCTATGTTGAAGTCACAAGCGTCTTTTATTCATCGCCGTTCTCATGGCAGTGTCGTCACACACCGAACAACTGTAAAAAAACGTGTAAGTTAAAGCTAAGCGTCCACCTTTCTGTATCGTAGGTAGGTACGCATCGGACGCATAACCGAACGCTGCCGCGCATATTTTATGATGTAACGATGTTTTATTTAGCGACCTAATGCGTTTATTTACATCACGAACAAAATTTTCGTCCGAAAAAGTGTGTCCTGCTGGATACAAGTCTGAGAGTTGATGAGTTTTTTGTAGTACGCTCAGCTGCCGCTCCAATATTCATATATTATTCTAGATGGCGTTACTGAGACATGGGATCAAAGTTTTTCTATGACATTTCCTTGATATGCCCGCTCTATGGTATTTTAAATCTCTTTGATGCCAATACACAATACTGTATAGACCGGTGACGTCGGTAGAGCGAATTGGTAAAACTATTGAAACCGCCGAGTCGCTGCCGCGCTCTCCGCGTACGATGCGGAAAGCTGGACGCTTAGCTTAAAAGTCCGCCATCCCTACCCTAGCTTCATTATCTCTATAGTATAGTCTAAGCTGACTTGGAAATCGGCCTATTGTCCTTGCCCAGGATGTAGGTGAAAAGTTAACCAGTCTAGAAAGTAACTATTTTCGGGGGATAAACATACATATTATAATCACTAATAAGTAGCTCATTTTGTTTTAAAATGTAGGTATTCAAATTAATCATGCTGCCTTGAGACTTCCTTGAATCACCATCCACTTAACTGTCATCGTCTCCCGGTTGTCGTGTGGTGACGCATATACCTATTAGCCTCTACCTACTATCTCCGTCTCTCTACATGCATGGCAACTAAATGAAAGAGAAATAACTTTTAAAGACAAAAAAAGGAAGAAAATCAATAGGTAGGTACCTACTTACCTAGGCTACCTACAATAAAGTCTATCGACCTTTTTTATATTCATTTGTAAAGAATTAAAAAATCTAAATAGGTACTTTACTATTTATAAACACAATAATAGTCTACAGAATTTTAATAAGTAACTATTATTATGTTTACTTAAACGCTTTTAAATTTCACGCTGTAATCGCAAAGCTAAAGACGCGCCGACGACGCGCGTTGTTCATATGAGCGCTGGGCCCTTAGGCTGACTGTCGTTCGTCGGTTTGCGACGTCCGTTACAGGACTTGAAATACATTACATAATTCAATAAATTATGTGTACGTACGGAGGTAACTCCTGAGCCAGCCAAAACTCCTTGGTGCTATCGCAGTAGCCTCTAAGTTGCTTCCTATCCCATGAAACAGTCTCCATCCGCCATTCCGGGGACACGTACGGTACAGTCAAAGGAGGTAACTTTATCTGAAATATGATGACGTTTAGGAGGTCACTAATACTTTGTTGACGTTCTAG
The DNA here is from genome assembly GCA_921972225.1 of Euplexia lucipara. Classification (NCBI taxonomy): domain Eukaryota; kingdom Metazoa; phylum Arthropoda; class Insecta; order Lepidoptera; family Noctuidae; genus Euplexia; species Euplexia lucipara. The sequence continues at coordinate 3,895,125 of OV179146.1, read as the reverse complement.
GTAGGATTACCTAACTTATTTTCTACGTTGACTTATGATTGTGAAATTATAAGTTTTTTTCTAATTAAGTTGCAATTTTTAAACAATACAATATCTAGATTATCAAGTTGTCGTCCACGCAATATCGCGTAATGTCCTAGGAACAATTATTCCCAGCAACACTTTTCTAGATTTTCACGGTTTAAAAAGAGTGTGGGTATTTTATCCTCTGCCTCCAAAGACAGAGGATAAAATTTCGCTTATAAAATGAGCATACAATTTTTAATAACCCAGACTTCTTTGAATACCTCAGTATATTATTTATGGACTCTAAATGACTTTCATATACTAGCCTTTAAAAGTACCTAAGTAATTTAAAATGCCGGGAGAACTTAGGACATCCAGGATTTTATTGATGAAGGTCAGATGCGTAGTAGGAACTCGAAAAGGGCTGGGTGTATGACCAGTGTAGCCCTAGCACGAAACGCCTTGAAAACTTGAGTGAAGTGAACTGTTAGTACCTAGCATTAGTATGGAATGACAGCTCAATTCGCCCTCACTACGCCTATATTTTCACGCGGTGATATGACCAGAATCACACTGCTGAGGTCAAGTGTTGGCTAGTTAGCCACTTTTTAATGTGTCGCTTGCTGAGCGCTTATTATCGACACGACACCTTTTTACTTATAATATCATTGTATCAAATTGTATGTAGGTAAAAATAAATATCAAAATAACAAACCGGATTAGCCGGAGCCGGGCGTCCTGGCAGCGGCGCTTTCACCGTGAAGTAGTCTGAAATCGCTTCTCTCGTGGCGCTGGTCATGCTGCTGGTATACATGGAGTCGCACAGGACCGCGCGCGTGTTGGGGTCTGCGATGTCATCAATACTGACTGCGGGGGTCATTACCAGGCGGGGGCGGGTCTTAATAGATTCCTCCTTCTCTTCATCTGGTGGCTTCACCTAATTTGTAAACTCGGTATTTTCAATAAAAATGGTAGAATGGATTTAACACACGACCCTACGCCAAACTGCACATAAGTAGTAAGTTTCTTTTTAACGAGATTTTATTTTACCACTTTGTCCTTTCGCACGTTTTATGATTAGGTAAAACACGCATTCATGCAGCCAGTTTCTAAGCTAAACTGCTCACGGTCAGATAAAGCGAAACTATAGGGTTTCTTGATAACTTCGTAGGGAATTCTAAAGAAACGAAGGTTAGTCACTAAAAAAAAGTAAAAAAAAAAGAAGGTAGGTCACTCAAAAGTATCTGACAGCCGGTCGATTCAGTAAAAGTCACGCACGTTGAGTGAAGTGAACTGTCAATGCCTAGCATTAGTTCTATGGAATGACAGCTCGATTCGCCCTCACTACGCCTACATTTTCACGCGGTGATTTGACCAGAATCGCACTGCAGGATTACACTGCTGAGCACCGTTTTGGCGGGCGTGTACCTAGGTACCTACTGTGCTAAAAAAATCAACTAGTGGCTCGCATTGAACACGGAAAGGGACTACAGAAACCGCCTTAAGCCTATAGTGCTGTAGAGGCCAGCGCATCAAACTTCTCCTTACTGTAAAATTTTGCCAACATGCACTATTCAATATTTTGTTTGCAATAATGTTGAAAAATTATCAAAAAAAATTGACACATTAAGGTAGTTTGATGTGCTGGCATCTGTACCTACCTTACCTACGCCTAAAAAATATGAACATTCAATATTGTACCTACTTACACAAAATAGAATAGGTACCTACTGGCTAACATTATGCAGTCCCAATTTTCCTACTTACTTAGCCCCTCACTTTCAGTACATTTGCGACAACCACAATAGAAATTTACGATCATCAAATAACCGTCTTCTCGAATGCCCCACTCATCGTACTGACTTCATTCACAGTACCTTCTTCGTCCAGGCTATTTCTTTGTGGAATGCGCTCCCCCAGGAAATCAGGATGGCTATCAACCGATTGACTTTTAAATTGAAGGTTCGTGAGCACATTCATAAAAAACGGCTGTAGTTTCGTCACAGCGCTAATGTTTTCCTTTGGCATGATTATCATGTTCATGTGTTTAAGTTTTTTTTTGTGTACCTATACAGGGTGGCAGGGACATCGACGCGCAAACGTCGTGAAAAGGTTGCACCTGATGCCATAAATGAAATTACGAAGGTCATTCATCTCGGAAATGGCTGGTTAAAAAAATATCGTACAGACTAGACCGCGCGCCGCCCGGTGCGGTGGCGTCCTTTGTGGCCGACAATAGAATGTTGGCATTAGGTAGAAAGCGAAAAGCGAAGGCACCTACTATGCTAGTGTTGACCTCGCATTTGAACTTTAGAAAAACAGCTGATCAGGTAGCCCTTTCCTGTTTTACTTTCATTGCTGGTTTAAGTGAAACAAGTGAATTTACAAAATCTCATTGGAATAGGTAAAAATAATGTTTATATACAGTTTACAGTAAAAAAAAATGCAAAAAAAAACGTAAAATTTAAGGAAAAGCCGACGAAAAATTTCAACGCAGGGGGGTCCAGAATCATGTACTGAATCCATGGTAAGCGGATGTGCGTCGATGTCCCTGCCACCCTGTATATTTATTATATTACATTTTATGATATTTATCAAATTTATTGTTTTATCATATTATTATGTATATATAAATAACTAATGTTTACTTCTCTTCAAATTTTCTTACGGAATTGCACCTACCACTGTTTGTCTCTCTGCATTACCTAAAGGTTGCCTGGTAGAAAATGCCTAAGGCATTAAGTCCGCCTATGTACATAGGCGGACTTAATGGCTTAGGCATTTTGTGCTTGAAGTATTAAATAAATAAATAAATAAATTATGCAGGTGAATGTATGAGAAACAATAAAAACTTACTCCGCTTTATACTTACCATAATATAGACATAGAGAATGGACTGAGTGTTTTTGAATTCTAAATTCAAGAGAAAGAAAGAGACAGGTATTAGCCGCACAGTCCCTCTGTCTTTTTCTAGGGAGTGGTCAATTTTGTGCGGGTATTGCTCAGTCCATTCTCTATGTCTATGAATGATACTTACATAAGGCTGCTGCACTTCAGTCGGGTCTGTCCTCGTGATAGGCTTAGGCGCGTGCATCAGACTGAACGGCACCCCAGTGGTCTTCCAAGCGGTCAGAGTGTGAAGATCCTTGAGCGGTGGAGGCTTAACCCTCAAGCACCGCGGCTTCTCTTTATACTTGGTAAAGGTTGGAGGAACAATTTCACCTCCACGGAAATCGGTTCTGTTTGTTGTTTGGTAGTTAAAGAGCATTGTCTCCATTCTGGCTTGTAAGTCAGGCATTTTGATTTATTACTTATTAAAAGTTCAAGGTTTAAATAAATTAGATGGATTTTGGTTTTTGCACTTTGAAAAATTGTGATAGGTACTTCGAATATTACACCCTCCGTCAGTGAGTGACATGACAGCTAAAATGATTTATATTTCTTTTTTTATATGTAGGTAGGATTGTTCATAGAAGGTTGCAAACTCCTTGGATTCGAAAGAAAGTTATTTGAGCAAAACAAAGACATTCTATCAAAGACATTCAATACCTATAGACCGGACATCTCGAACAAAATTTTCGTCCGAAAAAGTGTGTCCTGCTGGATACAAGTCTATGAGTTTTTTGTAGTACGCTCCGCTGCCGCTCCAATATTCATATATTATTCTAGATGGCGTTACTGAGACATGGGATCAAAGCTTAGATAATATACCTCTAGATCGAGCTACCGCGTGGCCGCACATGCGACAGCAATATAAAAGTTCAGTGTTGCTATTCCTTAAAAAAGTCCCAAAATACGATCAAAATTCTACTTAACTGCGGGTTCCAATTTTAGCACTATTGTAAATTATAATTTACGTATTCAACGTGGTAATAAGAGTGTAGAAGTATCCATGTGTGAGAAAATATAATTTCACGTAAAATACCTACTTTCAATCTTACCTTGATTCTCACAAATAAAATACACTACTACCAGGTGAAGCTTGATGTGTGTACATAGAAGTAACTCTTTAGAAGAACACAACATTAATTTTTCACGTGTTATTTATCATTAAAATATATTGAGGTATGGGTGACATCCAGTGTGACATTAACATTGCTGTATAATAACTATTGTCCTTTAGACAAAACCAACTTATTTTGAAAATATCTAATTTTTTGTTTATACTTAACATTTATTTATAAAATGAATTCTTACTTCCAAATATCTTTAAGTACCTACGTGATTGCCTTCAAGAGTAAAACTTAATGATTGTCGAAAGGGCTCTGTTCGTTCGTACACAATGTTCACTTAAACTTAAAAATAAGGGTTCGCCCACAAATTTGTGTGTTTAGCCACCATAGATTTATTTGATTATTATGCCTACCTTTTGAACATTAGGCCTGACAGTTAAGGGAAAAGATTTGAAACGTGTAGCAACACTGTAAGTAAGTATTCCTAGGTTATGTGATATAAGAAATCAAGTTTATTTTAAGAAATCTTCCATATTTTGGTCTGAAAGCCATGACAATAAAAGCGCACAAATGTATAAATTCAATAATCATACAATAACACAAACAGTATTGAATACTTACGAATGAAAAGAGATTTTGCTATTGGCCTTTTCTGAGCGGCTTTTACAGCCTATTATACTGCATCCTCCCATCGTAGCGCATTCACCATACACTTAACACTTATCTAATGGAGTCTATTTCTCATTAAATGACTTAAACTATTACAAAAATTGCAAAAACCATCCGAAAACTTAAATTAAATCGAGCATAATAATATACGTGACAGTGACAGCACTTTGTTTGGCTAACATTCAAAAGTTAGCCATGCAAAAATCCGGCACGCCGTAAGGGACAGAAGATACGATGCTTTGTCTCAATTTTCCTACGAACTTTGTATTATTGCGTCTCACTTCCACACTTGACACTGTAAATTGGGCTACGTCTAGAGGTATATAGTCTAAGGATCAAAGTTTTTCTATGACATTTCCTTGACATGCCCGCTCTATAGTATTTTAAATCTCTTTGCATTCTATAATACGGCAGCAAGACATACCAAAGAAAATTTTCATCCGATACTTGTATCGTGGGCTTGTGCCCACGATACAAGTATCGGATGAAAATTTTGATTTCATCCTATGAGCTTAATTTAGTGTGCTCCGCTGCTGCTCTAATATTGCTATATTATTCTAGATGGTGTAACTGAGACACGGGATCAAAGTTTTTCTAGGACTTTTCCTCGCATGTCCTATCTATGTAGGTATAGTATTTTAAATCTCTTTGGCACAGAATAAGAATTTTACATTGGAACGGTTGGGTTAATTTTAATAATATGAGAATCGTAATTTATAATTTGCATTTAATTTTATAAATAGACGTTAGGTGGGTACTGTGAATTGGGTATTGTCCGTTTTCTGGCCATCTTTGGAGAGCGGTAACACTATTTGTAAGTGCGGTCTGGACGAAGGAAATTATTCCTCCCATATTGAAAAAAAATATTACCACAATCGTTAAATGTCCCCCTTCCTTGTATAGAATATAAACTGTCTTTATTTAAATTAACAAAAATATATATAAACTCATTTTTTTGAATCTAGCTAGCTTCTACATTTTGCACAGAAATGTTTTTGTTTAAGAATCTTGTTAGGTAGGTCTTGTTAAAAATTATAGTATTAGATTTATCTTTTACTCATTCTTTAGCGTCTTAAAACTGTATTCACTTATTAACTCCCCTGCGTTTCATGGCCTTGAAAATAGTACTATGCGTTTCAAATTAGAATAGGAACGTTAATCGTCATCTGTCAGATGTCACTTGAAAAGTACGGTCTGCAGCGAAACCTTATTCGCGTAATCAATTATTTTTAGTTTTTTGCTTAACGAGTCGCAGTTATTCAAATTGAAAAAAACGTCTTAAATGAATTAGTCTTGTGGACCGTATTTTTAAGTGACATCTGACAAATACAGGTCCTATTCTCATTTGAAACACATAGTACCAACATGATATGAGCAATATATGTCTCTTTCACAAACAGCATTGTGTGTATTTTACAGTTAAATAAAACAATAAAACCATAATTTAAATAATTTATTTAAAATTCATCAATAATTTACACCATGTAATAAACATTTCAAACTATTCAGATAATACCACAAAATTAAATATTAATTTATTATCACAAAATTGATAAACCATAGACAATGTGGAATCTCTGGTTACAGTAACATCTGTTTAGTGGACCCCTTAAATACCCAAAAAAACATAAATAGTATTTAAATATCATAATTAATAAGTAATGTATTTATAGTTCAAGGATATAGCTATTTTATGACTTCAAAAATATTATCCATATCTTTAATATAATTTTTAGGAAAGATAAAGAAGACGTGATTTATTGTTTGAAAGTGCCGCGAAAATTGGTTCCGCCGTTTAGGAGATAGCATCAGAAACTTAGCAAAACAATTTATTAATTTTGAAAATTTCCAAGAATCTACTTACCAAAACTTTCTTTTTACTACTTACACGAGATCAAAATCACATAATACAAAAATATTAAGTAAATTTTATTTCATTTACCTTACATATACAATATGTTAATATTGAACGCCAAAATATACATTCTTTTTACATAGAAAGCTTTTATTTACTAGTAACATTCAATCACTAATCATAGCGAAGGAAATACAGCAGTCAAAAGCTCATTTTTCATCAGTTTATGCTCAATACAAAATATGTGCACCGTGTTTGTGATTGGCTAGAAATGAGATGGAATCATGAACTCGAGATGTGATTGGTCGAAATTGATTACGCTGTGCGAATGGGTGAAATGCAAACACGCAATCATACAGAGACAACTCATTGAACATTTCGATTACTATTATTGTACAGCCGAGCAAAGGGATTGGTATGAAGGCAAATCAAAAGGAAAATTAAGTCTTTTAATGGGAAAAATCTATAAGCGCGCTATGGGCGTAAAATCAACTAATATGCTGTGACTGCAAACTGTATGACGCTTTCTTATGGTGTCATGTCCCCTTCTCCACCAACCAACATAATAAATACATTATTTCAATAACCAAAATTTATTCACATCGTCGACAAATAAAACATGATTCTGACTATCTATCATTGTATTGAACAAATAACAGTAATACCAGCCTGTTGCTGTCCCACTGCAGGGCCTTTAAAGGCACGAGCATTGATTATCACGCTTGCACCAAGGTAGATTGGCGATTTCAGACCCATAATAAACTTGAAGTCCAGGTTTCCTCACACTGTTTGAATGTCTTAATAAGTTGCAATCAGTTTTGGTTGTGTAGTGGAAAGTTACATATTGTTTGACTGTATACCAAACGAATTGTTCGACTGTACTACTTAATAGGCAAACTTGTAGAACATTTTGCACAGCAGAGTTTCGGAGTGCAGAGGCATCAGGCTTCCCCAATCGGACGAATTTCTCTGATAGTTTTTCAACTTTATTAAAAACGAATAAGTATTACGTTCACTTGTGAAAGATTGAGAGTTTGGAATAGCTTGGCCTCTGTAGGTACAACCAAACGGGCCGCTCTGACGTTTTGTATAAAAATATGTACCTACTTACTGCTTCGGCTGGTCTTTACAGTGTGTAAATACAGAATATTATGTATAACAGAAAGTCGATCATAAATGCTGTTATTTTCTATCTAACTAGTTTTTAACTTACTACGTAAAGGTCGGATCACAATCATTAGTTATCCTAAAATTACGTTGTTGGCTTAAAAAATTGCTTATAATTATTAAGGTACAAGTCCGAGATGGGCCGTAGACCACAAACTGCACGGGATTCTATGAATCTTTAAGAAATTGATTCCGAACAAAATTTTCACCCGATACTTGTCCTATTGGAAACATTGGATTAAATTAAATAAATATTCCATTACTTTCACACAAAGCCATGTAGTCTTAAACTAAGCAGAGCTTGTGTTATGGGTATTAGACAACTGATAAACATATTTATATATTTCTAAATACATACATACTATAAATAAATTACATCCAGACACAGAACAAATGATCGTGCTCATCACACAAACATTTGTCTTGGGTTGGAATCGAACCCGACGACCTCCGGCATAGCAGTCAGTGGCACTGACCAGACAAAAAGAGATGCCCATATTAGCAAATAAATGACTATGATTATTATTATGATTATGCATTTTATTGCGCGCAATGAAAGCGCGACATCGCAACGCCACTTTTGATCAGCTGAGCGTACGGCCGGCCGCGGCCACTCGCGCTTGGTTTTGACTCGACCAGCCCGCTTGTTTTTAGTATCTATTGCATTTTAGTAACTTCAAATGCGTAATTTGTTTTGGAAAATCGATAATTTTGATAATGTTTGTTCGGCAGAAAGTTTACTGATGATACTTAGAATTCGATTTTGAAAAAAATATGAAAAAAAAATATTGCACTTTGACCTTCAATATCTCCGAAACCAGTGATTTCCCAGGTATGTTCTAGAAGAAAAAAACTATCCCAGTGATGGGCAGAATATGTAGTTTTCGTTTACGTTGAGGGTCTTTTTACACCCTGTATTATGCTAGATGGCGTTATTGAGACATGGGATCACAGTTGTTCTATGACATTTCTTCGGAAGTCCTCCCTATAGTGTCTTAAATCTCTTTAGAGCGTGGCAACACCGCGACCGCAGACTGCGAACCGCGGCTGCAGGCCTCAATTTCATAGAGATTCATAGAAACCCGTGCAATATGCGGTCTGTAGCCCGTCTCAGTCTTGTACCTTAAGTAATAATTTTCTTATCTATTATTTTTCTCAGCTTACTATATATAAGACACTAATCACACTGTAAAATAGCGATAATTTGCGCAAATACGCTAATTGCCAGAACAAAATGAGTGTAGTATACAATGACCTTAAATAATGCTGTAAAAATATTATGTCTATAGAAAAGCCGATTTGTTTTTTGGGATTTCATGGTTCGCGAAATAAACTTGTATTCTATACATAAGACATTATTATATACCCTTATGGTAACTACCTAACAAGGAAAACCATTCAGGTACACTGTTTCGGTATAAATCTCAATTTAAAGCAAAAAATTAATACTTCTATTTAGACGCATTTGGACTTGAGTTTTAGACTGAAATAATATAGTGGTAATAAAAGAAGTGAGAGTTCCATTGTCGCAATATGTCACATTTTGAAGAAAGAATCTTGACGTGTGTATGACTACATGTATGAACGTAAAGGAAGCAAATGAAGTATGGAAGAATTGTAGTCAATGGCGCTCTATAGTTTCTGCCTACGCCCATGGCAAAAGGCGTGAGTTTATGTATGTGATATAATCTTAAGTCTCTAAGTTCATTTCATTTAAAAGCACCTTTATAAGACCCATATAATGTATGTAGGAAAAAAATACCCTTATAACGTAACTGTTTCAAAGTGCGTGAAAGAAATACTACAAACCACTTTAATTACCGATGTATTGTGGAAATTCAGAACAAAATAATTTAATAAAAACCTGTTTAATCTACCTACTTAACATTAAAAAGCACACTTTCAGTCTATGCCCCGCAAAGACTACGTTTTGTTAACATAAATAAATAAATTTATATTTACATATATTTAGCTAAATTCATTAAAATATTACCTATACATATATTTAGTTTGCTGATAGATGTTTACATTGCCCGGGTAATGCTTTGGTTGGGCAACATTTATAAATTGGACTACATTATTTTGGTCCTACACTACTAATGTACACACATTAAGGTAGCAACATTATTGCATTAGGTATACTTTTAACACAGCAAGTCTTGATTAAAAATTCGTTTACTAAAATAAACTAAAACCCGATCTGTCAAAATCTTTACTTCCTCCACATTAATTTTAAATGAAATCCACACTAACAACTCCACACATTCCTAAGGCCCACCTTACCATCGGGTTATCACGTATTATTAAAAATCTAACACTTAAAACCATAAAGATACATACAAATATACATTTTGACACCTTAAATTGACAGTAAAATTGGCGCCAACTTTGACGTTTCAAAATGGCCGTCTAACCTCAATTGAAATATAATTGCAATAACACCACAAGAAGGTATTGTAGTAGAAGTAGAACAGCCGAGGATACAAAATTAGCTAGATTCCTGTTATTGCCATATTCATTAGTACGTTTTTGTCAATCTGGAACTTTTACTTCGGCCCAGATCGGACAGAAAGGGGACGCAGGACCGCCCCAGGACCAGCCCCGTGGTATGGCTAAATGGCTTAAACCTGTTTTGATAGCACCTGAACGTCCGTTGAAGTTGGTACTGTCGAGCATTCCAGGACATAGAATACTGCTTTGGCCCGTAGCTTTGACGTCCACTGTAGTTATGATGTCTTCGCTCAGTACCGATTGGCAAGTTTTGAATGCTGAAATAGGTAAAAAGATATCCTTTAATTGTGTTCACAAAGTTATTCATGTTACGATGTGTAAGTAGGTGTGTAATGGTTCGCACCCGTGTAAGTAGGTACATTTACACACGGCTACACAACACGCTGATCTCGCATTGTTTAGGATTTCCGTATAATGCGAGGTCAGCGTAAACTGGAAATGTACAGTTTGATGTGTAGCCGAGAGTACAATCAGTGTGGTTTTCCTCTTGTCAATCAAGTGTACGAATGAAATGTCTGAAGGTTAAATTAATGATCTAAACACGAGGCGAGTTAGTCTTTTTGTCAGATTCAAATCGACGTCAGACAGCATCTCAGCATCTGTCTGGCATGAACCTTTTGGCGCAGCCGTGAGACATGTCATTTTTGTGTCTCTTTTTTTTTGTATAGGTACCTAATGTTTTTACTGTGCGGGTATTACAGCTAGATCTAGCTGTTGTCAATAAATGTATTTTCTTTCTTTCTTTCAGATTATGCGAAAATTGTTTCAAGGATCGGTCTTCGGTTACGAAGAACTAGTCTACGATGTCATGCCGTTTAAAAATATCAGGTTTTGTATGAGTCATCTTACATACTTATCGACACCAACGAAAATACGAGTACCTAGGTGCCTAAGATATTTTAAAAATAATTCTAGATTGTGTATTTTTAATTTAAGGTTAGGTACCTACTACCTACGTTTTAAAAAATGCAATATCACCACACCACGCCAACTAACGCCCGATAATAATATTCTATCTCAATCCAAATCCCGATCCTTTGTTTTTGACGGCTGCTTCTGATTGGACATCTTTAAGACTCGGATAGGTGAATTCGGTCGTTGATTGGTTACAGACAAAGATCGGGATCAAGATAGCAACCGAGATAGATTATTAATATCCAGCGATAACCAACAGTTTGGAGTACACAGTACTAACGAACTGCCAGCTATCAGTACCTAGCCTAGCCGTTTCCCAATTACATCGAGGTCAGCTTCCAGTCTTACCAGATGCAGCTTATATACTAATAATACTATTTTAACATCGACCAAAACCCATCCGAATTCTACAACCCATATAATGTGTTACATGACACTGGTAATACTGGCTGTCGAACTTTCAGGCTTCCAACGACAGTCAAATATCAACAATATTAATAGACGGAACCATCGACTGGACCTGCTTTCCAAGGCACAAAGAGGTCTCAATTTTATTTGGATGGTTGGCCAGCTAAATACCGACCTCTTCAAGTGTAGTTTAGCTTAACCTTTCTATCTATATATATGAAATGTAATGTTTTACAATGTGTATAAACATTAGTGCTATTTATTGAGCATTTCATTGTATAGATTCTTTGTATACCTAGTTCTTCAAACGAATCAGACAGACGTGTTGCTGGGGAGTTTGTTCCGCCACTTCTTCTTTCCAGCAAAAACACTAGGAAGTGGCGGAGGGTGGGCCGTTTCTGGGGGACTGTCTTTATGTATTTTTTTTGACGTTCAAAAAGTGCCGATTCTCAGCCTAGTTTGAATAAAGACTTTTGATTTTGATTTTTTGATTTTATCGACACGCTTAGGATTGCCAGGCGTCCGGATAAAGCCGGACATGGTTAGGCTTTTTGATTGCGTATCTGGCCAAAATAAACGGTGTTCAGCTTTATAAGAAAACGTAAAATATGTATTTTTACGGTAATAATGGAAAACAGCAGAAATTACATAACACAAAACTTGACTTTTGCTGAGGCACAAAATCCTCAATAATGTAGGGAGTCCACTGTCCGGCCTTTATACCCAAAATGTCCGACCAAACTGGCTGGTCTGTCCGGCTATTAAAGCGACCTAGCACGCTGTAAAATATCTACTAATGACAGCAAGACCCAACGGCTGTTCTTATCGTGTAAAAGCCTATTGTAGTTCCAAGCAGGAAAAAAACACTTGAACGATTATAGACTTGGCAAATTCATACATCAATCTGCATAATAGAAAAGGAATAAAAAACTTCACTGCGTACAGCGCACGTGAATCTCAGATATAGACGCATGACGTACCAAGAACAGCTGTGTCCCTAATACAGTAGATAATTGTTGATAAAACACATTGATCATTTAAATGAACTTGTGTGAACGATAATGCCTACACAGTTGCTTATCGTGGTAATCCTATTGTTTTTATCGTTACATAGTTGCTTAAGATTCTTGTTGTTATGTCGGTTATAGATAAGTGTTGAAGTGTAATTAAATAAAGTCACTCACTCCTCGACAGACATGACAGATATTGTTGAAGATTTTTTTATTATGTAGGTAAAAGATTTATTCTGGATTTTACTGCCTCGTTGGTATAGGAGTCCAGACTCCTCCTCATGTTTAATTGCGAGCCTATTGCCATAAATCGGGCAAATGTCCAGACATGTGCCCGATTGATGGCAATAGACTCGCAATTAAACGTAACTGGCGAAATTTTGGGTGTACTACCAGATACACCCTCTGCCTAGCCCTTCGGGGATTACAGGCGTGACGTTATGTGTAAAGGATTCATTCGGAAAGTTTACGTGTGCAAAACATTAGCACAAGAAATCTAGATTTTTTGTTTGGTCTAAGACATAAATTCAGTCCTATTATTGAACAAAAGGAATGGCATAACAAACTCAAGTCATACAAGTCTCAAAAATGTAAAAAATGTAAAAAATTCCAAAAATCTTTACATTCTAACTTAATCCATTTAGCTACCAATAATATTTTTGTAGATTAAAAAGAAAAAGGCGTGACTTTATTGAGAATATCTCAGTTGTAGTCTGGAATCTGGATTTGTGCCCCAAGGTGGCAAAAGGCTCGCCCCTATCACATGAGAAACAGGCGAAATGTGTACAATAGTATACACTTCTAATACGATATTTAGTTTAACATCATACATGCGTGGTAAGTGAAACCAGCTTTGATTGTCATTGTAGTGTAGATTAAAAAAAAATATCACCACGGTAACGTCCTTGCCCGTTATAAATATTTAAGTGACTGTAAATTGTCGCTCGTGGAAGCCTACGGTGTGCCATTGTTAAGCTTGTACAATGTGCTGTGACGTTTGTATGCCAAGGGGTACCCTATGGAATAAAGGCGAGAAGAATATTCTAACTGGCTGGTTTTAAAGATTCAATTTTAGTATGGTTTGAAATATAGAACGTTTTAATTGTTTAGGGTCCAAACGGCTTTGTTTGTTTGCTCGTCTGTTCCCTCATAACTTCTGAACTGCTTATCATAATTTGACAAATGAGGTATCGTTAGAAGCGTCTTCCTCGTTCGCTAGTATAGTACGGTTATACATTAAATTGGATACGGCAACCTCTAGAACTTTTTATTACATTAAGTAAGTTTTTTTTCGCAAGTAAGTCTCCAACAAACTGGGAAATGACACCTGAAGAAAGCTGTAACATTTTTTTCTCATTTCGACGAATACAATTCCGTTCTAGTAGTGCTAGGAATCGAAGTAGCACTAGGTGTCAAAGTAGAGTTAGGAAGTGCTTTTTAGCAAAACAGAAATGAAAGCACAAAAGGGCTCCCATGCTAATCCATTCCATTTAAAAGAAAATTACCAGATTTACTCACTTTGCACATTATTCCTGGTCCTGAACTCTCCCATGAAGACCAGCTCCATGCTGCTGGCTACCGCGAGGTCCGCTATACTTCTCAGACTGGTGATGTCACTGGCATCCAGCTTCTCTTTGAAGTGAACGTTCACGACGATCAGCGGTCGACTGCATAGCAGGAACGCTGGAAAGAGAGAGGGATGTTTTTGTTAGAAAGAGAAAAAGGTTGGGGACGACTTGATAATCGACTTTACAGAATAAAACACATATGGGCTGGGCTTCAATATATGGACTACCCAAATACCATTATATGCATTTGAACACCAGCATCAGACAGCAACTCTTTGGCATTACCGCTGAAATGAGCCTTTTGGCGCAGCCGTTAATGAGATATAATATGCCATATTTAATTTTATTTATTTGTTAATTGTGTTTTACTATGCATCTATATTTTACCTGTTGAAAATAATAGTCTTTTTGTTTTTCTTTTTTGTCTGTTAAACCTGTTGTTTGCAATGGAATTGTAGCGTCACCTATACGGCCACATCCGAACTAAAACCGGCTTTTCCCAGATCGCGATATTAACCTCTTAACCGTTACCTACGTCAAAAAAGAAAAAGGTGCTACGCCAAGATACGAATTTATTTTTTCGACATGTAGTTGTGACGTGTGGCGGGCTGGGCACATTTTGTTTTGTCATAAATACATAAATACGGCGGTTATCCGCGCGATTGAATCTTTGTACAAAACAACCGACTGGTAGACTACTGCCCGACAAAACCGAAGGGCAGTATTTCACCAGACACAGCACCCGTTTGGTCGAAGGATGCTGCCTATTCAATATTAAATGAGGAACTTTACAACGTGTTCCTCCTATTCCTAAAGAATCACGAGATGCCTCCTCCCTTACATTTCTCTTTATAAATCCTATTGCACGAAATGGTATTCAGGGACCCTAACCGGAGAGAAGATTGCCTGCAAGGGACCACGCGTCCCTCTCCCGGGCCGTTAACACCGTGTAGTGTAATAGGCTTTGTAATAGCGAATGACGAGACTGAGTTTGGCTTTCGTCAAATGGGTTATTCCACGACAACGTGACATTCAATTTAACTATTATTATGCGACTACAGAGATAGTAAGTAGAGGTGGCTTCAGTGCATACAAATAAAGATAATATTTTAAGAAACATTCAAACAAAATCCAGAAAAATCTGAACTTTTCGTCTGTAAAAATGAAATCATACGAGATATTATTATGTAATGTAATCATGTAACTGTAAATAATGTCTGCGAAGAATCGTTGACCTGTGTTCCCACATTGTTCGGTTTAAACTAAGGTTAATTTTTGACAAGGGTTTGATGGGCAACGTCTGCTCGCGTAAAAAGTAACTCTCCGGAGATTACTCCAAGGAAACACATATGCCTGGATAAAAAGTATCCCACATGTAAATGGTCTATATAATGTGCCATTTTTAGCTAAATCTGTTCTACGTACGGTTAAGCGTGATTGAGTAACATACATACATAAAGAAAGTTTAGTAACAATAAAATAACAAAAACACTGTTTGAAATTCCTGCGCTCGCGCCTGTGATCGATCACAGTAGGCACGAATCGGTACGATCTATCAGCTGATAGTCTAACCTCGAGAAGGGTAAAATCTAGTAGTAGTAGCAGCGTCACACGCTCTCCTGCCACCCCCACCGCTCCCGTTGTTCAGTACTGACGTAATTGAATTAATTGAAGGTTTATGAGTATAAAAAAAAGTTACCTTGGGAAAGTTATTCGTGTTCATGAGTACAATCACGTGTTTAAGTATCGGTCACTAATTACCAGTCACCCTGTATATACTCAATATGGACTAGTGTTCAACTTCATCCGGTAAAACCCCAAAATAGTTGGGAAAAGCCTACGTAGATACAGATAGCATTGCAAACGTTTACCTAATTGATTTAAAGTAGCAAATTCGGAAATGCTGAAGTCGTGTTGTATCATTGTTTGAGCATATTCTGAACTTAAGTGGAATTTCAGATAGCAAACATGATTTTACATAACACATCGATGACTAAAGCCAGCAGCTGTAAAGTACTTATTTCCTTTGTTTATATCCGAGGAGCAAAATAACAAATGCAAAATAGAAGATAATAAATGTCTGAATCAGCAAAAACATAACTGTGTATCAGTTTGTAGGTAATTACAGAATTGTCAACACATAACTTGCTATGAAGCGCAGTATCTCAGGTGTTAAACTAACTGAATCATGTTTAAAACACCACACTGTACTCAAAATGCTGCCCAGTTAAAAATGGGTAGAAATTGTACATACATGGGCACAAAACTCAGGAGAGGTGCCCTACAGCAGCGACAAGGGGGCCGCGGCAAACCACGAAGGAGATTGCGGGACGCTTTGAAAGGCCTCCATAAGATTAAGAGTTGCAGAAAGAAATAGTGAAAAATCGGACACTACTTGGTCCCTCGGCGACTGAAACATAAGTAACGACCGAAACACCTATTTAATTAACCACTCGTATGTCGTAATTATAGAAACAAATAAAAAGCAATTGTGTCTCGCGTAGATCTACGTTCCGGCACATGACGGGTTACGACTTACGCCCGATATTAATATTCTATCTCAATCCAAATCCCGTTCCTTTGTTTTTGACGGCTGCTTCTGATTGGACATCTTTAAGACTCGGATAGGCGAATTCGGTCGTTGCTTGGTTACAGACAAAGATCGGGATCAAGATAGCAACCGAGATTGATTATTAATATCCAGCGTTAAGAGCCAATACGCATGGTCGACTTGTCGACAGCGACTTGGGCTCTCGGCAAACAAAACATACATCACTACCGGAGGTCAAGTGCGTCGATCAAAGAGATTTAAAATACTATAAGTAGAGCGGGCATGTCAAGGAAATGTCATAGAAAAACTTTGATCCCATGTCTCAGTAACGCCATCTAGAATAATATATGAATATTGGAGCGGCAGCGGAGCGTACTACAAAAACCCCATAGACTTGTATCCAGCAGGACACACTTTTTCGGACGAAAATTTTGTTAATTTTGTTCGTGATGTCCGGTCTATAGGTATTGAATGTCTTTGGCGTCGATGCATATATTTTAAACTATTATACAGTCGACCAAATCGCCGGCGACCAGTCGGCAGCGCGTATTGGCTAAAAAAGAAAACATCACATAATACTTATTACTTAGAGCCATCTAAGTAATAAGTAACAACTTAGTCACTACTAAGTAAAGGTCCTACTTCAATTTTCATTCATACAAAATTTAAAAAACCCCCACCGCAAAAACTAAAACATTTAAAAAGTTAAAAATAACACTTTAGCCATGAAATTTTACTTCACGTCGGGATACCGCATATGTAAGAAATGTTCCTAGTACTTGTAGGTATGTAGGTACTTATTTTAACGATACCCCGACGTTACGTAAAATTTCATGGCTTAAGTGTTATTTTTAACTTTTTAAATGTTTTAGTTTTTGCGGTGGGGGTTTTTTAAATTTTTAATTTAATTTTTATTTTAAAATTTTTAAACTCATTAATTTTGTTTTATAGAGTTTACAGTTATGACAATTTTTCAATGCATTGTATGTAGAGTCAAATGCTGGTTTAAAAGAATCCAAACACGACATATCTGCTATTATTTTGTCAAGAGTCTACCTACTGGTGTGCTGGATAGGCTGGCTGCAGCATCAGCTTATCCTGTTGCCATCAGTGCATTGTGTTTAGAATCAAATGGTGGTTGAAATGAATCCAAAATCGACATATCTGCTATTATTTTGTCAAGAGTTTACCTACTGGTGTGCTGGATAGCCTGGCTGCAGCATCAGCTCATTCTGTTGCCACCAGGGCATTGTGTGCAGAATCAAATGCTGGTTGAAATAAATCCAAACACGACATATCTGCTATTATTTTGTCAAGAGTCTACCTACTGGTGTGCTGGATAGCCTGGCTGCAGCATCAGCTCATCCAGCTGCCATCAACGCATTGTGTGCAGAATCAAATGCGGGTTAAAATGAATCCAAACACGATATATCTGCTATTATTTTCCCAAGAGTGTATTAGTCTGCTAGATATCCTGGCTGCATCAGACTAAATACACCATAATGTTGCTTATTAATATTACACACATGGGTGTTTGAAATTTTAAGACACACATATGTTTGTAAGTAAAGTTAATACCCATAGACGTCTAAAATAGCAACAGTAGCTAACACAAAAGAGCTGATTACCTTGAAACGGCTGAACCGATTTTGATGAATCATGTCTAAGAACCATCGCAAGAAACCCTGCTTTCAAATAAAAAAGCCGCATCGAAATCGGTTCACCCGTTTGGGCGCTACGGTGCCACAGACAGACAGACAGACAGACAGACAGACAGACAGACAGACAGACACACACACATAGCGGTGAAACTTATAACACCCCTCTTTTTGCGTCGGGGGTTAAAAAATATCATAAGATATAACTTGCAGTTTTACGAATTTTTCCATTTGCCGGGCAACTTTTGAAACCTATTATCCCCTAAAACCTGACATAGCCAAAATTTTCCTGTCGTTCTAAGACAGCATATAAGTAACTTTTTACTAAAGATAATAACAAACTATTTTCTATCTATTTAGCATAATCAGCCTATCCAAAACAACCGCCCTTCACCACTTTCAAGTGTTTCCAAAATACCCAAGAGGCCAGGGGGGACGGGGTCGAATTTAAGTAGATTGATACTAATAAAACATTAACCCAATAATTTGTAGCCCTAACTTCCAAGTGCTAGTCAAAGAAACGCGAATAGCTATTTGTTCACACAATAGATTCTTTTATCGTTTGACATTTGTAATTGAGTATTTCCGATACTTTTTAACACAAGAGTCTAAATCTACTGAAGTAGGTATATACATAATAGTGTATTGTTAGTGCAGTCGTACTAATATTACCTAAGAATGAGAAAGTAACCCTCGTTTGTTTGTTTGTTCGTCGGCTTTTCACGACTAAACGGCTGAACGGAGTATTCCCGTTTGAGCACCTATTTTTTGAGCACCTATGTATTTAGCACCATTTCCCATAGGTTAATGCATAGGTGCTCAAACGGGAATACTCCGGCTGAACAGATAGTAATGAAATTTGCCAAAGAGATTATTATATACCTTACTTTTTTACACGTTTATGGCAGACTGAAATGATACAGAATTAAATACCTTGTGGCATTAAAACTAATTACTACAGTACATGAATTTAAAATTCAAATTATAATAATTCCTTAATTCTATTCCACCAAAGGGGTTTAGGAAACTTGCGAAGAAGAAGATTTGAGACATACTTTATCTTTTGAATTAAAGCAATACCTTAGACTAGCATATAGACGGGTATAGTGAAGCTACCCAACGGTGAAAGAATTGTTCAAAACGGCCCAGTAGGTTCGGAGCCTTCAATGCAGACAAACAAAAAATCAAATCTTTTCTCTTTATAGTGGGTATGAGTACAGATAGGACCTATGCACTAGCTGGTGTGCATAGGAATCCATGCGATACGTATAATAAAAACCATGACATTCCACGCAGACAAAGTCGAGGCCGCAACTAGCTTTTAAATATCATTTTATCACTACTCGATCTCCTGAAATGGTCGATAAAACAACGTAGCTACGTAAATAGATTCTACTCATAAAAAATTCAAAACGAACTGTTAATACCCCATAATAACAGTGTTTTATAAAAACGTAAGCAGTGTTATTTAAAAAATCAATAACAGCGAACTATACAGTATTAAAAAACTTGTTGATTCAATTAGGCATGTTGACTGTGTAGAATATCAAATTCATAATCATATTCAGTCCATCAGTTAGATTTAAAACTAATAAACAAATTTTTTTTTGCTTTTTCAAAGTGATGGAAAACTCTTTGCTCAATCATCAATGATCGAAGGGAAAACTACTTAGATTAATCGCATTAACCTTTCGGGTGTCGACCTCCGTACAACAATGTCGACGCTTTTACGAGTAAGATAATAACTTTCGGTAGGCCTTCAGAAAAAGGAAGATCCTGACCAAGCCCTTAAGTATAACTGTCCGACTTAAGACACTTGGAGCGTTTTTTCTTATATCGAACTGTGTAACTTAAGAGGGAAGTCTGCGAGCGTGGGAATTTATTTTTGAACGCATACATTGACATTTTCCACTTACACAGTAGCAACGCGCTACACACCTTACACACACATTAACACTTGCCCAGAAACAAACGACAAACAGTACGACACGACGGGAAAATTATTTTTTCATTGCGTGTTCGAAATAAAAGAGCTAGTAATTATGTGTCAGTAAACAAGCAATGTAATAACAATTGACTTATTGCACCGCGATGCTCGCTTGCTTATAATATTGTGTGGTAGCCACGAAAGGGTGGGGTCACAGTGTTCAACAGAGATTTACAATTTAATTGATAAAATTATTATTTCTTTTAGTTGTGTTGTTTAAAGTAATTAATAACTTCGTAATTTAGAATTTAATTTTATTATAATAATACTATAATTGATTGTTTAAACTGTTATAAGTACATGCATACTAAATATAGTTCATTGATATTTTGTGGTAATTATATGAATGCCGTAAGGGAACAAAAAGACTAACTCAAAAACAACAAATAATTGTATTTCTATACCTTATATTTAAATATTATAAATGTAAAAGTAACTTTGCATGTCTTTCTGTCTGTCTCGCTTTTACGACAAAACTACTGCACCGGTAAAACTGAAATTTGGGACACAGCTAGTCTAAAACCTGAGAAAGGACACAGGCTACTTTTTGATTCGCGAAAAGGCTTGTAAGGGATAGGAAAAGGGGATGAAAGGATGTATGAAAGTATTATCATTTTCAAAGCTAAAAGCATGCAATTTATATTTTGGGCAGTTGATTACATATAAATAAGTATGGCATTAAAAATTTGTTAAGATGTTACCCTTAAGGGTGTAAAATAAATATAAGGAATAATAGGTATATATATGAAAGAATTCGATATTTTTGTAGCTAGAACGATAAATCTTTTGCGTTTGGCTATTGATTCAAATAGATACCTATAGTTAAATTTTGTAACAATTTGATTGTTAAGGGAGTAAATAAACGAACAAAACGTGTCAAACGTTGAAGGAGATGTTGTCGAATTCTCAGTGGACAATATCATGGACTCTGAACAAGTTACAGCATGCCCATAGGGTGTTTTCAGGCTCTCTACTCAAGAGGTTAAAAGTTGGTGTTCCAGTCCTGTACATCAGAAATCTTGACGCGCCAGTACAACGGTACACGACTTCAAATTACACATATGGGGCTCAACATTATAAAGGTTACAATCATGGCTGGAATGGCAAAAGGAGAAAACGTCTTGATTAACCGTATTTCAATAATTCCGACAGATTTGCCATTTCAATTTAAAAGAGTCCCTGCACGGTAAAACAAACAAAAGTAATTTATAAAAATGTACTTTAAACATAGGCTCTTAATTTATTATTCCTACTACTTTAATATTTAAGGTGTTTGCAGTGCAACACTGCCAAAAGGTTCTTAATTCATTAAACCTCAAGCGTTTGCGCTGTCATTGTCTTACTATCGTGTCTCTAATCGTCTATCTCTAATCGTTGAAAGGCTAAAATATTTATACGTACAATGAGTATTATTCTTCAAACATACTTTTACACGCGGACGTAATCGTGGACACATAGCAATGCTCACGCTATAGCCCGAAACAATAATTTTGTTTATAAACATAGCATCATATAATATCACACCTGTATTCCCCAAAGAATTAGACAGTGGTGTAAACCCATAATTCACCAGTTATGTTTTAAGTCCTATGTAATAGGGGATGATCTTATTGCCATCAACTAGGTACAAATCCTGACTCCGGGTTGCTACTGAGAAATTTAAGATTGAAAAACCCGATCACACTTTGTCCAACCCAGGAATTGAACCTCATGCTCTAGAAATAGTGCTAGCTTTTTAACCATTAACATTAACGATTACTGCTTTGAAATAACAACGTACTACTCTATTAATAAAAAAAAACATCTTTGATTTTTAAATGGTTGCCAATAGTTGTCGTAATTACGGGTTATGCACCCGGAAAAACCTTGGAAATGACACCCTTATTGTATTACGAAAAGAAAGTGTTGTCCGCCATCCTGGAGGGAACTGGTCGAATGAGCTTGATTCCAAAAGGTTATTAAATAATAACCCACGTTTTATCATCGGCAAAATATCTTAAATAAAAGATACGTACTATTTTTTTTTTTTTTTTTCGATTTGTCGGGAATTTTCTTTCTGTTTATATAAATATCTAAAAACAAATTAATTTCTATACTTCCATTCCAGCAACTAGTGCAAAAATTAGCAGATACACCGTGTAACTTGCACCCCACCCTATTACCCGTGTGGATGTATGAGTTGACGTTTATCGAGCTCGGAGCGGACTACAAACTGACGCACAGTGGAACGAATGTATGGGAGCGGTTGGACGTAGACATGTCCGAAAAATAAGAGTAAAATTAAGACAAACTAATGATGCCATCTTATTCGATTACTTAATGCCTTCATAAATTGTGGTGATGAATTTCTTCATAACTCCCATATTTCGGGAGTAATTTGAGAAAATGTGAAATTTTACTATGAAAATGAGTGTATCGAGCTCTCTCCCTCCTGATTCCGGGCTTGTTTCAAGTAGCGGTCTCTAATATCGTAATGCTATTACTAAGAGCTATATTTAATACTAAGACACATAGTGCGCCAAATGTGCACTTTCTGGGATAAAAGGAAATGAAAATTTTAAAAAAAAAACGATTTTTCCCCATTTGTATTTACTTTAAACCGCAGACAGACTTATTAAGAGGTCTATAAATATATTATATATATACAGAAATATATATTAACAAAAATATTCACAAGAACTGATGAGAGTATGACTTTTAAGTAAGTTGATAATAAATTACCTAGTTTCATTAAAAGTACAATAAATAATTAAGATGTAAGCTCTAATTTACTAAGTTACACATTTTAAAACAATAACATCATTTAATTATCTTCGTCATCATCATCATCATCAATTAATTCAAATTCAGAATCGATGTCCGCTAAATCATTTATGTTAACAAATTCGATATCACTTTTCTCAGAATCCGTAAGCTCATAAAATTCCTTAAAAGAAGATTTTTTTACAAACTTATTTCCTTTTGGACGGATACTTGTAACAAGTGGATCAGAAGACAGTAAAAGATTGTGCATAATATCTTCATTGCATGAGATACTGCTATGCTTTCGAGAATGCCCCTCTCTATATTTTCTAAAATCTTTATTTCTAGCCTCAGATGCCTCTTCGGATAGAAAACCAATGGGCACAATTGACATGTTCTGAACTATGTCTGGCCCATGCATTAAAATTTTATGAAGTGAAGAAGGCATATAATACCATGGGTATAACTCCACGTAAAGCTTAGCAGTATCAAAGCAGAACTCTCGGAATTTAGTTACGTTGATCTTCTCTCCTGATGAAATACACTGCAAGATCACACAGATTTTTCTTAAAAGCATAGCATCTATTCCGGTCAGTTCAGCAGATTTAGTGTAGTTTTCAAAAAATCTCCTTGCCGAGTTGCCATTGTTGGTGGATCCACTGCCTTGTTTCACAACATCGAGAAGTAAGCCCGTTTCTCTTCTTACAGCCTCTTGAACTCTTTTCTTCCTGTCATCAACTTGCCTTTTTGCTATATCACCCCTTACTTGCCATGATTTTATGTCTAATTTGTAGGAAATGTGTAATAAGCATTCCATTGAGCGAATCCAAGCGTGAAGGGTGCATAAGCTATATTTATACATGTCCTCGTTTGCGTGTTTATCTTTGATTAACTCTAAATTATTCATTTCTTTAGGACAAGCCTTGCATATGTCACACACTGAAGCTGCTGTATCGGATATAATGGAATGAATTTTACCATCAATCATTGTCAACAGCAGTTGGTGTTTGACACTAATTCCATCAGTGATGGTGGATGGAGTTAAGGCTTCAATCTCTGCTTCGATTTCAGCCATCTCTCTCTGCACATTTTCTTTGGTTTCCTTTATAAACTTAAACAATATTGGCCGGCAAAATGAAGTGGAAGATGGTCGCTCGTTTTCCCAAATTGTTACACCTTTTGAGACGAGCCGCAGTGGTACAAGACTAATCATAAAATTACTAGCAAGATCGATTTGCTCATCTTCACTCGTCCTTTGATGATAAATGCTTTGGCTAGATGATCCGTCAAAACCCCATTTGCTGGTCAATACGAGCTGTTGATTGGGATCAACAGGGGTTTCTAACGACCTAATAAGTCTTCTTGAGGTTAAATCCATCAAGGCTTGTAATTTGATTTTTGCAGAGCTCTCTGTAACTGTGAGATCTTCTTTGGCCGGATAGCACTTAATTTTTTCTTTAACCAACATGTAGTAACTCGGGTATTGAAGAGCTCCTTCTTGAGTGTTGAAATCCCGAAGAGTGTTATAGCGCCATTTCGATAAGTTCATCGATACATAAGTACAATAGTCCTGCCTTTTGAAGCGCCCTTTCGGCCGAAAACATAATTTCAGCGCTGCTACTGCTGCATGAAAGACTATCTTCAGTGCGTCTTCTTTTTTGCCGGTTACTAAGGTCCTCAAAAGATTTACGAGGACTAGGATGTGTACAAGTTGAAGCATCAGATTTAGCAGGAGAAATTATGGGCTCGATGACGTCACTTATATTTTCTGTAGAAGGTTCCATATTTTCATTCTGTAATTCCGGCCATTGAATTGCAGCCTGTAGCCAAATCTCATGTTTCTTCCGAAACTTATCTGTGCTTCTTCCAGACTGTGTCCATTTTGCATAAATGCGGTAGCAAAATCGACGACACCACTCTTTTAAACTTGTTTCAGCACTTTCACATAACTGAACACAACTGTTATCTTTTAAAACACTGAACAAATAGTTAAAGTCGCGTAAATCTTTATGTGCGCGTGCGCATAAAGCAACGTGAATATCAAGATTTGTATTAAAATTTGGAAAATACATTGCGAGATTAGCTTGGATACAACGAGGTGTAAATCAACACTGATTTTAAAGTTACTAATAGTGACCTATTTATATAAAATCTAGGTATCCCAGGTATCCTTTGTTAAATATTGCAAGGTAATTAGTTATTGTGATAATTAGTAAATGATGCATGCTAAATTAGTGTATTAAGAGCCATTTAGTAATTAAATAATAGCAATGTTCTTATCAGTAATCATTAGTGCATCAGTTTTATATGTAAACCTTAAGTCCCTAATTATATATCCTAATTAGCTTACATCTTCTCTAATTGGCTGCTCAGAAATGTTATTGTAATAAGGTAAACCTTTAGAAAAACGGTTTTAATCAACAAAATAAACAAAAAATAAAAAAATTGTGTTATAAAATAAACATCACTCTTTATCCCAGAAAGTGCACATTTGGCGCACTATGTGTCTTAGTATTAAATATAGCTCTTAGTATTAGCATTATGATATTAGAGACCGCTACTTGAAACAAGCCCGGAATCAGGAGGGAGAGAGCTCGATACACTCATTTTCATAGTAAAATTTCACATTTTCTCAAATTACTCCCGAAATATGGGAGTTATGAAGAAATTCATCACCACAAGTTATGAAGGCATTAAGTAATCGAATAAGATGGCATCATTAGTTTGGCATAATTTTACTCTTTTTTTTCGGACATGTCTACGTCCAACCGCTCCCATACATTCGTTCCACTGTGTGACGTGCTCTCACCTTAGTTTCCAGGGCGGCACTGATTTGTTTTCGGACGCATGTTCGAATATAAAACAAAATATGAAACGGGGGACGCTCCATACTAGAATGTATGGCAAACGGAAAACATTTTGCGCAAAAATATTAAGAATGTTATGACGTAAATTACTAGTGTATGATTTTATTTTATCAGAAATTAAAAATGGTTAACCTGATAATCATACACTTGTGTCACGAATTAACGAAAAATATCTATAAACATTGCTTTACATTTTAAGAAAACGTGCAAATAGTAAGTGCCGATTTCGATGTAAATATGAAATATTGACATTGTTTTTAGCAGACATTTTAGGATAATTTAAAAAATATCACACGGTGTCACTGGTAATACATCTAATAAGTATCTTATTTAATTTTTCGATAATATTTGGTGTGTTAGATGTTTAGATATCTTGCAAACTGTAACCCCTGTTTTGGCACTTTGCAAGGACTGTCCCCTTAAGACATTCGAGGAGTTAAAATTAAGGACAGGGCTTGTGATGTTATAATTCAGTATAAACTGTACTGAAATCGTGACGTCATGGGACATTTTGACTCGATGTATAATATAAAAATATGTGTCTAATATTTTCTAGTAATCTAAATACTAAAATTAAGTCGACTAGCCTGTTGTGTTCTATGACACCCATTATTAGCGTCCCACTCTATTCGATTGTTTGAAGAACATATTTATTTGCATATGGCTAGTAACGTTTGCAAATTACTTAATAACCGGTAATTGGACCATACAGGGTGACTTCTAATTAGTTGACAATCTTTTAGTGGGTGAAAGGTCAACAAATACAGGGAAATCAACAAAAAACATTGAAAACAATAAGCTGTTCCTTCATTCATCCATTTTCGCATCGCTAATTAAACCACTTCCATAGATACTACTTAGCATCAATTTTGTAATCATCAGAAAACTTTTATCCAAGCTTAAGCCGTCATTTTTATTCAATGGCAGTTTCAGTTTGACAGCCTTTTTATCTGACAATATGTCAAACAGCCATGTTTATTCTTCAGATAAAAGCTATCAAAGTAAATTGAAAAACTAGCCCTTATAAATAAAATAAATATTCCACAACTTTTCACACAACGCCATTTAGTCCCAAGTTAAGCTTGAGAGCTTCTGTTATGGGTACTAAACAGCTGATAAACATACTTGTATATTTCTAAATACATGCTTATCTATACTAATCTATACTAATATTATAAAGAGGTAAAATTTGTAAGTTTGTAAGTTTGAATGTAGGGGGTAATCTTCGGAACTAATGATCCAATTTTAAAAGTTATTGCACTGGTGGAAAGCTACACTATTCCCGGTGGACATAGGCTTTTTATCCTCGTATTCCCACGGGAACGGAAACTACGCGGGTGAAACTGCGGGACGTCTGCTAGTTATAGATATAAATTACACCCAGACACAGAACAAATGATCGTGCTCATCACACAAACATTTGTTCTGGGTGTAAATCGAACCCACAACCTCCGGCATAGCAGTCAGGGTCACTAACTAAT
The DNA here is from genome assembly GCA_921972225.1 of Euplexia lucipara. Taxonomy (NCBI): domain Eukaryota; kingdom Metazoa; phylum Arthropoda; class Insecta; order Lepidoptera; family Noctuidae; genus Euplexia; species Euplexia lucipara. The sequence goes on along the minus strand of OV179146.1, from coordinate 3,867,777 downwards.
AGACCAACAGGCCAGTCAAAGCAGGCCAGGCCAGTCAGGCCTTATTGGGCTAAATACAGGCAACAGCTAATTCTTTATTCGTGATTTTTTTGAGTTTTTTCGATGCCACCGGTTAGCCTGGTAGCCGACCTTCAATTTAATTAAGAAAAAGTTAGACAGATGAAGAGGACTGCCTCGTTGGTTTAGTGGTCGCAAGCGCTACTTCTGGGCATGAGGGCCCGGGTTCAATCCCCGAATCGGGCAGTGTTATTGAATTTTCCATCTGGAATTTCTCAGATGCAGCCCGGAGTCTGGATATGTGCCCGATTGATGGTAATAGGCTCGCCGCCTATTACGTTACATGTGACTGCACATAACTGACGAAATGAGGGTATCCCTCTGCCTAACCCTTTGGGGATTACAGGCATGAGGTTATATCATGAAGATGACTAGAACCCTAGTTACAAATCTAGGCCACCTCCCATAGCCCTTTTATAAACAAAACAGTGAACAACCAATAAGAAAATAATTAACTTAACATGCACGCCTGCCGTTTCGTCGACACCGTTCACCGAATCGCCCACAAATATGGCAGACGACCGTCAACTTCACCGATTTCGGTGAACGAGACTCGCCTTTGTGACGTTGGCGATAAGGTCGTATGATGCGTGTGTCTTACCTCCATAGTAAAATGTGAATGTCGACACGATGAATATGGCTCGGTAATTAGCATTGGCGTTTATAAGCGACGATTTCGTATCGATACGCTGTTTGACTTTGTGATAATCAGATACTTCCTCTTCGACTTTTCTGTTACTTTATGTAGCGATAGCAGAGAAGTATGTAGCAGTGATAGCCTAGTGGTGTGACCGGTGGATTGCCAAATCATAGGTCTCGAGTTCGAACCCAAGGCACGCACCTCTGACTTTTCGGATTCATGTGCGGATTGTATAATTATCACTTGCTTCAAAAACGGTGAAGGAAAACATCGTGAGGAAACCGGCATGCCTGAGAGATATTTCTCGAGGACATGTGATGCCAAGTCAGAGGCCCATGGGCGGCATTAAAACTCTGACACCAGGTTAGTTACTAACCACACGATAAGAAGAAGAAGCAGAGAAGTAAACTGGATGCTGATTTTTACCCGACTGCGCCAGAAGGTGGGTTATATTTTACTAGCGCGTGGCTTGACGGATTGAGGTAATTATTAGATTCGCCATAATTGTGAGTGACACTGGATATAACATCTTTTTTTTTCTTTGCTATTTTGTTTTGTTACTTTATATTCGTACAGTATCTGTGAGCTCTAATTCTTTATCTTATTTTTAGATATTGTATCTCAGTAAGTGAATTGAAATTGTGTATGCAGTTCTTATGAGAAATGAAGTTGTTCTTAAACATTAATACTAAAATGTTGCCGTGTTATGTACAGACGCCAGCACATCAACTTACCCCAATGTGTCAAATTTCTATGATCGTTTTTCAAATTTATGGCAAACAGAATAAGGTTCATATTAAATTCACTTGAAAATCAGCGTCAGGCAGGATCTCAGCATCTGTCGGGCATTACCGCTGAAATGAACCTTTTGGCGCAGCCGTCAGAAATGCCATTTTTTGTCTCTATTTTTTGTGTTATTGCGTTTTTACTGTGCGTGTATCCAGCTGTTGCCAATAAATGTATTTTCTTTCTTTCTTTCAATTGGGAAAATTTGACATATTGGGGTAACTTGATGTGCTGGTGTCTGTACATGGAGCCATATAAGGACTAAGATGGGGTCTTCAAAAACAGTCCTCATGTAGCTCCATGTGAAACACATATTCAGCTGCAACCGGTTTAACAGGAAGCCGACCCCAAAATAGTTGAGAAAAGGCCGGGTAGATGAACACCAAAAAAAAAATAATCTATCAATATTGTAATATTACAATCAATCTATCAAATAAAAAAATAATTCACCTAGGGCGACGATAAATTTATATCGGTTCGAATTCGTGTCAAGTGTGAAGATAATCACAAACATTCAAAATATTTTCATTGATAATGCGACTAAAGGGTAAGCCTAACTTTATAATTTAAATGAATCCATGCCAATCATAAAAACATGCATTAGCCCGGGCTTGTGGCAAAGGAATACTAGCTGCACGGGTCGATTTTTAAAGTCAAGCAATACTTGCTGAGGTCAGTCAGAGAATAGGTTACCACTCACTATATACCGAGACATCTTCGTGTTTCAGGAAGGACGTAAAGCGGTTGTACCGGCTATCATAAAGATCTTAGTCAGTCATTACAGGCAGTCAGACTTAGAAGGCCGAAAATAAATCAACCAGTCTTACAGTCTTACCAAGGGGTTTCCTGGGGGTCGAGTCTGCTATTGCCATCGTGTCTCAATGACCGGTCAATGTTCGATTTTTGACGTATAACGTCAAACTGATGACACATTTCCCATACAAAAACTGTCAAAGTTGTCAAATATTTGATCAATGACCAGTCATTGAGACACGATTGCAATAGCAGACTCGAGCCCCTGTTAGCCTGTTACCCAGTTACTGAGTAGTGGTCAGATAGGCAGTCACTCCCTCTGTTGAAAAGACTAAGATGCCGTCAAACATGCATTACTGAAGAAATACTTGGAGCGGGACTTCCCCTATCACCAAAAATTGATTCACAATATGCAATACTGCGTATGCCGCATTGCTGTATAGTGTCTATACTCGTACCTATATCTCTCGACAAGCGGATTATTTGTGATAGCAATATACAGGTGTCCGGCTATCGTTTTAACATTTATAGAACACTGCGCTCATGAATATAAACAACTTTCACCCCGGGAACAACAATAAAATATTTAAAAATTAAATGAGGACCAGAACTTTTTGTATACTTACATCAAAATTTACACAAGCCACTTTCTAGTATTTTGATGCGCAACGAATTATCCAGCAGCCGTCTGACAAGTTTGAAGAACTTGAATGTATACAATATCGATGATAAACATTGTAAATCATTAAAGAAAAGCAGCTGTTTCAAACAAAAGTTAATACTATTATCCCTTATTTCAATTTCATATCAGCAGACACGTCCTTTCTATTTATATCATCTTCGACACAATCCAACCTTTGGTCTTGCTCTACTCGTGTTACTCTCCACATTCATTCAAGGCTCTAAACATGATCCTCATTTGCATCACATGCCCAAACAATGACAACCAATGCCCACATAACGTCTGCTAGTACCTTACAGAGTTCCTTCTAAATACCCATCTCTTTTCTATCCATTAGCATAACACTACACATTCTCCTCAGCATTCCATCTCCTGCATGCAACAGCTTTTCATACACCCTTCCTTTCCCTTCCCTTTTTTTCCCTTCCTTTTGTGGCCAAAAGTTCTGATTTTAACAAGTGCATTACTAACACGACCCAATTTCTGAATATGAGTAGGTACTAATTTACTAGCTGTATCGACAAAGTTCGTTCTGCCTTAGAATCAATTTATTACTTTTATTTAGTTTTTATTAGTTTACGTCCTATTATCAGACCAACTGAATATACATCCAACATTTCATGGTGTTTGAAAGAGACGAAAACGTGTCGTTGTGCAATGTGAAAATAAACGATATGAGTGTAGAACAAGTGAATGACTTTGTATATCTGGGAAGTCTGTTTACAAGGGATGGAAAGATTGAGGCGGATGTGGAAAGGAGAGTGAATGCAGGAAATAAAGTGAATGGCGCTATACATGGCGTTGTGACCAGCCAGTCTATGTCCGAAAAGGCACGACTGGCTGTTCACAATGGTGTGCTGGTGCCTACACTAACGTATGGAAGTGAATGTTGGGTGTGGCAAAAGAGACATGAAAGTAGAATAAATGCTGTAGAAATGCGTTCCTTGCGAAGTATGTGTGGTGTAACAATTAATGACAGATTGAGGAATGATGATATAAAGCAACGTTGTGGTTTAAAAGAAGATGTAGTAACAAAAATTGAAAAGAGTATGCTTAGATGGTTTGGTCACGTTGAAAGGATGAATGAAAGGCGACTAACGAAAGGTATTTACAAGGCAGATGTAAGTGGGAACGCCGGGAGGGGACGCCCAAGAAGGACATACATAGACCTTATTGGTGATGTTCTTCAGAAAGGTCAGGTGCGTAGTACTCGCAACCGGCGTGTGTGTATGACAACATGTATGAATGTAAACGAAGCAAAAGAAGTATGTAAGAATCGTAGCATATGGCGCTCTGTAGTTTCTGCCTACCCCCATGGGAAAAAGGCGTGAGTTTATGTATGTATGTATGTATGCATTTCATAAGATTCGGTGAAGGTGTTTCGTAGGAGTTTTATGACAAACACTGTGACAAGATAATTTTATATATTTATTTATTTATTTATTAAAGGAAAACCAACAGCTTCTGTATACAACATTATATTAGAATAATAGTAAAAAGTATCAGATGCCAATCAGTCGCCAATAATAGGTCGACCAACATTCATCAAAAACATTTAATTTAATAGGAATTTCATCATTCAAGTTCCCAGGGTCAGTGTTGTTTATTTTTATAAGTTTAATTAAATCTTGTATAGTTCGATAGCCAGACACCCAGCATTGTTGTCAACCCGAAATAGAATATATAGTAAAAACCCATTTTCCGCCTAACATAATCTAGTCGTATTTTATCATTGTAGACTGAAACTGTACAGAAATCTGGCAAAGCCCCAACTATTGAAGTCCAGAAACAAAATGAATTAACAATAACTACGGGTTGCTTTGCCAAAAAAAGCCAATAAAAACTACATTGTTTGAGAGTAAGATAATAACTATACACAACATCGGAAATATTTCCGGATATAATTATGTGCCAAGTAAAGGTCAAGGGATGTGTCATTGCAAAGAAACGTAATTAAAAGACATATCTCTATTACAATATTACATATTATAGAGCGCGTCGGATAGAGGTCTGACTTGCTAATTATATACTTTGTAATCGTGACTCAATGACGTTATTATGAGACTACACTTGATCTTGAAATTTATTAGAATGACTTTTGGATGATGTGAGCAATTGAATAGCACTGTTACTATGGCTGCAATTCAAGCAGGATTAAAAAAAAAGGAATTATTGGTTAGTCATTAAAAGAACCTTGGGATGAATGCAGGCTTTAGAAATGCCACAGAGGCAGTTAAACATATTTTAAGAGAAACATTTTAACGAGCTATAGGAACCATTGCTCTTGATCTGCCTAGTGTGTTCTTGTTGGAGGTTAGTACTGATATACGGCCGATACTGGCCGTTAGATTTGTAACCTGTCACATAGTTATGATTGTCATGGTTTGAATATGAAAAATATTGTTCCAAATAAAATGTCTGGAGACATACATGTGTTTAATTAAATAATTTATAATATCACTGTGCAAGCAAGTTCAGTGAGCGATCTTGTTAAGAAAGAATTCGCGGTTAATTTTGACAGAGGAGGTTGCACTATCAGGAATAAAACCGACCAAATAGTTGCGACGTGCAATGAAGTTGATGGAATTTTCAAGTTGAATAAAAATGAAAAATATGTCAACGCAACATTGTCAAATGAACTTCTGTCAAACTTATGGCATAGAAGATTGGCGCATTTAGGCCAAAATAACATGCTGATATTAAAAGATTTGGTAACTGGTATTAAATTCGACAGTAAACAATTAATTGAGCCATGTATTCCATGCATTAAAGGTAAGACATGTAAAAGCCCTTTCAAAAATAAAGGCACACGAGCAGAACAGATTCTTGAACTAGTACACACGGATATCTGCGGTCCGATGGAAGAACCTTCGTTTGCTGGTTCTATATACATGTTGCTATTTATCGACGATTATTTATTTATTTATTTATTTATTTATTTCATTTATTGCATCAAATATGGTAGGTATATGAAGTTCTTATATATAATATTTAGTAACACACATTTGGCCAAGATATAGCATGCAATAGTACAAGTTTTACACATTTATTAAAACATTAATTAGGAACAATTCTATAGCTTAGAAATTAAATATGTCTGTGCTTTAAAGTATAAAATTTACAGGGATACTTTTGAAAGAACTCATCTATCGAATAAAAGCACTCTTGTAACAACCACTTCCGCAACGCAACACAAAACTTATTGAAGGATAGTTGAGTAATTGACTTAGGCAAAGCATTGTAAACTAAAGGAGACATATAAACGCAGCTCCGCCGAAATAGTTCTAGCTTTGGAATGGGCATTTCAAAATCTAAATGAGTAGGTTTCCTTTTATTCGCGTAATCTTTGCGTTCAAATACTTCAAGATTGGACCTCACAAACCTAGCAACTTCGTAAATATAAATACATGGGACCGTCAATAGATTGTGTAACTTGAATATCGGCCTACATGAGTCAGACCACTGCATTTTAAATATCGCACGAACACACTTTTTTTGGGCGACAAAGATTTTCGCCAAATCAGAAGAGTTTCCCCACACAACTATACCGTATCTTATTACTGAGCAGACGTATGCGTGATACACCATTATGGCGGTATGCAAAGATGTAATACTTTTAATTATCTTTAGGGCAAATACGAATTGGTTAATTCTTTTTGAAATTATTTCGATGTGATTCTTCCAAGTAATTACACGCGCAAGATGCACGTTTATTTCTTGAGAAATAAGAGTCAAACATTCGACAAATTTCGTGAGTATAAGGCGGAAGTGGAGAAAGAGACTAAGGTAAGTCGATAAAATGCCTCAGATCTGATAATGGTACTGAATTTTGTAATCATGCCTTCGACAGATTGTTCAAGTCAGCTGGTATAAAGCACCAAAAGACGGTTCCTTACACACCCGAACAAAATGGCGTAGCTGAGAGGGCGAACAGATCGATTATAGAGAAAGCAAGGACGTTGCTTTGTGAGGCGAATCTTAGCAAGAAGTTTTGGGCTGAGGCAGTATATACCGTGGTATACTTAAAGAATCGGAGCCCCACAAAGGCGGTCATGAGTAAAGTACCTGAAGAACTTTGGTCCGGTAAGAAAGTAAACTTAAGTCACTTAAAAATCTTCGGATGTTTGGCGTTTGCATTGAAACCGAAGCAGAAAAGGCAAAAGCTCGACATGAAGACTGAAGGCTTGATTTTTGTTGGCTATTGTGAGCTTACGAAAGGTTACCGACTGATGAATCTGCAGACTAGCAAGATAATCATTGCTAGGGATGTAAAATTCTTGGAAAACGTGTTTCCGGGTGATGGTACCAATGTGACGAAGAACGCAGTTGTTACAATGGAGGAACGAACTGAACCTGCGATATTGGATGTGTCTCCTGATGTCCACTTGAACAGTGAAGATGATATTCAGGATGCAGATGCAGGATGTACTGAATCCGCTACGACTCCAGAAGCGAGTACTGAGCCGAGTATCGAGCCGAGATACAACCTGCGTGCAAGGAAGCCGGTTGATTATTCAAGTACGTGTATCAACGCTTTCGCGGCAATTGACGGCGATCCGACGACTGTAGTACAGGCGCTAGCCAGGCCTGATCGTGAGCTGTGGCAGAAGGCCATGGACGATGAGCTGCAATCGTTGAAGGAGAACCAGACGTGGACGCTAGTCGACTTACCACGTGACAAGAAGCCGATACAATGTAAATGGGTCTTTAAGATTAAGCGAGATAGCGATGGTAAGGTCTCAAAGTATAAAGCTAGGCTTGTAGCGAAGGGATTTACACAGGTACGTGGCGTAGACTATAACGAAACTTATTCTCCTGTGGTTAGGAGTTCGACTTTGCGACTGTTATTTTCATTAGCTGTAGAATATAATTGGGACATAGATCAGTGGGATGTGACGACTGCTTTCCTTTACGGTAAACTGAAGGAAGATATTTATATGATGCAGCCTGTAGGTGCTATCACCAAGGGTCAGGAGACGAAGGTCTGCAAGTTAAATAGGTCGCTGTATGGTCTGAAGCAAGCGTCGAATGCTTGGTTTCATGAACTTGACCAAGAGATGCTAAGCTTAGGTTTCACGCAATCGAAGATAGAACCCTGCTTATACCAAAAGTTGTTAGGAGATAAAGATAGGATAGTTGTAGTTGTTTACGTTGATGATATTTTTATTTTTTGTAGTTCTTTACACAAAAATGAAAAGGAGAAATTAAAGGCCGGGTTATTAAAAAAGTTCAAGGTCAAGGATCTAGGTCGTGCTAGACATGTTTTAGGTATGAGACTTAAGAGGGATGATAACACCATTTACCTTGATCAAGAACAGTACGTTATTAACGTGTTAAAGGAATTTGAAATGACGGATTGTAAACCAGTCATTACCCCCATGGAAGCTGGTCTCAGACTGGAGAAAGCTTCGGATCCTTGTTGTAGGTTGCCATATCAGAACCTGGTAGGATGTCTGAACTATTTAGCTCAAAACAGTAGGCCAGATATTGCGCATGCCGTTAGCGTCCTATCACAGTTTAACTCGTGTTATGACGAAATTCACTATAAGTGTGCTAAACGGGTGCTTAGATATTTAAAAGGTACGGCTGATTTTGCACTTACTTTCCGAAAGTCAGGTAAATTAGAACTTCTTGGCTACGTGGATGCGGATTGGGGTGGGTCATATGACAGGAAATCCTTTACGGGTCTAATGTTTAAGTTAGGCGATAGTTTAATAACGTGGGAGAGTCGTAAGCAAAGGTGTGTTGCTTTGTCTTCTACTGAGGCAGAGTACATAGGTCTTAGCCAAGCTTCAAAGGAAGCGATTTACTTGAGGAGTTTGTTAATGAGTCTAACAAATGATAGTTGCGACAAACCCATAGTCATTTATAATGACAATCAGTCTGCGCATCACATTGCGAGAAACAAGATGAACCATAATAGAACGAAACATATAGATATTAGGTTCCACTTTGTTCGCGAAGCGATATCGAATGAGGCGGTAGAGGTGAAGTATGTACCTTCACAAGAAATGGTGGCAGATATGTTAACAAAGTCTCTGTCAGGCCCCAAGATAAAGTTAGCTTTAGCGAGATTACCCATTAAGAGGGCGGGTAGTGAAAATGGCATAACTTAATTTTTTGATATGATGTATTTGTATTGTACAAATAGGTTCTAAGTTTTTATAATGGTTTAATCTCTGTTTTGTTTATTTTGGTTTGTTTATTATAATGTATAGATGTAGGTACATTCTTGTACAATTATGCATGCAAACTTGCTAAACTTGAGGGTGCGTACTTATGTATACCTATGTGGCAGATTAAGGGTGCGTGTTGGAGGTTAGTACTGATATACGGCCGATACTGGCCGTTAGATTTGTAACCTGTCACATAGTTATGATTGTCATGGTTTGAATATGAAAGATATTGCTCCAAATAAAATGTCTGGAGACATACATGTGTTTAATTAAATAATTTATAATATCACTGTGCAAGCACTCTGCCAGGCACTTTTCATCAGTTCTCAATGAGAGTTGTCGACATTTTTTCTGCCACTAGACGGCGCTTCGTATGCGTCAGGTCCAAACAGCTGTTAGATAGCACAGATTCCTACAGAAACTATATTTTTTTAGAGAAATTCTACGTATTTGGAAGTGTTATTAATTTTATTATGGATCACGGCCAGAGAAAGGTTTCCGAACTGAAGATTGAGCTCAAAAACAGAAGCACGAAAGTCACTGGTGTCTATGTCACTAATTTTACCTGTATTATTTGCACACATAGGTACTGCACAACACTGTGGCATTTTGGAAAACAACATTCCTTTTGTAACGTTTTTAAGAACAAATAAACCAAAAAAACCGAAAAATACAAATCATGTTTGCATTTTAACAGGTGGTTGGACCTGACGCCACAGTGCTGCCATCTCACGTAGGACATTTCAGAAAACCCTCATTAAGTTGTGGTCGTTTTCCAATCTTACCGAATGTTACTGAAGTATTTGAAATATGGGACGACTGCCTATCCTCCGCAACCCAGTTACTAAATAACACGATGTCCATTGAAAAAACTGATTATTACACTTTCTGGTTTCTAACTGTCCATAACAATTGCCACAGACAGATCTACGAGTTATAGCCGGGACATCAGTCCGTGTAGTCTTGGAAAGTACAGACGCCAGCACATCAAGTTACCCCAATGTGTCAAATTTTCCCAATTGAATATGAACCTTATTCTGTTTATCATAAAGTTGAACAACGATCAAAGAAATTTGACTCGTTGGGGTGACTTGATGTGCACTTGTTTGTCTGTACGTTAAACATGCCGCATGCCGCATGTCTGTTAGCTTTAACATGCTTTCCAGGACACGAAAGGGTCTCGGTATGAAATAGATGATCACCTTGGAGACGAAGTCATAGTGTTACCATAGTAACCCAAGAACAGAAAGTGGGCGACGAGTTAATAATACCGGGAATACCACCAGCATATTTCCTAGTCGTCCTATCAAATCGTAACATGTAAATGGCACTTCAACAGACAATGCCGTGTCCGCAAGTAGCCGGCGCCGCCGTTGCAACAAACGACCGGTTCGCAGGTAACTCGGACAAGTTAAAATTAGACCACATGACTAACAGGTTATTGATTTACTTACTAATCATTGATAAAGAAGCTTAATTTGTTGAACAGAAAGGCTGAAGTAAAATGCTATTATGCCTATTCTATAAATGGGTTCATACAAACACTTTTACACGTCTTTTTGTAGCTAGATGAGGTCGGCGTTTTACTATCTACTTTGAGAAGAAACACCGAAAGAAACTCATAGGTTAGTCTCTTTTAAAGTCCAGACATTATGTTCGTCGGATCATATTAGAACCATGCAGATTAGTGTCTGAAATGGTCTTTTGAGGAAAGAACCACACAGAGAAGAGGGGACTAGACCAGTCAATGCAAGTGTACATCACATCCACTTTTGACCAATGATGTCATACGCTTTAGGTAAATTGTGACAAGGTCATTCTGTGACCAATTTTAGGGAGATTTCTGAAGGTCGTGCGAAGCCGTATTGGCTGGTTGTTTTATTTTTAAAAGGTGTGTACCTTTATGTGCCATTCATGTTCTGGAAAGCGCCGAGATGTTCAATGTCACTTGTTTTTAAACAATAACCATAAACAGCATATTTTTTTATTCTTGGACATTCGTTGAGTTTTTTTGCAAGGTCGGCTGCCACGGAGTGGCAATGCACGATGTCAATGTCATTGCTTTTTCAGCTTGCTCTACTTTCTATAGGTACTTGACGCACATTTTATCTACAACTACATGTACATAAATAAATGAAACAATATCTGTCTGTAATGTCATAATGGCAGCTTTTAATTTAATACATATGAAAGCACCTCTATAACGAGTATGTTTTTTTTTTATCTTTCTTTTTTCGTGTGAAATCTTGTTTGTGTGGGCTAATGTTTGAAATGCCTGGACCGATTTCGACAGGAGCTTTACTGGCAAATAGATGAAGATATAATTATGGAGTAACTTAGGTACTCCTATTTTATTACAGATATTAAATTCAGTGTCGACGAAGTCGCGGGACTGAGTTAACATAATTAGAGTAGGTATCTGTTCCGAAACATCTTTCAAATTTCTGGTAATATTGAAACATCAATATAACCAGAAGTTTGAAAGAGGTTATTATGAACAAATATTGTTATATTTAGTTAGTGTATATTTATTTGTTGTAGTGTATTGTTATATTTGTTCAAAATAGATTACTTGACTGTAAGTTACGACCTTGTACCTTTTCATGTTTCCTTTGAATAGAAACTTTTGAATCCATTGTCTCTTATTGTGAGGCGTCTAATAACGTTATAAATAGGTGAATGTTACATCAATATTATTTGTCATAACAGTAGGTATCAGTTGAGTCATGCAAAGAGGGCTTAAAGTGGATAATGCCAATAAACTGATCATCCGTATTAGTGCTATTAGGTAACAGTCATTGGTTTAGGTTTATATAGCAAACTGACTTGTTAATTTACGTTTTGTGTAGTTCTTGGCATAGAATGGTTAATGATTGATGGTTCTTGGTTATAAGTTTACCACCAAAGAATAAACATGTGGAATGCAATAAAGTATTGAGCATTGAATATTCCAGTGTTGCTTGAATTACCGATAAATGATTGGTCCCGTACTTACTTACCAAACTAATCTTAACCAAACTACATATTTTGAGATCAGTTTTTGGCCTTTCTAAGCCTCGTTCAGGTCTTTAGCTTTCTAGATATAGTTTTTGCTGTTCCTGTGTATGACTCAAATTAATATTTTTGCTTTCTTTCTTTCAGTCAAAGCTGATGCAACTGCGAACTGCAGTATCACAGTCTAAAAACATACAGTCGTCCGACTAGGGAATGCAATCTCGTCTCGCCGAGATCCCGATCTCGCGAGATCCCGGCCATATTTTACGAGATTGTATCTCGTCAAATTTCGTACGAGATCTCGCGAGATAACGAGATCGACAAATACAGCATGACGACGTGTATTTCATGGCGCGGCTGCGCGCGAACTGATACTCTCGACATGATTTGTTTTTTGAGAAGCCATTTTCAGACAAACTAACTTGCCTTTCCGTACCTTGATAACTTCATCTGACTTCTACTTTAAACTTCTTTTATTTTATTTTATTTTACTCAGAAAGGAACTCCAACAAAGGATACACATTACATGCATTATCATACAAAGTTCTTTGAAGATTTGTGCTCCTTCAGTTATAGGAGAACACATCATGCATGCATCATCATTTTAAACATAGTTTAGAATTGTATAAGTTAAAGTTAAAGTTATTTGATTAATTCATTAAACCCCAAGAGGACACCGGTGTCCACGCTGTCAGTGTCTTTAATTGACACGGTAGAAAGGTTAATACGATCTCACAACATTTATTTAAGAACTTGTGAAGTTAAGTTTTTGTTTTGTTGTATTTATTTACCATAAGTAATGTTCCTATTACTCTTAATTATTGAAACTAAAGTAATAATTTACACAAGACTAAATATAGATAATTATTGTTTTGTTACCAATATTGTAAGAATTTGAACTGATTAGCTAACAGTAGGTATAATAATTATAGACATAAACAAATGTTATTAGAGTTAGAGACAAAATAATAAGTACTCTGTTGATTTTTAAAATAAAACTTACATTATTTTTATAACTAAGCAACGCAGTTTCTATTTAATTACATATCATGTCAATTACTAGTTCTTAAAACAAGCATTTGCATATGTTTTAATTGCGATTCTCCCGATCTCGCGAGATCCCGTAATTTGCGAGATCTCGCGAGACTGGGTTTTGAGTCTCGCGAGATCTCGCTAGGCGGAAATCTCGTACGAGATTGCATTCCCTACGTCCGACGAAGCTGTCTAGACAGGGCAATCGTGCGGGGTGTGAGGGGCGAGACGCGGGAAAGCCGCTCCCGCACTGTTAACAAACCGATGTTCGTAGTGCGGTAGGTACTTATTATTCAAGTCTAACGCGTGTAGAAGTTGTCGGCATTTTTCCAGAGATGAAAGGCGTCGTCCTACTGTATTAATATTTATACTGTGGCAGTATTTTCGGCTTGTGGAGCAGTCACTACGGAGTGACTGCTGCTGCTGCTGCTGCTTATCTGACCTTCACTCGCTCCTGCTAGTTACGGGGTAACACGACCACTTTTAGTGAGACTAATTGTCCGACTGTCAACATTTCGTAGTGATTTTTTCTTTATTGTGTTCGTAAATTGTTCGGAAAAGGTTCATACGGGTGATACATTTTAAAAATGCTCGGTTTGAATGTTAGTTTAGGTTGAAAATCTTGAAATATTGCCATGCAAAGCCGGAAAAGTCCTAATAGTATTTCTGTATACAATAAACAATAAACTTGATGACTATTTTCCTGCAAGCAACCTTCAAGATAGTGATTAATGAAGCAGTCTAACTGTTCTAATCGATAATTATTACAATTGATTAAAGGATATTAATATTATTCTCTTTCGTGTTCATTGTTTATCGTCTAAGCTTCAAGGATATGAGTTTTTGGTCTGACAGCATAACTTCATCTTAAGATTCTTATGAACTGTCCCTTTTGATTAAATTGGAAAATATCTACATGAAGATTATGTACCATATTAGGTAAGTGGATCGTGAGGACGTTTTCGATAAATAAAGACAATTCATAAAATTCAATAAGGAATTCTTAACAAATAGTGATTGGAGACTCCTTTTGAGCAGAAAAGCTTGTGTTAGGAGACTGCGGCACGAATTGAAGGCATCTAACAAATGTAAAATTAAGACTAGAATACATTAATTGTAAACAAATAAAAATAATAACTTTATCTGTTACATATTATTAGCTACATATTTAACTGCACGTATAATATTGTTTATTAGACCAATACCTACATGCATGGGAGATATTTCTCGACGTCATCTGAAGCTAAGTCAGAAGCCCTTAAGCCATGTCAAAGGCATGTCAAACGTGGTTAGTCACTAACCAAAAGAAAAGAAAATAAGTTACTACTTTAATTTTTAGCCGACTTCAGGAGGAGATTCTCAATTCGATCGTTTTTTTTTATGTATGTACACCGATTACTCCGAGATTTATGATCCGATTTACGTGATACTTTTTTAGTTCGATGCAGAATAGCTGCCATTTGGTCCCATAAAAAATTAGGCTAGTTTGACCAGTTAGTTTTCATTTTATTAACAATTTTATGAACATTTAATTTATTTGTGAACATTTTTTTGTATGTATGTGCACCGATTACGCTGAGATTTATGTATTGTACCGATTTACGTGATTACTTTTTAGTTTGATGCGGAATAGTTGTTTTTTGGTCTCATAAAAAAATAACAGTTTGACCTGGTAGTTTTCATTTTATGAACATTTTTGTTCATGAATTTTTCTTTTCAATTTTTTTTATCTTACATTTTCTTAATAGCGAGACTTTTCTAAAGCAACAGCAATAAAACATAACGATATAACTGTTAGGTGGCCTTGTAAAAAACAAAATATGATTGTTCTTGCAATTTCGCCGTGTGTTTCGCAACATGCTTTCTCGCTAATTAGACTTTCAATGTCAACGGTGCTGTTATAGTAATTATAGGTTGTAAATAGTGCTGTTTGTAGATACAGTTAAGTAATAAATATTGTATCTTAGTAATTATTTAAGACTTTAATATATTAAACTGTACAACATCTTTATGCATGCGGAGTTTACCTATTAGTGATTGTATGATGCATGTAAAAATAAACCATGAAATTGATGCACAATAACTAGGGCCAACTGACAACGTCATTATTTATTTATTTTTAAACAAATGGCAATGCATCATATTAAATGGTACAGAATAATGTATTACACTATTGTTGGGCTAATTAATAGATTACACACTTTTTCACTAGAATAAGTATAAATCATGCAAACGGAATATCCACTAAGAAATATTTACAAATAAGGTACACATAGAGAGCAAATTTTTCAACAGTCAGATTAATAAATAAAATAAATAAATAATATTTCACAACTTTTCACACAACGCCATAACTAACTAGAACTACGAACGAACAAGATAACTTGTTTCTGTAGAATAAAGATGGCCGTTTGACATATTGTCTATACAAAAGTTGTCAAACCGCCATTTTTATTTTTTGGATAAAAGTTATCTGACCATAGAAAAATTTGCCGTAAATGTTTTTATGTATGAATACAGTGTACGCTAAGTAAGTAACACTACGTCAAAACGAGCAAATTTGCAGAATAAGGAAACATTTTTAAAAAACTTTCTTACAGACAGTCTTGCAGAAATCAAGAGCGGAGAAAATTAACCACCAGACGTGACGGCGCGAATGATATAGTGACATACCTGTGCAGATATGTCTATCAACCAAAGATCTATCTACAATCAAAGAGATTAAAAATACTATATAGAGAGAGAACATGCGAGGAAATGTCATAGAGAAACTTTGATCCCATGTCTCCGTAACACAAAGACATTCAATACCTATAGACCGGACATCACGAACAAAATTTTCGTCCGAAAAAGTGTGTCCTGCTGGATACAAGTCTATGAGTTTTTTGTAGTTCGCTCCGCTGCCGCTCCAATATTCATATATTATTCTAGATGGCGTTACTGAGACATGGGATCAAAGTTTTTCTATGACATTTCCTTGACATGCCCGCTCTATAGTATTTTAAATCTCTTTGCCGTAACACCATCTAGAATAATATAGCAATATTGGAGCGGCAGCGGAGCGTACTTAACGTAACTCATAGACTTGTGTCCACTAGGGCACAAGTACCTATCGGATGAAAATTTTGTTCGTGATGTCCCGTATAGTTAATATTGAATGTATTTGGCAGAAAACAAAGCCAGTGTGAAAATAAATTGTTTTTGTATGTATCATAGGTACAATTGGAGTAAACTAAGTCTATGTGTGTAATCTATGGGTTCACATGTGGATGGGTGGAGAGGGAGACCAAAGAAAATATGGATGGATTGTGTGAAGAGTGATATGAAAGAAAAGTAAGTTAGTGATGGTTCAGAGGTACGAGGAACAGAGTGAAAAGTTCCTCATCCACCATTGAAAAGGGAGGATCCTCCGACCAGACGGGTGTTGTGTCTGGTGGGCTAACTACTGCCCGACGGTTGTTGTCGGGAACTTGTATACGTTCAAATTGCGCGGATAACTCTAATACCGCGATGTGGGATAACGGTCATTAGTTCGTACGTGGCAAGATAGATGTCGCTACAAAAGCATGACGGGTGACAGGATAGAATGGAAGAAAAAAACGTGTTGCGCCGACCCCAAATAACATGAGCCAAGGGTAGGAAGATCATGATGATGATGATGATGATGGAGTAAGTCTATGTAAGAATTAATTACGGTATGTAAACATCAATTACATCAAAAAATTTTGGTGACTTAGTAAATTTGCATGAATGAGTTATAATCTAAGTATTCACATTTATATTTGTTGACGAAATGTTACAAGTAAATCAATACAGAAAGGAGTGTGTAATTTCTTTTTTATTTATTACTCTTTGTTTAAAACGTTGCTCCCACTAGGATTTTCTTTAGTATCGTGAGTGCGTTTACAAATATTAGAAACAGCGCGATCCAGAACAACTATCTATAAGCCATACACATATTTGTATGGAACCTGAACACACAGATCAACAGCCAATCGCTCAGCCACAGCACCTACCGCAAAAAAGCTTCAAGTTACTGCCTACCCCATGGGGAAAAACGCGTGAGTTTCATACATTCATACCAGACAAATACAGATGCATAATATTGAGTGTTCTTACCTGAAAAATCATAGACGCTATTGTCACTTGACATTGTATTGTTGTACTATTTTTAGGTATGATTCAGCTGACAACAAACAATGAAAAAATAGCTCATTCTGCTTTAGGATCGAGTTGTATCATCGTTTTGCATAATTAGAGGATAAATTAGTATTTAGACTGGGACCAAAGTTTCCATGCTATATTTGGTCAAAACTGTAGACTTACAACAATAACGCATACAAACTTAGTACGAGTGCAAAAAGCGAGGCAACTAAAACTGGCTTTATAGGTACTTAATGTCACGTTCCATCGAGCACAGCTCCCGAATTAACACGTTCTATTTTTTTTTATTCTAGACAAAGTCTGTAGACTTTGTTGAGACACCAGGGAAAAATTACTTTGAGATATAAGTAACTAACTAGGAAACGCATAAACTATAGAATTCTCAGTACTTAGGGCAAATCAAAAAACACATTTTCCGACCCAGAAGTAGAACTCAGGACCTCATAATATGCTTAGCAGTAGCGTTAGCGACCCCTAGACCAAGAAGACGATCAATAAAATAAAACATGAATGTGAATGCAGTACTAATTTTGTTTAAAAAATAAAACCCCCGAATCTCTTTTCTAGAATCATACTATGTACACACTGGGTTTTTACCAGTATGTCATCTGTGCAAGCACATAAGAGGTCGGTAATGAATTTATGATCTAAGATATGATAATAGCAATGATAAACGATACCTACTTAGACGTTGCACACTCTCAAACTTTGTTTTTTAGGCACCACGACATCTGCTAACGCGCACTAGGCTCGCGTGGTAGATTACTGCCCACTCCTTTTCCATTTCCCACCAGTGGGAAACATGACAGGCTGATTATTGAGTGGCCTGTTGATCTAGTGGTTAGTGGCCCTGGCTATGCCGGAGGTCATAGGTTCGATTCCCACCCAAGAAAAATGTTTGTGTGATGAGCACGATCATTTGTTCTGCGTCTGTGTTTAATTTAATAGGCTTTGGTGGGTTTGTCTTACTCATGATGGGCCACCGACTTCCGAATTTAGAGTTATTTTACACCGTTTAGTGTTATTTTTGAAGTCGGTTTTATTTTTTGTAAAAAAGTTTTTTATTTTTCCATTTTTAGTTGTTCCCATACAAACATTTGCCATGAATTCATTTTATATTGTTAATTGTTAACAATACATGTCATTATAATAGGGTTATACACCTAACCCTAAAAAATGAAACTTAACATACCTAACTGTCGAAATCTAGGTATATTGAACACATCTGCCTACCCCTCTGAGCATACAGGCTTGATGATACGTCATTATGTTATATAAACAATAAACATCCAAGCGATTCCAGCAATCACGATAGATTTGCCGTCTATTTTTGAAGAGTTCCGTTGTATATCTCCGAAGATCAGCACCAGATCTTCACCAAATTAAAATGGGACCACCTCAGGAGTCTACTCTTTCAAACAAAAAAAGAATTCTGAGAATCGGTTCACAAATGGCGGAGAAATCAGGTAACAACATAAAAAAAAAAAAAAAAAAAAATACATACACACGAACATAGAACCTCCTCCTTTTTTGAAAGTCGGTTAAAAATAATAAATATTCCACAACTTTTTTCACACAACGCCATCTAGTCCCAAGCTAAGCTAAGAACTTGTGTTATGGGGTACTAAACAGCTGATAAACATACTTATATATTTCTAAATACATACATATGATAGATAGAGAAATAACACCCAGACACAGAACAAATGATCATGCTCATCACACAAACATTTGTCCTGGGTGGGAATCGAACCCACGACCTCCGGCATAGCAGTCAGGGTCACTAATTACTAGACCAACAGGCCAGTCGATTTATCTATGATATGTATGTATTTAGAAATATATAAGAATGTTTATATTTTCTAGTACTCATAGTATAAACTCTGCATAGGTTGAGACTAAATGGCGAGTAAAAGTTGAGGAAGTTGTGGTGGATTTATTTCGAGTAAGAATATGACATCGAGACAAACTTCTACCTTCTTCAGTCATGGGTACAACCACACAAGCAACAAAAAAAGGCGTTTTTTGGTCAATATGGTACGGAATTCTGCGTGTGCAAGTCCTTCTCGCACTTGGCCGCTTTTATTTCCACAGTCATTTAAATCCCTACGTCAGCGGTAAGTAATAAAGCGCAGTGCACATGGGTCGTATGAATTGAACCAATTATGTAGATTCGGACGTCGACGAACGACTCGTTAGGTCAGATCGATGCTCAATTATATTCGCTTGGAATTCCTATCGGCTGCTTGTCTGACGTACGGATATTGCTTTGTAGGTTGTAGCATCACATTCTAGAACGATGCTTCAAGAAGAATCTTGAGATAGAGCGAGATTGTCATGAATTTAAAAGAGACTGTGATGGCTGAGTTTTTTTTTTTCAGAGTAGTCTGATAGTGAAACATTGACCTCATCTAAAAAAAAACATATTTCACTTGTTTCACGAGTAATAAAGTTTGTAATTATTAACTAATTTATAGAAATAAATATCATGTATCGTCATTGTCCGTTGATAAATATCTCTCAAGTTTCTGCGGGATGTTTTCCGTCACCATTTTTGAAGCAAGTGATAATTTTACAGAACGCACATGGATGCGAAATATCAGAGGTCTTAGGGAGGAGCCTTGGGTGCGAACTCGAGACCTATGATACACACTGGGCAATGGCAATTTACCGGTGACACCACTAGGCTATTATTTCAGTAGGTACATGCTCTTTACTTATATTTTCTTTATTTTGTCCCTACTCCCTATCAACTAATATGCACTACTACTTGACACTTATGTGACTTACTTCCGCAGGTCACATAAGAGTGACGTAATCCAATTAACCAGATGGGTCCCCCATAACACAAGCATTATACCTAATACTGAATGGTATTTTTCTTGTCACAGTACAGCGACGTGCAACTGTCATGTCTTTTACTGTTTTATACACTAAGTTTTGTCGTCACTATCATACTTTTAATAACATACTTATTTACTAAACTACTACCAGAAGTATTTTACGTTTTTATCTTGCGCACTCTGGTATTTGAAATCCAACACTTTTACCACAGTCTAAAAACATACAGTCGTCCGACGAAGCTGCCTAGACAGGGCAATCGTGCGGGGTGTGAGTGGCGAGACGCGGGAAAGCCGCTCCCGCACTGCGAACAAACCGATGTTCGTAGTACGAGAGGTATTATTCAAGTTTAACGCGTGTAGAAGTTGTTGGCATTGTTCCAGAGATCAAAGGCATCGTCCTACTGTTTTTAACGGACTTTCAAAAAAAGAGGAAGTTCTATGTTCGTGTGTATGTATTTGTGTTTTTTTTTTTATGTATGTTACCTGATTTCTCCCCCATTTGTGGACCGATTCTCAAAATTCTTTTTTTGTTTGAAAGAGTATACTCCTGAGGTGGTCCCATTTTAATTTGGTGAAGATCTGGTGCTGATCTTCGGAGATATACAACGGAACTCTTCAAAAATAGACGGCAAATCTGTCGTGATTGCTGGAATCGCTTGGATGTTTATTGTTTATACAACATCATGGCGTATCATCACGCCTGTATGCTCTGAGGAGTACGCAGGTGGGTACAATATACCTAGATTTCGTCAGTTAGGTATGTTAATTTTAATTTATTAGGGATTAGTGGAAAACCCTATTATCATGACATGTATTGTTAACAATTAACAATATAAAATAAATTCATAAAATATTTTTATGGCAACAACTAAAAATTGAAAAATAAAAACTTTTTTGCAAAAAGTTTTAATATTTATACTGTGACTTTTACCGCATGCTTCAAATCGTTTTATTTTACTGTATAAGTATTTATATTAGGGGCTGAATGATTACAGTTGCACGGGCAGGTCTAAGACTATGCTACCATGGCTGAGGTTTATTTATTTAAAAAAAAAAAAAAAGATTTGAATATACATATATTCGGCGGGGTTTTATGGTATAGATAGAGGTGTGGTGTATACTGGTTGTCACTTAACTCAGTGTTTAGCAGCCAAGTTTGCGAAAAAAAACGAGGTAATTATTAAGTAGGTATATCTGATTAGTACAAATTCTCGATAAAACTTTCCACAAACCTAAAGATTACATAACTCAAATGTATCCACTGTTTCAGTGCACTTCTTGCCGGCTATTTACTAAATACGCTTGAAACATTCACGCATGCGCGCTTCGAGGAAACTCCGGCGCAGTCGGTTATGCATTCCGCGTGCGCTAACGCAAACCAAACTCGCTGTTTACTTTTAGTACATTAACATACGAATTTGGAAGCCTAGACTTGAATTAAATAGAACGGGAACGGTATATAGTAATTTTCTTTACATATCTCTTGCTCTGTAAGTACACCCTTACACCCCTGAATGCCGGGGTGTATGACTATCATTACAGCATAGGTTTTGGAATTTGAAAAAAGAACTGTCATACTCATACTGCACGAAGAATATTTTTAAAAAGTTAATTTTTTTATTCTCGGTATCGATTAATTACTCGAATCGGAATCTAGACAATTTATTTTATAAAGATTTTATTTTAAATATGGAACTATTTGTTTCCACATCGTATGTTAGATGGAATCGATTTAAAAATCAAACTGGCCAGCAAGATTTGACGCGCTTGCGTGCGTGAAAAAAAAAAGGCAGTCTACTAGTAGGCGCGAAAGCATCGCGAAAATAATTAATTTTACTATTAATTTTAATTAAATACACATTTTTTTCTTCTTAATAAATGATCATTGAAACCTGCTGTCTTGTTGTTTACTTACCTCACAATCGATATGTAAAGCAGAGTATTTATCTCGGGCGTAAGCATCAATTGCATACTCGGGTTAATTAGCGCCTTCGCTTCGCTCAGGCGCCAAAAACCTCGTATGCAATTGATGTCATACAGCCCTTGGTTAATAATCTACTATTAAATATCGTTAAAATTCGATTTTCATTTCGTTCGATTCCCACAGTAACTACTGGGCAACACGGTACCTCTTGGACTGAAGACTGGATGTCGAACTTTCGGGTTATATAGAACCATGAATGGTTACCCATCCATTGACCGACCTTGGCAAGCGTTGCTTAACCTGTGCCATTTTTATGATTACTCAGCTAAATCAGGAATTCTGATTTTAACCTGTGATCATAATAAATTATAACGTGGCCTATTGTCTTACTAACAACAGAAGTATCTAATATTTATCTATAAAAAAATGCAGAACAATTTCGTTTTTTTATCAATATTGACAACCACTTGATGAATGTCATAAGTATTCAATATGTTTAGGGTTCCGAACCAAAAATAATGAAAAGGAGACCCTAACGGAGCGGGTTTTTTTTTGTTTTCGCTCGTCCACCTGTTACATTTTATTAATTATTTCAGGAAATAGTATTGCTGTCACCATAAAATTTACAATAATAATTGACAGTGCTTGTTTACTTAGCAAGACAAATATGTTCGTAATTTATTTTAAATTGAAACCGATATTCCTCTATGTAAAGTGGTTAATATATCATGGTTTGTGCCTTACTTAATTATTATTTTATCGTTTTAGACATTTGAAAAGAAAAACCCAATGTAAAATGCAAACCTCGCCTCCAACTCTCAGAAAACAAATCAATTTACCGGGTGTTTTAAGAAAAAAAATAGAAAATGTGAAATGTGTGTGTGAATGATTTTTAGTAGGTAAGTACTAAAACAGTACGAGTAAACTTTAAATAGGTACCAAAATGCGGAACCCATGGCGGTTAAGTGCGACTCACGGTTCCTTGTTTTCTTTACTATCTTATATCAGCTGTTTACCTTGCCAGTGTTATCATACTTTAGACAAGTGATAAGAAGATCCGACTTGTCACAAACTACTGGATTGGACTTAGACCCGATCAGGACAAACATCTGATTCACTGCAGTTAAGTATGCGTGGGCGTTGCGCCCGCAGTAGCTGCATCACTTCCACACGAAGTCACGAGCAGAAGCTTGTTTTTGTACAAATAAATACTCAGGCATATTTTTAACTTTATGCGCAGACATCATCTAATTTCATTTCTACGACACCATTAACAACTATTGTCTATTTCACAAGGTTTAATCGATCTCGTAATAGTATATTATTATCCTAAACTTTATTGTACCTCACACGTAATAATAAAACGATAAGGTCTATTTGTCTATGTGATAGATAAACTATACCTATCTTGTTTCAAAAGTGAAGTTTCAATTTACAGAGAAAAGTGATAAAACAATAACAATGTCCATTAAACCTACCAAAGGCACTTTAAGCGACAAATTTGCAGGGTCATGTGAAATTCTGTACAACGCCACCCTCCCATTGAACTGATTTCTGAACACGCGTTCCAATACATCTTCGCTAACACCAAACATGATTGACTTACCTTGTGGAGCAGCAATGTATCGTTCGCTTCGCAACGCCGTCAGCTCACTGACGAGCCGCCGAGCCTCTGGCGCCTCCGTCAAAAGGCACACCTGGTCCAGGTCAATGTCTTCAACTGTAATACCTCTAGTTACCGCGTCGTAGATGAAGCCCAGCTGCCGGCTGTAGGGAAAAAAAACATGGTGGTTAGTCCCTTATGAGGGTAGATAAATGCGGTGGATGAATTGTACGCTAATCATAACACCTGGGGGTCGAGTCTGCTATTGCAATCGTGTCTCAATGACCGGTCAATGATTGATTTTTGACGTATGACGTCAAACTTATGACACATTTCCCATACAAAAACTGTCAAAGTTGTCAAATATTCGATCAATGATCGGTCATTGCGACACGATTGCAATAGCAGATTCGAGCCCCGGGCGGTTACTATCCCATTGCAGGGCAAAGACGTCTTCTCCTATAGAGAAGGCACAAGGATTTTTCTTTTTGAACCTTATCTTCGTGTATGAGAAGTATAGGCGTCTTAACCTATGAGCCATAACGATATTGCGCTTATGGCTATATTATAACAGCTGCACGGATCATTCGGCGGCTAAACTACGCTTCGCGAGGTCGGTTCGTTGATGGGTGACCATTCATTACAATATACCCAGACCCTTCCGTGCCTCGGAAAGCACATTAAGCTATCGGTCCCAGCTGTCATTCCTTACGGGTAGTTAGAAGCCCGAAAGTCTGACACCAGTTTAGTCTGGCATCATGTTAACCAATCACGAGGTTGTGAAGGCCAGATAGGTAATCGCTCTATGGATAGCACGGGTACTCAGCTGCTTTTAGGTAGACTGGAAGCGGACTCCAAAAAGCTAAGGAATAGGCTAGAAAGATGATGATGAGGATTGTGTAACGTCCGTGCCACCTCTCCGCCTCAGGTGCATTTGAACACCTGTGTAGCAAGTTGTCTAGCCTTTTTGCTAATTTGAACCTTTTAGCGCAGCCGCAAGGCACATTCTAATAATCATTTTTACTTAGGTAAACATAACATCACGACTGTAATAACCGAGGGTTTAGGCAGATTTAACTGAAAGAAAAACCCATATTTGGCCAGTTATGTTTAAGTTGTTGCTATGAAATGTAATATTTTTGCCATACCCATTTAAATCGGTAACTTATCTATGTGGTCGACGGAAATACGAATATGACAAGCCTATTAACAGCAGCTGATACCAAAATAATCTTTTTAAACCTACTTTGCCACTATTACAAACAACACTATCAGTTTTAAAGCTTTTACTAACTACAATAACTATAAATTATCGAGTTACAATAATGAAACATATTCAATTAGCTGCTAAACACAATAAAATTTACTGATAACATTATTGTTATCACAGTCGGCTTCAGTTATATTCAGATCCGTATTAATTATCGTTAAATAGGTGTCAAAGTGCAAAACATTAATGTTCTTATCTATTGGGAATGCTCCCGCGCAAATTTATATAGCCAAACCGTCTCGTCTGATAGATATTAAGTATTCTACACTTCAAATACCTCATTTAGGAAAATTCAGCCATTGCCATGGGCAGTCGTACTGCCAGAAGTATTTTCCTAACTATGCTGTGACAACGTCAAGCGAAATGCGTGTTTACATTGCCGCTCCACATGTCTTTGTATCGCCAAGCAATGCAAGCGGCAATGTCAACGGCAAGGCAACGACCTGCTAGACAATTGGCTATCTGCCTGTTAATTGAGCATTGACAAAAAAATCGTATCACACTTTAACGCCCGATATTAATATTCTATCTCAATCCAAATCCCGATCCTTTGTTTTTGACGGCTGCTTCTGATTGGACATCTTTAAGACTCGGATAGGCGAATTCGGTCGTTGATTGGTTACAGACAAAGATCGGGATCAAGATAGCAACCGAGATAGATTATTAATATCCAGCGTAAGTGGACTTCAAGTACGGTGAATATCAGACGGGGTACGGTGTGCTTCGTCACATCTTTGCGAGTGCGCATGACGTCATCCTAGATACACACTGATGATAGCCAAATCGAAACTAGCCGTTTGATAGTAAATCGTTGAACAATTTGCTCTGTACATCACTATGGACTCAACGGAGAGACGCAATATCTCTTCTGGACTAGTGCTATTGAAATATTTTAATAGACCATCTGTACAGCTCTTTTTACTGCAACATGAATGTCACCATATCACGTTCTTGCAACCCAATTTAAACGACTACCTTCAATGTCCACGCTAACAGCCCGTGCAATATTAATTCGAAAGTTAATTGAATCGAATGGCTACTGCGGCAATTGTAAACGATCGATTAAGACCTCAACTCTTTATGAGATCATGACCATTGCAGTGCGGTTGAATATAGTGGAATTTCAAAAGGGAGTTTTGGACAGTGAAGAATGTGAAGATAAGAAGAGGGATAGGATGTCGATAAGAAAACATTAGCAAGAGGACGTACGAGCAAGAGGGCACGACAATTTGTTTAAATCTGAACACAATGACGGGCATCGTAATCAGTATTTTCAATAGAACTGCAACAACAGGGAAGAAATCATAGGCTGGAAGAAAAACTGACAACTAAGATTCTGAAGGGAAATTACTTCGTCAAGGGAGACAAAATAAAAAATATTTTTACTCTACAAATGGGGTTAGCAAAAAGGGGTTGCATTACCTACCCACTTATCATTATAAACAACATTTTACTGAAAAATCTGTTGTTCTAAAGTCTATAAAAACAACCAACTTCTTAAAAAAACACTATAAGCTAAAAAAATACTCCAGTTTTGGAAGTCTGTGGCTTTGGCGGTTTTGTTTCGTTCATTATTGGCCACCGACTTCCGAAACTGGAGTTATTTTTAACCTGTTAGTGTTTTTTTAAGAAATTGGTCGTTATTTTGTAAAAAAGTTTTTATTTAGAAATTTTTAGTTTCTTCGTATGTAAAGGTCTTTTAAAACTTCAAAGAATCATTGAAATTGGTTAAAAATTGCTAAAGAAGTTCTTTCTAAACATTAATCTGTAGATCTTTGCCGGGCCCCTTTTAAAATCTGCATAGACATCTGACTATAGAAATCGCGAACATTTTGCTGTTATGCGTTGAAGAGTTCCGTTACATGTCTTCTTCATCAGAAATTTAAATGATACTTTCTAAATGAGAATGCTTGATTTGTTACTAAAAATGAAAAATCCCTCATCAGATATGAGTTTTGATACAAATGGGACCAATCCGCTAGTAGATCAAATAAAAAAAAGAATTTTCAAAATCCTGAAGTAAAATACACTAAAAAAAACAGCAAAATTTACGAATGACATTAAAATCGGTCCATTCGTTTAGGAGCTACGTTGCCAAAGACCTTGATAAGCAAGCAGTGGTAGCTTAGTGGTACCACTAGGCCAGCGGACTGCCAAGCCAGAGCTCTCGACCCAAGGCACGCACCTCAAACTATTCGGAGTCATGTGCATATTGTATAATTATCACTAGCTTCAAAAACCGGCTGCCTGGAAAGATACTTTTCGTCGGCATGAGAAGCCAAGTTAGAGGCCCATTGGCGGCATTAAAACTCTAACTCCACGCTTACGACACTATAAGAAGACGAAGAAGGCACCACTATTTAATAAGAAGGACAAGAACACACATGTGTGTGTATCTCAGACACACACGTGTATGTTGGGTCTTGCGTCGGAAATTAAAGTGTAGTTGTCTAAGCCATAACCAAGCTAAGCAAGAAGACTGGTGATCCATCCAAGGTAATAAATGAAGTATCATAATCATGATGGACCCGCCCTAAAAACACCTGATAGCACACTAATTGTCACCCTCTGGAACTACGTCAAAAAGCACGAAAAAACACGACAAAAAAATACTAATCATCAATACTAAAATATGATATTTATCATCACTGTCACATTACAAACATTCTTAGAGTTAATTTCTATTCTATAGGTAATCGTTGACAGTCACTCACACGCTGAGTTTGTATTAAAAGTTTTGACAAAGCCGTCACGAGCAGCGCCCGCAGATACCTTTCCGTGCTCTGTGACGCAACCCCCTTTGCCTTTATTCACCCACGCGGTTAAAGTTTCTTCGCAGGGAAATATAGCAACATCGATATTGGACTATTTATAACTCTATGGACACACTTTTCAATGCAAATATGAAATCGCGGCTTCGCTTGCGTGGAGGTCATAAATGTATCTGAACAGTGTTTTTCTCTAGATGGAAATGACCTTATATCATTTTCCGTACACTTGACTTTGACAACATGTATGCAAAATTTCATAAAGATTGGTTAAGCAGTTAACGCGTAATAGCGTCACAAACAGCCTAACTCACATTCGCATTAACAACATTAGTTCATTTCAGTAGGAATATGAAACATTTATATCCGATAAGATTAAAAATCTTGTGTTGTTAGATAATACTCACAGTTTATCGGAATACATGGTTAGGTTATGATATTTTATATTCTTACGTAACGTTTTCATGGCGTTTTCGTATTTTCAATACTTCGAGATAAGCACTAAATCGTATATTTCGGACTAAAGTACTGGGTTTAATCAATGATAACAATTGAAATGTGTAAGGTCATCATTAGTAATCGAATCAGGCAATGTGATATGGGCAATTGTGTTCAACATAAAACGGCTATGTTAGTAGGCACTGTAGGACTAAAAAAACGGACTTTGAATTTCTACATCTATACATATAGGGTGACTGGTAATTAGTGACCGATACTTAAACACGTGATTGTAGTCATAACTACGAACAACTTTCCCAAATAAACTTTTTTCATACTCATTAAGTTTCAATTAATTCAATTACGACAGTACTGCGCATCGGGAGCGGTGGGGGTGGCGGGGAAGCGTATGACGCTATACTACTAGCCGATTTTGCCCTTCCCGAGGTCAGACTATCAGCTGATAGATCGTACCGATTCGTGCCTACTGTGATCGATCACAGGCGCGCGCGCAGGAATTTCAAACAGCATTTTTGTTATTTTATTAACCGACTTTCAAAAAAGGAGGAGGTTCTATGTTCGTGTGTTTGTATTTTTTTTTTATGTATGTTACCTGATTTCTCCCCCATTTGTGGACCGATTCTCAAAATTCTTTTTTTTTTTTGAAAGATTATACTCCTGAGGTGGTCTCATTTTAATTTGGTGAAGATCTGGTGCTGATCTTCGGAGATATACAACGGAACTCTTCAAAAATAGAAGGCAAATCTGTCGTGATTGCTGGAATCACTTGGATGTTTATTGTTTATACAACATCATGACGTATCATCACGCCTGTATGCTCTAAGGGGTACGCAGGTGGGTACAATATACCTAGATATCGGCAGTTAGGTATGTTAATTTTAATTTATTAGGGATTAGTGGAAAACCCTATTATCATGACATGTTTTGTTAACAATTAACAATATAAAATAAATTCATGGCAAATATTTTTATTGTAACAACTAAAAATGGAAAAATAAAAAATTTTTTTGCAAAAAATAAAACCGACTTCAAAAAAAACACTAAACGGTGTAAAATAACTCTAAATTCGGAAGTCGGTGGCCCATCATGAGTAAGACAAACCCACCAAAGCCACAGACTTCCGAATTTAGAGTTATTTTCCGAGTTTATTGAAATCATGAATACAATCACGTGTTTTGAGTATCGGTCACTAATTACCAGTCACCCTAAATATTGGAGACAGATTCCAGTATAACCAGAAGCAGCTGAATAAAAATATTTAACATGAAGCAACTGCTTATCTGACCTCCCAGTTACTGAGTAACAAAATGCTGGACAAATAAGACTGGTTGTCAGACTTTCCGGCTTCTGACTACCTGTATAACGACTGTCAAAGATCTAGAAATGACAGCCGGGTCCTAACGCTTTCCGAGACACGTATCTCAATCGGTATATGTAACGAGTAGTCACCTATATCCTCGAATCAACCCTGGGACAAACGTAACTTACGCTATTACTTGAAGGCTTTTTGTTAAAACGTAAGTAAATATTGTTTTAACTCTTATTAGGTTCGACATGATTGTAAAGCCAAGTTAGAGGCATAAAAACTCTGATACCAGGTTAGTACACTAAACAACGATAAAAAAAAAGAAAAATATTGAGTTAGATAGAAATCTTAATAACATAGAATTTTTAATAAAAAAAACTTAGATGCCTAGTTATTACAAACAGCCGAGGAAAACATTTTAACAGTGTGGAGTCTTAAATCATGTTCCGAACTCATGTTTTCATTTTGTAATCGATGTCCTTTGTACAGACGCCAGCACATCAAGTTACCCCAATGTGTCAAATTTTCCCATTTGAATATGAACCTTATTATGTTAGATATAAAGTTGAAAAACGATCAAAGAAATTTGACACATTGGGGTAACTTGACGTGCTGGCGTCTGTACGTAGACAATATTTATTTAGCCCCGCTTCCAAGTAAACTACACCTACATACTTACGAGGTAAGAAATAGTTTATTGATTTCATAGTTATTTTCGTATCACAAACACAAGCGATGTCTCATTAGTATCTAAGTCAGGAACACTTTCTCATTAAGCAATTACTCGCTATTTAAAACTTGAGGTTTAATCGTTAATTACTTCAAGTATGAAGGAAATTACAATCTAATCAAACACGTGCAGAGCAGCACATCGATCAACTGATTCTAAACCATGCAAATGTAGGTACAGTCAGAGTCAAGAATATACACTGATACGAGTCCTGACATAAATTCTTTTGCTTCGTTTAGTTTAATACATGTTGTCATACACACACGCCGCCGGTTCCGAGTATTACGCACCTGACTTTACTGAAGAACCTCACCAAATATGGTATATTATGTCCTTCTAGACATCCACCTTTCGTAAGTCGATTTCATTCGTTCCAAACAGACAGTTCAAAATGATCTAAACAACTATGTTGAGATAATTTTGATCAGTCAGATCTTCCCAATATTTTTGGCGCTGATTGTACCTTTGTGTCCATAATCACAGAGTATGATGTCAATGGAGTGCTCACAAGATTTAGTACGTGTTTGTTAATTAACTATAATAATAAACTGTCCCATTATGTTACAGAGTTAAGGCTCCTCTCATAAAGAGAATCATCACCACGCTTGATCAAGGATGGTTGGCAATTTCGGACTTACATTTTTAATTTAGGTCACTCGCTTTCATAAGAAACTCATCCCTTTTTCCATGGCATGGGTAGGTAGAATGCCACCAACTACGATCCTTACATACTCGATTTCAGTTCGTAATACATATAAGATGCGTCTATAAAATTAAATAACCATTGACTTTGACCCTTTACACGCAATACTGAATCACTAATTGTATGTTATGGCACAATTTATAATATGAAGAATTTCATGTCACTCGCCAATTATTTCTTCAATTGCTTATAACCCTGTGTTGACAATTATGACCGTCTCTGTGATTAAAAATAATTTCAATCGTCTCTATTGTAGTCGGTAGTTATTCTAAAAAATAACAATACTCAATTAAGGTGACCCTGTATAACAAAGGGCAACAATGTTAATGTATTCATTATATAACTAAACATCACGCTTGTAATATACCCAAAGGAGTAAACTGCACTCGTAGCATGAGTACGGAAGAATCGACAAAGTAACAGATTGTAGAAACATTTCTTCTAGACTAAGAGCCCACGACGGCCAGACAGACCTTCGTTATTTTATAAAAGCTGAAAGATTTTCTGTGCATGTTCCTTATTCATCCTTACTTGCCAAAGTAACCACAACCCAAACTCTTACCTGTGTAAGAGTTTGGGTTGTGGTTACTTTGGCAAGTAACCGGTAGAAAAGGTGTATAAAATAGTACCTAATTTCTTAGGGATAACTTTAGAAATCGTATCATCCATTGCCAGACACTTATGACAGTTGCTACCCCAGACACCCCTAAACTTTAATAAATTATAGGTAATTATACTTTTGTTATAGTATAAAGGCTAAATTTTATATCTGTTACTTGAGGAACTATGAAAAAATTTAGCCACTCAAACCTTATAGTCCGTGGTCGTTCTTATCTGTATAGGATACATGCACGGAAAAACTTTCACCTTTTATAAAATAACGAAGGTCTGGCCGTCGTGGGCTCTTAGTCTATTCCGTCTTGAGCATGACAATGTCAAGATTGAAGAAAAGAAATGTGTCAACTGTTCAGCCGACAAAAGACTACAATTTGGCGCATGATTTTTTAGATAAGAAATAGGCTGAAATTTTTTCTACAATCTGTCATTTGTTTATACTTCTGTCGACATAACCCTACGATATCGACGGTCATCATAATCTCACATGAGACTTTGACCTCTCGAGTTTCTTTCGGTGTTTCTTCTCAGAGTAGTCAAATAGTGACTACTCTGAGAAGTGACTACTCTGAGAAGTGACTACTCTGTGACACTGACCTCAGCTAGCTACAAAAAGACGTGTTAAAGTGTTTGAAAAAACCTATTTACAGAAATAAATATGATTTACGCGAGTGTGGTGTATTAGTGGAGAGAGATTTACAAAAGAGAGAGAGATTTACGATACTTACGGGACGCTTTAATGGAGCGTACCAAACTAAACTCTTAGACTTGTGCCCACTAAGACAAAAGTATCGGATAAACATTTTGTTCGTGATGTCCAGTCGTAAGTATTTAATGTCTTTGGTATTCTCACATTTTGTACGTCATTTAAATGTAGTACGTCCCATGTATTAGAGCCGATAGAACCTTTGATTAAATCGATATAATACCTACAAATTGACACTACAGGGTCGTGTTGGTATGGTAGATTTTTTCCCCCATATTTTGTTCTTGACTTGAAAGTTTCGTGGCATGAGATAAGGCACGATTTTTCTGGCTCGGCATAGCTTATCCACTTTCGCTCAAAAGATTTACGAAGACTCTAGATTCACTTAGTATATAATGCGTTAAAAAGTATATGAGACACTAGGTACTCTGTAATTCTGTTCAGTCCTCACATGATATGACCAAGATAATGTCTGGAGTTTAAATACAGTAATAAATACCATTTATATCATTTGCAGCCCTTTTTACTCGACATAACATAACTTATCGCCTGCTCTCCTCGAAAGGCAGATATGGTGCACCAGTTATGTTTAAGTATTTAGGGGCAAGCCTACGGCTACGAACAGGGCACGAAACCTGACTTGAGACTGCTACTGAGCAATGTTTAGATAGTGAAACCCATTAATACTCTGTCCGACTCGGGAATCGTACCCAGGGCCTCATGTTCAGCAGTAGCTCTAGACCGCTAGACTAACGAGGCAGTCTTGATCGACATCGAGAGTAACGCAATTTCACTTCCACAATAATATGCCAATTTGTACGTCTGTCTGTATAATGCTATGCTAATATATGCGGACTACATACTCCACTCTGGCAAGCAGTATCTAATATCATAAACAGCAGATTGCAATTAGTTTGTTATCTAGATTTAATATCTGTTTTATGACTAGGAATTTCCCTGACAACAGTTACGAATCTAACTTCATTGTTCATGTGAGCCATTTTCCAGTTTTTTCCAGTGCACCCAAGAGGCCATTCTAGACTAATTGGTAGTCAAGATCAAATGGATGTTGGTGGACAAGTAACTAGAATTCAAATTGACACTCCGTTTATCTTTGGTTTGGTCCCATCTCTTCCCCTACATGTTTAGGTGTTAATAAAATTTTTCTCTTCATTTTAAGCCTTAATTTTTTTAATATTTGTTACAGTTCTTCTTCCAAATACATAGTTTTAGACAAACATCAGAATATAATATTACGTGATATTGTCGTTTGCTCAAACATCAATTTACTACTGTTAAAGAGTTGCTAAGGAGTATAACTACGTAGTTGTATTCATGTCGAGTACAATTTCCTTTTCATTAAGTTTTTAAACTGTAAGTCTTGCGAGTTTAAAATAAATAAATAATAATGCATAGGGGAAGAGATGGGAAAGGGAAGAGATGGGACTTAAACCTTATCTTTGAAACCAGCTTGATAAGTAATTAATCAACTATCCACGGATCAACCTCGGCAAGCGTAGCTTTACCTTCGACCCGCGCGGCTTTTATTATTTAGCCACATAAGCCTCTACATCATTTCATTTCATATCATCATAATTTAATTTAATATCGTCATAATTCCATTTAATAACGTCAAAGCTTCATTTAATATCGTTATCATTTCATTTCATATCATCATAATTTCATTTAATATCGTCTTAATTCCATTTAATATCGTCACAGCTTCATTTAATATCGTCATCGTTTCATTTCAATTAACCATTCTATTTATGCAAGGAGTAATAAAAACGCAGCGATGTGGACATGCATTTCGCAGACCGAGTGCCTTAGCAAGGGAGTTACAAGGGCGTCTTTATTTAGAAACTAAAGGACATTACACTGTTGATAAACGTGCAACTTGTGACTCATTATACGTTTTGTTTCTATGTCAGAGAAGATCCGTACGTCTGGATCGTTTCAGAATAGTCGGTGTTTTTGTTGATATCGTAAATCGTTACGAAGTTACGAGGAATTTCATTCAAGAATGGACTTTGAACAGGAAATTTAGTAGCCTATTCCCGTAACATACTCTCAAAATCTAGTCGCAATCTTATCTCTGTATGGCTAAAACATGTCAATAATGTAGGGAATTTAGACGTATAGTTTTCAGATTGACACCAAGATTGCTTTTGCTGGTTTCAGGAAGAAAATTTGAAAGTAGATTTGGGAATCACAAAGAGATTTAATATACTATAGAGAGCCCGCATGCGAAGAAACGTCGTAGAAAAACTGTGATCTTATGGCTCAGTAACGCCAACTTGCTTGATACAGCAATATTGGTGCAGCAGCAGAGCGTACTAAACTAGGACTAATCAACTTGTGTCTGGACTTGGACACAAGTATCGGATGAAAATTTTGTTCGTGATTGTCCCGTCTCTATAAGTATTAAATGTTTTTGGAGAATCAGCATGCCTCTGTAGATTCCTCTGTATATTAGAAGACCACAAATCCTTCCCGGCATCAAAGTGAATGCTATAAATATATAGGCACTAGGAATGAAACGAAGCGTCCTCTTGGCCTAGCAATAGCAACCCCTTTTCGCTCCCTAGAGGCACAATAAAAACAAATTGCCCCGACAGTCAACCGAATCATCAAATCATACAATTTGCCTGGCAGATTGGCAGACAAATAAGAGCTGTTAGGAACGTGCCTCCACACGTGATCGTGATTGGAGACGCTCGGCACGTTACATTATTTCCATCCACAATCATTGTATTGTAAGATTTTATAGTTCTAAAACTAAACAGCGACACGGCCTCGCATGGCTCGATTGAAGGTCAAAATACACTTGTGGAGCTCTGTCTGTAGATGGCTGACCAATTATATCATATGAAGACCCCTCCGTACTTCGAAAAGCATTTTGATTCCGACTGTCTGTAGATTTTTGACAGTCGTTACCAGATGTCTGTCAATCATTAACTAGAGGTGTCTCAAACCCCACCTCTGCCTAACTCTTCGGGGCAAAAAAAAAAGAAACGATAGTCACCAGAAATCCAATTACAAGTCCTCACGTATAGTGTTATGATAAGAAATGTGGATGTATACTACTGGTACCTACACCTCTGCCTAACCCTTCTGGGATAAAAGATGTGATGTCATGTTGTGTGTATCTGTCTCAGATTCTAGGTTATGGTGGTCAGATAAGCAGTCACGTAAAACACTAGTATTCAACTGCTTCAGGTTAAACTGGAACCCGACCTTTACCCGAGGTAAAGGCTTGATATTTAAATATCTCTGTGTACTGGTTTCGTTCAACCCTGAATGTTATGTAGTTTCAATTTAGACAACTGATTGCTGGTAATACAAAAGTTCGGAAATAGACTACGCCATGTTTCGTAACAGAGTTAATTGGCTAGGACCTTGAACTTGAGCCTTGGCGTATTTAGCGAATTTCAAGGGTTTCCTAATTGACAACTGATGACTAAGCATTAGAAGTGGATTACACGTAGGTGCGCGAAAGAACACCAAATTAGTTGTGAGTGAAATCAACTTACCGGCGCATTTCATGAGATTTTTGGGAGGGGTCTGTCATATTCTTGGTGACTAAAAACCACCACTGTGTCCCGTAGGCCTGCGTCGGGGGTCGCGGAATCCAGCGATTCCCAAACCCCGACTGATTTGATGATATCTTGGCCCAAGTTTTTTAGGGCCTTTTCACAAGTCCGTAACGTAAAGGTCTACACTTTTTATATGACGAGTAACACAGACGCGGGTGTTATAATATAAACAAGTAAAACTATTAAGTAGTACATCACATCATCTACCTCGCCTTTTCCCAAGTATGACTTCAACAACCCATTAACTGGGTACTCTTTGGTAAAACCGGTTGTCAAACTTTCGGGCTCCTGATCTGATTATGTAGTACATACATTTACTTATTAGGCTTTTTAACGCAACCTCCATAACCGAACTTCCTATTATGTAAATATTTCTGTGACATGGGTCGCTAATGTACTGCACATCCTGTTTAATGGCTGTAACGGTAGTTAAATATCTCGGTTTACTACTATATGTATACGAGAATAATGGTTTATTTACTAACAAACTTGTAAATTAAAAGCAAATAAAATACCTTTATTAAATTTTAATAATGCGTTTATTTTTAAAGCTTCATCGACCTCTAGAACGTAATTATTATGTATGAAGGATTCGAGCAGTAGTAGTAGACTACATAGAACATATTACAGCTACATATTACAGCTATAGCTTTTTGTATTTACTTTTAAACCAATGAAAAAGAATACAAAACAAAGAAAAAAACCTTTTAAAAAAAAAACCAAACGACTTCATAATATAAATACTAATAGTTGTAAAATAATCCTTATAGTTTCAGAAGTCTGATGGCTTTGGTGGTTTTGTTTCATTCATTATTGGCCACCGACTTCCGAAACTAGGGTCATTTTACAGCTGTTAGTTGAAGTCGGTTTTATTTATTTTTTTAAAGTTAGGTAGAAGTTTCAAAAGAAGGTTAGCTTGTGTGGAGTGTGGTGAGATGTGTGAATATCGGTGTATGCGTGTGTGAAGGCTAATCTGCGATTACGTCCATTACGGTAAGCTTACTGATAACATTTTCAATGTCATAGTAGCCTAAAACTCTGGAGGCAAAGTAGGATATCCTATACCTACTCCATTTATAGCCTTAAGAAAAAGAGGCTCGTGGAAGCAGGAATACAGAACATTCAATTTTAAATATAATTTAAAACAGTATTAATCAAAATTGTTTTTAACTAAATGAAATCCACATTAGTTCTTAAAATTAATTGTAGATATGGTTACAACTAAGTGTGACTGCTGCAGTGAAAATGGATTATAATACCTAAATAAAAAACATAAAATAAATCATTTTATTTCGGACAACTATAGGATCCATGAAATTGTTAGTAACAGGTATACACTTAAAAACTATTGTTAGCCACTTAATAACTACAGAGGTATTAATAAGAAGACCGCCCTTGCCCAAGTTCCTTAAGGCCTCATTTACGGAGACGCGGGGCGTCGCGCGCTGCGTTGAGCGGCGCGGCCCGCACTGAATTCAAATATATGGCGTTGTATGAGTGCGTTTACGGAGAAGCGATTTTAGACGCGTTTGTTTGAATTAGGGCGTTTTTTGCGGCCGAGCCCGCGGATGGCACCGACGCGTCCCACGCGGCGTTTATCGCGGCGGCGCCGGCGCACGCAGCGGCAATTCTCGATGAAGCTATGTCCGAGGCGGAATCTTCTGTCAGTCTTATTTAGAAATCGCGCAACACAGACGTAGTCACCGTCGCAATGGAGTATGATATGATCGACTTTTTTTTGCGCCGCCGCGATGCCCACCGCTTGCTTCGCTACACGCTAGAGGATTCGCCGCGGGCGCCGCGGTGGGCACCGCCACGCTTCCCGTCTCGCTTCTCTATGAACATGATCGTATATTGCTATAAGTTTGTGTTTACGCGTGCGATGATGCGTGCCGCTTCACGCGCCGCCCCATCGTAAACAGAAAAAAAGTCCGACGCGCCGCGAGACGCCACACCACACGCGACGCGAGACGCCCCGCGTCTCCGTAAATGAGGCCTAAGAACTCGAGCTAGATTCGGCGTCTATCGTAATTGTATCATGCTTATAGTACTTTCGTTACAAAGTGTGCATTAAAAATAACCTTACTTTATTTCTGTCTAATGCTATTTGTAAACGGAGTATAGCATTAACAGCCTAGTTTAATATGCAACAAGTGTGCCTATCTCAATTAAAGTGAACAACCTCAACAGGGTAAGGGTTTTATATAGAGTCGTTAAATTTAATAAGGCTTCGTCCAATAAGGTCCCTATTACTAAGACTTCACTGTCAATCTGTCTGTCACGACTTCACGAGACTGTATCTCATGAACCGTGATAGCTAGACAGTTGAAATTTTCATAGACGATGTAGGTATATCAGTGGCCGCTATTACAACAAATAATACTAAAAACAGAATAAAATAAATATTTAAGTGTGGCTCCTGCACAACAAACGTCATTTTTTGAGGTATTCCTCGAAGCGCTTTTATTTTGAGGAATTAAAAAAATATATAAGTATTTTGACGTGACAACGTCTTATAAATTGGTTTGCCGGGTGACACTTCAAGAAACTGCGTTACGCTCCGCTCACGTTATGCGCTCACAATGAGAGCGAGTGAGAGGCACGCGTCCCTTCCACTCGGGCATGGTTAGCCCGCCTAAGAGCGAGAGAGACAGACATAAATTATTTTACCACTCAAAGTCGTTGTCACATAAAACTTTCGCCCGTATACCGACTTTACAGGCAATCAATTTTTTTTTCGAGGAAAAAAAAACAAATATTTTTAATTGCTATCGGGAGCGCTCTCAAAAGGTGCGCTCCGAGGAATAAAATAGGAGCGCCTCATTAGGAGTGCCTCAAAATAGTAGCGCTTCGAGGAATACCTCCATTTTTTGCATAACACGTTGCACTTTCTTGCTATTGTCGCCTTATCGATTCGGTACGTTAATACAAATATAAATTGTAATATGGTGTAGGATATCAAAACTGCAGTCAATGCTCTACACTGCTTAGCATGTCTAACCAGTAAATTAATTAACATTATTCAGTCGTATCTCGCGTGCTGTTATACTATTAAATAAAAGCCTTCGTGTTCAGCCCACGCCGCGTAATCCGCCAGCGTGACATCGCGTAACTGAACCGGTAGCAGGGACTTCTAATACCTGTAGCCTTTAGACGAGTGGTTCTCAAAGTTGATTGAATCGCGACCCCCACTTTACAAAAACTTTCAATTTTGGATTTGGTTAATAAATCCATGTGTTTATTTACATTACAAAAATTTGATCTTTAGTTTGTTTGTAAGGACAAAGACTCATAATATGCTTAAAAAAATAAAAAAAATGTTCCACCAATAGAAAGTTATCACCGTGTAATGTAATATAGGCTGTTTTATTGTCCCAACTAAGAAGGGTGTAGCGGTAATTTTAATTCGAAATTCAAGGGGACGATGGCCACGGGCTAAATGGTAGTTATTCAACAAGAATAATGCATTGTATTCTATTTTTATCATTAGTTTGTTACTAGCTTTAGAATCCACCTGAAGATTACTTAAGTACTTTTAATCGCACTAAGCAATCATTTTATTGGTACTTGGTTTGAATACGTATGGCATTTTGGTAAATCCGAAAAACTAGCCTTACTCGACCATTGGCCCGGACGGTTGATCGTTCGTCGCTTCTTTTCAGAGGCTCGAGTCTGCTATTGCAATCGTGTCTCAATGACCTGTCATTGATCGAATATTTGACAACTTTGAGTTTTTGTATGGGATATGTGTCATAAGTTTGACGTTATACGTCAAAAATCGATCATTGACCGGTCATTGAGACACGATTGCAATAGCAGACTCGACTCCCAGGGCCCTCCCAATATTTGTTAGCGACCCACCTGTGGGTCGTGACTCATACTTTGGGAAATGCTGCTTTTGTCTACTCGTGACATTGAGAAATGTATCACCTAGTTAAAAAAGAACCAACTAAAGGGCAGAAAACGCCTTTTTTAATTCTTTGTAGTGATTTCAGTACAGATCCTTACTGTTTATGACACATGAAGAAATATTGGCCAAGTCGAGTAAAACGGGACGCCAAAAAATCACGTGTTTTGTATCGGCAATGTTGTTATAGTAGCAAGAAAAAAACTTTTTTGCAAAAAATAAAACCGATTTCAAAAAAACACTAAACGGTGTAAAATATCTCTAAATTCGGAAGTCTGTGGCTTTGGTGGGTTTGTCTTACTCATGTTGGGCCACCGACTTCCGAATTTAGAGATATTTTACACCGTTTAGTGTTTTTTTTGAATATCGGCCCAGGATGCAACGGAGGAACTTGCTACTGTGATAACCAAGGAAGTAGATAAAGGGAACAAATGCCTAGTGGCCTTTCTTGACCTCAAGAAGGCCTTTGATACCGTCTCTATCTCTAAACTTATTCACAGGCTGGAGAACTTAGGATTTCGAGGTTCTGCACTCTCACTTCTCAGCAGTTACCTTCAAAACAGAAAACAGGGGGTAAAAGTTGAAAACCATGTTAGCAACGAAGAGAACGTGACCTATGGCGTCCCGCAGGGCAGCGTCCTCGGCCCGACGCTCTTTTTGATTTACATTAATGATCTCTGTAACCTTAGTATCAACGGTGCGAGGATACTGTCCTACGCGGATGACACCGCTATTATCTTCTCTGCTAAGACCTGGGATACAGTTAGGCTGGAGGCGGAGAAAGGACTGGCTAGAGTTAGTGATTGGCTATGTCAGAATTTACTTACCTTAAATACCCAAAAAACCAATTACGTCTGCTTCACTAAATATGCAAACTCTCAGCCTGCTCCTGACTTTAACATTAGAATACATTCTTGTCTTACCCCAACCCAATCTAACTGTAGTTGCCCTGTAATACATAAGGTAAATGCTGTCAAGTACCTAGGTATTGTGGTAGATCAAAGGTTAAGCTGGTACCCACACCTCGAACTAACTATAGGGAGGGTAAGAAAACTCATTTGGGTCTTCAAATCCTTGAGACATGTTATGAATGCAGAACTACAGAATAAAATCTATATCGCACTGGCCCAATCTGTAATCATATATTGTATCTCAGTATGGGGTGGAGCAGCTAAGTCGTATTTCATAGATCTAGAAAGGGCACAGAGATCTTTGATTAAGGTCATGTACAGTAAGCCCTACAGGTTCCCTACTGAAACTCTATACGCAAGCTCTAAGCTGCTCTCCGTTAGGAAACTCCACATACTACACATGGTACTAAGATATCACAAAATTTTACCCTTTAGCCATGCCAAACTCAAAAAAAGACGATGTGATATAGTAGCCCCCACCTACCCAGCACGTTCAATTTTTGCTAGTCGCCAAAATGTAACTCAAGCCCCACGCATCTATAATAAAGTAAATCGCATACTTAACATTTACCCTATGCAGCTGTACGAATGTAAGAAGACATTGTCGGAATGGCTCCTCACTCTTAATTACGATGACGTGGAAGGCATTTTGGCGACTCAGAGTTAAAGGTCATACAGACACACACACACACACACACACTCCAGCTCACCCCCATTCACACACACACACACACTCCAACACACCCCCATTCATACACACACACTCCAACACACCCCCACTCATACACACACACACACACTCCAGCACACCTCCACACTCACTCACACGTACACACTCCCACCCACACGCACACACTCACTCATGCACACACATACACACAAAATACACATTCACACACTCATAAACACATGTATAGACAAACATGTATACAAAACACACTCTAGTTTTCACACACTGCCATAAAACAATTTTCTTTTTTATTTTCATTTCTTTTTTCTTCTTATAAAAAATGTGTAACTTAAACCTACCTAATTAGCACAACGAAACAATGTAATTAAAAGAGGAAGAGCGAGGTTTATCCCATCACAAGTATCTTCGGATTACTTTCTGGGAAGCCCCTGCAACTTAATTGTATAGATTTAAGATAATAAACACATTTTTTTTTTTTTTTTTTTTTTGAAGTCGGTTTTTATTTTGTAAAAAAGTTTTTATTTTTCCATTTTTAGTTGTTGCCATAAAAATATTTGCCATGAATTTATTTTATATTCTTAATTGTTAACAATACATGTCATGATAATAAGGTTTTCCACTAATCCCTAATAAATTAAAATTAACATACCTAACTGACGAAATCTAGGTAAATTGTAACCACCTGCTCACCCCTCAGAGCATACAGGCGTGATGATACGTCATTATGTTGTATAAACAATAAACATCCAAGCGATTCCAGCAATCACGACAGATTTGCCGTTCATTTTTGAAGAGTTCCGTTGTATATCTCCGAAGATCAGCACCAGATCTTCACCAAATTAAAATGGGACCACCTCAGGAGTATACTCTTTCAAATACAAAAATAATTTTGAGAATCGGTCCACAAATGGGGGAAAAATCAGGTAACATACATAAAAAAAAAAAAAAAATATACATACACACGAACATAGAACCTCCTCCTTTTTTGAAAGTCGGTTAAAAATACACACTATGTGTAAATTACAACTGAATCTAAACCTACCACCTTCTTAACTTACTACGGTTGATGAGACGGACGAACGGAGGGACAGAGGGATAGCAGAGGTTTAGTAGGTTTGGTTTTTGACTGGCCTGTTAGTGTAGTGGTTAATGGACCTGACTGCTATACCAGAGGTCGTGGGTTCGATCCCACCCAAGACAAATGTTGGTGTGATGCTCATCACATGATCACAATAACGCAGCGCATTATTTCAGTTTAAAATTATGTATTTTGTATCTTTCAAAATCAATGCATTTCAATAAGGTAGTTAGGTTAGGTAGTTAGGTTAGGTAGTTAGGTTAGCTATACGATAGGTATGGTAAGTTAGGTTAGGTTATATGTATATATGTCGTCATTTTAATTCAATCTAACACAAAAAGTTTAACGAGCGCACAAAAAGTAGAAAGTAGTAGTTATTTTATACTGTATTTATTAGACTGGCCTGTCGGTCTAATAGTTAGTGGCCCTGACTGCTACGCCGGAGGCTGTGGGTTCGATTCCCACCCCAGACAAATGTTTGTATGATGAGCACAATCATTTGTTCTGTGTCTGGGTGTAATTTATCTACAATATGTATGTATTTAGAAATATATAAGTAGGTTTATAACTTGTCTAGTACTTACTCATAGTACAAGATACGCTTAGTTTGGGATTAGATGACGTTGTGTGAAAGTTGTGAATATATTTAACTTTGTAATTTTGTAATTCCGTTTTTCTGCACCCAAAGGGTTCCGTTGGCTCCCTTTGGATGCAGAACCTATCCACTCCTAGCCAGATTTCGATCCCAACTGATGATTTGAAAGCAATTGTAAAAAATCTGGAAGTAAAAGCAAGATATCACATAACACACGCTATTGAACTTTGATTACAAGTCTCATTAAGACTCACATCTGTTTCTATTTCAATTAAACATGTAATCTAATCGCTACCTACACTTGTTATACACATATCGATTGTTACTGTCTTATCTCTAAATACATACTTGGACACAAGTGTTTTTTTAGCGGCACGTTGTATTCATAGCAATAGGGAATATGCATGTAATTTAAATTTGGTTCGAATATTTTTTTTCCGAATCTTTAATGGCAGAAAATATGAACTAAATTATTATTTTACTTTTTTAGCGTCGTAATTATTTAAAATTAAAAATAAAAGTGCGAATTAAGCGCGGGAAATCCAAATTTGTGAAACGCATCACCATTGGTTATAACGAAACGTGACGTCAAATACTACGAAAACAATTAGTTACGCCTACAAAACATACAATGTGTTAGTTTGACATTAAGTATTGGAATGGACCTTTTATTGGAAAACATAATTATTGCCATGTTGGGTTGTGAACTAATTTAATGTTCAAGTGTAATTTTAGCTTCATAGTGAGGTTATAAAACATTTAAGAACAATGGCTGAAAGTGGTTTTGTAAAAGCACAATCTGTTAATGTTTATTGCATTCGGGTACAAGCAATACCGGTAAATTGGTTTTTGAGCTTTTTTCATAGTGAAATGTTAGAAGAACGAACGAAGGTTCTCGAGTGGAGGCCACGT
This sequence comes from Euplexia lucipara, assembly GCA_921972225.1. NCBI lineage: Eukaryota > Metazoa > Arthropoda > Insecta > Lepidoptera > Noctuidae > Euplexia > Euplexia lucipara. Next base: position 3,823,876 of record OV179146.1, on the reverse strand, counting down.
ATCGGCAAGCGCAGCGTAGGACGTCCACCCACAAGGTGGACAGACGACCTCATTAAGGCCGCGGGAACGCGCTGGATGCGAGCCGCTTCCAACCGGTCTTATTTGAGATCTATAGGGGAGGCCTATGTCCAGCAGTGGACTTCCTATGGTTGAAATGATGATGATGATAAGTGAGAAGATAGCCAATAACCGTGCTGGTGTCAGAGTTCCTGCCGCCCGTGGCGACTGACTTGGCTTCACAGTTAACTGCTTATTGGTTTCACTTCGATGGTCCTAGATTATCATTTTAAAGTTAGAGTCACAGCCTTATGAATATCAGCCAGCATTGCACATGTAAGCGGGTACGCCTTTTATACCTGGGGGCTGTTATTTTTCAGTTTTGCTTGAGTTTAGATTTCAATGTTAATATGAATATTTTTATTTACTTTTTTTTCACTTCTTGATATAGTCACAGTCTAAAAACATAGTATAGTGGAGTGGGCTAGCTAACACGTGACATTAATTCTGAAAAGTATTGTTTTACAAAGTGTATAAACCCTTAGTGCTATTTATTGAGCATTTCATTGTATAGATTCTTTGTATAGTTCTTCAAACGAATCAGACAGACATGTTGCTGGGGAGTTTGTTCCGCCACTGCTTCTTCGCAGCAAAAACACTAGGAATTTTTTGACGTTCAAAAAGTGCTGATTCTCAGCGTGGTTTGAATAAAGACTTTAATTTTGATTTCACATGCCGTCAAGTAATATCTATCAGGCATGCCTTCAGCCAGGTTTCCTCAAGGTGTTTTCCTTCACATCACATCCAGCTTTTTCAAACTGTCAATTATTTCTAAATGAACATGAACCTTATTATTTTGTAATAAATAATAATAAAAATTTATTTTCTCACCACAATATTACAAAAAAAATACATATTACATGGTATTATTTTGTAATTAGTTGAAAAAGTATCACATATACTTACAAAGAAAATTGACAGATTGGGGTAACTTCATGTGCTAGCCTCTGTACGAACGTTTACTACGTTTATCGTTGAAAGCGAATCAATTTACTACTGAATTAGTTATGTCTTATTTGTAAGAAAATCGATTCGTAAATAGGTTTCATTATTTATGATGACGTGAGGAATGATTTTACTTGGAATGTATTGGTAAAATATGTTTTATAACACATAAGATTGTCTTCCTTGTGCTGTTATACGGGTTAGTTTAGGGACAGGTAGAAAGATGGTTTGGAAGAAAACAAAAAAAAAATACCGATCGAATTGAGAACCTCCTCCTGAAGTCGGTTAAAAAGTAGGTAAAGTTGTTTTTGACTTACTTTTGAATGGACGTTTCTAGGACCGTCTATCACTCCTATCTTCTTCTTCTGTATATGACTTGTAAGAATCCCTTACCAATAAACTACTATAGGGTCATAGTAGTTTATTGGTAAGGGATTCTGATTCTGTTCGGTGAGAGCGGATTGTGGTAGAAGCGTTTCAATGCGTCCCGAAATACTGACGATACTATTTAGACGAGACTTTTACTAATAGATACTTTCACTGATATTATAAGCAGTAACTTGCAACATCTGGTAAATAAATATTATATCTAGGACCACATACCTTTCTATTCGATCAGATAGGCAGTACTCCCACCGTTGGCTGTTGCACCTCCACTCCCTGACCCGCCTCAAGACAGGCGAATTAAGTTCATCACATATGATCTTCAGCGCTGCTTCCTCCAACACGTCTTGTACGGCTATTAATGATAACCTGGTGGAAATTAACTAATTAGTCATTTACTGTAATTCAAAGGTTCAGGCTGGATGGTATTAATTATAAATTATATTTATTTCTGTAAATAGGTTCAAAGAAACACTTTTACATGGCCTTTGTCCGTGTCGGCCATTTGTGGCCAGTGTGCCTTGTTGACTTGCCACAGACTAGTTACAAACAAAAACTAGGGACGTAACGTTTAAGGAAGAAGTTTAATTCAACGATGGAAAACAGTTTTCGAGCATTTTCATACCGTTAAAATATGATCATAAATCACAACTGTTCACTCTAATGTTAGTGAGTAATTACGTAATTCAACAGACACGTTTTTGTTGAGGCGCTAAGCATTGTGAAGCATGACTGACAGTTTGTATTACAGCGACAGGAAACGTATAAATATCACGCTGTAGTAAAATAATAACATGAAAACAACAGCCTGTATAGTGTACGTACAGTCAGAAAAAATGATAGCATCAACTAAGAAAATTAAGCTTAAACTTAATTGGATAAAATTCTTGTAAGAATGGGTGTTACATTGTCAAAATCAAAAGTCATTCATTTAAACTGGGCTGAGGATCAGCACTTTTTTAACGTCATTTACTTAAGACAGTCCCCCAAAAAGCTTGCCCTTCGCCACTTCCTATTGTTTCTTTCTGGGACGAAGAAGTGGCGGAACAAACTCCCCAGCAATAAGTGTCGTGTAGGTAATGTTTTTAGTTATAAGTCGTTTGTGTAATAAATAAATAAATGTTACTACTGACCAATAGGCTGTTAAAGCGATAATTAAATACAGCTCCTATAGTTATTAAATGTGATTGTTTTATGAGGAAAATAAAATTAAAGTTGGTATTGTTTACCAAGCCGTTAAATAAATTATAGCTATCTGGTTTTCCGTCTGACTAGATTTAGAGATATGGTTACAAATTAGCTGTAAATAATTTTATTTTAATTAACTACTATTTAATTGTTATTTTTTTCGAAGTCAAAAGTATTTATTTTATTCGACCGTTAAAAGGCACTTTTGAACAACAAACTTTAAAGTTAATAGATTAAATAAATGTTACTTTTTGCCCCTTTTAAAAGATAGTTTCGTATGGAGAAGAATGGGCAAGAAACTGGTACAGAATGGGTCTTGCAGTAATCTGTCGTAAAAAACGACAAGCTATTCCTTTGCCTTAATCTCTGGTTTTATTGTTTCTTTTGCGCTTTGGAGTTAGAAGGTGAAAAGGTCCTTGAAAATTGTTTTTTTTTTAATTGCCTAGTACTTAGATAAGTAGTTAAAAATTAATTTAAAAATTGTACCTATGGCTGTGTTTTGAATAAATTATTTAGTATTTTTTATTACTTATATTGTTTGTAAATTTTTATGTAGGTAATCTCCGGAACTACTGATCAGACTCTACAAAAACACTGGTCTACAAATCACTGGTAGAACTCAGACTACAGTACCCCACTTTTTGAGTATTGCTGAGAAATGATTGACATAGATAAAAAAAGTATCTCCTCCCCAAATCGAATCGCGAATCATATTTTAATCAACATATAACCTGACACTAAGTAGAAAATGTGCTATTTGACATAATTTTAATTTTTAGTCCGTCATCAAAAAAAAAATATGAGACACGTATTTTTTTCTTTTTCAAATTGATGGAAAACTGCTTAGATTAAGCGCATTAAAGTTGAGGAGTGGGCGCTTGTAACGTCATTACCTAGTATAAACTGTACCTAGCTAGTGACGTCATGCGACATTTTGACTCGATGTATCACCGTTATTTTTTGATTACGTGAAAAAAGAAAAATATGTGTCGAATATTTTCTTGTAATCTAGATGAGGGAATAAAAACTTTTGTCAAATAGCCTATTGCAAGAAAAAACACAAGAAATTTAGAAATTCTGGAGCTTCTCTGACAAATCCACCTTAACTGGCGAAATATGGGTGTAGGTGGGTGTACACTTGTACAGTCAGTGAGCTGCATTACCTACCTGATCCATCCTAGAAAAAAATTAAGGGGAAGATGGGTCAGGCAACGCAGTTCACTGACTGTAAGTACTCCAGGAACAACTCTGCATAACATTTTGAGGACTACCGGCGGTATATTATGTTAAAGGTACACTATTTAATTGCCGTGTGCCATAGGATGCCTGTTAAATATTATAATTGACTAACACACGAACTAAGCCGTGGGCACAAGATAGTATACTTAACTTTTTTTTTGGGGTTTGGAAAATCCTCATGGGGGACATAGGGGGAGGGCAGAGGGGTCTGTCAGACTAAAAACCACACCTGTTTCTTCACATACCTGCGCCGTGGATCACGGGAACAGAATCTAAGATACTTCCGCGACAAGTTAAAGCAAGCCTAGGAAGCCTAGGTCAAGCGAGGATCTACCGTTGTGGGCACTGTGGGCACAACCCTATATGAGATCTGACAGAACAAATGATCGTGCTCATCGCAGAAACATTTGTCTTAGGTAGGAATCGAACACACGACCTCCGGCATAGCAGGGCCACTAAGCACTATATCTACAGGCGAGTCAAAGTAGTAATTTATGTATGGATGATATACCAATCGAGCTAAATTATGACCTCCTACTACTACTACTTCAAATACTACCACCCACTCTAGTATTGTATGTAACAGGGACATACAGTGCAGTAGTTCTCTTTAAAATAGAGTATTTTGCATCTTTCAAAATCAATGCTTCTCAGTACCTAAGGTAGTTAGGTTAGGTAGTTAGGTTAGCTATATGATAGGTATGGTAAGTTAGGTTAGGTTATATGTATATATGTTATCATTCTAATTCTATCTAACACAAAAAGTTTGAAGAGCACGTTAGAGACTTAATTAAAAGTCGTAGTTGTTATTACTGTTTATTTGTTGTAATCTTATTAAAAATATGTATATTTCTAATACATAAAATTTCATGTCACAGTGTTTGTTACCAAACTCCTCCGAAAAGGCTTGACCGATTCTTATGAAATTTTGTGTGCATTAAGTAGGTCTGAGAATAGGTTGCAAACAATGTATTAATCGTAGGGAATACTTTGTCCGACTTGCGCTAGCCGAATTATTGAGTGGACGTAGACATTTTTTATGTTGAGGCCGATCCGCGACTGATGTTTGTTTGTTTGTTTGAAAGAATTTAAACCGAAAACTAGTCAACTGATAAAAGCTATGATGTCTCTGAGTAACATAGGCTATATCTTTAACAGACTTAAAAGAAATGAGGAGGTTCTCAATTCGGTTTTACTTTTTTTATTTTTTTTTATTATGAAAACTACGAGGGATAGAGGTGTTGTTAAAGTTCCAAGAGAATAATGCGAAATTCACGCGGATGAAGTCGCGCGAGAAGTACTAGTTTGCTAGGTATATGTATAATGGACCTTGGTGAGGAGGACCTTATATTTATAATACTAATATTATAAAGAGGTAAAATTTGTTTGTTTGTTTATATGTTTGTATGTAGGGGTAATCCTCTAACTAAACTAAAGATCCAATTTTAAAAAAAAGTTGCACTGTTGGAAAGCTACACTATTCCCGGATGTCATAGGCTACTTTTTATTCCTGTAATCCCACGGGAACAGGAACTACGCGGGTGGATCCGCGTGGTATTTATAATATTTCTACAGTGAGAACTTTACAGTTAAGTTTCTGCCGAATCTATTCCGAAAGGTCAGGACACAGTGTCTCCACAATCTCTTGTACTGAAGGTCTAATAGTTTTACAGCAGATTAATTTATTTTTTAGTATGTCATTTCTTGACGAAGTACAAGATACTATCTTCAAAGTTATTTCACCATTCATTAAGAACACATGACAGTGAAAGCTGACACAATAACTGAACTTATAAATCAAACATACTTACACAACAATGTACCTACCATTGCAATTTATTTATTATTAAATGCGAGGCTAATAATAATGATTTATAATGGCAATGGTATTTTAATAAGATATTTAATAGTAAGACTTATTTGTTTTAATTAATCATGTTTAGTTATTGTTTCTTTGTTTTTATATCAGCTTGGGATTATCCAGTTAGGTCAATAGGTACCTACGTACTTAACCATTTTGCTGGCAATCATTTGTGCAGTAATAATTCTGACTATAGTTCTAAAGTCTCAAACAATGTCACAATTGACATACAATTATTTGTTGTAAGTTCCTTTTAGGAAAGTATTAAAGAGCATACTTACTTGTTTTCTAAAATAGTCCTGCATACGACTTCCCTCACACCAGGATTTGTGATTTTTTCCACACTAAGCTCGTGAAGGTTCCATGAAGCAAGTCGACAGCATCTCACTCCGTCTCGCTCATACATGAACATTTCCTCTACTATTGGCCTATGGGAGTACGCTGATAGCAAATCCAAAATGTCATTCACTGGTACCGTGGCAAAACCGTTTGGCAACGTCATAGGGAACTTGGCATTGGTTGGCATTGATAAACTCTTCCTATGTGGTGTCTTTGGGGTGCTTGATACCCCATTTGGCATGCACTCCACATCGTTCCATCCATTAACATGTCCATTTGTTAAATGCTGCACACTCTCACACTTTCTTGGTTCCAAACTTAACTGATGCTTAACTGTACTTAACCTAACAATGTCCATACCTCGTACTTTGATTAAATCGTCTAAAGATTTGAAGGGACCTTTTTTGTTACGGTAATCTACTATGTTTGCAGCTATTTCTTGGTTGAGGCCGGGCACACATTGTAACTGGAACACACTTGACGAGTTAACGGAGCACAATCTGCTCTCAGTCTGTATCCGTACACTGTCTAGAGATTGTGTCCGTGAACTGGCTCTAGATACTTGTTTCCTTATGTTTGTGCATATTTCTGGCCTGAGTAATTCTAATTTTTCAGCTCCTATGCCTGAAAAGAAGATGGCGTTGTTATTTCACTTATCATGAGGCAAATTAATGATCACCTATGTATTTTTAGCTTGTAGGTACTATATCAGAGATGATAGGTTTTCCATATTCGTGGAATACTTGGTAGTACTCGATAATTTAAGAATATAGTACATTAGTATGTGGTATAAGAACAGCAAGATTTGTTATATTTCATTTTGCATACATAAAAATCTACATAATTTTCTGCTACATCGACAAGTAGGTATTAATTAATAAGTATATACACACATCAAAAGTGTCTAGGGATCGACATATATTTTTGCAATAACTTTTCTCCTGATTGATATTAATTAAAATTTTCTTTAAGGATTCATCAAATAAAGTGTTTTCGTTTGTCACAGTAATGATAAACCAAGTCACCTTTGCATTAATAAAGAAATTTGCCATTTTCCTAATAAAGGGATTTTTGACATTTGAACCACTAACATTAAAGTTCGAAAAAAAGACTGAAATAACAGTTTTCTTTAAAATTTTATTGGGTAACTTAAACAATTAATAATCCGTGTTTCTACCGCGAACACTAACAACACAAGAACATCGGTTTGGCATACTCAAAATGAGTTCATCCAAATCACGCTGTGGAATGGCCGCCCATGTTCGTTGCAACAACAAAAAAAGGTCTTCTTGCGACTGGATACCCTCCATATTCGGCAGAGCTCTTCTCTGTAGCATATCCCATGCATGCTCAATCAGGTTCAAGTCTGGCGACTGAGCAGGCTAGGGCAGGACATTGATGTTAGCTGCGGCGAGAGTCTGTCTTACAACTCTTGCGGTGTGCGGTCGTGCATTATCATGCATTACCTGAAATAAGGGACCGATTTGCACTTGTAGAGGAACGATGACGTCTGATACAATCGTCTCAGCATAAATTTGAGCGTTGAGGTTGCCTCTTATCCAAATCAACTCAGTTCTTCCGCCGATCCAAATACCCGCCCATACCATGATGGTTCCACCACTATAAGGATGGACTTCCTGGCAGGATTTTAATCGCTGTTGGCGTCCAGGGGTTCTCCAGTGTCGTATACGTCTTGTATCCGGTCTCATACCAAAACGAGACTCATCAGAAAAGCATACGAAACGCCATTGTTCTTCTGCCCAATTTCTGTGTTCAAGAGCCCATTGATATCGAATCCTACGATTGTGCATTGCTATAGGTGGTACCCGTAGCGGTCTTCGGGAATGAAGGTTCACTTCATGCAAGCGGTTTCTGACTGTTTGGTCGCTAATTAAGTTCCCTGAAGAGTGATGAAGCCTCACGAGTTGTAAGACAGACTCTCGCCGCAGCTAACATCAATGTCCTGCCCTGGCCTGCTCAGTCGCCAGACTTGAACCCGATTGAGCATGCATGGGATATGCTACAGAGAAGAGCTCTGCCGAATATGGAGGGTATCCAGTCGCAAGATAACCTTTTTTTGTTGTTGCAACGAACATGGGCGGCCATTCCACAGCGTGATTTGGATGAACTCATTTTGAGTATGCCAAACCGATGTTCTTGTGTTGTTAGTGTTCGCGGTACAAACACGGATTATTAATTGTTTAAGTTACCCAATAAAATTTTAAAGAAAACTGTTATTTCAGTCTTTTTTTCGAACTTTAATGTTAGTGGTTCAAATGTCAAAAATCCCTTTATTAGGAAAATGGCAAATTTCTTTATTAATGCAAAGGTGACTTGGTTTATCGTTACTGTGACAAACGAAAACACTTTATTTGATGAATCCTTAAAGAAAATTTTAATTAATATCAATCAGGAGAAAAGTTATTGCAAAAATATATGTTGATCCCTAGACACTTTTGATGTGTGTATTTATGATTCATCAAAAAAATTCAAATGAAGTCTTACTTAATAGAAATAATGCAGACTGATTTGTTAACTATTAATGAAGAAAGGTAAGCAAAATTTACTGTTAGATTAAACTTTGTTTATGAAGAAATGAGGTCACATAGATTTTTAATTCATTTGTCAAATTCAGCTAAGCTTTGAAAAAAGATTAATTACCTATGTTATGTGTGTAATAGGACAGTTTTGATTTAAATAGATTTTGGAATTAATTCAGACAAATTGATATAGGTATTAACATATGAAAACCAAAACATATGTCTTTTTATGAATAATGTATACTTACACAGATATTTGGTACAGTGGAAGAAGTGTAGAAATGGTAGAATTTCAACCAATAGTGGTCATAATAAATTGCTTATAAAGCATGATATACAATTTCGTAACTCTACATTTTAGATCATAACAAAATTTATTTTTAATTCAAATAATTTTAGTTTTTATGTAATCTACATTAAGTGCAATTTAATATTCAAATCCCTTTCAGTGTGTATCAAAAGAACACTCTTTATCTTCTAAGATTGATGGTGATAATATCCAAGATAACATATAATTCTGCACCGGTTTTGACTTTGTCATATTTTTACGTATGAATAAACACTTTAAAAGTTTATCAAGAAATGTTTAAAACTACAATAACAAATATTTCAAAGTTCTTAGTGGAAATAGGTTCATGTCTTACTTAAGACAACTAGAACTTAGATAAAACTCTGATTAAATAGGTACTTGTTACAAAGTTTTTTGTAACTATTGACTGTTTTGAAACTATTGATGATCTTCTAATGAGACTTCATTTAAATACATATCACAGCAAGTATCAATACACCTCACTAGTTTTTTTTTAAATAAATTGCTACACATTATGTCATGCTATTTATTACGATTACGTTTTTTTAAACTTTAGTTGGGTATACACACCGTTTACTTACATAAATAATAAGCCTTTCCACACTAATAACAGACAATGAGTTATAACAAAGAGCTACAATAATTTCCTTCAAGTAATTAGTTGTCTGAACAAATTATCTTCAAGTCCCATTAATTTATGACTTGTAAAGTATTTCCATCAAATTAATATACCTACCAATTTGTAGACAATTACCAAAGTACTTTTGTATAAAATTATCAATTATTAATGCATGAATTGAGGCCTTGACACGGATCTTTTAAAACCCTTTTCATCTCTGACTTAGTAAACATTGTATGGTTTAAAGGATTTCTATTTAAGCAATATAGTTTGATTTTCAAATACTTGTACATAAAATTGGTTAAGAAGTTAGTACCTATCCAGGGTAACACTATATTACCTGAGACCAGAGCGAGGTCGTCCACTCGCTTGAATCGGCCTATCATCTGCCGATGCCGCACTATTTCGCGCGCCAGCTGCCTATTCACCCCAGGCAGCGTCATCAGCTGCTCCTCCGTCGCCGTGTTCACATTCATCAGCTCCGGATAGTCCTCGGAAGGCGGCAAACTGAACGTATGACTCAAATTTGATTTGTTCAGTTTACTCCGCCGTACGAACCTCCGGAACGATGTCCGGCGGCCGCTTTTGCTCAACACGGAGCTCGGACTTTGCCCCATCTCGTTGGACGCCACTTCGAATTATATATCGATCATAACAACACTAATTTCAAATTTCACTAGAGACATTTATTTAAAAAAAAACTATTAATAGATTCTTACGTTAGTCACTAGCACTGGGATTGTTCACGGGCACAGAACGTATCGGATTAATCCACTTATAGTTGCACTTATCGCGGTAATTATATCCTTGTAATCATGAAAATAATTACGGACCTAAAGTAAAAACACTACATTAACCACACACAGCTCCTCGTCATCAATTTTATCGCAACAATGAAATGAAATGACACACACAACAGAAATTGACAGCTTAAATGACATTAAGGCATAAGATAATGGATAGAGCTAGAGAGGTTCCACGCACCAGTTAATCGATTCAATTAGATGATTATATTTATTAGTTGTGCGATAAAACACGACTCACTCTTCAAAATAAATTATCAAGAACTTATTCATTTTAAGCATTGAAAATATAATATCATTGTTATTTTCAAGGTTTTGAGCAAAACGATTATCTTTTGTGTGTGGATTGGTTTTTGATGGCAATGACCTATGAAAAAAGTTTAAATTAAATGAACGATTACTCATTAGAGTAAGCTGTGCTCAGAATCTACATGAGAAATTAATATTTACTCTGTTTTCTTCTCCTTTTTTAACTTATATTCTTAGTGTGGTACCTAATATTACAGATTTGGTGTAGTGCAAAGTATTTCTTAGATATTATTCAGTTTTTATTAGTAATGTACCATGTGTAATAAATATTATCAATTAAGACAGATTCAGTTGGCGTAATTGATTGAAACAATAATTGCACTTCTTTTTTACACATCCCTATTGTCTCTGACGTTTCAAGGTGCGTTTAGAAGGCTCGATTTCGTTGTGCTTTCTTTTATTTAATTTTAATGTTTTATTTGAGATTACACAAATTAAAATGTTTTAGTTCAGAAAATAAGTGATTTAAAAAGGTCATACTTTTACATTACTTTGAAGTAACTCAATACTCTTGCGTTAAGAAATTTATAAGTTAATGTGCTGCCATCTAGTGGATTATTTAATTGACTACCTCCTTGACTGCGGGACTCACAAACGCTGTTATCGCTGCCGGAACGCCCGCCCGCCGGTGCGGCTCGCGCACACCACTTGTGTTTTCATATTTTCCGTTACGGCCATGCCACAGAGTACATTATACTATAGGGTATAGAGTCATCAGCTAGGCCTTCCTTGCCACGCCATCTGGTGACTAACGACAAAGTTACATTCACAAGTACTTACATACTTTGTAATGGTTACATATCTGTTCTATGTGTGTGTCTTAGACTATTATTATCTAAGGTGTGTGTGTATCACAGATACACACACACATAGAATTGTCTATCTAGTAGTAGTGCTAGCATACTGTATATTTATTATGATATCATATTTATGGTTTTCTTAATTAAAACACAAATTTACACACCTTACTATTTTATTTAAGCAGTATCGACAGAATAAAACACGGTCACGAAAGTCCATAATACAAAACCAGGTCGTAAGGTAGAAAATCCGAAACGCATATCACTTCAACTTCAACTCTTCTTTATGGCATTTGTGGAAGAGAGACACCACAATTTTGCCAATAACACGTAGGTACTATGATAGACCATCACTTATCAAAGGTTGTAAAAACACAAAGTCATTCAATACCTAGTATTTTAAATCTCTTGGGAAAAACCTGGAAAAACACTTCAAAACAATAATATTGACAAATTATAGTGACGGTAAAAAAACCAACATGGCCGATTTTTTTTTTTTTTTTTTATTTGCCCAGTGGGCAGGCTAAAGTCTTTCGACCATACCGCCTAGTCTTTCGTATGTTTTTTTCTGTCGTGTTAAGTTTTTATATAATGTCTTTCGTAATTTCCCTTGTAATTATAATGTTTTATTTTAAGTCTTTCGTATGTAGTCATAATTCGATATTTTTAATAGTCAATTTTTCGTTTTTTAGTCAAATCCAAGTTTGTACGAAGTACAGTCAAATCCTGGGTAATGTCATGTCAAATTTTTTTTTTTTTTTTTTTAGCTATCTCTGCAGTGTGACCATTTGTGGCAGATTTCTGCCATTTTGGCAGATTTAGCTCCTAAATTTTGTCCGTGGCATATTATGTTGACGATTTACAAAAGTGGCAGATTTAGGCAGATTTTAAAGATTTCGACTAAAATCACATTATTTAATATAATTTTCAATTAATATACTTATAATTAAATTATAAACTGTATTTTTATGTCCCGGTATATGACAATTTCAAAAGTCAACAATTTTAACACTATATTCCAATGACATTATGTATTTAAACAGCAATCAAAGACATTTCAGAAGTGTATTGTGTCTATTATTATTTGAAAACAAAGATCCACTTTCAATTCATCCGAACTCCACTGTGATCTCTTTGCCCCTGATACACATGTAGGTATTTAGGAGTTAATGTCAGCACTGAAATCGATCACTTATCCGTAGTAAGTATGAAACCTGGAATCCAATTATTACTTCAAAGAATGCAAACCTTTCTGACTTAACTGTGTACTTACTCATTAAAGTTAACTACGATAAATTAAATTTGATTGAAGAATACAAGACATGTTACAATCAGGTGGAAGTAGCACCGCTACCGGGACCATTTGGAAAAATCTTGAACTCGAATGGTGCTACAAATTATCCAAACAGCAAATTTCGCGAAAGCGTTATTATGTCTGCCGAGTTTATTAAGGACACGGAGACTGGGTTCTTACCTCCTTTAAACCAACTAAAAACATGGTCAAAAAGATGTAGTGCATAAGAAAATTCTTTAATATTATTGTTATTACAGAAATTTCATTTAATTCGTTAGGATTTTTTCCTTTTTGCGTGATGGCATTTTTTTTGGCATTTTTGGCGCCTAGTGTGTAGAGATGGGTAGTGGGTTAAAACCCAATCATTCCACCCGGGTTAAAACTGGGTTATAACCCAAATCACCCAGTTTTAACCCATAATCACCCATTTTACTGGGTGGAAATGCTATTGATATGTTTTTAATTGTTTTATGTACTACTAGTAGCTACACGCACTACTAGGTTGTCTAAACTAAAAGCCTGCACATAAAATCAGGCACATTTATTATTTACTTGAAAAAAAAATCAACGAATTGGTTTAATTTACATCATCACTTGCATCAAAAACACAGAAATAGTTTCCACAATAAGTTGTTCCGTAATCAAGTGTATTGCATTTTATGGAGAACTAGTAACTTAGACTATTTATTGGTTATTTTTTACGTAAATAACCTGTAGCAAGTTTGTCATGCTCCCGATGTTACTGCTTGCTGTAGCGTCGAAGGTCGGGTTACCAGCTTCCCTGAAATATGGCGAGGGGGGTAGTGGCTGATCTCAATATTGCTAGGTCCAGTTGTGTCAAATATCTCGGCGTTCACATTGATCAAAATCTGAACTGGCATAAGCATATCGGTGTTCTCTCAGGTCGAATACGTAAACTGATTTATATATTTAAGAAGTTACGCAGATCGGCGGATGGTAATACTTTGAAACTGGTATACCTTGCACTGTGCCAATCCGTTTTATCGTATTGCATACCGGTTTGGGGGGGGGGCAACTGTGAACGCTTTTATGAGGGTCGAGCGAGCCCAAAGGGCAGTTCTTAAGGTGATGATGTCTAAACCGCGAAGGTATCCCACCGTACAGCTATATGCTGAATGTGGCGTGCTAACTGTCAGGCAACTTTATGTGCACCGTTCAATGATTCGAAAACATTGTGACCGGCCCCTTACTGAACCGACTGGGAGAGCTATACATAGGCATAAAGTCTTTATACTGGAGCCTCACAGAACTTCGTTTGCCAGTCGACAGTATTATATCACCAGTACCAAACTTTACAATTGCTTAAATAGGGAATTAAAATTATTTTCAAAATCAAATCATGAATTTAAACACACATTACACAAATACTTATCTAAACTCACACAGCAAAATACTGAAGCTCTTCTTTTAGGAAACCCCTAAATTTAAGTGTACCTTTCCATGCACTCTTTCACACACACACCCCCCCCCCACACACACACGCACACACACACACACACACACACACACACACACACACACACACACACCCTTATTCTGACGCTTACACACGCTCACCTTTATTAGGTATCTCGAACGAGAATAGTAATTTATTGTAATTTATTTTATTCTATTATTGTTATTCACTTTGTCTATTTGTTTTTTTATGTATTACAACTGTATGATGTAAAATAGTAATGTATAAATAGTGGCTTGTAACATTGTTTACGGCGGGACACTGATCTCCAAGATACAGGGACTCCTAGTTTGGAGATCAGGGTTTCAATGTGTACCCTAGTCAAAGCCTCTTGCATATGTACGATTACTTTTGTAAATCCTAGTTTATTTAGGCTTAGTTCAATAAATATCTTTTTTTTTTTTTTTGCATTATGCTCGTGAACGGGTACTACTTGTGGTAACTGGTCGTCTGGCTGGCCTTGGTTTTGTTATTATTTTAACTATTAGTTTTTTATTGATTTATTTAACTTTGATGGTCCTAGTTTATCATTTTGTGACATTGTGTCGCAGACTGATAGATATAATCCAACACTACACGTGTAAGCAGGCACGCTCTGAATACCGGCAGATTATTTTTCAATAAGTTTGCATTTGCTTGAGTTTAGGTAGGGTTAATGTCGGTAGCTATAAATTATTATTACTAGAATCCTGTATATTAGAGTATGCTAGCTAGCATCACAGTCTAAAAACATACAGTTGTCCAACGAAGCTGTCTAGACAGGGCAATCGTGCGGGGTATGAGGGGCGAGGCGCGGGAAAGCCGCTCCCGCACTGCGAACAAACCGATGTTCATAGTGCGGGAGGTATTATTCAAGTCTAACGCGTGTAGAAGATGTCGGCATTTTCCCAGAGATCAAAGGCGTCGTCCTACTGTATTAATATTAATACTGTGCTAGCATGTAGTAAATATTTTAACGGGATTGATTTATAGTGATAACTAATTGTACTGATAAATTCAATTTTTTCTTAGTGTTTTCGGTACTTTTAAAGCTGGTGTAAAAACTGCCTAATTGCGTATCGCAGGGCAATGTCAAAGTTTCACAAGCTTTTTATACCCTAACTATTGCTGCAAGTAAAGATGTTAAAACTTATTTTTATCATTTAATGCAGAGTAAATTGAACGTGAGCTACACAGTTTATATAATATGTTTGGATGATCGTCGTTCATGAGACGGGAAACTTTCTGCATATTAATTGCATTATATCCGATCATTGTAGCAAACCTGCCTGATCTATATTTAGATAATACTTTTATATTTTTTTCACATATCTAATGACATAAAAACCGATTTTCTCCCGTCTCAATACTTTTGATTAAGACGAGTTCTGATTATACTATAATTATATTAATTATTCTTTCTTTCGTATAATTTGACCAACCAAATAGCATAGCAAACATGTTTGTGATTTCTCGTCTTCTTTTAATTCGCAATGCATTTCCCTATATGTTTTGTCCAAAAAAGTGGTACTTAGAAATAGTTTTCTGGTAGGCCATTTGCACAATGGCTGAACTTTATTAAAAGTTGATATTAAAATAGAGGGTGTTCTACGATCGAAATGGGTATTTCCGAGACGTAAGAAGCGTAACGTTGACAAACTTAAACTGCCTGTAACTTGCAGTTTTCGGGGCAATTTTTGCAAATACTTAGTTATTTTGTTGCAATTATAAGTATTGCGAAGCAATAGCTACAGCCAATTTGTTTGCACTTTATCGAAATGTTTCCATTTCAGTTGACATGTATTACAGTAGTCACTTACGTGGGACACTGTATGTAACTTGTCTGTCACAGTATAGTTACGTATTTTTTTTGTAATTTTGCGCTAACCCCCCCCCCCCCCCCCCCCACTACAGTCCTATTAAGTGATGCCACCCATCAAAACCGGCCCATTCTTATGTTGTTGTATCACTATTTAACCTGATTTTCCTGTAAGTGTCATAAAATTAAAACCTCCAGCCAGGGTTGTTATTATTATTATTAAAAAGCTTAAAAACTAAGCGAATACACGCCCTACATGCGTAAATATTTAAGAATCAGAAATATTTAGTTTTCACCCGGCCAAACCACCCAGTGGGTGGAATGAAACGGGTGATAACTGGGTTATAACCCACTACTGGGTTTTAACCTGGGTGATTACCCATCTCTGCTAGTGTGGCAGATTTTGGCAGATTTTAGCCCAGTTTGTGGCAGATTCGCCATTTTTGAGATGGTCACCCTGTATCTCTGCATGTTTATGTTTAGATAGGCACATAACCTACAAGCTATTTCTAACCATCTTAAATCTATTTAAAAATAACGAAGATAAAAGTACTTAGGTAATAATTATTTTGATATGTACATACATATAGCTAACACAAACGATTATATATCATTTACAGTCTCCAGTATGAATTTGTACAAATATATATAAGTGGTAGCATTCACAAGTAACTCCTGTATGGACGACGGGACCTTATCAGGCGTTTTATAAATTTTTAGAAGCTCATCCGACAACACAAGGCGCTGAATGTTGAAAGACGAACACTCGAAGAAGATATGATACAGTGACTGAACTTTTTGAGATTGACAATAATCACAGTGCGGCGAGCTGACCATTTTAAGACGATGAAGATGAAAATTTAAACGACAATGACCAAAGCGCATACGACAGATAATCGAATAAAATTTTCTATTCATGTATGTACTACTATTTTTACAAAACCAAGGTACAGAGTTAATTTGAACATCAAGACTATTAAACCAAGACCCCGTGTTTTCAACATGTGTACAATGGTATGAATGTCTCCCCCATGCCTCGCACATGCGGCGCCGTAGAAGGCTAATTACGTCTGTATGTGGCAGGAAAACACTCGCATCAGTGTCACAGATTAATTCTTCAAATTCAACGATTTTTTTTGCAAGATAATCTGCTTTTTCATTCCCCACAACACCAATATGTGATGGTACCCAAACAAAACGAACAACAATATCCAACTGTGACAATTCAAACCATAGTTGCTTTATCAAAAGAATTATGTAGTTGGTGTTAGCAAGTAATTTATTATTGTCCAGATTTTTCAAAACACTCATGCTATCACTAACTATAAGCCATTTACTATGTTCTAAATTACAATTTTTAATATGTTTCATAGCGCTCAAAATAGCAACTGCTTCAGCTGTAAAAATACTAGCATTCGTATCAATTCTCCGTCCAATAGCAATATTTGAAGAGGGGTCATAAATAGCGAAAGACACTGCTCTATCACTCTTGGAACCATCAGTATACACTAATTTATGATCAGACCACTGTGACAGCATAGCATAAACTTCTTCTTTTGAAGGCAAATTTTTTCTATTATTTATAATTACTTCAATTGCTGGAAATTTACCATTGAAAGTACCCTCATAACAAGGTAAAATATGTTTTGATTGATAAATGTTAACATTTTGAATAAAATTCATAAAACTTTGGAGACCTTGTACCATATAAAAAGATTTTAAAGAAGTATGAGTAGGTGAATGTAACAAATTAAGAAGTAGTCTATTACCAGATACACTATAAAGTTTTAACAAAAATCTTTCTTTTAAGTAATCAAAACGAATAGATAATGGGGGAACATTGCATTCAATTTGCATTGCAACCACAGGAGTACTTCTGAATGCACCAGTTATTACACGCAAACACTTGTTTTGCAAAATATTTAAACTATTTACATGTTTGGAATCTGCACCAAAGCAATAGAAACCATATTCAAAGTGACTTCGTACTAAAGATTTGTATAATAATAATAAAATTTTAGGGTCTGCACCCCAATATGTACCACTCAAGGATTTTAATATGTTATGAGCTTTATTTGCTTTACTAATTAAATGTTTTATATAATTGTTCCAGGATAAATTATATGAAAAAATAACACCCAAGAATTTTACCTCAAGTGAAATGGGTAGAGCACAATTGTTATACACCACATCAGGCATATTAAGAATTTGTTTACCAAATACAACAACTTTGGATTTCAATGGATTAACACTAAGAACGAGGTAAGAAAAATATTTATACAAATTCGCTAATGCAGCATTAACTATTTCAACTACATGTGTTATATTTTTCCCAGATGCATATACAACTAAATCATCTGCGAATTGGAGGTTTTTAACATGAGACCCTAAAATTAAATTTAATTTACGTATATACAATATGAATATTAAAGGCGATAATATACCACCTTGACAAACTCCTGTCGAGGATAGTCTAGGTCCATAGAGGTGTCTGTTAAATTTAACAAATACTTGCCTATTTAGAAGAAAATTTTTAACCCAATTTATAATTTTCTCAGGTATCCCAATCTGTGATAACTCGTTACATAAGATATCTATATTTACACTGTTAAAAGCACCTGCAACGTCGAAGAAAACTCCAACCAAATTGTGGTTTGCAGATAAAGAATTGCATATATCAAGCTGTAATTGACAAACACTTTCCCTAGCAGAATGATTCCTACGAAAACCAAATTGATTTGATGGTAAGATTGAATTTTTCTCAATATAGAACTCTAAGCGTTGTTTTAATAATTGTTCAAATAACTTGCCAACACAAGAAGACAGGGCTATAGGACGATACGAATCAGGACACATTTTTGGCTTATCAGGTTTTAAAACAGGTACAAGACAATCCACCTTCCAACTATCAGGTAAAATATTATTTTCCCATAATAAATTCAAAAGTTTTAAAAGAATATTCAAACTCGTAAGGTTTAGTTTTTTAAACAGTATATATGGTATTCCATCCAGACCATGGGTAGTATCTCTTCTGGACGATATGGCCGATATTAATTCTTGTAAGGAAAAAGGATTAAGTAGAAAACTATTGCTGGAATTAATGCTAGCATTGGAAGAAGACTTTAAGTCATTTGATACAGTGTCTGGTGTGTATTTTTTAAGAAAATCCAAAACCCAATTATCATCCTCCTGAGTACTAAAATTATATGTTTTATTATACTTGCGCATGAATTTCCATATAACAGACAATGGAGTGCACCTGTTAAATGTTTCACAAAGAGAAAACCAACTTTTTTGCCTTTCTGTTTTTAATGTAAGTTTTTTAACTGCGCGAAGCCTTTTAAATTCTATATAATTTTCTTCAGATGAATTATCCTTAAACAGTAAATATGCAGTTTTAAAATTCAATACAGCTTCTGTGCATTTTTGATTCCACCAAGGAAGTGAAGGCCCTTTAGGATTATTTCTATGACATGAGGGGTTGACAAAATGACTGGTATTAGAATGTTTCAAGTTTGGCATAGAATTCGCAGCGGCTGTGCGCAAAATGGTACAAAATTTGGAATATGAATCAGGAAGACTTGTGTCATCAACTTTAAAATCAAGTAACAATTCATCAACACAATTACTGTACTTTTCCCAATTTACCAATTTGTAATTAGGGTAAATAGGCAAATGTTCAGCATTAGTACAATTGCTAACAATATTATTGCTTTTGCTAATAAATAATTTTATCCTTACAGGAATGTGATAACTACTACCAAGAGGACAATCATGTACATTCCATTCGCAATTAATTGCTAAAGACGAAGAAACTAACGTCAAATCCAACGCATTAGGACGCCAAGTTAAAGAACCAATTGTTGTTGCCTGACCATTATTGAGCAGAACTAAATTATTATTATCAATTACATCTAAAACGTTTCGTCCACGTACAGAGTCAGAGTTACAGCCCCAAGAAGTATGATGAGCATTAAAGTCACCAGCAATTATAAAAGGTTCAGGAATAGACTTCACTAATAAGTCAAAATTTTCTTTTTTGAATACTGGACTACAATTCAAAGGACTATAAATACTTACTATACTTAACTCTTTGTTGTTAACTTTAATTTTTACACAGATATTTTGTAATGAGTTATCAAAAAAGGTATTAATTTTAGTGTATGAAATACTTTTGTGAATAATTATTGCTACTCCATTATGTTTGTTACCAGTGTCATTTCTTTCAATATTATAATGATTGATTTTAAAATTTTGTTGAGGTTTAAGCCATGTTTCACTGATAATTGCTATGTGTATTTTGTAATTGTATAAAAAATCGATTAATATGTGTTTATTACTGTTTAAACTTTGAGCATTCCATTGTACTACGTTTAAATCAGAAAAATCCATTACGAGGTTGAAGGAAATTTATTACTTAGAGTAGTTTTTAATGCTTCTTTAATCGATGCTGAATTGATAGGAGTATCCTTATTGGTAACTATTCTAGTAATTGTTTCAACTAAACTATTCAAAAATTTGTCTGATTTCATAAGATTACTTACTTGTGTATCTAAATTACGCGCAGATAGCGCTGGAAATGCGTTAGCGTTGAAGAGATCAGAGTATGTTGCATTTCTACTTTTTATTTTATTTTCTTCTACTTTTTGTTTTTTTATATTACATATTGCAGAGATAGCTAAATGATTACCATTGCAGTTTATACATTTGGCGTTCTTTGGATTAACCTGACACACTTTATAACTGTGATTTTCAGTGCAAATAGAACATACTTCAGAATTCCTACAAAATTTTGCAATATGCCCATACTGCATGCACTTAAGGCACTGCTTAACAGGTGGGATATACCTTTTGACCTCATGGCGCCAAGAGTCCAAGTAGACATAGTCGGGTAAGATGGTCGAAGCAAAGGTCACAGCTACAGCCTGTGTGGGGACAAAAGACAAGCCTTCATCACTCCTGACTCTGCGCATGAAACGCCTAACTTGAATAACATTTTTGGAACTTCCTATCAACGAAAATATATCTTTGTTAGACATATCAATAGGGACCGAGGTAAGAACCCCAGTGACCTCTGTGTCGCCAGCAGGTATTGTTGCTTTTAAGTTTAATTGTTCAAACAATTTCTTATTTTTTAAAAACATGTTAGCATTGTTGGGCAAGTCAAATGTCACACCAACCTTGTACTTATTTATTGTACGCAGGTGCATCACACCTGAAACTCCGTGCTCTCTGATACCCTTCGACAGAGACATGCGATCTTTATCAGAGAATACGTTTCGATCGTCAAAATGAGTTAAAAAAACAATTAGCTCCGTCTGTTTCGAGTCCTCAGCATACTTACGGGTGTACCCTTTTACCTTGTACACGGCATACTTATCAGTAGCGTCCCTGTATTTAGTATTTGGGGTCGCCGAAACCGTAGACTCGGCAGAGTCGGAGTCGGTCGATTCCGGCAGCAGCTTTTTGTCCGGTGGGACCACCTCATCCCTTTTCCTTTTTTTCTTCGACATTTTCAGAAACCAATACTTATTTACACCTAGTAACGACTTATAACACAAATATTTACAAAATTATAGTACAATAAACCCTGAAAACTATTATTTTCCGAAAATTATTTCAAAAGCGCGCCTTTCCCATTCAACAGTTTCCCGCCTTTTTTTCCCAACATGGCCGAATTTGTAGCTAATGATGTTCCATTACTTCCATTACATTTCTAGTTTCATAGTTTAGTTATTTATTTATTTATATTTAAATTTACAAAGTTATGAAGTGGAAATAATGATATTAGCTTAATTTGAATTGATGTAAAAAAAAATCAAACAGAAAAAATGCAAATACACCAAGAAGGAAAATGTTTTGAAAATGCATGTAAAGAAACGGATGTGCCACTAATTTCTTACAGTGTTGCTATAAAGTTTAATTTGATACTATTATTCTTTATTTTATTTTATTTTCTTGTTTATATAATTTATAAGTAAAGCTTTGATGCTCACACTTAATCAATAAAAAACATTTTTATGAGTTTTTGTAAAATACAATGCGAATGAGATAGTTACACATGCGCCATCTATTTAGGAAAGACGAAAGTATTGCCCGAGTCTTTCTGCCCATACAAATTACAAATGTACTAAGTGAAAAGACCCTGGGCCATGCGGCAAATCACGCCCAGCGTGTAAAATGAGTGCGGTTCTCGCCACTGCTGTGAGTCACGTCTGTTTATAATTTGAAGTTTAAAGTCAATGACAATTTATTATTTAAAATACAGAACCAGTAAGGGTTTACTGGAATTTATTATAAAATTACAAAAATCATTAAGTGTAAAAATTGTATTATTAAGCTTTTTATAACCGGTATGCGAGGTGTCTACAAAGGATCCTAAACTCTATTGTGTTAGGGCTTAAATTGATATTCGCAATATTGTTTTAATTCACTTTGGTGTTCACAAAGGATTTTAAACCCTATTGTGTCAACTTGAGGGTAGGATGGTCATTCTCGAAGCAACTTGTTACATTTGTAAAGAAAAACACAAAGGCCTATGGTTTGCCGCACTAGAGGATTAAAACACAGCTAGCGCTTAAGGCCGAGATGTTAACAAGTTTTGTGACAAGAGATTGATTAGACATATATTACTCCTTTTTTTATCAAAGGACATTACACTTTAGCGCCACAAGTTTACAAAAGCGAGTCTTTTTCACATATTACTTTTCGTTGTTAGTAAGTAAACTATACTCCATCCGAGTAGGTAGTTAACTAAAGGTAAACAATCTTGAAAAGTCTTTTTACATAAACGCTTATTTATTACATACAACTACTGTTTAAACAATTGATCATGTAATCGTTTTTGTTGTACCTATCTAAATTTGTTTTCAGCTGCATTTTATTTTTAAGCTGTGTTAATAACTAAAAATACATGTCAAAATTGTTACTTACCTTTTGTTTAAACTACCTAATCGGATGGAGTATAGTACTTAACAGTTTTTATGCCGCCCATTGCATCCTTTGACTTTTAAATTATTTATGTTTCTGAAGGTGTATATATGGGTTAGTCCCGAGAGGAAGTTACTTACCTAAGTATACGTATATGATGAGTTCCCGCTGGAAGAAGAGGTCCTGAGCCTTGGTAGGAATAATGTACACACATCAAAAGTGTCTAGGGATCAAGCATTTTTATGCGGATTTCTTGAGATTGAGGTGTGGCTTTGTAATAAATTTATGATTTTATAAATTTATATGGATCCTTTTTGGTGCATTTCATAATTTGAATCAGGAACTGTGAATCAAATTCGAGTAAAAGATGAAAATCAGCTGTCAATATTTTCCCTATAAAAACATACAACGCATTGAAGACATTATTAGTGCTACTGTTTCCCTACTACTGATTAAAACCAACGTTATTATGGAGCGGCGACGTCATTTAAGCAGGGAAGAAATGCTCAGAGCCGTGGGAATGATAGAAGCTGGTTCCCGGCTACGTACTGTGGCTTTAGCTCTGAATACAAGTCAGAGTGTTATCAGTCGACTTTGGACACGTTACCGAAGCACTGGTACCGTGGCTGAGCGCCATGGAGGACGGTATCGCTGCACCACACGGAGACAAGACCGATACATTCAAATCTTAACTCGAAGAGCTCCAACAATAACCGCCATGATGTTAGCCGTGAGGCTTCATCACTCTTCAGGGAACTTAATTAGCAACCAAACAGTCAGAAACCGCTTGCATGCAGTGAACCTTCATTCCCGAAGACCGCTACGGGTACCACCTATAGCAATGCACAATCGTAGGATTCGATATCAATGAGCTCTTGAACACAGAAATTGGGCAGAAGAACAATGGCGTTTCGTGTGCTTTTCTGATGAGTCTCGTTTTGGTATGAGACCGGATACAAGACGTATACGACACTGGAGGACCCCTGGACGCCAACAGCGATTAAAATCCTGCCAGGAAGTCCATCCTTATAGTGGTGGAACCATCATGGTATGGGCGGGTATTTGGATCGGCGGAAGAACTGAGTTGATTTGGATCAGAGGCAACCTCAACGCTCAAATTTATGCTGAGACGATTGTATCAGACGTCATCGTTCCTCTACAAGTGCAAATCGGTCCCTTATTTCAGTTAATGCATGATAATGCACGACCGCACACCGCAAGAGTTGTAAGACAGACTCTCGCCGCAGCTAACATCAATGTCCTGCCCTGGCCTGCTCAGTCGCCAGACTTGAACCCAATTGAGCATGCATGGGATATGCTACAGAGAAGAGCTCTGCCGAATATGGAGGGTATCCAGTCGCAAGAAGACCTTTTTTTGTTGTTGCAACGAACATGGGCGGCCATTCCACAGCGTGATTTGGATGAACTCATTTTGAGTATGCCAAACCGATGTTCTTGTGTTGTTAGTGTTCGCGGTAGAAACATGGATTATTAATTGTTTAAGTTACCCAATAAAATTTTAAAGAAAACTGTTATTTCAGTCTTTTTTTCGAACTTTAATGTTAGTGGTTCAAATGTCAAAAATCCCTTTATTAGGAAAATGGCAAATTTCTTTATTAATGCAAAGGTGACTTGGTTTATCGTTACTGTGACAAACGAAAACACTTTATTTGATGAATCCTTAAAGAAAATTTTAATTAATATCAATCAGGAGAAAAGTTATTGCAAAAATATATGTTGATCCCTAGACACTTTTGATGTGTGTATCTGCTTTTAATCGTTAGCTGGACGAGAAAATAAAACACAAAACTGATCAGAACAGTTCCCGTGCTAGTTTATTCAAATTATGTACAGTATCGCCTATAAGCTTACAATTAGACATAACCGCTGCTACTACAATAACGTGTATAATTCACTGCATTAGCTCTGTAAAGAAAGTATATTTACAGAGATGAGTGTGCCATAAGATTAGAAAACTTTGCGAGTCAAACGAGTGAAACTAGGGACTTGGGTTTTCTAGTGCGAAAAAGAGATGCAGCTAAACAGAGCGTATAGCGCCATCCCGTTTCCACACTCAACTTTTAAAGTTCTTTACAGCTCATGTCGATACTTCTTGCAGTGTCTTAATACCAGTCAACCAATCACGAGAGATTTGATGTAAACATTAGGGTTTTCAGAATCTAAAGTGAAATTGCGACTATCACATTGAGAAAAAGTAATCAATATTAGGAAAGAGGGTAGTTGTTTCATTAAAGTTTATGTCATATCAATTTTGCATGGTGCAAAGTAACATTGGACACTTGTCTTCTTCGTTAAAGTAAGCTAAGTTATTAGTTCCGGATTCAACCGGTAGAGGAGCTAGTGGACAAGTTTGTTGAAACGGATGACCCACAAAGCTTCTTCATACAATAAAGTTACACCCAAATAGTTAGATGGTAAACATAACTAACATGTCACCAGTACATATGGATGCTCACTGTCTGCATTTTATTACATTTTTAAAATTCCATATTATCATAAATACACTCAAATACAAATTAATCGTTCGATCTTGGTCATTAGACCATCGCGCATCGCTTATTTATATTAGTAATATTTTTCTTTTTTAAATAACATAGTTAAACTAAAATGTTTTTTTCGCTATTCAATATTGGAATCTAACCTATTGCAAAGCGTAACAAAAATTATCTTTTGAGAATCTAACTAATCACTAAGCCTTATAGCTTCAACTGTATTAATTACAACCGAAATGGCATTGTTTATTTAAACAGCCAACCATTAATTATATAATAAAATAAATACTTCTTTCAAAATTTATATCGGTAAAATAATGCATAAAATATTTAATGTTACGATTTTATTTATTTATAAACTAAACAAAATTCAACAAAAGAAAAAAAAAAGAATTTGTCTTTCTCGTAACAGTTGAGCGGGAAACAAAAAAAATATCTATGCCTATATGAGGATGTTATGTGGCTAATACATCATACACAGATTACAAGGATATTATTTTGTTCTACATAAAAAAATATATCACAGAAAGAGATGTAGGTAGTCGTTAATCAATATAAAACCAACTGATATTTGACTAGTACATAAAATGTTAAAAATAGAAAAAAAATGAGCAAAATATTATCTGCGTTCGAGAGTTTCCAACGAATTATCATGGCAGGTAGGTACATTAAATTTTCACAGGTGTTAGATTCAGTTACATGAGGTTAATAATGCAATTATATAAAAATACTTGATTACTATTTATCATAAATATTATACGTATAAATAGACGACCACGTTAACTCGAAGTTATTTGAAAGTAACAACAATTTGGAGCATCATCCCCGCGAATTGTCCAGTTAATGTGGTCGAAGAAACTCCTCACAGCTCACAAATATTTCTATGTTTTTTTTTTAATTATAATTATGCATTTTAGCCACCTAACATTTAATCCCCTTTATAAAAATAGACAATAATCCAGCCTTTTAGCTTCAAACCACATCATTTACTTGTACAAATATTTCATATCAAAACTTGCCAATACTTCTCCATTATCATACAAATGAGTTTATTATTATAACATATTGTGTTTTTTGACAAATTTATTTTATAACTAGCATAGCTCTGCTATGCAACAATACCCAAAATACCCTTTTTAAATTATCACTCAATGGTTTTGTTGTGATTGTAGAAATTACTATATCATCCACATAAATAAATATGGCATTAGACCACAAAGTCTGTGTTCTTTTTGACCAGTGAACATTTATTATGCATTCTATTTGTAGGTTTTAAAGTATGTATAGATAAACAGTAAATAAAAAAAATTATCAACAAAACATCTAGCTGCCAGAACCCATTAGGCATATCCAAGATCACGACAAGGGTGTGTGTCCGATAAGTTTGTCAAAAAACACTTCGCTAAAATTAATTAATACCTAAGCTATTCACGTTAATAAGTTATAAGTTGTAAGATATTTTATTAATCGATATAAATACTTATTAAGTTTAGGAAAAGCCATGCTTCTTACTTCTTTTGTTTTTTTTTATTATCATTTGGATTTACTAAATCATTTAAGTACTCTAAGATATGATTTCGTACTTTATCTACTTTTACAGAATGTATTTTTTGGTTTAAATTAGAATGTTATGTTGGAATAATAGTGACCTTTAATGCAATAAGTGTTTCAGCACAAAACGAATTTCGAAGAGAGCTCAGGCAAGAAACGTTAAATGAAACTCCATTATAATTAATAATAATTTTACTATTACAATAAGCACCAAACCAGGTTTGGAATGTTCAGTATTGCACCACATGTGAACAAAATCCAATCTTATACAGTCACAAAATAAAAATAAAAACAATACATAGGGTTGGGAGAGTAAAAAAAAATAATTCCAAATAATTAATATATTTCCATAATAAATAAATTCGGTTACCACAACACAATAAAGGTCACCATTGAGTCCAATTGGGAAAGCGAATCTAATACAGAATTATGAGCAAATAATTAGAAGAAAAAAAATGTTTTACAACGCACATAATTATAAGCCATACACTGTTGAATGGTTTGTACAAATAGTGACTTCATTGTGCATAAAACCATGTATCATTGCACCGCCAGTCTTCACGGAAGATTCGCGTAATCGGAACTTCCTTAATCTCAGATGATAACAAAACCTTTTGCTAGGATAATGTTTTCTTGTCGTTTTCTAAATAAGTGCTGGGTTACACGGTTCTTTCAGAATAATAGACTGAGGTAAATCTTAGCATAATTTTGTAGGTAAGTCGCTGCATACACCTTTATTAATTTTGTAGCCTTAAGTGGGCTACAAAATTTTCTTTTCATTTCCTGTCCTGGAAGAATATAGTACTGTGAACGAATTTCCATAACAAAAAATCTTCTGTTACAAATATTTTAGACACTCTGCCAAACAGTAAACATCTTTGTTTAGTCAACAAAGATTGTCTGTTCGTTTCTTGCTATTTGACAGTTTTCGTCACTCAGCAGAAAATGTTTATTCATATGGAAAAGCATAAAGTATTGAATGTGAATTCTATTGAATTGCATTGAACTTGTTTAGTAGATTCGTGTAACCCAACACTTATTTCTAGACTATCTAAATAAATACTTATTTTAATATCATAAACAATGTTACAAATAAATGTAGCGTTTTAATTAGGTAATTAAATTAAACTCGCTTTTAGTTTCGATAGTAATGGAAATGTATGAATAACGTTGTTCCTATAACTAGGCCAGAGAGATTTTTGGGAAAAAGATTGTAAAATAGTATTTACAACAAAGATTGCTTACAACAATTTATATATTTAAGTGCTCTTTCATAATTGTTATTATAATGTGTCAAATTAGGTCGTATTGCTTTGAATAAATATTTTTGAGAACTGTTTCCACATTTGTAATTGTTTTGAAAGCTAGTTATACAATCTGACACACTGATCACATTATGGAGTAGATCCTATTATTTATATTAATATTATATTTTATTATATAACAGCGAAACTTCATCACTATTGTTGTCACATATCAAGCTTATGAACATACATCAAATGTAGTATAAAGAAATCAAAAACACATTGCACAATTAATTTATTTAGAAAATGTTGAAAATTGAATTAAATTTTATCAATTTTTATAAATATCTTCAAACTTTTCTAGAGCAAATAATATATTCTTTTTCTTTTCCAACCAGCTACATCTTAAGCCCAAAATGTCTCTAGCCCTTCGAGTTAATTTTACAATTATTAATATAAAATCTAAATTGTCGTTACATAATACAATCACTAATCACCAGTCGGTGATAGTGGCGATTTAATGCCGTGGGCCCGTGGCATAGCGACGAGAAGTTACATACTGTGTGGTAGTTACTTAGAAGTTGAAATAGTTCATGTAATATTCTATAGATTTTTGTCGCACTTAAAAGGGATATTCTTTAATTTACAGCATAATGCTGTCGACGTCAGGACGTCAGCATTAAGCACAATAAGAAACGAATATGTTAATGCGAAGTCATATCTCGATTTAATGTGCATAATAGCCTGGCAGGGACAACATAAAATTGCATACTGATGCATTTACTTACCGAATGTTTTAAATGTTTGCACTAGTCTTAAAAAGTTTACATTATAACCAAATTTTATAATAGAAGATTATTTTAGGCAAAGTTTTTATTCAGTAGTGCAATATGCTGTATGTATTGGCTAGAAAATATCACTATTAGACAACCAGTATGCACAAGCTCTTAATGACATTACACAAAAAAAATTGAAAATTTGCAACATTAACACAGTATATGCACTTCCCGCCGATATTCTTAACGGTTTTTGAAAGACTGACAATTCAAAGCTGCCTTAGAATATTAACAGCCAGTTTTATTATCAAGCATTTGTCTCTATGTGTGTTTATAACACGAAAATGCTGAACAGGTTTCGATGTATCTACGATTAACTAGAGATTCTTGACGGATGGGTGGTTAAGGACAAACGTAACTAAATAAGTACGGTGTAGTTTTAAATTGGAATATTAAAAAGCGTATAATGAATGTTACAGTGTTAGTTATTATTGAAAACTGACATTCACGTTCGGAAAACTTATTTTTATTTATTATGCATTTGGAAAGTTCAATTGTAACCTTTAGTACAGTTCTAATATATAATTCACGAAAAAAAGCCAATCTTTCAAAAATCGCGTGGACACAATTTCCGTCCATCATTTAAGTAAAAACCGAATACGTATGTCGCCAGTGTAAGCCAAGTATGAAGTCTCTTGTCCTACGATGGTATTGTGTTGTGAGCTTACCATTGCGCGCGGCTTGTGTGTGGTAAGCTGGTGGTAAGGTTACAGCACTCGCCGGCGATGCATGCAGCAGTGAGAGAACGTTCGCGTGGCGCCGAGCGCAAGCGAGCTGCGGCGCGGCCGAGCCTGTGCGCGCCGCACTACATGTACCTGGAAACATATTCATTCTTCTTAGGTTGGGTTGAGGGTAACTCATACGACGATCCATACGATATATTTGACACTGGTTACACTAATTAAAACGACCTAATTAAACCTGTTACAATATGTTGTAATATTTATGCCTAAGGTTTCTTTGATAAATATTATTCTACAAGAGCATTTTCTGCTATGTTCTCACCTACAGACAGCG
Source organism: Euplexia lucipara (assembly GCA_921972225.1). Taxonomy (NCBI): domain Eukaryota; kingdom Metazoa; phylum Arthropoda; class Insecta; order Lepidoptera; family Noctuidae; genus Euplexia; species Euplexia lucipara. Next base: position 3,793,822 of record OV179146.1, on the reverse strand, counting down.
GTGTGTCCGCGCGGCTAGCACTCGGACGAGGAGTTGAGGTCGAGCGGCGGGGGCCCGGGCGGCCCGGCGGGGCGCGCCTTGGCCCGCGTGAGACGGTCCAGCTCCGCCGCCGCGTGTCATATATATATCTCGTCACTCACCTACAGACAGCGGTGTGTCCGCGCGGCTAGCACTCGGACGAGGAGTTGAGGTCGAGCGGCGGGGGCCCGGGCGGCCCGGCGGGGCGCGCCTTGGCCCGCGTGAGACGGTCCAGCTCCGCCGCCGCGTGTCATATATATATCTCGTCACTCACCTACAGACAGCGGTGTGTCCGCGCGGCTAGCACTCGGACGAGGAGTTGAGGTCGAGCGGCGGGGGCCCGGGCGGCCCGGCGGGGCGCGCCTTGGCCCGCGTGAGACGGTCCAGCTCCGCCGCCGCGTGTCATATATATATCTCGTCACTCACCTACAGACAGCGGTGTGTCCGCGCGGCTAGCACTCGGACGAGGAGTTGAGGTCGAGCGGCGGGGGCCCGGGCGGCCCGGCGGGGCGCGCCTTGGCCCGCGTGAGACGGTCCAGCTCCGCCGCCGCGTGTCATATATATATCTCGTCACTCACCTACAGACAGCGGTGTGTCCGCGCGGCTAGCACTCGGACGAGGAGTTGAGGTCGAGCGGCGGGGGCCCGGGCGGCCCGGCGGGGCGCGCCTTGGCCCGCGTGAGACGGTCCAGCTCCGCCGCCGCGTGTCATATATATATCTCGTCACTCACCTACAGACAGCGGTGTGTCCGCGCGGCTAGCACTCGGACGAGGAGTTGAGGTCGAGCGGCGGGGGCCCGGGCGGCCCGGCGGGGCGCGCCTTGGCCCGCGTGAGACGGTCCAGCTCCGCCGCCGCGTGTCATATATATATCTCGTCACTCACCTACAGACAGCGGTGTGTCCGCGCGGCTAGCACTCGGACGAGGAGTTGAGGTCGAGCGGCGGGGGCCCGGGCGGCCCGGCGGGGCGCGCCTTGGCCCGCGTGAGACGGTCCAGCTCCGCCGCCGCGTGTCATATATATATCTCGTCACTCACCTACAGACAGCGGTGTGTCCGCGCGGCTAGCACTCGGACGAGGAGTTGAGGTCGAGCGGCGGGGGCCCGGGCGGCCCGGCGGGGCGCGCCTTGGCCCGCGTGAGACGGTCCAGCTCCGCCGCCGCGTGTCATATATATATCTCGTCACTCACCTACAGACAGCGGTGTGTCCGCGCGGCTAGCACTCGGACGAGGAGTTGAGGTCGAGCGGCGGGGGCCCGGGCGGCCCGGCGGGGCGCGCCTTGGCCCGCGTGAGACGGTCCAGCTCCGCCGCCGCGTGTCATATATATATCTCGTCACTCACCTACAGACAGCGGTGTGTCCGCGCGGCTAGCACTCGGACGAGGAGTTGAGGTCGAGCGGCGGGGGCCCGGGCGGCCCGGCGGGGCGCGCCTTGGCCCGCGTGAGACGGTCCAGCTCCGCCGCCGCGTGTCATATATATATCTCGTCACTCACCTACAGACAGCGGTGTGTCCGCGCGGCTAGCACTCGGACGAGGAGTTGAGGTCGAGCGGCGGGGGCCCGGGCGGCCCGGCGGGGCGCGCCTTGGCCCGCGTGAGACGGTCCAGCTCCGCCGCCGCGTCGGATCGCGCCGCCGCCGCGGCCGGGGAAGGCTCCGTGCGTCCCGCCGGGGAACCCGACTTCTTGTACAGCAGCGAGTTGAAGAAATTCGCCAGGACACCTTCGTTGCCTGGCGTGCCGGGACCAATGCCGATTTTTGCACCGTCCAGCTGCAAGACCAATACACAACAAAATTATATCGATCTATATGATCCTTTTATCAACTTTATCGGAGTGTTAAACCTCATTTTTATGGTAAAGCTTAATTTTTTTACCAATAGCGCTGTTCTGTGAAAATCAAATCGTGAAGATAATAAGTAGTAATAGCCATTACTTTAAACTTCATCAACATTTCCACGAATATTTTAACAGAATAAAAAAGCTGGTCCCAGTCAGATAAAACACTCTTAGTAAATTTCACGGACTCAGATGAGGACAAACAATAGCAAAGAGGCGTGCCGGAGGGAGACAAGTGCGCTCATGGATAAGTGGTCTTTGATTTGCCTCAGAGCGGCCACGTCTTCGTGCATTTAACAGAGTTTTAGTGCATGATATGATAAGTGTACACATTAACAAGACAGCTGCTAAGACAGATTCAGCGTTTTTCACTGGCCGGGAGCAAAAACCAAAAATCTTGAGACTAAACTACTACTTCTATTTAATGTATATTTGGCATGGAGCCTCAAAATGGTACCTAGCATTTGCGAAGTAAAATAATCCCATCAAAAACATAAATGTGAAAAGAGAGCCAAGTTCAATATTATGATATATACCTTGGTTTATTGACTTTAACGACGAAATAAGTGAGATCTTATAGCCAAGTTTGGACAGTTCTGGAATTTTCTATAACAACATAAAATATTACAACAACACCACAAATATTAATACAGCTTGGCGACCATTTAGATCTCACTTATTTTGTCGTTGAAGTCAACAGCCAAAACATGATAATTATATGCCTTGGTTGTAGACTATAAATAGTTGTAGTATAATTTTGAAGTTAGCTCTCATTTCACGTTTAAGTTTTTGATGGGATATCATTGCTTTTTGCACAGAAATCATTAGTAGGTACAGGCCAGCACATCAAGCTATCCCAATGTGTCAAATCTTTGATAGGTTACAACTTTATAACAATCAAGGAACTTATATCCAATCTGGAATGCGCACAGGTTGCCGATGCACGGTCCGAGCGAGATAGCTTCGCGAGAGCCCTCTGTCCCTTTTATCAGAGTGACCAAACAATATGATGTAGGTTTCTAACTACATCATATTGTTTGGACAATTATTAAACGATACAATACATGCAATAGGATATAATAATAATTATTATTTATTTCAGGTAACCGAACAAACTTCTACATGATAAAATCATACATCGAGGTCTTCTTAGAAACAACAATAACGTTGGAGTCTACATGTGTATATTTGTGTGTGTGTGTTTTGTGTGTGCGTGTGTGTGTTATGTGTGTGTGTGTGTGTGAGTGAGTGTTTTGTTTGTGTGTGTGTGTGTGTGTGTCAGTTAGAGAGTGTCGCTTATCGTACAACTATTGCATGATACTTTGTCAGTTTCAATTTCGTCATAGCTCTTGCATTTTAGCCAGTCTATTAATGTTTTTTAACATTCACGTTAAGGCCACGATAGGTACATTTTTATAAGTTTGTTTAATTTGTTGTAAATCGAGGCGGATTGTCTGGTGTACTGTCTTTTTGCGCGGGTGAATGAGGTTATAACCGAGACCTCTGGTGCAACAAGATATTTTCTACTTTTTTTGTTTAGAACAGAATCATATGGGTGCAAATAAACTATTTTTTTTTTATTTATTTATATGGAAGGGATTTATGTAATTTTATATTTTATGCGTGGCGTGTACTATAAAAACAGTCTTAACACACATATTTTTGAAAAAAAAAAATCAGCCTAGTATTAAAACGAAAACCTATAACAGACATGCGTAATTATGCTTACGTTGAAGACGACTACCTCTTATTTATATGCATTGTGTAAATAATCTTATAATTTCGTTCATTATGGGCACCCTACTTCAAGAATTGAAATATACTTACTTGATGAAAGGAACCCGCATCTTGCATAGGATTTAATAATAATAATTTTCTTTATTTGTATAGAATGCAGAAATGAAGAATGAATGATTGAGAATGTGGTTGGATTTGCGTTTGCAACCTTGAATCGCAAGCTTTTTAACAATCTTTATTACCTCCGTATAATAAAATTGATTGTTTATCGGAATTCCGGTTAAATTAAATATATGACAGACGGGCTGACTTAATATATTCTACTAATAATCTTTTCTTTTTACTTAAATTTTAATACAGTGTCCTAATTACTGTTGAATAAATGTTCTCATTCTAACAGATAATGAAAAAATATTAGAAATATACATACATACTACTCACGCCTTTTTCCCATGGGGGTAGGCAGAAACTACAGAGCGCCAACTGTAACGATTCTTACATACTTCTGTAGCATACATACTCGTACATGTTGTTATACACACACGTTGGTTGCGATTACTACGCACCTGACCTTGATGTCACCATGACAACGGATCAACATATTTTTGGTTGTCATTTTGTCAATTTAATATAAAATGGCCTATAAAACCTATAGACCGTACGCAAGGTTCTGAAATTTATTTTGTTACTAAACTTAGAAAGAGGTAAGCTGCATAAAAAAGTCTTATATTTCAGAAACCAATTTACGAAATAAATAATGACGACAGAGGCGAACTTCAATCATTCTTTGCAAAGAGGTATATAAAATACTGTCTGGATTTCATAGCAGACCGGGAAAACTAAGTAAATTGTATTATATGTAACATAGAGACACACTGCGAAGTAATTCTGTTTAAAATGTCTTATTTTGTATCTTTCAAAATCAATGCATTTCAATAAGGTAGTTAGGTTAGGTAGTTAGGTTAGCTATAGGATAGGTACGGTAAGTTAGGTTAGGTTATACATATATATGTTGTCATTCTAATTCTATCTAACACACAATGTGTTTAAATAAAAGCACAGTTGTAACTGTTTTGAATCTATTTGTTGCCATCTTATTTAAAAGTATTATCTCTGATTTATAAAGTTCTAGTGTTTGTAAACAAACTCCTCCAAAATGGCTTGACAGATTCTTATGAAATTTTGTGTTTATATTTATTAGGGCTGAGAATAGGACTGTGTAAGGATTAAAATACAACCTCTAACTAATTTTAATCCAAACATTTCAGTTAAAATACTAATAAGTAAGTAGTAGAATTTCATATTTACGTGAATGTCCGGCTGTCATCAATTTTGTTTGCTTATTTCTTTTCTTACATTACACGCAGTACAAGTTAATAAAATTTGGTAAGGAGTTAGCTGACACCCTGAATTAACACATAGGCTACTTTTTATCCCTGTATTCCCACGGGAACGGGTCCTACGCGGGTAAAACCGCGGGAAGCTAGTTATATAATATTTTTTCTTTTATAAGTGTTTAAAATTATAAAGTAATTGTTAATATTAATAATGGGCTATTTAACAAAATTTTAGTTTATTCCATCATCTATAGATTACAAGAAAATATTCGACACATATTTTTTTCTTTTTCAAATTGATGGAAAACTGCCTGGATGATGCATAATCATCCGGGCAGTTTTCCATCAATTTGCACTAAAGTTGAGGAGATGGGGCTAGTAACGTCATGCAACATTTTGACTCGATGTATCGCTGTTATTTTTTGATTACGTGATGAGGGACTAAAAATTAAAATTTTGTTATATACTTAGCCCATTATTAAAATAAGATGTTCAGTATTTTTGCTTCCTTATTTTTCTAATGCTATCATAAATGGAGTATAGGCTTTCAAGTGTGCCAGTTACCTGCGCGGTGGCTCGCTGCGTGGCGCGCAGAGGCGAGTCGGCGCGCGGCGCGGGCGTGCCGGCCTGCAGCGCGGCCAGCTGGCGCTGCAGGAAGGCCTGCTCGTCCTCGGCCTGCACTTCGGCCTCGCGGTTTGCGCCGCTCTGAAAGGAAACTCACATGTAGTCTTTTAGTTTATCAACGTCAACGGATCGACAAACTGAGACAGTATGTCTATCGCAAAGCCTGGTCCGAAGATTTTACGAGTGTCACAAATTATGTGTTTTTTTAAGAAAATGAACTGTAACATTCACGTGGTTTTATCGACTTAATTTTCACTTAATTAAGTTTGCACAAAATATTAATATTTTATTTTTTTAAGTTTGCACTGCACTTTGGAGCAAATAAATAGATCCATTTGGTTTTTTACGCTTTCGGGTTCCCTATTATTTTTATAATATAATAAAACGCATCTATTTGAACCTTAAATTGCCTAAAGGGATATTAAATACCCTTTATGGCCTTTATGGTTAAAATTTTTACGTATCATCTTTACATTTTTTTTTAACTTTAGGTATGGTGCCGGCAATTCTAAAATGACTGATCCTTGAAAGGAATGGCGGAAGAAACTCAGGGGTCTCTTATAAAGTCCAGACCAGACATATATTATGCGAGTCTAAACGACGCAGGACTAAGTCTGAAGAAAAAAATAATTCTGCTTTCGAGTTGACTTGTCCTGACTAGTGATGGGCAATGATAATAATCCGGTTAATATCATTTGGCTAATAATCGATTAAAACTCAGTTAATAGCCATTAATAGCCATTATGGATGATAACCCTGCTGTTAATGTTATTTTAGTGATTGAAAATTTCCCTTCATGGTTTTCAGGTTTAGACTTCATTTTAGACTTCATTTTCATCATCTTTCTTAGTAGGTAGTAAATAAATTTTGCATATCTATATACTTCACTTATAATAAATCTGTAGAAGTAAGAATTCTGTACATTGAAAATATCAAAAAACTAAATGGCAGGCGGTGTTACTAGACCGACACCGAACCCAAAAATGTGATTAAAAAAAAAATTGTTGGTCTGTCTGTATGTTCACGTATCACGCAAAAACTACCGGTTTGATTACGATGAAACTTGGTATACTTACTTGGTAAAAAGTAACTTTTTAGGCGGTTAACACACTGCCACGCATCACGCTGCGTGTTGCGTGTCTCTGAACTGAAATGAACGCGCGTGGATGCATTTTCTGTGTGTTGGACTGTGCGTGTTTTCCATACAAACGGAGATACTTACAAGCAACGGAAGAACACACATCCACGCGCTACGCTGCATCATGCGGGGCAGTGTGAGAATCGCCTTATCCCGGAAAAGTATATACAATAAAAAAACAAACTTAATTTTGCGGTTCGATCCTTAGACCCGACTACTGTACCAACCGTAAATAATAAGTGTGTCGTAGGTTACGTCACCCGCAGTGGAGTTCACTAAGGGGCGCTGCACACGGCTGAGATACTATAATATTTATCTTAAGATACAATATCGGTTGCCATAAAATTCAATGGACACTACGAAGATTTTTAGTTATTTTAAAACTATGATATAGATCTCTCAAGATATTATTTAAATAAAAAAATGTCTATATCAATTACAATTCTTGTTAATATTTATTGTTATTACAAAATAAGGTAAAAGTAAGTTATCTATAAAATCATCAATCAATTAATCTTCTTATAAAGTCTGTTTTGTAATTTTACATATTATGCAAGCAATAAAAAGGCGACAAACTTATTATTTTCGGTTGGTACAGTAATCGGGCCTAGGGATCGAACCGCAAAATTAAGTTTGTTTTTTTATTGTATATACTTTTCCGGTATAAAAAATACCCAGTGTGGTGCCCAAGATATTAAAGAATAATTATACCAAGTTCTTTGCGTGATGCCTGAACATATAGACAGACAGACAGACAAAAAAAATGAATCACATTTTTGGGTTCGGTGTCGGTCTAGTACAACCCCCTGTCATTAATTTTTTTGATATTTTCAATGTGCAGAATTTTTACTTTTACTGATTTATTATTATAAGTAAGTATAGATAATTATGTTATATTTTTTTATATTTAATAAAATTATTATTTATTAATTTCGCTATAGTGCAGTTCATGCATCTCTTTCAGGCACGAATAAATATTAGCGCCAGAAAGAGATAGCTCGAAAACGGGGGTTCGGGGACGCACATGTTACCTACTAACCGCTCGGGTATTTTCCATTGTTTATACGTCGTCGTATTCACAGAAAAGACCTAATGAGAACTTACTTATTGTACTTTACATTTTTACGTATCGGTTAAAATTTATTTGTATTTGTAGGTATAGGTACATACATAAGTACACTTACATATTTAGCTCACTTTGTTAAATTACAAAGCGATTTGTCAATAGTAATTGTGGTTTTATAGTTTTGGGTCTCTAAATTAACAAAACTGAATTTCCCAAAACACTTTTTCACATACAAAAAGTGAAAATAAATAAAAAGAATTACAATACATTTAACCACACTACGTACACGCACCCAATTTATGTTCACACCCACAGATTTTACACTAAACAAAAAAAAAACCTTTTATTTTTTTAACAATACATTAATAGCAGGGTTATTAGCCATTGCGTGGCTATTAATGGATACTTATGGATTATAATCGCTAATAACTCAAAGCATCCGGCTATTTACCCAACTCTAGTCCTGACAGACGGCATGCATTCTTCAGTCATTGTGTAGCTCAAACCTATTTAAGGGGGCTCAAGTGATAGAAATGAAACACTTACTTTCCGTATAACCGGCTGCACAATAACATCTCGGTAGTAGTCGTCCGGCTTACACGACTGCATGTTCTCATATAATATACTAATTTTCTTCATGCTATCCCAGCCAGCGGGTCTGAAACGACATAATTTTATTATTAATCAATTGATCTTCTTGTTTTAAGAAACTGGGAAAGATATAACGCAGCTAATGTACTATTGGAGACAATTTGTGTTTAGTCGAGACACCACTGTCGAAGAAGATAGATAGCGCTCAACTATAGGTGCGCAAGAAGAAGTATGTAAGAATCGTAGCATTATGGCGCTCTGTAGTTTCTGCCTACCCCCTTGGGAAAAGGCGTGAGTTTATGTATGTATGTATGTATAGGTGCAAGTCGTGAATAAATTCTGAGAAACTACTTAAATCAAAACAGCATCCTTCTCGACAATAAGCGCCGGCGTTATAAAAGACAATCCGTTTACCCTATGCATCCGGTACTTCTACAGACTCGTATAGATAAACGCGGTGCCATAATTATAAGTAAGTAATTTAAGAACTATTGGTACAAGTAGTGCATTAGTCCTAAGAAAGTACTCACATCAAAACCACATCCTTCTCCATAATAAGCGCCGGCGTTTTAAAGAAAGACCGTATATCGATTGTTCTGTGCGTCATTCTCGTCTTCTTTAGCGCTCGTATGGTAGAGCGCGGTACCTTACCGAAGTCAGTTACGTAGAAACTATTTGTGCAAGTCGTGAATAAATACCGAAAAACTACTTACATCAAGACCGCATCTTTTTCCACAATAAGCGCCGGCGTTCTAAAAGGCAGCCCGTATATCCTGTGGGTCAGATACTTGTACAGAAGATCACAGTTCTTGTCTTCTTTAGCGCTCGAGTAGAAGAGCGCAGCGCCATATTGTAGACAGAACCGTCGGATCCATTGCTGCATGAAGTCAAAATGCTCGTCGCGGTAGTCGTGTTCCTTCTCTAGGGTGCTCATGTAGTCAGTCTGTGGAAGGTCAGGTTTGACTATAGTATGTATAGTTGGGCATTTTGTGTTTTGATAAATTTTAATAACTAGAATCTCTCTCTAAAAAACCTAATAAACACTTTGTAAAATTCATAAAGACAGCAAGTATCAACATTAGGGCCAGCGCACATTAGGCGAGGCGCAGCGCGGTTTTTACTGGACAAACAATTATCAACCGTGTCCAGGTTGAAATAGAGTTGAAAATAAATAATCTTCCATTCATCCGAAAGCTTCAGTTGTCTCCTAAATTAAATAGAATTAATATTTGCTTGTTTATTTTATGTTGTTGCTGTTAAAGTACTTGCACGATACTCATGTCTGTTGTATACCACTTCATCTTGAGGAACATTGGCTCCTAAAACGCAACTTTTGGCCTAGTTTAGGAGGCATCAGTTCGCTTGTGTACTAATGTATATTTCTCGGTGTACAAATAAACAATTATTTATTTATTTATTAAATGCCGATAGAAGTGGTTATATTTTGAAATTCGCAAGGGTGATATTGATTTAGTATAGAAAAATGCGAGTTACTGCGCTTCGCCACGTCTGTGTTATTACTGTATTTGGCAATAACTTCACAATCTTACGGAATACAATTGGGAGACCTGCGGGATCATATTTATAAGAGAAAGGAACGACAAATTATTCATCGATACTAAATTAACTTCTGTAAAATTTCATCAACTTACTTAACTTTATGTAAGTAGTAGCCAAGCCTACTAATAACTAACATTTATGGGTTTTAGTATGTGTATAATGTTAACGTGTATCTTTATTTCTAAATACATAATTAAATTTTATAACATTGTAAAAGAATTCAGAATCTCAGATAATTTACATTAGGTATTTTACAGTGTCTAAATTATCAACGCTACGTAGTCTAAGTTGAATATTTTGACCATTTGCAAGAAAAAAGTGGCTGTGACAAACGGACGGACAGACTGACAGACATACTGACGAATCCATAAGGGTTCCGTTTTTTGCCATTTGGCTACGGAACCCTAAAAAGGTCTTAAATAAATTATGGTTGCAATGGAATTTGAACTGTATTAAGTATAGCATTGAGTTAGTTGTTGCAAAACTTTATTATTATCTGAGATTGTGAATTGAAGTTAGAAAAATCTGTTACTCTTACCTTAGTCGCCACAACTACAATATCAAGTCCTAGATTGGTAGTAAGTACGGCCTCTGGCAGGGGACTGTCGTCATCATCCCCGTTCTCGAAGTCATCCGACAGGTTCCGAGAGGATCGCTTCATGGGGGATGACGCTGTGGGCTCAAGTTCATCCCCCGGCTCCGTATACCTCTGCCATTTCTGTACTTGTTGCTTTTTACTTTGTAACCTTTGTTCTGTAACAAGGATAGTGAAAACATGAGGTTTTTCCTGGATAGGTGGGAAAAACATTAAGACAGGTGTTCAAAATATGCTGATATACTACTTTATTGCTAAAAAAGATTACATAAATCACAGCCAAAAAAAATAGCAACAGCCGCTCGGATCGATTGACGCTTGCCGAGGGCAGTTCCAGGATGGGTGACCATTCACAACATATTAAGACCTTTCCGTGCCTCAGAAAGCACGTTAAGTTGTTAGTCCCGGCTGTCATTTGCAGATCTTTGACAGTCGTTATGGAAAGTCAGAAACCTGATAGTTAGACAACTCGGGAGTGTCGTGTTCCCCAATTACTGGGTTGTGAAGATCAGGCAAGACGCTCCATTTAAAACACAGATATTCAGCTGCAACAAATTTAGACTGGAAAGCAACGCCACAGTCATTGAAAAGGGCTAGGCCGATAATTATAAAAAAAAGTAAAAAAAATGCACCTACTCCAATTTCAAAAACATGAACAACTGTACAAGCAAATCACTTTTCGCGCCAAACATATTACATTCGCAACTAATGATACAGCAATTTCAATAAGAATACAATTAAGATTCCACTCGCAAAAAAAAAAACTAAGGAAATTAATACAACACAAACACATTCGCGGTCATTAAGTAAAGTCTTTCAGAACGGTATTTGGTGCAATTAACATTACAAAGTGTGTGATGCGATGCTGGTATTTAATCACAGCGAAACGGAACATTTGTATTGTTATATTTGGCAGTTTTGTTCACTTTCTTTTATCCGATTCGTGAACTAATTCCGATTGATAAAAAATGATGTTTGGATGTGTAAGGAATGTCTTCGTTGGTACATCATTGTTGATTTTATTATGGCGTGGTGATTTATGCTACGCATGAGGTCTTGGCTATGATTCCAATAAACCTTTTAGTATATACACACTGAATGGACCTGAATCAGTGTGAGCAGTCCCTTAACCGCCTGATTTTACATCAGTTGCCGTGCAGTCCTCAGCTTACAAATCGTGACTATAATTTGCATCTTACCTGAAATGGTGTATTTTATTGGGTACAATGTTAAGCAATAAGTCTAACCCATGCCTATGGCTTTATTCATTTATTTAATACTTCAAGCACACTAAATGTACAAAGGCGGACTTAATGCCATTAGCATTTTCTACCAGTCAACTTTCAGGTGATGCAGAGAAAAGCAGTGGTAGGTGCAATTTTTAATTAAATAAAAAAAGAAAGCAAACATTACTAATATTTATGTTCGGTATAAATAAATATGTACACTATAGATATAATACTACATGAAAAGGTGTGAAAACAATAGCGCTTAAGTCCGCCTCTGTACATTTAGGCTGATACACAAAAAATCCCGGTGAAAAATCAGCGACAATCAATGTCAAAATGTAGAGAAAACAAACGAGAACGTGATCATTCACAAAAATAGGGGAATTGCCCCTTTAATAGCGAAACCTGTTAAAATTACTGGAATTGCCCTTCTGATATCGAAATCTTCAAGTGCTGTCTATTCTTGTCTCATTAGTTAATCCGTTTACCGTTTATAGGTAGGTTTTAATAGATTATTGATTGGTATCGGCCTATATTGCGAGCACTAACCTTAATCCGGTGCCCAGAAAAAACTAGCCTTTCACACATAGACTACTTTTCTATCATTACATTCAAACGCAAAGCGAAAACTTTAGATCTCTTTTTGAGAATATTGCGCGAACTTACTGTGAAATTTGGTAAAGTGATAGTTTACATGGAAAGGGAGTAAAGAAAGCTAAAGCTATCGAATTTGGTGTATCGTATATCATCCACGGACCAACCTCGTCAAGCGCAGCTTAACCTTCGAACTTCCCAGGAGACTGTTGAGCCACAAACTCCTCTAAGTTTCAAAACCTGTTGCTAATATCTTTTATCCTTTCGTTCTTTATTTTATTATAAACATTTAAGGGTAATATTTTATACATCCACATTGGCATGAAAATAAACCCTAGTTCGGAAGTAAAACAGTAATTCTCGAATCGAGTGACGTTTTTAATAGCCAGATAGTCGCCAATAATGACATCATCTGCAGTCTGCAGACTTTCCATTATTGTCACACAATATTCATCCCTCTTTTTAAACCTACAAGAGGGGTGAATATTGTGTGGAATTCGTAAACCCGGGCCCAAGCAATCAGAGACAGCGAGGCACTATAGAATAATGTATACTTAAGAACTTATAGACTAGGATTCAATTAATTTTTTTACAGATATTTTTGTAGTTGCTCATAAATCGAAATTATACTATTAAGAAAAAGATGATGAACGTATGTAAGTAATAATAATACCAGCCTGTTACTGTCCCACTGTAGGGCAAAGGCTTCTTCTCATACAGAGAAGGCACTTGCTCAAGGCGGATTGGCGATTTCAAAAAACTTATATTGGCTATAAATCCAGGTTTTCTAAAGATGTTTTCAGCGTTAGTTATTTTTAAATGTATGTGTAAATAATGATTTTTAAGTGAAAAATTAGGCAGTTAAAGGAAAATCTAAGCTTACATATTTTGACAGGCGCACAATTATGAAGACAGATGTATTTTAAACGTCTAACTTTTAAACTTTGTTTTTTTTTAAAAACTAACACTAGACGACACCTAAATAAATGATCAAATAAAACCGCACCGTTCAATTTGCAACGCTCGGCTCAGCGCCGAGATATAAAGATCCAACGCACAATAATATTTAGGAGTCTTTTAGTGTTAATGAAATTTTGTATAAAAGTCATAAGATCAATGTTTTTAGACAACAAAGTTATCGTATATATCGATAGATATCGTCTTTTTTTTTATATACACAATACTTATAACACAATAAAATAACAAAAACGCTGTTTGAAATCCCCGCAAGCGCGCCTGTAATCGATCACAGTATAGGCACGAATCGGCACGATCTATCAGCTGATAGTCTGACCTCGGGAAGGGTAAAATCTACTAGTTGTAGCGTCACACGCTCCCCTGCCGCCCCCACTACTCCCGTTGAGCAGTATTGACGTAATTGAATTAATTGAAAGTTAATGAGTATAAAAAAAACTTGAAAGGTGTCAAGGGACACCCGGATGGAACGAAGTTCCCCCCTTCGATTGATTAGTGAACTATTCAATCTTCTCTCTCTCCCCCTCCCCCTCCATCTTCCTCCTCCCGTTCCCCTCTCCCTCCCTCCCTCCCAATATCCCCCTCCCCCTCTCCCACACCATCTTCCTCTCCCTCCCTCTCTCTACCCCCTCCCTCTCTCCCGCTATCTCCCTGCGAACATGCGACGCCGCACAGCTTACAATAGCTTACTATAGCAAAAAGTGTCGTGACAACTTTTCGTAAGAATTTTTTCCGTTTAGCTCGCTCGCTAGAACTTCGTTCCATAAAAAAATCGTTGGGAAAGTTATTCGTATGAGTACAATCACGTGTTTAAGTATCGGTCACTAATTACCAGTCACCCTATATACGCCAGTTTTATTTCCTTTTTTAGAAACTTTGCCACAATCTAGGAATTTCTCTAGCGTCGTGGATGACATATACACAAACAGCTGTAGGCTGTAGGCCATACAAATATTTATACTGTACAGGAATCGAAACCAGACTGCGACAAACGTGCCGTTTCCAAATCCCGATAACAATAGTCTAGTTGACTAAATTCTAGTTTTAAGTGCCAGGCCATCTAGATTTGTAGAAAATATTAGACACATATTTTTTCTTTTTTCAAACCAAAAAATAACGACGATACATCGAGTCAAAATGTCGCACGACGTCACGATTCCGTACAGCTCATTCTGAATTATGACGTCACATGGCCCCCTCATGCGCTTAATCTAAGTATAGTTTTCCATCAATTTGAAACCTTTGGACTACGTACAATTTTGATATTCATACACCGTCAACATGCCACAGACACAACACACGTCTGGTCTGAGGATCCTCCCTTTTCAATGGGGGATGAGGAACTTAACTCCCTGTTCGTTATAACCCCCTGTTCACCCCACATCCAATAAAATGTCACGTAAAACGACAATGAAATCGCCCACACCCAAATGTTTACGATTACCTACATCACGGATTTAGTTCTGATGAATTTTTTACTCAATGGCTCAAGGTTGAAGTAAAAGGTCAAGATTATGATTATAACATCATACTGAGTGTATTAAGACTTAGTCATTCCATCGTCCTACTAATATTATTAGTGTGAAAGTTCGTGAGGATGTTTGTTGGATTCGGTAAAAGCTTGAGTGACGTGTACTGTCAATGCATTAGCATTATAGCATAATATACAGGGTTATTTGTAAAACACCAACAACCTCGCGAGACTAGAGCTAGCATCATAAGCAACAACTTTTGTTCTACGAGTTCTGACGTAACACAATACATGGAACGAAAATTATATTTTAAGTTTTTATTGTACTGTCGTGACACTTGTAAGCCTATGTTTCACTCATAAACGAAAGAACGTCACAGTTCCAGGCGCTTGCGACCTAAACTGGGATGCGCGTAGAGTTATTAAAATTCAAGCGGACAATTTAATTAATATTTATTTTTGTGTGAAAATAAAATAAAAGGAAGGGTCAAAGGTCGTAGAATAAAATTTGTTGCTTTCGATGTTAGCTATCTAGTCCTGCGAGGTTGTTGGTGTTTTACAAGTAACCCTGTATATAGCATTAGTATGAAATGATAGCTCAGTTTGCCTTTACTTTACTCATACAATTTCACGAGGTGATTCTAGCAGAATCGGAGGCATTCCTCAAAGCGCAATCATTTCTAAGCGCAACAACAACAATACCCCCAGAATCGCAATTCAGCAGTGCTATTTTTTAAAAATCACCCTTTGTAAAATCACCCCGTGGAGATTTGTTTGGTCATTTTTTGTTTGATTTAAGTAACTCAAAAACTATTTAACCGATTTTAAAAAAAATTTCACCTTTAGAAAGCTACATCTTCGCCGAGTAACACATCATAGATAAGTGAACAGATTTTGAATATCGTTTTAACAATAGAAAACCACATTATTTGTGAGATTCATAAGCTAAAATTTATTTTTAAAAAAGTAAGAGGGGTGGAGGGGATGCTGAAGTTCGAAATCCACGCGGACGAAGTCACGGGCAAAGAGCTAGTATTTCATAAAGTTAGAGAAACAGCTTAAAAACAGGTGACCTAGTCGATAGAAGCTTTTTTATTGGTTTTTACACCCATTACATATTTAAGAGTTGGCCTGGGGGCTAAACTAACCTACCTCTACGCCTCCTCGTTTATTATTTATGGTAGAGACCCGTAGAGGTCTCGAGAATCGGGGCGAATACCTAGATTCTAATAACAAAAAGGTCTGCGATCCTTTTGGTCATACCTAAAGAACATAACATCAGCCATGTAATCCCTGAAGAGTTAAGCAGAGAGGTACCAGTGGTAAGTCCCATGTAGTAAAGGGCGAACCTATTCCCATCGAACGAGCACGAATCCAGACTGAAAGCAGCTACTGAGAAATTCATGATGAAAAACTCAAAAAAGTTTACTGACCCGGGGATCGAACCCGGGACCGCACGCTCAGTAGTAGCACTTGCGACCACGAGGCAGTCCAAACCTTAATAAGGAATATTTATTTTAGTAGTTTGATTTCAAACAAACATTATTTGCACGTCTAAAAAACAAGTAGTAGTAGTAGTTGAGGTCTACATGAGGTCTACAGTGTTTTTTGTCACATTACTTTGAAGAAACACTGTGCACCGCCATCCAGGTATCTCGCCACAAACGAACTAAAGACTGATATTATCCTACATCGCGAAGTTGAAGTTATCCGCGCGTTTGAACGTAGACAAGATCCCGACATCGACCGTTGGGCAGTATAGTAGCCCACCAGACACAACACCCGTCTCCTCCCTTTCCCTTTCCTCCCTTTTTTGAGGAATTTTACACTCTTGTCCCTCACTTCCACACTCAAGACACAGACACATTCACATCAATACTCACACATAACACACACTTACCAGCGCATTTTTTTTGTCTTTCACGGAAAATTAGTCCATTGCACTCTTTTATTGTATTATTAATGTATAAGTTTACATAACTTTGAACAACTTATTGGCAATTATATAACTTCGGGAAGGGCGGAGAATCCTAACACAAGCCAATTAATTGCTTAAAAGGATTCTACACATTGTAATCTACAGTAAGTTGTCTAAGTTAGTGCAATAAACTTTTTTTATTTCATTTTTTTTCATACCTTTATACAACCAACAACTTATAGAAAACCCAATCGTTTCGCAGTAGCATTGCCTAATAATGACATCATAGACATTTCTACATAAAAATACCACACGTTAACTGGACTGACCAGTTACCTTGGCATAGATAAAAAGCGTCACCACTATCGTAAATAAACAAATCGATGGTGAATAGAGTAAGTAGATTATGTACAGCTTATGGATGAACAAATGCAAGCCGATCTTCACAAGAACGCATGGCTTGGTGACGCGTTGTTTAGTTGTGGTTTTCAATAGGTCTAGAAGAATGAAAATAAAAAATCTTGGCCAAAAATTAAAGAAAGAAAGATAGATAGAAAGAGACAAAGAAAGAAAAAACATACATTGGCAACAGATTGAAACACGCACAGTTAAAACATGGTAGCACCAATAAAAATAAAATTGTTTTATTTCAGCGGCAATGCCAGACAGAAGCTGAGATGCTGCCTGACACTGGTTTTAAAATGCACCTTTGAGGACTAGTGACGGATGAGTCACACTTATCATCGATAATTTAATGGCATTACAAAGATGAATTAAAAAACCAAAATAGGCCAATGACTTGCACACAAACAATTCCGCAACTTATTTTCAGTGATTTTTCTTCGCAACTTTGTTCGTATACTTAATTAAAACATTATTTTAATTAATTGCAAGTTGTTATAGACATAACATAACTATCATCAAGCGCCATTATTGCCTAAAGGGTTAGTAGACAGAGGACGGAGTGAAGTAAAGGGTGACTATTATGGAACATCCGAACGAACGAAAGTAAGTCAGGTCTAAATTGTGCGGGTATTTTGCCTACGGGACCCAAAAAAGTGAAAAGCTCGTACATCCTACTCCCACTAAGGTTTTCGTTTTCGAGTCTGACTAATCAATTGAATCAGGTGGACGCACCGGCCGTGTTCACTCACACTGTGTCCACACACAGCGAGTACTGTGAGCAACTCCCACGAGTATTAGGCTGTTGTTACCTTTAGGGAATGCAATCTCGTCTCGCCGAGATCCCGATCTCGCGAGATCCCGGCCATATTTTACGAGATTGTATCTCGTCAAATTTCGTACGAGATCTCGCGATATATAGATAATTATTGTTTTGTTACCAATATTGTAAGAATTTGAACTGATTAGCTACAGTAGGTATAATAATTATAGACATAAACAAATGTTATTAGAGTTAGAGACAAAACAATAAGTACTCTGTTGATTTTTTAAAATAAAACTTACATTATTTTTATAACTAAGCAACGCACTTTCTATTTAATTACATATCATGTCAATTACTAGTTCTTAAAACAAGCATTTGCATATGTTTTAATTGCGATTCTTCCAATCTCGCGAAATCCCGTAATTTGCGAGATCTCGCGAGACTGGGTTTTGAGTCTCGCGAGTTCTCGCTAGGCGGAAATCTCGTACGAGATTGCATTCCCTAGTGACATTGTGCCTTAGCGGTAGCGGCAAGCGGGAAAAACGCTACCGCTAAGGCATAACATAGACTAGCCGCGGCCACTGAGTAAAATCAAAAGTCATTTGTTCAAATAAGGCTGAGGATCAGCACTTTTTGAACCTGAAAATTAAATAAGACAGTGCCTGAAAAAGCCCGCCCTTCGCTACTTTCTAGTGTTTTTGCTGGGACTATGAACTGATGAAACTTGTATGAGCTCCAAACGAATCCAAATGGGGACTACTGCATGTAAACAGCCTTAGGGTTAATACGCATTGCCGTAACGACATTACGCTATTAGCTTTAAGTAACGATTTTTTGGAGAAAATGTTTTATGTATTCATTAAAAAAAGTACAAATACCTTTATGGAACAGCAAGTAGTTGGTAGGAACAAGAAATTAGCTTGTAATCTTCGTTATTTTATGCAAAAATATGCCCGTTTTGTATCACAATATTTTACTTCTGACTGCCACGAATTCGCGGGTGTAATGTTAGTAATTTCTCAACCCAATAAATCAATAATCTTGATTCAAATATAACATAAAATCACTCTGTTATTTACGTAAATTCAGTGCGTGTTTCAAATAAATGTTATTCTTTCTACAACACTTTGCTCGACTCAAGAATCAACAGTACAAAGCATCTGCCAGTCTTCCACGTTGAAAGCGCATAATGTACCACTTGTTTTAAGTTTTAACATCCGACTAAATTCCATAAATACATCGTTATTTATTTCCAACCTATTAAACCAAATGGAACAGGTTTGTCACCAAAGGTGTGTCCACATCAATTTAAATAAAAAATATAAAGTAAACTCATAAACAAACGCTATGCAAACCCACCGACCCCTGCTTTAGATTCAACATGCGTTACGTACGAGACACCAGTAGGTACTAGTCGTGACGTAATTGGTGATTCATGAACAAGAAATAGATATTGCTGGGGATACCATTAAGTTTTCTTATAAGATTTCAATCGGCACGACTATGTTATCTGTTAATAAGAATCGTTTTTTTTTTAAACTGTTGTTTCGTTGTTAAAGATTTAGCGGTTTAAATTGAAAAAAAAATGGATCGATTACAGCGCAAGATATACTTACAATAATGGGTGAAAGCAAAGACATTCAATACTAACTATAGACAAGCATCACGAATAAAATTTTTAATCCAATACTTGAAGACATTGAACACCGAAGAAACGGCCTTTGTCTACAGACGAATCGGCAAAGTGACAGATTATATAGACATTTCTTTCGTCTCGACCATGACAATGTCAAGAAAGATGAGAAGTTATATGCCGAAGAATGCCGAACAATGCCGAGCATGAAGTGCGTACCTATTTTCTCCACTTTTGACAGTTCTTTTCGAAACATTTCCTGTCAACAAGTGTCAAACAGTCTACATCAAATGAGACCTAGACAAGAGCAACTTGACAGTCGCTATAGACAGCATGTAAATTTCTTTCTCTACGTACAAACGCTTTGTCAACGAGTCGCCTCATGCTCGAGTAGAAGAAATGTCAAGTTGGACAGAAAGAAATTTGTCGTGTCTCGGAAGAAAGAAATTAAGTGTTCATGCTACGCAGGCAGGTTTATTGAAAGAAATTTGACAGATTGAGGTTCCTGTCTATATAATCTGTCACTTTGCCGATTCTTCTGTAGACAAAGGCCGTTCATGCTACGCAGGCTGGTGGACACAAGTCGATTAGTCTAGCTTAGTACGCTCCGCTGCCGCTTCAATAGTGCCATATTATGCAAGATGGCGTTACAGCGACATGAGATCATAGTTTTTCTATGATATTTCTTGTCATGCCTCTCTATATTACCTTCAATCTCTTTGTATGCTCACGATAAAAATATCCATCAAAAGGAAGATGAAAACCTTCACCGTCTTTGAAGCAAGTGATTATGCACAGTACAAATACGCACATGAGCCCGAAAAGTCAGGGGTATGCTTCGAAATTGTAACATGTGAATGGTATTCTGACGTCATACACGAAAGCGACATATTGCCTCCACTTTTAAGCATTTGCAATCCCTTTAGAAAGCTTCAACACAGTTTAATTAATTGCTAGACAACACACGTTCTAGGTCATTCACTGCGTAACTACGATTACTCATCTCGATGCAGTTTGCGCTTTAAATATAACTCAACAAAGTGGAGACATGTGGAATATGGCATAGGTAATTCAGCGAAAATGTTACCATCATCTTTGCCTGTAGTCTGGGTATCGTATCCAGACACTGGGTTGTAGAAGTCAAATGGACAGTAGTTTTATGTAAAACATTGCAATTCAGCTGAATCCGGTTAGACTGGAAACCGACTCCAAAATAATTGGGAAAATGCTAGGCAGATTCTTGATCTCCCTACCCTTTTCCCCAACTATACGTTGACGGCTGTTACTATGTTCCAGTCTAACCTGATGCAACTGTATACAAGCACAGTCTAAAAACCTACAGTCGTCCGACGAAGCCGTCTAGACAGGGTAATCGTGCGTGGTGTGAGGAGCGAGACGCGGGAAAGCCGCTCCCGAACAGCGAACAAAACGATGTTCGTAGTTCGTAGGTATTATTCAGGGCTAACGCGTGTAGACGTTGTCGACATTTTTCCAGAGATCGAAGGCGTCGTCCTACTGTATTAATATTTATACTGTGATACAAGTATTCTTCCTGGAGTAACTGCCTTAGATACTTTTTGGGACCGTAAGGACTGTCAAACATGTAAGGATGTCAGTGGGGTCCAATCGATTACCATGCTTTCTGACTTTCAGACGGTGTCGTTCATCCTCATCGACCTCAGTATGTTTAACTTAACCTTCAATTAATAGGCTGTAATAATTTCGGCAATAACCTACTGGCTAAGGTGTCGGTCTGGCGATCGGCACTATTGACGTAAACCAACTCTAGCTAGACACAAGCTTATTTAGCTTCGTTGATGGGGTTTACAAGACTAATAGTAATGTGCAACCCATATTGAACGTAATCTTTTTCAAAAACAAAATAAAAAAAACTTGAGAGGTGTCAAGGGACACCCGGATGGAACGAAGTTCCCTTCGATTGATTAGTGAACTATTCAATCTTCTCTCTCTCCCACTCCCCCTCCATCTTCCTCCTCCCTCCCTCCCTCCCCCAACCCTCCCATATCCCCCTCCCCCTCTCCCACAACCTCTTCCTCTCCCTCCCTCTCTCCCGCTATCTCCCTCACCCTCTCTCTTTCCCTCACCCTCTCTCTTTCCCCCTCCCTCTCCCTCTCCCTCTCCCACAACCTCTTCCTCTCCCTCCCTCTCTCCCGCTATCTCCCTCACCCTCTCTCTTTCCCTCACCCTCTCTCTTTCCCCCTCCCTCTCCCTGCGAACATGCGACGCCGCACAGCTTACAATAGCTTACTATAGCAAAAAGTGTCGTGACAACTTTTCGTAAGAATTTTTTCCGTCTAGCCCCCTTTCACAACGCGCGATAAGGAACTTCGTTCCAAAAATTATAGGTAGGTACTATTCCAGAAAAATAACCTTAACCTTATAGTCAGGTGTTGTTGTGAACCTTGATGGTAAATTTGACATTAAAGTTATCGAAAATCGATAAGGTGCAACTTTTAAGTTAGCTATAATACTCAAAGCACAGTAAAATGTGAAAGGCAACAATAACATTATTATAAACGCGAGTAAAACCGGAAACAAGAATGTGTATCACAAAAGTCATAAAAAATAAGTGTGTAAAAGGGCTTCTTATGCCAGTTGCCAACACCTAAATATTATTACACTGTCGGAATCTCAACTCTCGGCTTTGTATCGAGGGTTGAAAATCCAGCAGCTTCTTAGTATTTAGATATTCATTTGAGTGACGTCTGGTGTGAGTAGAAACGGGCTTAATTCACTCAAGTGCAAACTTTTAAGCAGTCTAACTCAACTCGACTTCTTATTACGGTCAAGTTACAGACTTCAAAAGGCTGAGAGTTGGAAACAAGGGCCGGGTTGAGTTGGAAAATTCGCATTAAAAGTTTAATGAGGACAAAATAGGACAAAATTTAGCCGACGGTATATCCTAACTCCTCGTTATTAACAGTTGGTTAATACGCAATTTAATAGTTTGTTTTCCTGAGTTATTCGTCGCCTATTAGGTAATTATTATTATTATTATGTCGTGTATTCATTTAAATATCTTATAAATTACATTTTTAAATATCAATATAAAAATAAAAACATTTAAAAATATAAAAAATAGTAGGCCACCGATGGCGGGAGCAGGGTCCAAGCTACCGGTGGTTAGGGTCTCAGAGACAGGAACCTCCTCACAATGCGAGCCGTATCGAGGAGTACTGCCTTCTGTATCAGGCCTTTGACCCAACCGCGTAACGATAGCCTCGACAGATGGTCGTCGAGACTTTTGGCAATAAGACCATTGGCCGTCACAACAATCGGCACAA
Organism: Euplexia lucipara; assembly: GCA_921972225.1. Lineage (NCBI taxonomy): Eukaryota > Metazoa > Arthropoda > Insecta > Lepidoptera > Noctuidae > Euplexia > Euplexia lucipara. Next base: position 3,771,031 of record OV179146.1, on the reverse strand, counting down.
TGACAGCAGAATCCACATCCCACATGTCGACAATCTCGTGGGCTAAGTCAAGATATTTTATTTGTTTATCTTTCTCAGCTTTCACGAGATTTTCGTCATGTGGGATGGTAATATCAACTATCATTGCGCGGCGCGCTAATCGGTCTATCACTACTATATCTGGCTTATTGGCGACAATAGTCCTGTCAGTAATGATAGACCGATCCCAGTACAACGTGACATGGTATTATTATTATTATTACTAGCATATATTTTCAAACTCTAGCAGTGCAAAGGCCTCCCTACTTTCTTCCCACTACTCTCTGTCTAGGGCTTTTTGGAACCAGTCCTTATCGAAGGAGTCCAGCTTGCCCCGCCAACGCTCACCTCGGCCTACCGCGATGTCGTTTGCCATGTTAGGAAACCCATTGGGTCGTGCGTTTGGCACACTGACCATCAGACATGCGTCAAATGTGTCCAGCCCAGAACAGATTTACGCGTGGCAGTTTTTTTAAGTGACATGAATAGTTTTTGTGATAGAACGGATTGTTGTATTCCTAGGAAAAATACGAGCGAGTAAACGTATGCGCCACACAGGTCCTTGTGTTGAACAAAATTATAATAAAATCTGATTGTGATTCTTTTTCTCTAATTCAAGTGGCCGGATATTGAGCAGTATTGAAATTAGGTTTGACAGTATAAGCTGCGCGGTTTGTATGCATAATCCAAACGGACATGTCCGGTATCAAAACAACATTATTTTTACTACGTACAAAACCCGAAAAAATGTTGTTGTGGTCGCAATTGCATCGCTTACGTTAATAAACCTAGCCATACGTCATGCACACACGCCGGTTGCGAGTACCTACTACACACCTGCCCCCCTAGCCAAGTTACAAACGATTCGTATCTATTCTCTTTCTACAATCGAGAACGCCTCAAATCCCTTTGTTTTGACCACGTGACTTAGCGAAAGGTGATAACTTGGCTAGGGGGGCTGACCTCTCTGGACACCACCAATCAATAAATTTCCTTCTAGGGCGTCCCTTCCTGGCGATTTCAGTTACATCTGCCAGCCTTTCTTCGTCCTCTTTTCTATCCTATCCGATACATGACGTTATTATTCTATCAGACCTTGTACAGGTTCAGTTAAGAATAGTAATACGAGTGCAATTGCGTCTACCTTGAATGTTTAATAAGGATGCAACTGCGCGTGAGTCATTCATAGAGATAATGAGACATGGCGCACTTATTGCTGCTTTCGCGCCACTTTAATATGACAGAATTTAATGAATGAGTGTGATTGAACCCTTTTCATTTCTTCATTGTCAGGGACTTGTTGACGAGGTCGGTTTGTGGATGAGTGACCATTTAGCTCATGTCAAGACCCCTCTGAGCCTCGGAAAGGACGCCAAGACCTTGGCTGTCGACTTACGAGTATCCAGATCCCCGATAGTCTGACAACCAGTTTAACCAAGGGGTACCGTATTACCCATCCAGTAACTGCGTAGTGGAAGTTTGCCGGGTAGTTCCTCTATAGGCTGGAAGTCGGTTCCAATATTTTTGAGAAAAGGGAGTACAGCTATCAAAAAAGGTTGTGGTCACGGCCATCCAAAAATTGGTCAAGTGCAAAGTGTACAGATTCGCTTCCGACCAATATAATGCAATGCATTGCGGCCAAGACCTTGTACAGTGGGTAGGTCGACGCACGCTAAGTCGCAGGGGGAGCACTAGTTTTAGCGATGCCATGCGTTCCAAATCACTCACGGTTCATTGTTTTATTTTAAATGTTTTATGGTATAGATAATGTTCCGCTTGCAATTTGATGCAATGAAAAGTTCTGAACAGTTCCGATATTTTACTTTTTTTTTAAACGATTCTTCTTTGTGCGAAAACTCCGGCTAGGCTGGAGAAAGTTCTGCCTAAGGACTAAATATGTTAAATTAGCAAGTTTTGCATCAAAATTGTTGAAAGTTTTTTAGGAAGATAACACTTCAAGCAATATACGTATATTTTTCGTAAATAGGCTCCTTCACTTTTATTATTTGTTATGGTTTTTCAAGTGTAAGGATTTATTAGCGTGTGTGTTCTTTTATTGCTAGCAACTACAGCTTTATAATACCTTTTTTTTATGAAATCCAAACTCAATGATTCATCAAAACATAAACTTCTAAAGAAAACAAAAAATTGACTTACCAGGTGTGAGATCTAATTTGTCTATGTGGTCACCGAGCACGGATGCCCAGCTCTGCAACTGGTCTAGTATACCCCACGGCGTTGTCATGGCAACCGTGAGGAGGACCAGCGTGTGAGGGAATGTCTCCTCGCTGAGTGCGAACTTGAGGAGGTTTGTGTGCCCTGGATCTCCGTCCAGCACCCATACACTGAGACGTGTTTGATCTGTATAGGGGAAATATATTGTAAAGTAACATTGTAAAACAATATTCCTAGGATAGAGGGAAAAATATTTAATGAATAGGGGAGTTTTATCAGCATTGCTATTGGGTATCTTTACATTGCCAGTAGTATACTAACTGGTGTCCAGCTGCAATTTGATGACAACTGAGAATTTATAAAAAATTGGTGTTGTAATAAAATAAAATTAATATTTCACAACTTTCACACAGCGCCATCTAGTCCCTAGCTAAGCAGAGCTTGTGTTATGGGTACTAAACAGCTGATAAACATACTTATATATTTCTAAATTCATACATATTATAGATAAATAAATTACACCCAGACACAGTACAAATGATCTTGCTCATCACACAAACATTCGTCCTGGGTGAGAATCGAACCCACGACCTCCGGCATAGCAGTCAAGGTCACTAACTACTAGACCAACAGGCTATTCGAATTTTAAGTGGACTTGGAGTTAAGGTGACTATGAGACGGAACCCTACGCTTCGTCACATCTCTGCGAGTATGCATGACGTCATTGATTGATACTCACTGATGATAGCCAATACGAAACCAGCTGTTTGACAGTTATTCGTTGAACACTTTGCCCAGTGATTATAACTATGGACTGTCAACGGAGATATGCAAAAGCCCTGCTGGTTTTCCCAATTGAATATGAACCTTATACTGTTTGACATAAAGTTGAAAACCGATCAAATAAATTTGACACATTGGGGTAACTTGATGTGCTGGCGTTTGTATAATGATGCAATCCACAGTACAGAGGAAATGTGAGAGATGCAAATATTTTAGTTTGGAATAGTTGGAGGTAAGAATTAGTATACAAAATCTTATTGATATGAGCACAATTTTGCATGTGTTATATTGTTTCACGGTTCTTTCCGCATACCCTTTATTTTAATGTAGACTTGAAATAAAAATTAATTATCATCTTATCAATGCAATTACTATTATACTGCCTTAGCAATAAAGTTTAATTTTGAATGTCCATAGTCCAAAAAATTGCATGATACAAGTAGATTCTAAGTTATTTATAACCTGATGTCAAGTGTCATTGAAGATTTATTTATTGTGCATGTAGCATTCAGTATTTAGAAAAGGTTTACACACAAACCACTTAATTAATAAATGCATAGTAAAGTTACTACCAGTATGGTCTGAATTTACCATACATTTTTTAGGATTAAATTTGACACATTTTTACTACTCATTTATAAATATCTTCAACTCATCCATTAAACTCATTTATAAATAAGGGGGTCTTTACCCCCTTATTTAAAATGAGTTTAATGGATGATGAATATGCTCAATAGTAATCCCAATAGGCAATACAACATAATTAAGCAGCACAAATGGCTTAGTGGTTAAGTAATTGGCTGCCAGCTGTAATTTGTGAAGGTGATTCCGGCACACAGTAAATAGTATAAATAAAAAAAACAATTTTCCACAACTTTTTACACAGCACCATCTAGTCTCAAGTTAAGCTAAGAGCTTTGGTTATGGGTACTAAACAGCTGATAAAAATACTTATATATTTCTAAATATATGTTATTTATGTTTGTCCTGGGTGGGAATCAAACCCACAACCTCTAGCATAGCAGTCAGGGTCACTAACTACTACACCAACAGGCCAGTATGTGCTAAAAGTAGCTGTTCCAACATGGATTTGTATGTATGTGAGTTTTATTGTTTTTAATTACACCCATGATGAAGAGATTTTTCTAGCGGAAAATTTATATTGAACAAAAGAAAGGAAGAATGAATAAACTATCCAATGCTATGACAATTAACTTTTTTTCTTGGGATTCGGCTTGCTAGTTGGTACAACTCTAAAAAAGAAAGAGACTGATTGTGACAGATAGGGAGTGGATCTGTGCAGAGTTTCAACTATTTATGTTAGTGTTGTAGCTTTAGTTCAACTAGAATTGACCATTCTTTCTTATTTCCGTCCCTCCTGCTAATATTTAGTCATAGAGAAAAAATGAAAATTGCCTTAATTAAGTTTTGTTTTTCAACAGAATCAGTATTTCAACACAAAGTAATATTGTTGTTATCCTTAGTAAGTAACAAATAAGGCTGCTCACTATAACACTTTATGTAGCTCTTTAGTTCCTTGTTTGGTGTATTGTACTCTATTGTAATTAATCGGCAAATAATAACTTAAGTGCTTATCTAAGGTTTACAAGGAACTAGATATAAGAAAATTATTGTTTTCCCAGATGATTCACTACACAATATTAATATATCTTCACTTAGTCACAACAGATTCTAATAAGAATTGATTGGTGTTCGGACACTAGTAGGAATATAGATCCTCTACATATTATTATATGTGTTGAGTGCTCATTTGTATAATAACAATGTGTTGCTTTATGAAAGTTTGTACCGTAAAAAAGGGTGAATAGAAACAAAATTGAAGACGATTTACATCCTAGTTTTTTTATTATTTGATACTAACAAGGTGTTGAAACTATTTTAAATCACAATTATTTTGTCAACTTGTAGGTAACAAACAACTTTCAACTTACGTAAATATCATACTAAGTTATGTTTTTGTTCACCCTGTTGTCACCGGACACTTCAAGTTATGTGAATGTAGGTTATACTGCTAAACTTAGATCTTGTAAAATAATAAACAGACACTTACCATCTCGATACTCATCTCTAACGTCTATATACGCGTATTCGAGTGCTGAACCCTTCTTAGGGTCTTCAACACCTTGTAATTTCGCTACCAATGTAGTTTTACCAGTCTCATTGTCACCCAAAACTAAAACATTTTTGTTTGAAGGTAGTTTAGTGTTTCCTTGGTTTTGGACCTCCTCTAGTATCGAAGACCTGTAAAAATTACAATCATACAGTATTCGTTGTCATCAATATCGCGAGGTTGGTACTATCACGGGAAAGTGTACACAAATGCGCGGATTTATCGCCGTGTGAGAATGTGTCGCTGTTATTTTACATACAAAGGTAGACAACGCAGCTAGGTCACATATTTCTCAGCTTCATAAGCTTGACATCGCGTAGGTGTGACACATTGGAACCCTATATGGGGAGTGCATGTTACCCGTCAAATTAACAGTGAACCGTTACCATAGGTTGTCCTTGACGTCTCCGTTTTCTTTCTTTTTCGATTTAAGCCCATTAGCCTGGCCGTTTGTCTCCATTCTTCAGGTACGATAGAAGATAACAACGGCACAGAAAGGCTTTTCTTTCGGTTTTCGTCTTTTCTGCCGTTCATACGTCACTCTCGCGATGATGCACTTGTTGCCAGAAGTAAGAATTCCTTTTTAACTGTTAGACGTGTTGAAGGCAAAACTTCGAAAATGATCTAGGTTTTTAATTTTCCATATTGGTTGAAAAGTAAAAATATCATTTTATGCTTTAACGTAGAAATGTACTTTTTTTTCATTCGCTAACTAAACTGGAACTGGAATATTTATTTAACGTTATCTATTGTTATTGTTCGACTGACAACATTGGCACTTTTTTTTAAATTCAAGGAATAAGTATGTGCTTTTTAATATCGACTAAAAGTTTAAAGTTCCATGTTTTTACCGATTTTATTGATATGATTTCAAATTAAAATAAATTAGCGATATATTAAATACTAGTAGTATTTTTAGTTTCGTTTGTATGAACAAAAAAATAATTAATGATTACGTGAAGTTCGAAATTATACCTACGCATACAATATACAAAAAAAAACTAAAGCCTAAATAAACTAGGATGTTTAAAAGTAATCGTACACAAGAGCACCACACACTGAACCCTGATCTCTAAACTAGGAGTTTTTTTTTTGTAGGAGGCCTGTATCATAGAGATCAGTGTCCCGCTGCAAACAATGTAGCTACTTAAAAAAAAATGTATCTTTCTTTGAATATTATGATTAATTTCCAATCAAGAGTTTAATTATGTGGATGAATAAAATTAATGTGATTTAAATATTCAAATCGAACTGGTTTTCAATTTTACATCGACTTAACCGTTACTAATATTATCGACTATCTTGTTGATGTGCGTCTCTAGCTCGCACAATTTGTACTTGGTTAGATTTTAGATAGTCTGTGGCCGTTGCTGTTGATCCTAGTTGTGTTTTTTTTTCTCGGTTTCTGTCAGACAGATTGTCAGACGAAATACATATTAATCAGATATTTATTTTCTAAGTTGAATAAAACTTGATAGCGTTGTAACATTACAGTGATATCACGCAGTTGTATCTCAAATATAGTGAACAATAAAAGTGAAAAGTTAGAAATGTCTCGAAGGCCGAGGACTGGTAATAAAGCTAATAATTTGTCTCAGGTGAGTCATGCACATTATTTGCTCATTCTTAGGGTCTCATCCGGTTCTATTAGCGCGTTTAATGTAAGTTTATTTATAGGAACAAGTCATTGTAAATAACCAGCAATAAATCCGAATTTGAGGTTAATGTAAAAAGATTATTGTCAGCTGATTTAGGTTTTGTAAACAAAGAATCGTTATTTTTGTGCCGTCTAACTAAATAACAAATTACTGGTGAATGGTGAAGCCCGTCCGTCTTTGTATTGCTATAAGTAAACATTGTTCCTTTTCTTGGCACCCATTGTTTACCACTTAATGTTTATGTTGAGTTCTTGTGAACACTTTTGTTGTCTCACAAAATATAAACAAATTAAGTACATAGCAATGGCTTCTATCACATATTTTAATTTATTAAATCTCAGTAATGTGTGTAGGATGAATGTAACCAGTAATCAGAAATTTGTCAAACATTAATTTAGTTATTCCTTTGTTATCTACTTTCTGAAATATCCTCAATTTAGAGTTGTGCCAATTTAGATACCTACTGGATACCTACATCATTATCCTCCTGCCATTGTCAAAGTTTATCTGGGCTTGGTACAGCATGTCATTGTCTTCCATACTCATCTGATTACCACCATCACTCTCGATAGCCACCTAACCATATTTCATATTTGATTTAAAAAATTCTTTTACCGTTAGAAAGCTTCACTATCCCCGGGTGACATAGGCTACTTTTTATCCCCGTATTCCCACGGGAACGGTAACTACGCGGGTGAAAACGCGTGACGACTGCTAGTTATAGATAAAATACACCCAGAGACAGAACAAATGCTTGTGCTCATCACACAAATATTTGTCCTGAGTGGGAACCGAACCCACAACCTTGGGTATAGCAGTCAGGGCTACTAACTACTAGACCAACAGGCCAGTCATACTAATCATTTTCTTGACTCCAGAATCCATATTCTTCCTCATCACATTCCCATGCCATGATTTCCGAGTTACTAACTGAAACTAAGACCAGTAATTTATTTGTTTATAGCCAAATACATTAAATACTTAGTATAGATGAGACATCACAAACAAAATTTTCCTCCGAAACTTATGACCTAGCGGACACAAGTCAATTACTTAGTCTAGTTTAGTATGCTCCGCTGCCGCTCCAATATTACTATATTATGTAAGAAATTGTTAGTGAGACATGTCCTCTCTACAGAACTAAAGTACAGACGCCAGCACATCAAGTTACCCCAATGTGTCAAACTTTATAATTTTTCAACTTTATGTCAAGCAGTATAAGGTTCATATTCAAATGGGAAAATTTGACACATTCGAGAAACTTGATGTTCTGGCGTCTGTACCTTAAATCTCTTTGGTTAAAGCCTGGATCCTGGTGCAAAGATTTGCACCAGGATCTGAGGGGTAATTATAATGTTTGAAATTTCTTGCTGTAGGTACAGCAAGAAATTGGGTTTGTGTACTTTAGCTTTGTAAGATCTTCACACATTGTGGAATGCAAATAAAGATATGAATACATATATTGCCACCATCTTGGGGACCTTTTGGAGTATTGAATTAAAGTAAACTATTGTTACTTTGCCCCTGTTTTTTTTTTAATTTTAAGAAAGCAAGCTTGTTGTCATAGAGATAAGATTATTATGTTGGCTTAGTTTTAAAGACTCTGCAAATCAGTGTTGTCAAGAATCAAGACTTTGGAAATTTAGAGTCTCTTGATTAACCACTATCTGAGTACAACTTGCAAATGTTAACTACCTCAACAGAACTAATGGGTGATCTAACACAACTGTCTGGGTAGTATCATAGGTCAGGTACATACATTTTTTCCTTGTAACAAAATGTCTATCTGTGGGTCTATTAGTGTGTTTGAAACTTGAGAACCATTGATGTGATTCTTATTAAATCTAATCTGCTAATAACTAGAGATTGATAAATAACTTACTGGCTAGAATTCAGTCTGGTTATTTATTAATCTCTGTGAGATCAGCTAAGGAAACTGCGACACTTTCATTTAATTTCATATAACTGTGGGTTATATGAAATTAAATACTAAACATTATTACTATTTTTAATATTGTAACAGAAACGGTATTCGCCAAAAAGTTAGGCATAAAATACTTTTTATGCCTAACTTTTTGGCAAATACCGTTTCCTGCCAAAAAAACTGTCAACTTGAGTTTTTTTTTTGCATTGGCTCCTAATAAACTAGTGCGATTCCCCACTTTTTATTGCATCACTGTTTAACATCTGGTGGGATTGCAGTCAATCACTAGTTTTACCAAAAAAAATAATACCATTGGGGGTAGGCATAATTATTGTCATAAAGTCCCAATTCAGACTCAAGGCTTTTACCCAAAAACTTTGAAATAACGTCCTGGCTCTACTAGATGCTGTTGTGCCAAAGTAAATATGGTTAGTTTAATTAATTTTCCATTTTTTTTTGTCACAGTTTGGTCTCTTAGACATACCAGACGTAAACGATGATGACGAGCCCCTCGACTTATCAGACGATGATTTCGACTTGGAAGCAGAGTTGGCTGCCATCAGTGGTGGTGGTGGCCAGAAACCCAAGCCAAGGAAGCCACCACCGGCACCTGCGGCAAACCTGGATGCTATGATAGCGGAGAGCTTGAAGGATGTGCCTTCTGATGATGAGGGTTCTGGTAAGAACATGTTTATATTAATTGTAGTAATATTACATACCGTAACATTACGCCTATGTATCTTGAAGGACTACCTAGGCTTGTAAGCCTATTGCCATCATCCTCCTCGGCCATTCATTGCATTTCAAAAATAAATACGAACTTTTATTGCCATGCTGGAAATGGAACACAAAGGGTTCTTCTCACACAGAGAAGGCTTGTAGCGACTTTGGTTTATGTTAATTACTAGCTGTGCGCCCTTGGCCCTCGTGGAATGTAATGGCATTTATCCTTTTTTGCACAAGTCCCTAATCTTTTTCTGAAATGAAGGTACCCCAAGGTTTTCCTGCAGTTATGACATCATCTATCTGACAGTGAAGTCTTGCCAGAATCAGTGCAGCCGTTTTGTAGATTAGCCCGAACTAATGAACAGACAAACAGACGAAAAAAAAACTAAGATTAATTTTAAAAGCACAAAATGATGAATTGTAAAACCAAAATAGTACTTGCCAGGTTTTAGTCCTACAACCTCTTGGATGAGAGATAATATTGTAACCACTGGGCCATTACGATATTTCTTACGACACGAAATATTTTTTTATTTTTTTTATTTTATACCACGCTGTGGCAAACAAGCTTACGGCCCGCCTGATGGTAAGCGGTTACCGTAGCCTATGGACACTTGCAACACCAGAGGCGCCACACGCGCGTTGCCGACCCTTTAAAAACCTATTTACTCCCCTTTTGAAGAACTCCATACCATAATTTGTAGCCCTCTGAGAAAACCTCGGCAGCGAGCTCATTCCACAAAAAAAACCAAAAAAAAAACAAATTATAATAAAAAAAACCAAACCAAACCACCAAACCAACCAACCAAATTATATTGTTATTTATTATTCAAAATTATTTGTATTACCTAGTATTCACTATGTATGTCGTGGCTTTATCCACTAATATTATAACTAACGCAACGTCTAAAAATAGTCTCGATGTTGTCTGTCCATAAGTGCGCTTATAAAACGAGAACCGATTATTCAATTTACGAGATTGACAAAGCATAACATTACGCCTTTATTTCCCAAAGGGTTGGGCAAAGTTGCAAACGATTTATGTAGATGATGGCACTTTTGTTTTGAATGTCGTGATAGCCCAGAGGTTAAGACGCGTACCTCTCATGCACGAGGTTTTGTTTCACATCCGGGCAAGTCCCAATGTGACTTTTTCATTCATATGTACCTACTTTCTAAGTTTATCTTAGACATCATTGACATCTGCGAAGGAAAACATCGTGAGGAAACCTGGATTTATAGTTAATATAAGTTTGAAATCACCAATCCGCCTTGAGCAAGCGTGGTGATCAATGCTCGAGCCTTCTCTGTATGAGAAGAGGCCTTTGCCCTGCAGTGGGACAGTAACAGGCTGGTATTATTATTTTTAGGAATTAAGACCAATTTCATATAAAAAAAAATTATGACACAATCAAACACAATTTTTAATCAGTAATTTACAATGAATTAAATCAACTTTTAACAAAATAAGAATGGCACAATATTCAAGTCGATGTTATCGAGCGCGCGTCTGTTAGCCGAAAGAGAGCTCGCACTGGTTTCCGTTGGTTTATATAGGGCCGGTCGCTCGTGACTCCCTCTCGTCTGAAGTTGCAGCTAACACGGCTTCTCCTGACTGAGCAGCGTCCTCGATGCTCTCCGTAGATGGTCCTTGCTCAGGCTCTGAAGTAGTCTCTACCAAGTCTTCATAACCTGGGAAGGCAAACATACATTTCAGATACAACATACGTCGTGTTTATCGATAATTTATGCTTAGATGGGGTAAAATATCACTATGCGCTCTTATACCTTTCAACACGTTATGTTTCATGTAATAAATTCACAAGCGATGCCACACAAGGACTTACACGAACTAACAGTCTCGATGCCACACAAGGACTTACACGAACCAACAGTCTCGATGCCACACAAGGACTTACACGAACCAACAGTCTCGATGCCACACAAGGACTTACACGAACCAACACAGTCTCGATGCCACACAAGGACTTACACGAACCAACACAGTCTCGATGCCACACAAGGACTTACACGAACCAACACAGTGCAATGCCTTATGCCGAAGCCATCCAGGTCTTACATGTACATTACAGCACAAACATACTCGTCTGTTCTTAATCAACTCAAGGACTTATAAGAGTTTGATTTAGGTAAACCTGATATCCATATAACGTATAAAAGCAGGCAAGATAGAATATGGGTATAGCGCCATAGTTGACATCTAAGCATAAACATATAGGGAGTAAGCAAAATAAAATGAGTAATCTCATTCGAAGAAGGCTGCACAGGTTTCAGGAGTCCACTCGCCACGCCACGGAATCATATATTCAGCGGCAGCTTGCGTAGTTTTTCCATAAGAGCCCGCCAGAAGTCGTAGTTCGTATCGACTATTTGGCAGAGCATTAATAATGCGATATGGACCTCGGATTCCGCTGTCAAGTTTATTAGTAGTTTGAGATGATTTAATTACAAAAACCAGATCGTTCACAGCGAAAGCTCTAGGTGCCTTTCTACTTTTATTGACACGTGCATCTTGGTTAGCCTGATTTTGAGCTAATAGATCCTCAGCCCTATGGCGTCTTAATTCACGCCAAGCTTCGCGATTTGGTGTAGAACCGTCAACAGTTATATCTCGGACGATAGCGTTTATAGCTGGGGTAGTCGTGTCACAACCGATAAGCAGATTTAATGCTGAGCACTGAGTAGTTTTTTGCTTATTCACATTCAGTACCAGCTGTAGTCTCCAAAGTACGTTAGACCAGGACTCGCGCCTATAATTTACATCTATCCTAACCATGTTCAGCACTGTCCGACAATACCGTTCTACTTGGCCATTCTCTTGGTGCATCTCGGGTGTTATGAAATGTATCTGAATACCGAAATTTGATGCCCATTCGCTAAATTCGAAACTGTCGAACATTCTGCCCCTATCACATACTATTAATCGCGGCGTACCAAATATCGACACCGCGTTAGTAAATGCCTGTTTTAGTTCCGCACTTTGTTGTTTATACATAGGATACAGAAAACAATATTTCGTGAACGCGTCGATTATGATGAGAATGTATCTGTAGCCATTAGATTCAGGCAGAGGGCCAAGTGCATCCGCATGCACAGTATCGAAAGGTATTATAGGTTTCGTCCACGAGGCGATTGGCTGTAGAGGAGCGCGAGGCACCTTTTTGTGTGTTAGGCAAACTATACAATGACTTATGTATTTCTTAACGAATTGGCGCATGTTAGGAAACCAAAAATGTTTTAATATTAAATCGAGCACTTTTTCAATACTAATATGTCCGTGTTCATCATGAAATACACGTAACAAACTTAGCCTAAAACCCTTTGGAACGTAACACAGTAATCGCGTTTGCTCACCTATTGGGTTGTACTTATAGTAAAGTAAATTGTTTTTCTTTACGTATCGTGAACTATCTAACTGACCCTGATCAATTTTTTCGAGTAAAGTAACCGTTTCATTGTCTGCAGCTTGTGCAACATGTGCCCAGTTAATTGGTTTTTGTACGGCGCAAAGGTTAACCGGATTACGACTGAGATAGTCAGCATGTGACATAAACTGACCTTTTCGATACTCGAGGGTAAAATTATAGTCCTGTAGGAACATCCACCAGCGTGCTACCCTAGGCAGGAGGTCTTTTTTACGCTGAGTCATCTTTAAGGCGTTGCAATCGGTAACTACTTTAAAATGTTTACCAATTAGGTATTGACGGAAATGTTGCAAGGCCTTAACTACAGCGAGAGTCTCCAACTCATAGGAGTGGTACCTGGGTTCCGCTCCTACAGTGACCTTACTATAGTACGCTACTGCATGCTTACGTCCGTCTTTTGCCGTTTGCATCAATACAGCACCGAATCCTAATGAACTTGCGTCAGTGTGGACCTCAGTTTGCAAGGATGGATCGAAAATTAATAATGCAGGTTCGCTTGTCAAAATCGAGAGAACTTCTTGTCTCGCTCGCTCCTGCTCGTCATCCCAATGAAACTTAACCTCTTTGCGAGTTAAAGAAGCGATGGGAGCTATTTTAGTAGCGTATCCTGGGATATATCTTCTGAAGTAGCCGGCCAAACCGAGAAACTGCCTTACTTGCTTAACTGTTTTAGGAATTGGTGACTTAGCCAGTGCGTCTATTTTTTGTGAGCTCGGCCGGACCTGACCTTTACTGATCGTCCTCCCAAGATACTCTACCTCAGTGGTAAGAAAGGTGCATTTACTTAAATTAATAGAAAAACCCGCCTTTGTTAAAATCGACAGAACAGAATCAAGCAAGGACAAGCCATCCTCTACGGAGTCGCTCATCAGCATGACATCATCGATATATACCAGGACCTGACCTGCATCGATGAGAGACCTCAGTGTATCAGAAATAATGCGCTGGTAGACCACAGGAGCGTTGGCAAGACCGTAGGGCATCTTAAGGTATTCAAAATGCCCCTCGGGCGTCACAAACGCAGTTCGGTGTACAGAATCTTCGTTTATTTTTATTTGATGGAAGCCTGTCACCATATCTAACACAGTGAAATAGTTACATTTCCCAAGCCTATCAATATGATCATCGATCAAAGGAAGAGGGTATCTGTCTTTTATCGTTATGTTGTTTAGAGCTCGGTAATCGACAACCATTCTATCCGATCCGTCTTTCTTTTTTACCAGTAAGATCGGACTCGCATACGAAGACTCCGACTCACGGATTATACCCTTTTCCTTTAAGTCACTAATGATTTCACGAACACGCAATTTTTCATCGTATGATAATTTGTATGGTCGATAGTTAACGGGTTCATAGCTAGTAAGCCGAATGTGCATCTCTCCTGTATTAACGGTGGTTGTCGCTGTTCCACTGAGAAAATATTTTGAGTACCTATTTAACAAAAACGATAAACGCGCCTTTTCATCTTCACGCAATTGTGTTTTGATAGAATCGAATTGCACTACCGGTTCGCTATGTGTCAACTTATTTACGAGTGAACTATTCCTAATTATTCGCTGCGAATCGTTGGTCCGAATGTATGCGAGGCCTTTCCTATTTAGTACATCTGTACCGATAAGCACGGGTACACTAAGGTAATCGCAGGGTACTACATAAAGATCTACCTCTAAAGTGATGTCGCTAAATTCTATCGGTAATGTAACGAAACTGTCGGAACGCATTTCTAGTCCACCTAAACCACGCAATATCTGTACACTCGGGTAGGTGCGACATGAGAAATGTTTGACAAGATCATTTGATATTAGAGAAATACTTGAACCACTATCAATTAAAACATCGGTGGGTACTCCACAAATCACAGCCGTAATGACATCCATTTTAGTACGATCGCACGTTATTTCACGACAAAAATTAATATTTGATTTACTTCGCGATTCAGAACGTTCTTTTGTAAAACAAATATCCTCGGTGTGACCTACTTTCTTACAGAATGTACAAACAACTTTAGGAACGGATTTGTTAGTAGATTCGGGGGTAATCGCAGATTTATTTTTATTATTGCTACCGTCATCTAATTGTATTTTACTTCGTTTTGAACAATATTGGCTTTTGTGTCCGGTTTGGTTACAATTATAGCAACGTAAACGATCGGTATTTATGGTAGGGCGTTTGCGAAATCGTTCGGAGGAGGAATCAGTGGTGGATCGGCTAATTCGTGTCTGATTATTGTTAGGTACACTTGCACTTGAACGATTTGTTTTTACATAGATTGATAAGAATTGTACGACGGTTTCTGGTGTTAATTTTGCATTTGTGGCGGCTGCACGTATTTGCGGGTCTTTTATGCCGCGCACAATTATGGCGCACAATAATTCATCACTTAATCCTTTTACTATACGTAGTCGTAATAATGATTTTCGTGCGTAGTCTGCATAAGTGGAGTACTTATCAGATTCTTTACACATCACATCAAAAAGAATATTCGCGATGTCGAGACGTCGCGGACAAAGTGATTTGAGCTCTAATTTGAAATTTGACCAAGTACGATTATTACTAGTCCACTCGCGCAGCCATGAGCGTGCGTCACCCTTTAGAGACAGACCCACACGGGCTAGGCACTCTTTATCATCCCACTGGTTTTGCGATTGAGCACGATCTACCTCGTCACACCACGCGTAAGCGTCATGAATGCTTGGATCAAAATCCGACACATAATAATGGTTGGATCTCACCGGATTTATGGATTTTAGCGCGTCGATAAGACGCTCCGTGATGTCCGTCGAAGCTGTTGTTGATGTCGTCGAGCATCTGGCGTCGCTAGGGGTGCTGCCGACGCTCTCGCCACGTGGCACGCTCCTTGCAAGGGCTGATGCTGGCTCGACGAGGGCAGGCAGTGGTGGCGTGGTTGCACGTGGCTCGGCGCGCTGCTCCAGCGTCGTCAGGCGGTTGAGGATTGCTTCCATCGTTGATGCTAGGTTACCTAAATTAGGCGAAGACGCGCGCTCTCGCGGTGCTGCTCGTTTTTTACCCGACATTGTGATGAAACCAGAAAAGACCTGAAGCGGCTAAAATGGCGTTGAATCCCACTTCGGATTTTAGGAATTAAGACCAATTTCATATAAAAAAAAATTATGACACAATCAAACACAATTTTTAATTAGTAATTTACAATGAATTAAATCAACTTTTAACAAAATAAGAATGGCACAATATTCAAGTCGATGTTATCGAGCGCGCGTCTGTTAGCCGAAAGAGAGCTCGCACTGGTTTCCGTTGGTTTATATAGGGCCGGTCGCTCGTGACTCCCTCTCGTCTGAAGTTGCAGCTAACATTATATTATATTATGTAAATGCTTGAAATTTTGTTTAGACAACCGAAAGAGGTGTGGATTATATTGTCTTGTCCGCAAGTGTAGTCTGTTAAAAAAATATTGATTATGATGTCTGTCAATTTATAACCAAGGGATGACTGACTGTTGTTTGTTTACTCTCGGAACCCAAACAATCTCAACGCACGTCAATGACCCGTTAAGTGTGTGTCTCGCCCAGCGCTTCCACAACTGTTTTAGGCCAATCAGAACACCACTTATGCCATGCGTGACTGTCTCGTTAGTCTGCTGGTTGCAAGCGCTACTGCTAAGCATGAGGTCCCGAGTTCGATCCCCGGGTCGGCCAAAGTATTATTGAAGTTTTGTAACTGGCGTTTCTCAGTGTCAGTCTGGAGTCTGGATTTGTGACCGATCGATGGAGATAGGCTCGCCCCCGATTACATGATACTTAAACAACCAGAAAACTTAGTGAAGTGTACTGTCAATGCATTAGAATGGAATGTCAGCTAAATTTGGCTTCACTTCACCGACCGCTAAAGTACCTTACCTTACGGTGATTTTGACAGAAACAAGAATAATTGCTTTTTTCATACCAACAAACACTAAATAATCAAATTAATTTCGTAGGTGATGATGACGACCCAGATCTCCTCAACGAGCTTCAGGCCCTAGGAATAGATGATGACGAGGCGCCACCTCCGCCCCCCCGCACCGCTAGGCCGGCGCCACCTCCCCCAGGAGCCACCCCTAGCACAGACAGCAGCACAATTAGCCTGCTACAGGACAGGATCACAAATTACACAGTAGCTGAGAAGAATGCCAAGACGAATGGAGAAAGCGGACGGGCGAGAAGGTAAGATTAGACTTTAATCAGTTGTGTTAAAGATTCTATTCGTCTGTCTGGGACGGCAAGACAGGACTTAACGGGGCGGACCATCGATCTTTATTATTATAATACTTGTATGACAGTTCAAAAAGGTCAGACTCTGACGGTGACAAAAGATAACAAAGGTAGAAATATCATAGTACAGACGCCAGCACATCAAGTTACCCCAATGTGTCAAATTTCTTTGATCGTTTTTCAACTTTATGTCAAACAGAATAAGGTTTATATTCAACTAGCGACCCGCCCCGGCTTCGCACGGGTGCAATGCTGATACTAAATTAAATACACTACAGAAAAACTATGAACGTTGTATCCGACCGGTACCACCCGCCGCAAACGCAAATTTTAAATTTGTAATATCTCCGAAAATATTTGTTTAATTTACATGCTGTGAGGAACCATATTGATCTATATTAATTGCACACTGTATTTAAGGTACTTAATTCGATAAGGATTAATGCCGTATTGCTTAAAATAGCTTCGTAAATAAGCCATTTTTTCACGTAAAAAGTAAACAATAAAAATGGTTAATGTGGGTTATCCCTAAAATATAAACATATACCGTCGCGGACTTTTTTGTAGACCTTTTTATGGTGTACAATACTGTAGTACATTAATTTGATCTAACTCGTAGGGTTTAGGCAGCGTTTCTGCTAAATTGCTAAATAAGCCCAAAAAAATAGGTTAATTTACGACATCACGTTAGAAACCTCTAAAATTAGCAATGTTGCCTTAGTATATGATGCATGTATTATACATATAAACTTTCCTCTTGAATCACTCTATCTATTGGAAAAAACCGCATCAAAATCCGTTGCGTAGTTTAAAAGATTTAAGCGCACATAGGGATATAGGGACAGAAAAGGCGACTTTGTTTTATACTATGTAGTGATTGGGAATATTCGACACATTGGGGTAACTTGATGTGCTGGCGTCTGTACATAGTTGTTTCCTAAGACATTCAATACTTAGGTACTATAGACCGGACACCTCGAACAAAATTTTTATCTTCCTTTAACTGGTGGCTTAGGGGACACAAATTGTCGCAGAATTTGTCCCAAAGAGTCACCGCGGCCCTGGAACACAAAAAGGCATTAGGAGGAACACGGATGGGTTTTAGTCAGTAAAGAGTCTGACACTCCCTTCTGCTTCACCCGGAGCGGGAAGAGTCATTTGATGATTTCCCATCTAGTATAGTCTAGTTTAGTACACTCCGCTGCCGCTCCAATATTGCTATATTAGGCTAGATGGCGTTACTGAGACATGGGATCACAAAATCAAAATCAAGTCATTTATTCAAATTAGGCTCAGGATCAGCACTTTTTGAACGTCGAAATTACATAAGACAGTCCCCGAAAAGGCCACCCTTCGCCACTTCCTAGTGTTTTTGCTGGGAAGAAGAAGTGGCGGAACAAACTCCCCAGCAACACATCTGTCTGATAAGTTAGAAGAACTTGAATTTGCACAGTACAATTAGTTATTATTACAAAATAATTAAAATAAGTTATTCACTACATGTTAGCTAGCACACACAACATACAGAATACCAGTAATATATAGCTACCGACAATAAAACTAACTTAACTCTAGCAAAAGCAACTGACTAATAAGAACACTTTTTCCAAGACATTTCTTCTCATATCCTCTCTACATATAGTGTCACTTTGTTTGTGAGCTAGCATAACATCTAGTAGGTGCTATGCGTTTCAAATGAGAATAGGAATGACTTTGCGCCATGTTGTGAGTGTTGTGACGTCATAGCTGTCAATTCGAATAAATTGGGTAAGATCAGCAAAGGTTTTTTCTAAATATAATTAATTTACGAATTATTATGAACGAATAATTTTCTAAATTGTACTCTCATAGTTTTTGTCTACATTGGAGATAATCTCTCGAGCCCTTCCATGCAAAACAGCGCCTCGTTCACACATTTTCGAGCAGTCAAGTGATGAAAACAAATATCAACAACAACAACAAAAAACCGTGTAACAAACAGAATTAATGAATAAAACATTAGCACTCCACAACACTAATTAATATAAGACGTTTTTTCATTTCGAATAACTGCGACTCGGTAAAACAAAAAAAAGAAAATAATTAATACTTACGCGATTAAGGTTTCGTTGCAGGCCGTACTTTTCAAGCGACATTTGACAGATAGAGGTCATTGACGTTCCTATTCTTATTTAAAACGCATAATATACCCAAACCGATAGCGCACATAATTTGCCTCAAAAGAATTTAGCGTTATTACAATGTAGGTAATTAATTATATTTAATGAATGCATGCTGAAATAAATAGTTTGATTTTTATACTCTTAAATTCGGTTGATTTAAATTTCAACAGACTATTAGGGCGCTTTTTATTGTTATCAAAATTATATACGGGAGCAGAAACACAACTTAAATGTACGATACAAGTTCCTTAATCGTATTCATTCAGCGCTGCGCTCAATATTTTGTAACAATTGGTCAAGACGCCTATTCAATGAGCGTCCTTATTTGCAACAAAGAACGAATCTAAATCATTGTATTCTTCCTAGGATCTACATTGTAAGTACTGTGATAACATGTCGTTATAGGCTAACTTTTTACCATGTTATAAATACACTGAGATGATAGATAGCGGCCATGGTTGGCGCAGTAGTCCGCTGCGTGTCCCTGGTTCGATTTTCGCAAACTCAGATGTCTGTTAAAGTCTAGTCATCATCTCAGTCAGATCGAACTTATTATGATGATTATGCAGAGATAGGGTCTTTTGAAGATATCAGGGACAGTCTTGTAGCGACATCTATCTCGCCACATACGAACTAATGACCGATATCCTACATCGCGGTATTAGAGTTATCCGCGCGCTTTGAACGTATAGGTACAAGTTCCCGACAACAACCGTCGGGCAGTAGTTAGCCCACCAGACACACACAACACCCGTCTGGTCGGAGGATCCTCCCTTTTCAATGGTGGATGAGGAACTTTACACCCTGTTCCTCATACCTCCAAAGTCTTTTTAAGTTCAAAAATAAATATCTTAAATCTCAAAGTTTCTTAGTTATTGTAAGTATTACTTGGTTTTAGTGAGACAATAATAGAATAGTACGCTCTTTATTGGATACCTACCATAAAAAACTTACAAATTTTAACTTTAAGGCCTAAGGGTTACATAAGTAGTGTTACAATGGGCAGCCATGTCGATCAACAATAAAATCGACAAGAAATTTTCTTTATTAACAGCCATAGGACAGTCGGATAAGAAAGCATGGGTACGTCGCGGCGTCGTCTGATTCTCTAAATGCCAGTTTATTGTCACCCTTAGTCCGTAATCGTCCCTTTCTGAGTGTGCATCGGAATTCTACGATTGAATTCCACCAAGCCCACCATCATCGGACCACCAGACGCCTGCACTGCGCCACCGGCACATGGTATATATGTATATCCCAACCATACGTACTAAACGCTTTGGGAACACATTCATTATGCGTACAGGTAAGAAGTGGAATTCCCTGCCGGAGTCGGTGTTTCCTGATAGCTACAACCTAGGGGTCTTTAAGTCAAGAGTGAACAGGTTGCTTCTAGGCAAGCGTGCTTCATCGTCGACCACGTCATCGCTTACCATCAGGTGAGATAGTGGTCAAACGCGTGCCTATCAATAAGACAATAAAAGACATACCCACACTGACACCTGACCACGCCTGAGTATGGAGAATGCAGACGTAAAGTAATGTGTTCCTTGGTCAATTATTTTTTATACAGACCGTACTAAGTAGCGAAAATTAATGAAAAGAATTAACAGCGTATGTGAAGCTTTAGCTTGTGACTAAATTATAACAGCCGCATGGGTCGATCGAAGGTTAAGCTACGCTTGACGAGGTCGGCCCGTGGATGGGTGACCATTCATTACATACCAAGACTCCTCCGCGCCTCGGAAAGCACGTTAAGCCGTTGGTCCCGGCTGTCATTTGTAGATCTTTGACAGTCGTTATTTGTAGTCAGAAGCCCGAAAGTCTGACAACCAGTTAAACTAAGGGGTATGGAATGTTACCCAGTTACTGGGTTGTGGAGGTCTGGCAGGCAGTCGCTCCATGTAAAACACTGGTATTCAGCTGCATCCGGTTAAACTAGAAGCCGACCCCAAAATAGTTGGGAAAAGGCTAAGCAGATAATAACAGCGTACTTATGTGAATATACTAATAATAAGTTCTCACAATTCATAAAAGATAACTGTTGTGTTGTGTCCGAGTTTTTTTTATTATATCGTGAGTCACTGGCTCACTGCTGATTCTGAGTCATACATTATTTACACTAACAAATAAATCTGATTTTGAGGACTCTAGTTTAAGAATAGGTTACTTCTAGGCAAGCATTTTGGAGAGTGTGCACGGGAATTACCTACATGACTTGATTCCGCCATCACCTTTCTACCATCGGACAACCCGACGTACGGCGAGTGTCCACCCTTACATCGTTGGCACTCCCACGATTCGGCCAAAGCGTTTCGCTTCGTCGTTTATACCGCGTACATCGAAGGACTGGAGCAACTTGCCTGCTGCGGTCTTCCCGTCCGATTATAATGTAGGTGTCTTCAAGGCTAGAATGAATAGGCTCTTAATAAACTAGTGCGCTTCACCATCACTGATTGCATCACTGCTTACCATCAGGTGGGATTGCAGTCAAACACTGGTTTATAATAATATTATTAAAAAAAAAAATGAATGAATGAATAACTCAATAACTTTTTTGTCCGACTTAGGGATCGAACCTGGAACCTCACGTTCAGCAGTAGCGCTTGAGACCACTAGACAAACGAGGCAGTCGAGATGGATTATCTATACATATAATATACCTACATATAATAAGACAGTAAAAAAACTGTGTCTGTACATTGAAAATATTAAAAAAAAAAAATTGAGGGGGGTTTAGAAACAGTAATAGAGCACGAATCCAAAAAAAAAAGTCTGTCTGTTTGTCTGTTTGTTTGCACACGCTAATCTTTGGAACTACTGGACGGATCTGAATGATTTTTTTTTTGTTGTATAGATATTAAGTCTGGGCAACACATAGGCTATAATTTATCTTGGAAAATGGAACACCTGATGCAGAACCGCAACAGATCAGCTAAACTATAGGAGATACAAAAATGATACCATAGCAAAAATTGTTCTACGTGATGAGCATTTTTTGCTGAGAGAATAAATTTGGAGATCCGGAACACCTGATGTAGAACCGCAACAGACCAGCTAAACTATAAGAGATACAAAAATGGTACCATAGCAAAAATTGTTCCACGTGATGAGCATTTTTTGCTTAAATAATAAATTTGAAGATCCGGAACACCTGATGCAAAACCGCAGCAGACCAGCTAAACTATAGGAGATACAAAAATGGCACCAAAGCAAAAATTGTTCCACGTGATGAGCATTTTCTGCTGAGAGAATAAATTTGAAGATCCGGAACACCTGATGAGGAACTTCAAGAGCCCAGCTACACTATAACATATATAGGAATGACGTCTTAGCAAGAGTTGTTCAGCCTTATGAGCACTCGCTGTTGACGTATAAAAATCGAAGATCTGGAACACCTGTTGTGGAACTCCAAGAGCCCAGCTACACCGTAACTCACATAGGAATGACGTCTTAGCAAAAGTTATTCGGTCTGATAGGCATTTCCTGTTGACTTATAAAAATCGAAGATCAGAAACATTTGGTCTGGAAATTAAAACTATCACTAATTTCATTGCATAATTATAAAATAACATAAGTACCTCCATTCGGTGAAGGCGGGAACAGTTCAGGACTGATTTTCGATGACGATGGTTTATCATTGAAAATTAGGCTCTACTGGCCAAAACTCCTATAATTTTTTTATCGTATAAATATGCCTTCGGGCTTATGTTATTTGAGAGTTTAATTTTCTTTTTCATTTATCTTCGTTACATGGTTGCCTTCCCGGTAACGCAGGAGAGCAGCCACATAGATTTTAATTGATCAGGTATCATCACAATAAAACTATAACCATGCCTAGGAAGAGGTCGAAGAACGAAGAGCGTTAGGAGAGACTTGATGCTGTTCGAGAACATGAGGCTGCAACTCGCACCGCGGAAACTTCTTGGGATCGCGAAGCACGCCTGCATTCTCAGTGTATTTACGCATCTACCAGATATCCAGGTCTCCAGACACCAGTGAAGAATATGTGCGCGACTGACCGCTGATCGTGAACATCATGCACTGTCTCGCGAGTCGGAGACGTTCACGGAAAAAGCATGACGCTTGAGTTTTCAGCGTATATACGCATCGACTCTAGAGATAAGTGGGGGAAGGAGATGCGCGGCTGACCGCTGATCGTGAACGTCACGCAACATATAGGCTATAATTTATTTTGGAAAATGGAACACCTAAAGTGAAAGAGATATAAAAATGGTGCCATTGCAAAAACTATTCCACGTGAAGAGTGTTTTCTGCTGTGTGACTAAATTTGAAGATCTGGAGCACCTGTAGGGGAACTCCAAAGCCCAGAGACAATATAACATATACTTAATAGAAATGGCGTCTTAGCAAAATTTGTTAAGTCTGATGGCATTTCCTGTTGACCAACAAAAATAAAAAATCTGGAACGTCTTGAATCGTCTCGCGCATCCCATTGATTTCCCGTCCCCGGGCTTTTAGAATTCGACATCAGACGTTTCAGATCTTTGATTTTGACGACCCCGTTGTCGCTGGGATAAGCAACAGGATCCGCGTACGAAGTCGCGGGCAGAAGCTAGTATCAAATAATGGATTTCGATTTAAACGTTAGTTAAAAGGGGACGTTTAAAAGTAAAAAAAGTAAACTATATCCAAATCAATCAAAATCAAAAGTCATGATTTCAAATTAGGCTCAGGATCAGCACGTTTTGAACGTCAAAGTTACAAAAGACAGTCCCTCAATAAGCCTGTCCTTCCTAGTGTTTTTGCTGGGAAAAAGAAGTGGCGGTCGTGGTGGAAAAAACTCCCCGGAAAATGACGTTTATATTTCCCATCAGAATTCTTCACACACTGCCTGTAAAAATTTGTCCCAAGATTAAAAATGTAGCCTTAGATCTCGACTTGAACCCAGATCTGACCTAGATTTGTCCTGCATCATATGCCATGCGCAACAAGTAACGAACTCTAGGAGATTGAGTTACTACTTGTTGCGTTCATCATTAATATTTGTTGGGACGCGTCTTCTGTTGGGATTGTGCCTTTTTAGCGACATTTATCTCGCCACATACGAACTAACGACTGACATAACAATCTTATTGATGTATACAAAGTATTGTAAAATCGATTTTAAAAGAGTAAGTATGGTGTTTCTTGCCCATTCTTCTCCATACAAATCTACTTTTTGGAAGGGGCAACTAGAATCATTTTTTAAAGTTAATTTTTGTTCGACGTTCAAAAGTGCCTTATAGGGGCCTAATTGAAATAAATGGTTTGACTTTGACTTTGACTTTGACATAAGATTTCTTAAGGATTTTCCACCCCGAAATATGTATATACACACAGGAGACGGCTTTACCATTACCAGTAAGGTAAGGTACAGACGCCAGCACATTTTAAAGCTAGGTACCCCAAACTGTCAAATATATGCAATTGAACATGAACCTTATTCTATTTGTTATAAAGCTGAAAAATTATTAAAGATATTTGACACTTTGGGGTAGCTTTATGTGCTGGCCTCTGTACATAATTATAAATTTTAATCAAAACTACTTTATATTGGTCATTGACCAAGCAATAGCAATTTGCGGTTTCCTGTTTGGAATGAGTAACAAAAACTCAATTGATAGCGTTTGTGTTCAATTTATCCTTACCTATTCATAATTTATTTATGACTAAATCTGTGAGAATTTGGAAAAAGTTGTCAAAAACTTTGCTGTTGTTTTTTCGCAGCGATTTAAAATACTAAAGGTATAGGGGGGCATGCAAGGAAATGTCATAGACCTACTTTGATCCCATGTCTCAGTAACGCCATCTAGAATAATATAGCGATATTGGAGCGGTAGCGGAGTGTACTAAATTAAACTCCGCTTGGACACAAGTATCGGATGAAAATTTTGTTCGTAATGTCCTGTCTATAAGTAGGTACCTACTTAGTATTGAATGTCTTAGTTTTTTCGCGATTTCCGGGTTCGTCCCTTAGTAAAAGTGGTTCATAATGATGAGCACAACCCCTTTATGTGTTGAGTTTATACTAAAAATAAGGTTGTACCTACTCGTATATCGTCATACTACCGTATTGTATCCTCATTTTACCCGCCGCCTCCGCAGCCGCCCTTTGTGAGATATCTGACACTTTCGTATTGTATAGTTGCTAGAGAATAAGTTAAATTGTAAGTTATAATAAATCTGTTACTACAATAGGTATTGCTTTGGGTCACTGTAATCAGTAATGATAGTTGTATGTTTTTTTTAATAAATAAATTAAACTGTTATAAATTCTTAAAAGCCTCGGTTCCTGACTCAGGATGCAATGTTTTTATTTACGTGACCGATATTCAGTTCAGGTTATCAATCTAGGTCATAGTTAGGCTATATCTAGGGTCCGAATTTACAGTTCGCCGGGAGGGCTTGGGGCGGGAACACCTCCTGATACCGGAGGTATTGGAGTCCATTGTCACGGTTGGTGCCCTGTTTTATTACCTTTACAAGATAATTATTCTGTTTCGTATTGTTTTTGCGCAGTAATTTCGTACTGTAATACATTTCACAGCCTTTTTCTATAGAGAAATGTACAGTGTATTTCTGATAGTACAGATGGCATTTTGGGTGGTGCAAGGCAGTATTGGCTACGCGCGCTTTTAAGTCTGGTTTTCGAGTTTCTATTATTAGCGCTGTAAAGCTCGATTTAACCTAAAAAGAGTTAAAAAATTTTATTTAAAAAAAATGATATTTTTTTTATTTTAAAAGACTAATAAGACTTTTCCGGTTGATATTTCCAAAAACCTTTACCTTTGATGCAGAACTATGTGAACCTGTGGTTTTTTTATTTTTATTTATAAAGTTTATCTATTTATTTACCTATTTGGAAAAAAGTCCTGGTAATATTGCATTCGGCAATTACTCTTTACAAAAAAATAAATTTAATTATTTTCCATAGAATATTCTCCCTTTGTTCTTTATCCCAAGCGTTTCGCAAAGACGAAGCAACTTCAAGAAGATGATACAAGCGGCAATCTATTTTATTTATTCTACTTCTCCTGTGTTTAGTACCTAACCTGGTGTCAGAAATTTTATGCCGCCCATACTTAGGCCTTTGACTTGTCTCCACTTCTCGTCGAGAAATATCTCTCAGGCATGCCGGTTTCCTTACGATGTTTTTCGTCACCGTTTTTGAAGCAAGTGATAATTTTATAATAAGCACATGAATCCAAAAAAACAGAGTTGAGTCTTGGGATCGAACTCGAGACCTATTTTTAGCATCCACCGGTCTCACCACTATTATTTCACTGCTTGAGTTTTATTTGTATTGATAGAATATTATAGAATAATCTTTATTATACCTACACCATAAAAAATTACACATCAAAACTAAGCGCTACATAGGGTGATACAATGGGCGGCCTTATCGCTATAAGCGATCTCTTACAGACAACTTTTGGCCATCCAAAGGTTGTCTGTAAGAGTTTCGCAAAGTCAGACTACAGCTTCGGCAATCAGACGTAATCAATACAATCGCTAATTTAGTACTCTAATTTAGTAGATAGTTTAATAAATTAGCGATAAAGAGTAGATTCAGATATCTTTATGTGTCGTCAGTGTCGCGCGCGCAGCCGTACGCGTCGCATGCTTTTTGCTGTGAACAGTGTGTTTACGTTTTTAGCGAAATGTCCGCTACAGTTAAGTGTTCGCAATGTAATATTGTGATTAACGAACTGCTTTCGTTTGTGCAAAATAAACTATCGGTGATCGATGATGATAGCCTAATACGAGTATGTTTGTCATCTTTTAGTGACGACGATATTAAAGTGTCGAAAACGTTACTTTTCGAATCTGTTCCAACGAACAAAAGAAATATTAAACGGAAGCAAAAAGGCAAAGAACATCGTGAACTAGCCGATATAATTGGCCTGTTTAAATCGACTGATCCTGATTTAATTCCGATATTCGTGGCGCGACAACTTGAGAAACTACCCCCAGTCACGTTTGACCATCTGGACGTGACTAAACTTCTCAAAGATCTTACGTTACTCAAGGATGAAGTTCGGGACCTCAGATCGACCTGTGTGACGGTAGATCAGCTAGAGAAATTAAAATCGGATCTTCAATATGATTTGAAATTTGCATCGTTGATTGAGGATGTACAAAGGGAGCGCCACTGTGTGGACTCAAAACGTAGTGGCGGCGAAGGCGGTGTCTCCTTATGTAACTCTTCGTATAGGAGTCTGGAGACTCTGGAGACGTCTAAACATACTTTGTGCAGTCCAACACCGATGGATGCTTCAAGCAAAGAAAAAAATGTTAATTGTGCTAATGGGTTAGCTGACATAAATAATAAACAAGTGCTGCCTATTGATAACATTGTTGGTGGTTCGCAAGTGCAATCGTTGTTGTCGCAGGAAATCGGTTCCGCAGTCTGTACTCAATCCCCGGTGCAAACAGCTGTGGTGGTGACGTCACAGACGAGGCAAGGGGAGACAGCGTGTAAACAACGTGATATTTCGCTTCAAAGGGATGCGGATAATAATGATTGGCAGGTTGCAACGTATCGTAAATCGAAACAAAGATATCGTTTCACAGGGAAAACGGGGGTTGCAAAAGATGCACTGGGACGTTTCAGAGCAGCTGAAAGGAAAGTGCCTATGTTCATTACAAATGTGCATAAGGATTCGGCGACAGTGGATATTATTAAGCATGTTAAATTGAAAACCAGCGAGATAGTAAAACTGGAAAAGCTGTCACTTCGTAAGGAGACTGACTATGACGCGTACAAGTTTTATGTAGCAGAATCAAAGGTTCCAATATTTTTAGACGAGAAAATCTGGCCTGAGAATATTATTTTCCGACGTTTTGTGCACTATAATCAGAGACGTGCAAAGGAGAAATCTTTTGAGTCCGGCCCTGTACACGATAATAATGAATAGTAAAACTACTGTCCGATTTGCAAGCTTTAACTGCAGGAGTATTAAACGGTCAATTGAGGGTGTGCGGGACTTATGCGCTAGCTGTGATGTAATTGCGCTTCAGGAGTGCTGGCTACTACCAGATGAATTGCCCATTCTTAGCAGCATACATAGCGACTTCAGTAGTACGGGGACTTCGGCAGTTGACGTGACAGCGGGAATGCTGGTAGGGCGACCCTATGGTGGGGTGGCCTTATTATGGAGAAAGAGCATATTTAACGACGTGTCAGTCTTACCGAGTGATAACCCGCGAGTGTGTGCAATACGCGTGAATACGAGTGAAAGACCATTCCTAGTGATGAGTGTGTACATGCCCACGGATGCAGTGGGCAATCTACCCGAATTCTCCCATTGTTTGGGCTTGGTAAGTGCGATTATTGAGAACAGTGACGCGGAGGCAGTATACTGTCTAGGTGACTTTAATGCGCATCCCGGGGAGTTGTTTTATAATGAGTTACTGAGCTACTGTGACGAAAATCATTTAACTTGTATTGATGTAGATATGCTTGGTTTGAGCTCGGGAATGCATACATTCATAAGTGATTGTAACGGGGCAAGGCGATGGTTAGACCATTGTCTTTGCACAGAATCTTCTGCTAAAACGGTTAAAAATGTTAATGTTAAGTATGATGTTATGTGGTCGGATCACTACCCTTTGCTGATTGAATGTGATCTTGATATAATTAGGTCTAAATTGTCAAGACGTTCGCCTAGTCACAATAAAGCTGTGTGGGGGGAGAAAAGCCCGGAGGCAGTTAGTCTTTACAATAAGGAATGTCACCGCCATCTGCGAGACATTGATTTCCCGACAGGCTTGTCTGAGTGTTGTGATCGAATGTGTAGTGATCCGTCTCATAACAAGGTTATTGATTGCCTGTACCGTGATGTTGTGTGCGCTCTTAGGGATGCCGCGATTATTAGCAGGGAGAAACGACATGTTAAAGGGTCGCGGAAGCGCGTGGTGGGCTGGAACAGACACGTTAGCGAGGCTCATCGTTACGCCAGGGAGAGGTTTGGGGAATGGCTTTTGTGCGGTAGACCGAAATTCGGAGTGGTATACGAGGACATGAATAACAGCAGAAGGGTTTTTAAGTCTAAGTTGAGGTGGTGTCTGAATCACCAAGACCAAATTCAGATGGACATACTTGCCGAGAAGCATGCAAGAAAAGACTTTCATGGCTTCTGGAAGGGTACACAAAAACACAATCCTAGAACTGGCCTGCCGGTGAGCGTTGATGGCGTGTCTGCTGATATGGACATTGCTAATGTCTTTAAAAACCATTTTTGTGTGAAGCCTGTCCATAATCCGCCCGTGATGGTGATCGATGCTGAGTCTGAATGTGTCTTAAAACCTAGCACTCATTTTTCTGCTGCACAGATAGCTAAAGTAATTAAGAGCATGACGAGAGGTAAGTCCCCTGGGCATGACGGGCTCAGCATCGAGCACCTTCAATCTGCAGGTCCCCATCTGCCGCGTGTTCTTGCGATGCTATTTAATTTCTGCCTTAGGCACTCTTATTTGCCAGAGGAGCTGATGAAGACGGTCGTAGTACCGGTAGTCAAGAACAAAACAGGTGACATCTCTGACAAAAATAACTACAGGCCGATCTCATTAGCTACAGTCATCGCGAAGGTGTTTGACAGCATGCTTAATTCTCACTTAAACAAGGTCATAACTCTGCACGACAACCAGTTTGGGTTCAGACCGAAGCTGTCCACTGAGAGTGCAATATTGAGCTTAAAGCATGCTGTCAAGTATTACACAGACCGTAATACTGCTGTATATGCCAGCTTCCTTGATTTATCCAGAGCTTTTGACCTGGTTTCGTACGAAGTGCTGTGGCAAAAGCTACGTGACCATAAAATTGCACCGGAAATAGTTACCATCTTCAGGCACTGGTACGGCAACCAGGTCAATAACGTGAAATGGGCGGGAGCTCTGTCCGACTCGTACAGGTTGGAGTGCGGGGTGAGGCAGGGTGGCCTGAGCTCACCTACGCTCTTCAATTTGTACATGAATGAGCTCATTGGCGCGCTCAGCAGCCGCCATATTGGATGCCATGTCGATGATGTCTGTTTTAATAACATCAGCTATGCGGACGATATGGTGCTGCTGAGTGCGTCTGTGGGTGGTCTCAGGGAGCTCATAAGCATATGCGAGACGTACGCTCACTCACATGGTCTCAAATATAATGTCGCAAAGAGTGTGCTTATGATCTTCCAAGCGGGGACCAAAGGTCTGACGGACGCTCCTCCGGTCAAGTTGTGCGGCGTGCCCTTGGAGCGCGTGCAATCTTTTAAATACTTGGGCCATATTGTGACGTCTGACTTGAGAGATGACGACGATATTGAACGAGAGCGGAGGGCGCTGTCGGTGAGGGCGAACATGATAGCTCGCAGGTTTGCTCGTAGCTCCAAGGAAGTCAAAGTCACCTTGTTTAGAGCCTACTGTACCTCATTTTATACGAGCAGCCTTTGGGTGTCATACACGCAGAAAGCCTACGGAGCCCTCCGAGTTCAATATAATAATGCGCTGAGGGCATTGCTGCGGCTGCCTCGCATCTGTAGCGCGTCGGGAATGTTCGCCGGTGTGCGAGTAGACTGTTTTTATGCCACTATGCGCAGGAGGGCGGCCTCGATAGCGGGCAGAGTGAGGGCCAGCGGTAACAGTCTCCTCGCCGTCGTCGCTGACAGGTTAGACGGGCCATTCATGCGGCATTGGTTGACCCTACATGCACCCATATTTAGGGCGTGGGGGAGATAATGTTCTTTTTTTTTTGTTTTGTTTTGTGTTGTACGTATTGTAATGTTTTCAGAATGTGTGTTATGTAATGTGTGCTATTATGTTTAATTTCTGTATTTTAATTTTATTGTGAATTAATGATAATGAGTCCTTGTCGCTTGATAAATAAATAAATTATTATTATATTATATTATTAATATTTGCATAGCTCCGAGTATTTTATCACCAGATAACTTTTATCCCAGCAACAAAAATGGCGGCTTGACAGCTTTTGTATTCACACTGTTTCGATCCACCATGCTTTTTCTTCAGATCAAAAGTTATCTGACTATTGAAAAGTAGCACTAGCATAAATATGGTTGAAAAACTTTGTAGTGACATTGAGCTTTCTTTAAACGTCTTGATAGCATAATCAATTATAACATTAAGCCCGCATTTCATTTCTCAAAAAGTAAGAGAGAGGTCTATAGTAAATCAGTATTTGTAATCAAAACAACACACAGATCCCGGGCTGCTACTTAGAAATTCCAGATGGAAAAACCAATAACACTTTACCTGACCTGGGAATGGAACCCAGGATCTCACATTCAGCAGTAGCCCTTGCGACCACAACACCAACGAGGCTGTCAAATAGCCAGCGCGCCTTGAGCAAGTATGGTGATTAACGCTCATGCCTTCTCTGTCTGAGAAGAGGCAATTACTTCACATAAACACATTAATTGAGCCATCTCTAAGGTCGTTAGTCTTTGTTGGGTTCATCAACCTAGGTAATTAAAATGGCGGCCCCCGGAGGTACAGCCTGACCTCTGCACCGCTCCGGACAGAGGCTGCACTACGCATGCGCTGTGACCTGGCGGAGATGAAAACAAAAGTTTCATACGGTTCATGATTGATAAGACTAGACTTCGGAAATATTAAGTGCTGAATACAAAACAACCTCGCCTGCCTCGTTGGTCAAGTGGTCGCAAGCGCTACAGACTGCTGAGCATGAGGTCCCTGGTTCGATCCCCGGGTAGGGCAAAGTGTTATTGAGTCTTTCCGTCTGGAATTTAGCAGTAGTAGTCCAGAGTCTAGATTTGCGCCCGATTGATGGCAATAGGCTCGACTCCTATTACATGGGACTTAAACATAAACGGCGAAATGTGGGTGTACTACCAGTTAAACCTCTGCCTAACCCTCCGGGGATTACAGGCGTGATATTAGGTTATTTTCGAATACATGACGACTGTCGCGCAGAGGTGTAGGTTCCTATTCTTAAGTATACTAACACATACACAACACAAGTCAGGTCAGCTCATTGGCGGCATAAACATCTCATAAGTGGATTAATTATTAACCGACTAACAAAAAAGGAGGAGGTTCTCTATTTGGCTGTATTTTGTTCATGTTCGTTACCTTACCTTATAACTTCGTCGTTTGTGGACCTATACTTCCCGTATGGTCCCATTTCAATTTCTTCGAAATCGGTTATTTTTCAATAGTTTGGTTGTCGTCTACTTGAAAAAAAAAAACAAAAAAAATTGCAAAATGAAAACAGTTTTTACTCAAAAAAATAACTCAAGTATCTTTCAGTAGTTCGTGGCCAATACCTAAAAAAAAAACAAAACCAGACTTCCGAAACTAAAGTTATTTTACACCTGTTATTATTTTCTTCTTATCCAAAGACCTAAGGCATTTTTTAATCTCACATCCAGGTTCAATCGTGGTCTCAAGACACTTCAAGATCTCCTGAAACAAGCGAAAGCCGGTAAACAAATAAACAACGAGGACATTCCTCCACCAGTCATGGTGGGAAAGGCAGGAGATGGGCCTCAGACAGCTCCAGCCGTTCCTGAAGAACCTCGACCTCCACCCCCTATGGAAGTCCCATCACCAGAACCAGATCAGCCCCTAATAGACCTGGGGGGTCCGGAGCCGAGTCAGCCGGAGCCTACTCCTTCTGATAACAGTGTACCGGAGACCAGCCAGGTTACAGCACCGGGGGGAGACGATCAAAGGCAGAGGGAGCTACGGTTAATTTTGAGTAAGTTTTTTTTTATTATTTTTTGCTGAAATATTACTCTAGTAGCCTTAGATCAATAATAGTACTAGATTCCCGATAAGCGCTTCAAAAACGGCCCGAAAAATAAGAGCACAAATACTGTTGTGCTCTTATTTCTAATTAGTATGGTCCAATCATAGCCAACGTTAAGACGTCGAAATACCGCAGTGCGCGTTCAAAAATTGTGTAAATAATCACCGTAACACCAAAATTTCGGAAAGAATATCTTTTTTTCGGTGAGTTTATATCAATATGTATTTATCATAAAATAAAAACTAAATTAAATAGTAAATAAAGTCTTTTAGCAAATATTATGATTGTTTGACCAATGTTTGCTACAACGCGCCAACTATTGTAACAAACTTCGACTATTCTGGAAAAGGGAATGCATGGAGTAGTATTGTTATTTTATGTTTCTTTTTTTTAATGAAATTTTTGTTTGTAGATTTCCTAGCGACACATTTCGCTGTGCAGCATGGGTATCTTTTCGTGGGCTTTTTTTTTTCGCCTGTGAACTTCGTCGCGAGTGGACGTGTTGCACATTTATTTGGCATTTATTTAATATTTTAATCCTTGATTGTTGTCATTCTTGTGAACTAATTGCTTGTCGACGCTCGGTGCCTCTCTTACTATCTTGTTGGGGTGCCCATATGCTGCCGACGCCATCTTGGGATTTGTATTGCGCCATCCCGCTCTTGTGACGGTGAGATACTGAACTTTTACAAATTCTAAACATCCGAAAAGTTTTGCGTGCCTTGAGGCTCGAACCTGCGCCGCGTCGTGTGCCGCGGTTGTGGTGTCGGAGCGTCGCGCCGCTAGACCAACTGTGAGTGAGGTGCCCAGTGCGAAATTGGGGACCGCTATCTACAACGGATACGCCACGCAATAAGCTCAGTTACCTGTTTGCTGTTCGATTTCCTTTCTACATATTCTAGTACTAAATTATAATGCTTCGAGCACCCGATAAGAGTCACTCTAATCCAGATATTTCTGGCTCGCTTGAGATTGTGGGAAACGTCTCTCAGAGAAAGCGTAAACAACCTGAGTCAGAGTTTGCCGAGGCCATTAGGACATTGTCACAAGAAATTAACAAAAAGTTAGATGACTGGCGTGGTGAGTTAGACTGCGCAATTTCTAAAATAACTGACAGTGTAACGGTTATTAAAGCTGATCTAGCCACCGTAACCCAAGTTACTTGCGATATCAAGACCGACTTAGACAGTTTGCGTTGCGAACACACTGGCTTAGCTAATAAGGTATGTAGCCTAGACGCTAAACACAATGGGCTGATGAAGGACGTGGAAACTCTCAAGAATTCTGTTCAGTATACCATGGACGAACAGGACGACCTTAGGAAAAAGATGGAGCTCACTCGGTCTGCAAACACAGAAACTATTGCTGATATGATTACTGGCCTTGAAGCGAAGATCGATTCTCTTGAGCAACAAGCCCGCCAGTGTAACCTGGAGCTTTGCAATGTTCCGGAACTGCGTAACGAAAATTTGATTACTCTTGTGGAAAACATTTGCACAAAAATAAAGTTTACTTTAAGTCCTAAAGATATCCTTGCTATACATAGAGTACCACACGCACACACAGAAAATAAAAAGCCTAAAAATATCATCGTAAAACTGAGCTCGCGCATCTTAAGGGATAATTTATTAAGCGCCTACCGATTAGCAAAAGGGCTAGATACTAGCCAACTGCAACTTACTGGACCTTCTAATCCCATTTATATGCATGAACACTTAACTCTCAAAAAGAAGCAATTATTTCGACAATGTAAGGATGCCGCCGTCAAGAACAACTTCAAATATGTGTGGGTTAAGCATGCTACTATTCTCGTGCGCGAAATTGACTCTGAACCAGCATTTGCCATACGATCCGAGAAAGACATTTCTAAAATCAAGCCCAAAATGGCAAAATTCAAACCCGGTACTGATCATGTTTAGAAGTGATTTTTATACATGCTTTAGCTATTTAGTATTTCACAACTTTATAGAATCTAAGATTTTTTCTGTTTATTTGCTTTGCTCTGTTAAACAGCTATTAAGGCTCATATTATGTCTTCATGTTTTATTTTACAACTTCATAGAATCTAAGTTTTTTTTTGTTTATTTGCTTTGCTCTGCTAAACAGCTATTAAGGCTCATATTATGTCTTCACATTTTATTTTTACATAGTGTAATTTTCAAACAATGGCAAAGTAGCTTTTTTAAAAACATGTTATACTTGTTGTCATCACTTTTCATAAAAATAGTAATTTTAATCTTACATATTATACATAATCTGGACTTCCGTTTCATATTGGTTACGTGCACGTTCACTACCGATTTATTCTTAGTATTGTTTTATTTTCACCGTGTTAGATAAGTTAACAGTATACTACCAAAATTGTAGGGGTACACGTTCTAAACTGAATCTCTTGTACATGAACATATTATCAAATTGCTATGACATAATTATCTTAACAGAGACCTGGCAAACCCCTGAAATATTTGACAATGAGTTTATTGATGTTCGCTACGTAGTTTACAGAAATGATCGCGATCGTATTGCTACCAAAAAGAAGGACGGAGGAGGTGTTCTTATAGCTGTATTAAAAACGTTACATTCCACCCGTGTACCATTCGATTCCCAGGCTAGTTCTCATATTGAAGATGTTTTTATGCAACTACCGTTTGCTGGACGCGAAAAATTTCTAATTAGCGCGGTATATATTCCAACCAACACCGCTAAAGAAGTCTATGTTGATTATTTTGAAACATTAGAAAATCTGATTGACAAATTCGGCTTTAATAATTTTCATATTTTCGGAGATTTTAATCTCCCGCATATTGAGTGGCTTCCTGCTACAAACAATAACACAACCGCACTTATTAGTACTGGCTCATCATTTGTTTGTAGACATATGAGTAATTTCTTATCTTTGCTTAGTACTTATCAATACAATAGTTTAAAAAATTATAAGGGGCGTATTCTGGATCTACTAATATCCAATAGCGAGTGCGCGACTTATGCACCTCCATGTAATTTGTTACCTCCCGATATAAATCATCCACCCTTTTGCGCCGATATAAGATATAAAACGACGTTACGGACAATCAATCCTGTAAAAATTGTCAAGTATAACTATTATAAAGCTAATTATGAACTCATAAACAAAGAATTGGCCGATATAGATTGGACTAATCGTTTGCAGGGGTTGTCATCGGAGGATTGTCTGAATACTTTTTACGATGTTATTTTCAATGTTATAAGAACTTATACGCCCTTTTCTAACCCACGTTCATCTAAATTCCCTGTGTGGTTCTCTAAATCACTAATACGCATTTTCAAAAACAAGAACAAAGCCTGGGTGAAATGGAAAACGTATAACAACATTTCGGATTATGAACAATTTTCACTTCTACGGCATAGATTTCAGGTCTTATGCAAGTCAAATTACGCTGACTACCTGAATTCTGTTGAGGACAATGTTAAAAAGAACGTAAAATACCTATGGAGCTATGTCAATAATCGTAAGCGTAATGTCGGTATTCCTTCCTCTATGATTTTTAATAATCGGACATCCAGTGATCCGGATGAGATTTGCAATATGTTCATGGACTACTTTCAATCGGTTTATGAACCCTCAAACCTAAATTTGAACGAATGGCTACCCCCTGAAGAGAGTAGTGACAAATGCACTCATATTACTAGCATTACATTTAGCGAGCATCAGGTCTTGAGGTCATTACAAGCTTTAGATTCCACTAAAGGTCCTGGGCCGGATCAACTACCCCCTTATTTCCTCAAAAAGACTGCTAAGAGAATATACAGACCCCTGCAAATTATATTTAATAGGTTTATATCAGAGGGCACCTTCCCTGAACAATTTAAAAGGGCTAATATAACTCCTGTATATAAATCAGGGCCCAAACAAGAAGTCAAAAATTATCGCCCCATATCTATTTTGTCTGCTTTGTCGAAGCTTTTTGAAAGGCTCGTTTATCAGGAAATACATAAGATAATCTACAGAATTATAATAGAGCAACAACATGGATTTGTTAAAAGTAAATCTACAACTACAAATCTATTAATATTTACCGACTTTCTCTTTAACAATATGGATCAACAAGTACAAGTAGACGCAGTATACACAGACTTTCAAAAAGCGTTCGACAAAGTAGACCACAATTTGCTTCTTACCAAAATTGCATTCAACGGCATACGAGGAGATTTGCTTCGCTGGTTTGCTTCATATGTTAGTAATAGATCACAAAGGGTTTTTATCAAGGGTTTCCACTCGGCGACTACTGTCGTAACATCTGGCGTACCCCAGGGCTCAATTTTAGGGCCTCTTTTATTCATTTTGTTCATAAATGATATTGGAAATTGTTTCAGACACTCAAAATTTTTACTCTATGCTGACGACCTAAAAATCTTTAAAGCTATAAGAAAACCTGCAGATTGTTGTCAGTTACAAGAAGACTTAAATCGATTCTCTGAATACTGTGTTCATAACAAACTTTACCTTAGTATTTCGAAATGTTTAACGATATCATTCACAAAAAATAAAAACGTTTTAAATCACAATTATAATCTAAACAATGTAACTCTTTTGAAAGCTCCATCCGTACGAGACCTAGGGGCACTGCTAGATAACAAACTTCACCTTGATCAACATATTGATAACATCACCAAAAAGGCTTATCGTATGTACGGGTTCGTTATGAGATCAGCTACTGAATTTAAACGCGCAACCACTTATTCTCATCTCTATAAAGCACTAGTTAGATCTCAACTCGAATATGCAGTGGTGGTGTGGAACCCTTTTTATAATAAATACGTTGAGATGCTAGAAAAAGTGCAGCGCAAATTTCTTAGATCGATGCACTATAGGTGCTGCCACAATTTCCCAACCTATAATAATCTACTTAATAAATACAATCTAATGAGCCTGAAGTCTAGACGTTTATATTTAGAAATTATGTTTCTTTTCGACGTATGCAATAACAGGTATAACTGCTCTGAGATTAATAAGAAAATATGCTACTGTGTCCCAAGAACTGTTATTAGACGAGAGGTGCGCGCACGTCCTCTTTTTGCTGTGTCCCATTGCCGCACCAATGCTGGTTTGCGGGCGCCTCTACGTCGCTTGTGCAAAAACTACAATGACTTTTGTTCAGAAACTACAGAATTAGATTTATTCTCAGTATCAGCAAATAGATTTCGTTCTGCTTTGTTAAATAAACTTAAGGATTCCGATGTTATTTGAATAGTCTTATAGCCTTACTCGCATAGATTGTTCATTAGTATAGTTATATTAATTGTATATGCTGTGGATAACGGTGTGAGTTTCACATTTATATAATATCTTTGTTTATATTATTTGTGCAGATATAATGTGTTACTGTTTGTTTGTCCCAAATAAATAAATAAATAAATAAATAAAGTATCTATTGTCGCGAAAGAAAGAGGAGAAGAATTATACAAGCGGACCCCCGACACAACGATCCTTGGATTAAAATATTACTTCTTTTATTAAACCTAAAGGGTCAATACATATTATTTTGTTACTTTTTACAGGATACCGCTTTTGCGTGGGGGGTTTGTTATTTTTTTTCTGTTTAATTTGTATTATCATTAAGTAGCTATTAATATAATACTAACAGATGCCGATTGGTTAGAACATCAGTTCCAAAATTAAAGGTTTACAAAACGAAACGTTTTACAAAATAAGACTTTCTAAATAAAAATGCTTGATTTGCTACTAAAAATGTAAAAATCGGTACGTGTGTACCTACGTTTTTTGAAGAGTTCTTTCCATTTTTCAAGGTTCCCTCATGAAAATGACAGAGTACTGAGGTAACAAACACTAAAAAACAAACATAAAAAAATAAATGAATTGGTCAAACAATCATTAAATTTGCTAAAAGACTTTATTTACTATTTAATTCAGTTTTTATTTTATGATAAATACATATTGATATAAAAAATACAAACGAATTGATAACCTCCTCCAGTTTTTGAAGTCGGTTATTAATAATGTGATGTCATACAATGATTTTTCACCAGCTGCGCCCCGCGGTTTCTCACGCGTAAACCAGGAGCAGTCAAAAGTAGCCTATGTGTTAATCCAGGATATAAGCTACCTACATACTAAATTTCATCCAAATCTGGTCCGCCGTTTGAGCGTGAAGAAGACACACTCACTCAGAAACTTTTGCCTTTATAATATTAGTGTGGAAACTTCAAAATCGCATACAAAAGTAGGCGCATTCATTTTTTTTGCGGGTTGATTATCATGAGCCAACCCGCAGACAATTAATAGCAATGTCCTAATAAAATAGCTATTGTACTAATTTAGCCCTACCACTTTTTTAAAATGGGTCAAATGTAATTATTTGCTACCATATAAAACAAACCTTCGCTCGCATAAGAAATATAAATTATTATTCTGCAACTCTATCTTTCAATTTTTACTGTGTTCTGAGCATTGAAATGTCATACCAAGAACTACGTCTAGTTCCAAAATAGAGTAAAGACGAAATTGTGAACAAAACGTTTTTAACCGTATTTTCTAGGTCTTAAGTTTCATTTTAGAATAAATATTTTTGTACTTATTATTAAAAATGGCTTTTATTTTTAAGTGACATTTTAAATTTATTCCTTTTTCTTTTCTCCGATGACAGAAGGACTTAGGCATAAATATTTTGCAATTGTAATTAAGCTTTATGCTTGAGTGTCAAGGTTTATAATGAACTGAACTTGATAATATTATAAAACTTTTTTCAATATTTCGTAGTAAGAAATGTAATTGTTTATGTGTGTGTAAACGTGGACACTTTAGCGACGCATTTTTGTTCCTGATCCTGTATCTAGTGCTATTATTGATCGAAGCTAGTAGCGCTGAATCTTTTGAACCTTCAACTAAAAGCTTCAGTGCTTCTAGAGTAATATTTCTTCGAGTAGTTTCTTAATATGAAGGACTAAAAGCAACTGTTCAACTTGGCCTTAATTTTGTCACTAATTTAATGATATTTTTGTACATAATTAAAATAATATCAGTCAATTAAGAATCGACTTTATTGATTTTTGTCCAAATGACGTATTTACCCGACTGCGCCACTCATAGGAAAGAGAGTAATGTGTTTATCGGACTTGTAGGTATGTTTGCTCCTTTGTGGCGCTTTAGAGACCAAACTCATGAGTTTATTTTGAGGAGTCTTAAGTCAATCAACTTTTCTTGAATTGATCTTGCGAAAAAAGGGGTTTGAGTCTAGAGAATTAATTTATTCCTTTTCAGGCCGCCAAGCCGAATTTAAGGCGGAGGCTCTCGCCGCAAAGAAACGGAACGACAAGTTCTTGGCTCATGGGTTCCTGAGGGTGGCCAAGCAGTTCGACACCGTGGTGCAAGCTCACAAAGCGGGCCAGGCCATGAACATGGACGAGTTGCCCACTGTCGCTGTCATCACTGCCGCTCTAGAGTCTGACCGGGTTCAGCAAGACGGTGTACAGCGGTCTGCTGGTCCGTGAGAGATATTGCTTTTATAAGAAAGAAAGAAGGAAAGAAAGATAGAAAAAACCTTCACGTTTTTTCTGATGCAATTAACAGTGAAAAAATCGAAATTCTTGTCGAGTCAAGAGAGTTTTCAATTGAAAATTAAATAAGTCACTTTTTTCATTTAACATCTCATTATTTTGGACAGAAATTAAAATTTTATACAGTTTAAAGTAAAAATAACGTTAGGTAAAACTTGCAAATTAGGAAAATCATCCGTGTTTATGTTTCTTTCTTTCTTTGGAATTTTTTTCTGCACAAATACGGGGCTGTAACAGTTTATATTATTTTACTATTTAGCACCAGCAACACCCGTAGAAGAAACCACCGGTGGTGGGGGTCTAATAACCGCTAGTACCTTGGAAGAGGGTCTTCAGCAAAGACTTGAAGCTTTTAAAGTAAGTAGTTATAATCTAATATAATTATTTAATTCTCGTGTCACATTGTTTTTACAAAATTCCTCCCAAACGGCTTGACCTAATCTTTTGAAATGTTGTATTCAAAGGTCTGAGAATAGGACGTAAAGTATTTTATATTTAATACATTTTCTCATTGTCACAGCTTATGTAGCCTTTGAACTTTTAATATTTAATTGATTTTGGGTAAGGTCTAAGTTCTTTATCTAAAACTTTATTCTGTCTTCTAGCATCTTAGTGTGTCGATGCCAAACATAGGCGATAAAAATATGTATAGCTAGAATTTTCCATCGTGGTAAAGTATTAGCTAATCGACAGAAGTCGATTGCCCAGGGTCCGCTGGACGTAACAGTTTCAAGTAATAGGGGGCGTGCCATAGCCAACAATCGAGCTCAAATCCGGACTCCGGACTGCTACTGAAAAATTCCAGATGAAAAAACTCAATAACGCTTCGCTGAACCTTGAGATCGAACCAAGATCAACATGCGACCACTAGACTAATGAGGCACTTAAAACCGAGGATACGATATTTTAATTATAAACTACTACATTACAGAAACAAGAAGCAAAAGCTAAAGAAGAAGGAAACTCCTCAAAAGCACGTCGCATGAACCGTATAATAAAGCAGTATGCTGACGCCATTAAACGTCACAACGCGGGACAGCCGATTGCAGTGGATGAGCTACCCACGCCTGCGGGATACGGACCTCTTCCTACTGGAGCTACGGGAGTGAGTATTGTTACAGGCCATGTATACAGGGTGTAACGGAAAGGGTATATACATACGAAGGGCACGGATTCTCTTGGTGAAAAGAAACGACATGGCAACGTTTTTACATATACATACATACATAATTGTAAAGTTGAGCCCGCCCGCGCCGTCGCGCCTTCGTCGCAGAACCCGAGATATATGAACCTTGCCGGACAGGATTATGACCCTCATAGTCCGGTGACACGTTTGTTATGATTTTGCATTTAATAAACTGTCGATATTAAATAATATCGTGAAGTTTCAAAGTTACTAGTTGGGAGCTGAAATTTTGAGGAAAGACTCGTTATTAAATACTCTATTCACCCTGTTTGTATGTATATACCCTTTCCGTTACACCCTGTATTAATAACTTGTCTGACGTAATTAAACATAACACGGGACAGCCGATAGCAGTAAGCAGTGGATGAGTTACCCACACCGGCGGGATACGGACCTCTTCAAACTGTCGTATTACTTATTCTTTAATGAATTATTTATAAAAAAGGTAAGTAATAATCACAATTTAAAATTTAATAGAAGAAAAAGAGGTAAAAAATCCAAAAAGGTTATAAAAACACAATCCTACCTATATTACGATCTACTGTAAAGTTCACTGACACACACAAAACAAGCTTCAAGATAGGTAGGCGAAAGTCGAGGAGCACAGCTCCCAGGACCAGTTAATCCCGGAGCTACAAAAGTGACTATTGTTACAGGCTGCAGTATAGATTAATATAACTAATAATGATCGCCTGGTGGTTAAAATTCGACTGATTTAGTGTTCTGATTGAGCTACGTCCTCATGAATGTGTTTCGATATTTTTATGAAATGTGTTGCAGAAAACCGGGTAAGCGCGCGCTATTTGATTTTACCAATAAACGCGCGCGGTGTCGTAGAGATGGCTGTACGATGGCGCCAACTCAGTTTTTTAATAGAATGCTGAATGTTTTTTCAGTCGAGTGCGGCCCCCTCTCCCTCCTCCTCGTCCCGCTCCGCCCCTCCCGCGCCCCCCTCCGCCGAGCCCTCCCCGGGCTCGGGTCAGGCGGCGCGGCGGGACCAGGTGC
Source organism: Euplexia lucipara (assembly GCA_921972225.1). Taxonomy (NCBI): domain Eukaryota; kingdom Metazoa; phylum Arthropoda; class Insecta; order Lepidoptera; family Noctuidae; genus Euplexia; species Euplexia lucipara. The sequence continues at coordinate 3,728,257 of OV179146.1, read as the reverse complement.
TGGCTCTGCTACTGAAGAGACAACACCAGTTCAAAGAGGCTGCCATCTTTCATAAGAAGAAAGGTATGTTTAACGACTTTGTACGCCACGCCGCCGGTCACCGGTGAGCCACGAATAATTGAATTTCTATTGTGTCTAGTCTGGCAGTCAAAGTGTTAATAAAAATACAGTTTGAAAATAACTTTAAGAGCTTGTGGCTAAATAATGTCAACCGCCCAGGTTAAGCTACACTTTACGAGGTCGATCCATAGATGGATGATCGTTCACTACATATCTAGACACCCTCCGTGCCTTGGTAAGCACGTTAAGCCGTTGGTCCCGGCAGAAAGGCTCGGTAGATGATAACGGTTTGGGAATGTTTTAAAATTCAGTTGCGAGATATCACCCGTACAAATATTGACTAAAAGTAGTGAATAGAAAAAAAAATAGCAAAAAGGACCTCAAAGTTCAAAAGTGAAGGAAAGAAAGAAAGAAAAGAAAGAAAGAAAATACATTTAAGGCATGTGACGTCACTTCTAGTATATAAATGTACCAAGAAATTACTTTACGCAAATGATCATTTTTTACGTGACAAAAGAAAAAGTACATCATTCTCATTCAGTGGTATATTAACCCATTGAATGCCGAAGTTGGCTATACGGCCAAAGTTGGTTGCCACCATACATTTGTCTATTTACGGATATATACGTATATGGCATCAGCGAAAGACACAACATTCTCGAATGCTTCAAAATATATCACACAGATCCTAGATATATGTAGCCTGATTTTTTTAGTTCTTTTTTATGTATTAGTAGAGTCCCAAAATACATCTTACGAGTATTACAAAAGGCTGATTAGAAGTTACGATTATGATAAATATTTCTGAATTACTCAAAAAAACTGATTTCGTTTTGTTCGGAAAAATAATTATGTAAGTTTTAAGTTTTTTTATTTTTTTTTTGTGTTTGCGCTAATAATCAGCAAATGCCAAGTCGTTATTTGATTTTCAGACCAAAAATTGAGGTTCTAAATTACAAAAATAAGTATTACTATTAGGTCTAAAATTACCAAAAAAGGCTTTGAATTTTTGTGTTTTTTTCTTACTTATAGTTAATAAAGTTACTCTTTTTTTAAACCTTGTTTTATTAGAGATGCCATCCTATATAAAAATACCTTATTGGTGAGGCCAGCTACTGTAGATTCTATTGAAACTCGTATAGAAGTCCTACGTATCTATCCGTAGTCGGCGTCCTGCATAGAAACCAAGTACGGATATATCCGTAGTCGGCATTCAATGTGTTAATGTTATCTTACTATTCCAGGTGAAACAGATACAGCTATCCAAATGCTTCGGAATGCGAAACGCTTCGACACACTGATAGAGGCGGCGCGCGCAGGACAAACTATTGACATGAGCAAAGTGCCCTCCCCGCCCCGCCCGGCCAAAGCGAAACCGTAAGTAGTTTAAGAAATTATTAATAACTAGCAGACGTCACGCAGTTTCACCCGCGTAGTTTCCGTTCCCGTGGGAATACGGGGATAAAAAGTAGCCTATGTCCACCGGGAATAGTGTAGCTTTCCACCAGTACAATATTTTTTAAAATTGGATCATTAGTTCCGAAGATTACCCCCTACATACAAACTTACAAACATACAAACTTACAAATTTTACCTCTTTCTAATATTAAAGTATTATTATTATTATTATTAGTATAGATATAAAATATGAAAATAGGGTTTAGACTTATAGAATGGGAAGTCGGCGCACTGCGAACATCAAGAGTGAAGCCACAAAACCGTGCTCCTACAAGAAAAGTACACACGCACATACCTACACTAAAACCGTGCTCATCGTTCTTAGTACGTCGCGAGTCGAGCAGTGACATTAAGTGTGAAGGTGGTCATGATATGATTTATAATTTCCCCATTCGATTTGACATAAAAAAAGAGTTTTTTACTTCGAGATAAATATTTCTGTTTTCTTTTTAATTATATGTAACACTAGCAGACGTCACGCGGTTTTATCCGTGTAGTTCCCGTTCCCGTGGGAATTCAGGGATAAAAAGTCTATGTCACCCGGGTATAGTGTAGCTTCCCAACAGTGAAAGAATTTTTCAAATCGGTTCAGGAGTGGCGGAGCCTATTCAATGCAAACAAACAAACTTCAAATTTCAAATCCTTCCTCTTTTCCTATTATTAGTATTGACCATATAGACAATAGGGAATATGCATGTAATTTAAATATTTTTTTCCGAATCTTTAATGGCATAAAATATGAACTAAATCATTTTTTACTTTTTAATAGATTCATTCACTAAATATACATTCACTAATTATAGTTAGCATAAGTTATCGCCAATCCGCCTTCAGCAAGCGTGGTGATCAATGCTCTTGCCTTCTCTGTATGAGAAGAGGCCTTTGCCCTGCAGTGGGACTGTAACAGGCGGTATTATTATTATTATCTTTTAGTTTAAGTCCTATTCTAAGACCTTCTGAATGTACACACAAAATTTCATATCAAGCATTATTCAAGCCGTTTTTGAGGAGTTTTATACACGAGAACTTTATATGTTACATTAAATAATTTTCGACTGTTTCTTCACCACCAGATCTGACACCACACCAACAGAACCACCTGGAGACAGCTCCTCAATCGACGAACCCTCAGGATCCTCCAACGACGACTGGGTGGAAGTGGGACCAGTAGCAGGTGCATCAGCCAGCGATGATGGCTTCACGAGCCTCTTGAAACAGCTGGAATCTCAAGCTAACATGGCGAAGGAATACAAGAACCATTGTAAAACCATGGGCCACGTGGCTGAGGCTAAGATGTATGAGAAATTGTATGAGCGGGTCAAGGAAGATCTTGATGTTCTAAGGGTAGCTATGCTGTGAGTATTGTATTGTTTTGTATTGTATATTTGGCTGATGTCTGTAAAAACTCGTCGTAACGCGTAATTTGCGTAATCATAATTCATTTATTCGAATTGGGCTGAGAATCAAAACGTCTAATGTAATTTTGGCGTTCAAAACACCAAAATTACATTAGACAGTTCTCCAAAAAGCTAGCCCTTCGCCACCTCCTAGTGTTTTTTTTTACTTGCTCCTCCTACAAATATAATTATATTTTAGCCTATGTATACAAAAACTTGACAAATTACACACTTAAATCTTCCTCGAGAACCTCTCTATCGATTAGTGAGAACACCATGAAAATCGAAGCCGTAATTTTTAGGGTTCCGTAGTCAACTAGGAACCCTTATAGAGTCGCCATGTCTGTCTGTCCGTCCGTCCTCGCTTAATCTCTGTGACCGTTAGCACTAGAAAGCTGATATTTGGTACCAATATGTGTATCAATCACGCCGATAAAGTGGTAAAATAAAAATGGGAAAAAAAATGTTTTATTAGGGTAGCCCCCCTATATGTAAAGTGATTTTTTTTTAATTTCAACCCTAACTTGTGATATATTGTTGGAAAGGTATTAAAAAATGAATAGGGGTTTACTACAATCATTTTTTGATAAAGTCAATAAGTTCGGAAATAATCGCTCCAAAAGTAAAAAACAATGTTTCACCCCCCCCCCCCCCCCCCCTCTAACTTTTGAACCATAAGTTTAGAAAATATGAAAAAAATCTGAAAAGTAGAACTTTATAAGGACTTTCTAGGGAAATTATTTTGAACTTGGATGGAAACAGTTTTTGTACAAAAAAGACCAAAAAGTTGTACAAAATAATTTCTGGACTAAGTTTGTAGTATAATCGTATATGCAAGCATTTTTCTTAACTTAGTATGCATATTTTATTATCCTGCACGTATCTTTTTTCAAACAATAAAAGAATTATTAAAATCGGGACTCGCAATCCAAAATTACCACCATCTCTCCTATGTATTAATCCTGGTCTTCTATGTATTAATTAGTAACCCAATTCCCCGAGAGATGGTGCTGTAGGTACTTATTACATTGGGTCGGGTATTATCGAATTGTTCGGTTGGTCTCTCCTTGGACCATGCTAAGATAATTTAGAACAAAACTAAAATTCATTTTTTGAACACCATCATAATGTTAAGGTAAAAACCAGTTCATAAATGGTTCGATAGATGGCGTTGCGTAATGGCGTCATTTTAAAAAAAGTCGATGTTAAGATTTTCCGTGCTTTCATGACCTACCGTGGTAAAGTAAGTTGCACTTAAACATATTCGTCATTCAAGTTGCAGGAGCGCGAACATAATGGATACCAACCTTTATACTCATAAGTGGGAACACTTATTGTGACGGACGGGAAACTACGGAACCCTACACTGAGCGTTGCCCGACACGCTCTTGGCCGGTTTTTACGATCTACGTAACACTTAAAAACTTGAAAATTGGCGCTGAAACAGCATCCAATAATAAAATGTCTTAGTACGGTCAATTCCCTAGGGCTTTATTGAGTTTATCGCGAGCAGACAGACAGACACAGGCGGCGGAGTAGTTGGTATTATAATTAAATGTAGTGGTTACACATTTGTTTAAACTGATGATACTCATGAAGAGAGAGAACTAACTTAGGTACTCGCCAAAGCACCTCTTACAAGAGCTATCCGCACCATCAATAGTCTTCAAACTCAGATTGATGTGTTTACATGTTGTTTCAGTGAATTCGCAAAGGTGTTACTATTTGTAGTATGTTATAAGCAGTAGGATATTTAATTTAAACTTTATTGTAATTAAGTATTGTTGTAAGTAATGTACTTAGGTTTTGTTGTATTATCATTTTGATCAGTTTAAGTTCTTAGCTGTCGCATTAGGGTAAACCCTGTAATGATAGTTTAAGGTTTTTTTAAATAAATAAATGAAACACACGTAGTTAATGAATGAATAATTAAAACTTTACATTTCCAGCAACCACCGCGCCCTGCCCAGCTTCCACTACGTGATGCGTGAGTTTTCCGTCACACAATGCAATACCGACCTTGGCGTGAACGACTTAGAACTGACAATAGTGCGCGGCATCGCCTACAATGTAGCAAAGGATATTGATACTTACGTGAGATTCGAATTCCCGTTCCCTCAGGTTGGTACTCTTTATTAGATATTTTTATTTATTTCCTGGGTTCGATTGCCGGGTCGGGCGAAGGGTTATTGAGTCTTTGTATCTGGAATTTCTCAGAATCAGCTCGTAGTCTGGATTCGTGCCCGATTGATGGCAATAGGCTCGCCTCTGGCTAAACCGGACACTGTTATGCATGGTGTGTTACACGAAAATATTGAAAATATTTAGTTTTAATGTCTGGACTTAAAAAGAGACGATGATCCCTGAGTTTGTTTCGGCTTTTCTTCTCAGAATTAGTCAGTTAGGAAATGCCGACTTCAACTAGTTTTGAAGGAAAAAATGACGTGTAAAAGTGATTTCCATATCCTACTTGCATAATTTGACTGGCCTGTTGGTCTAGTAGTTAGTGACCCTGACTGCTATGCCGGAGGTCGTGGGTTCGATTCCCACCCAGGACAAATGTTTGTGTGATGAGCACGATCATTTGTTCTGTGTCTGGGTGTTATTTATCTATAATATGTATGTATTTAGAAATATATATATAAGTATGATTGTCAGCTATTTAGTACCCATAACACTAGCTCTGCTTAACTTGGGACTAGATGGCGTTGTGTAAGAGTTGTGGAATATTTATTATTTAAAATTAAATATTTTCATTTAATTTCCTCCTATAACATGGACTTAAACATAACTGGCGAAACGTGGGTGTACCTACCACTTCTGCCTTACACTTCAGGGATAACAAACGTGACATTATGTTTTAATTAGCTACTATCGTGACTACTTTTTAGTTATCGTCATCTGCCTAGCCTTTTCCCAACATAGTTGTGATCGGCTTCCAGTATAACCAGATGCACCTAATTACCAGTGTTTTACATGGAGCTACTGCCTGTCTGACATCCACAACCCAGTAACTGAGTATCACGATACCCCTTGGTTAAACTGGTTGTCACACTTTCGGGCTTCTGGCTACCCGTAACTACTGTCAAAGATTTACAAATGACAGCCGGGACCAACGTGCTTTCCGAGGTAGGGAGTGGTCTGAATATGTATTGAGTGGCCACCCATCCACCGACTAACCTTGTCAAGTAATATTATGCATGCTGTGGTCTCCTGTAAGTGATGGAGTACACCTACATAATACTTCGTCAATATTTTCTTTTTTCATGTATCTGTGTATATCCTTTGTTGGAGATTCTGAATTAAATAAACAAATGAAAAAAAGGGAATAAATAAATGAATGAATAAATACATGAATAAATAAATGAATGAATAAATGAATAAATAAATGAGTGAATAAATAAATACATGAATAAATAAATGATTAAAAAAATGGATTCATAAATAAAGCGTAGCTTAACCTTCGATGAACCCGTGCTGCTGTTATTATCTATCCACAAGCTCCTATCAAACTCAGCCATTACATGTTGCCAAACTTTGCTAGACTAATATCACAAATAATCTTGTTTTAAAAATATTAGTAATAAAAAAACGTACCTATTTTTTATATTTTTAAATGTTTTTTTTTGTATTTAAATATATAAAATATAATTTATAAGTTTATCAAGAAATAAAGGATGTAATAAAAATAATAATTATTTGATTACTTCAGGAAGCACCGATATCAGATCGAACTGAAGTAGTGAAAGATTCGAACAATCCTGAGTACAACGCCGTGTTCCCACTGGCTATTAACCGCAACCGAGCGTGTCTGCGGGTCTTCAAACGACACGGCATCAAGTTTGAGGTGTGGAACAAAGGGTAAGTTGGAAAAAGACCACAATTTTGATCGTTTTAGTGTTAAAATAGCATAGAAAATACCCTTTATTGTACACCATAAAAACTTACAATAGGCGGTCCTATCGCTAAAGTGATTCTTACAGGCCTTTAAATGGATTGGATAGTGAGGGAAAAAAGATATACAGACAGTTTGAGGTGTAGCTACTATTTAAATATACAGGGTGTAAAAAGACCGATCACATAGCCGATAAGTACATATTCTGTACATATAATTAAGTAACTTGAACCGAAGAATATGGCTGGGAAAATACTTTTTTTCCATATCTGAAAAATAAATCGATAATTTTGATAATGTTTGTTCGGAAGAAAGTTTAAGAAGGTACTAATGATACTTGAAAAACAATTTAAAAAAAAAACGAAGAAACAATGCACTTTGACCTTCAATGTCTCCAAAACCAGTGCATTCCCAGGTATGCCCTAGAAGAAGAAAACTATCCCAGTGATGGGTAGAATACGTAGTTTTCGTTTACGTTAAGGGTCTTTATACACCTTGTATATACCATACATAAGTATTTGAATAAATACATAAAAGTATAAATAAGAAATATTTCAGTACATACGTTTCGAAAAGTAACGAAGTGTGTCGTGTTAGGAGAGAGGTATAAAATTCGAGAGAGGATAATGTTTGAGCTAAAAAAACATACAAAATTCAATGAAAAGTTTTCGTAATGCTCAAGTAAAGCTTTCTTTCCATACACTTTTACTTGGTGTGGTAAGTGTCCAAACTGATATCAGAATTTTAATGCCACTCATGGGCCTCTGATTTAACTTAATTTATCTCTCAGGCATGGCCGGTTAACTCAGTATTTTAGAACACACATAGAGTAGACAGAGTAATATAGAGTTTAGCAGGCCTAGCCATATTACAAAGTCTATTTCTATTCTATTTCTATTATAGAAAGAAAATGGCGTATATGGAATCAGCTGTTTGTCAACTGTCAAGTGTATTTCATTTTGAGCCATATTACAAATTCTACTCGTTAACATTAGACAGTTGACAAACAGCTATTATTTTGTCGCCTTATCGATTACGATAATAGAAATAGAATTTGTAGTATGGCTAGGCCTGCAGTTTATGATTCTGGACCTCCCAGCATCGAATGTTTTCGCCCGACTTTTTCTAATTAATATTTTAGTATTTTTTAATCCTGTTGTTTATTTTTTTCTCTCTCTCCATATGCATCTATTAATTTAAATAGAAAATTCACAAATGTATTTAAGACCCATTTTCTGGAACTAAAATATTTGGAATATACTTAATAAATTTAATAAATTGTTAAAAGCGCGTTCAGTTCTGTGATTGATTGACCTGTATACAATTTGGCACGTCAACAATTCGTCTCTAGAAACTGGGTGTAAGTCATGCATTATATTCTTTTTTGTATCATGACTTCTTTCTGGGTTCTTAACATGTTATATAATAGGCTAGACCACTGGATTTTAGTTTTACGCCCGAATACTGAAACGCCTCTCAAATATTTGACGGCTACTTAAACGTTTGAGAAGCTCTCATAGTCGAAATTCATATTCTCATATGTCATTTAAAAGCATTGATTAAATTTAACAGGATCTCAAATTAAGTTGTACTTAAACTCAACTCTGTATAAAATCCGTATAGTGGAACGCCACTTAGCGCTTTTTAACTGTCACATCAACTGTCAAATCGAGTTAAGTAGGTGTTATATAACTAAATTATTTGGTAAATGAGAACGTGCTGAGAACAATTTTAAGGACTGCATATTTAAGTATGGTTTTTCGAATTGCTTGAGTGGTGTTTGTGTATACCATTTAAATTTGAGGGATGCTTAAATTTAAGTAGCTTTTAGATGAGTAGGAGATTTGAGTAGCGTTTCAGTATTCGGCTGTTAGTCCCTCATCTAGATTGCTAGAAAGTATGAGGCTCATTTTTTTTTTTTCATTTTTTCATTCATTACAATATAAACGGCGACACATCGACTCAAAATGTCGCATGACGTTACGATTTCATACAGTTTATACTGAATAATGACGTTACCAGCCCATCTCTTTAATGTTAATGTGATAAGTCTTAGTTTTCCATCAATTACAAAGCAAAAAAAATCTTTATTATCTTGAGGGACTAAATAGAAAATTGAAATTCATACACAGTCGTCATGCCCATACTTGTTGGTGGCGTTATTAACGCAAAAAAACTTTTCTATTTCTTCTTTCAAAATGCTTGTGTTGGGGAATTCGATATCTCTTTCCATTCTTAAGCATGTTTTTCATGGCATTTTCCATACATGTTACTTGTTTCTATAAAGTAGATTTCGGTATTCATGCCAGCACGGGATTTCTTTCGTAACTCAAGGTTAGTGATGTGCCAGATATCCGTATCAATATCTGTATCGATATCTACGAATGTTAGAGGGAGAACAAAGATCTATAATTTGAAACGGGACTTGTTAATGAAATTCTAAATATAACTAGAATACAGACAAACTTAATATGTGCAACCCCAACTTTAAACAAAACTAAAAAAAATGCGCAATGCATGTAGATTTATGTCGTGTTACAGACACAAAACGTCAACTAAGATCACGCCTACCGACACTCAAATCAAATTTATTTGTGACACATACCTAGTTATTGTGTTTTAGTACATGGTAACAACACATAACGTCACGCCTGTGATCCCCGAAGGGCTAGGCAGAGGTGTACATGGTAGTATACCCACATTTCGCCAGTTATGTTTAAGTCCCATGTAATAGGGGGCGAGCCTATTGCCATCAATCGGGCACAAATCCAGACTCCGGGCTGCTACTGAGAAATCCCAGATGGGAAAACTCAATAACACTTTGCCCGACCCGGGGATCGAACCCGGGACCTCATGCTCAGCAGTCGCGCTTGCGACCACTAGACCAACGAGGCAGTCATGGAGTACGAGTAGTGTTGAGTCGAGGTAGTACATGGTGTTAAATATAAAAGGTCCCACTATGCTTACTGAGTAAAAAACTTGAGTTTCGTATCTATATTAGCAGATCTAGACTAGACTAATTAACACTATTCATATCTGTATCTTCGGATATACATTTATAATGATCCGGCACATCACTACTCAAGATTCCATTACTTGGGTCCCCATACTTATTAACTCATTTTGTTACCTGTAAATCTATTTTTTCTTTGTAAAGTTAATATTAATATCAAATATCAGGTCAATGATTTTGGATTTTATTAACATAATTCGTTACTTCCTGAATATTTATGAAGCTTGATTAACAATATTGGGAAACTAACTATCACTTATTATGGAATTTTCTTTTTTGTTTTTTTGTACATAAAGGCGTTATTTGGACACACTTTTGTATGTAACTTCGAGATATTTATAAATTGGCAATGTGACATCCCTTGTGTTAACATCATTATAATCATATCTTCATTTAATAAGTTACAAGACTTAATCGTGTTTGTAACAATATCACACCCGGTTAAAAGTAAAGAGGTTCGTGTGTTTCACATAAGTCTTTATGTACAAGATTTTATATATATTTTGGCTGCCATACTATGAAAAATTAAACTTAATTATTTTAATTAGTACGTTTAGAACTTCGGTTATGATTACCCATTTTTCAATTCAATTGAGTCAATTGACATAAAGTCCATAATGCTTTGACCAAGAACTCGCTTCTATACCTTTCCGCAGCAATGTGAACAGAGTCTGTTGAATTTAGTAACGTACAAAGCATAGATATAATAAAGAAGGAGATATGCCCGTTAGACGAAAATGTATCGTAACCATGTGTCTCCACTTTGCCCCTACCACACGGCAACTACTACACATGCAGTTCAGTAAAAGCAATAGATACGCAGTCGCGCACACACCCGCATTTCTTAAAACAGAACGTACTACACAATCAATTATAAACCTTATGCTATCAAACACAGCGTGTATTTACCATGCACCATACAACTTACGCACACAAAAACAACGGTCGCTATCACTTCGTCACATGAAGCAGCGGCCGTACTACGCGATGCATCCGCTCAATGAAGTATCGTTGTGTGATTTTTACATTGCTCGTCCAGCCACTTAGCGACAAACTTAGGTAGTGGTTACGGAGCAATGTATTTATTGCAACAATAGTAAAGTCGCTGTGATATTTGAAAACAAAAATAACATAGTAAAAGCAAGAAATATATTACGTTTTGTTGTTTTGCATGATTAGATAGACAAATATAGTAAAATACGTGTACTTACATGTGATAAGAAATTCCGTGATTTACATAGTTTTGATTTGTGCTTCGGATTTTACAAAAAAACACTGAACAACACGGCATTGCTATAAAATGTCACAATCGCGGTCGAAAGCACACAAGTTCGCGCAGACGGCTTACGACGTGATCAATTTTAGCATGTCGCGGAGACACCGACACGCCCCCATGCCACTTCTCCTATTATTTAGATTTCTATGGTACAAAGTAAATAAAATCTACTAGCTGCGGGTACAATTCACTTCACATTTGGTATAATTCTCAGGAATAATCGTATTCTAGTTTTAGCTTGCTCGTATAGTAACCCTCTGGTCTTAAAGGGTTACTATGAATGAGCGTGCCGAAAGCGCGTGTGCTAACTGTACTCTTATTAATAAATAAGAGTAAAGATATGTCCAATTTAAAACTTGAAAAAATGGTTGGATAATCTGAAGAGTGTACTTGTAATGCGCGTTAATAATATGTGGGTATAAAAAGATTTGGGTAGCCCTCCACAAGCTAGACCGATGATCTAGTAAGGATCGCAGGAAGCAGGCAGCGCTAGACTGATCGTTGTGTAAATCTTTAGGGCAGGTCTTTATCCTTTATTGTGCCCTATAGTGTGGATAAGCGCGCATCATAATAAACCCAGTCAGTTATCCAGCCCGGGGTTTAATTAACGTCCCACAGTGGACAAATCTTAGCTACAATAATGATGAAGTGTATAAGAAAAAATGGGTCATCATAACAAGGTTCCTTTTAGCTTTATTACTGACTTCAATAGCCTTTGGCAGCCAAAAATCTACCCTGTCTCCTACCTAGCCTCGCATGTGTGTGTAGCGTGTAACGTGTAGCGTGTAGCGTGTAGCGGGTAGCGTGTAGCGTGTTGTGCGTGGTGGCGCAGGTGCGGCGGCTGCGCTGAGAGCATGCTCTGTTGCAGCGGCTGGTTCCGGAGCGACACGCTGCTCGGCACCGCCAACGTCAAGCTGGCGCCGCTGCAGGAGGAAGTCACCCTGCACGACTCCTTCCAAGTAAGTTTAGCGCGTCGAAGGGCACTTTTACCATGAGTTCTATACAAAGTCCGTACTAATAATAATAATAATTTTACGCAGGGCAGCTTGTGGCGAGCTGTTGGGCAGTAGCGACCCCACGGACCTGATCTCCCCATAAATTCTTTCCTCTTTATAATTTAGTTACAAATAGAATAAAAAAACTTGAGAGGTGTCAAGGGACACCGGGTGAAACGAAGTTCCCTTCGATTGATTAGTGAAGGAATTGTAAAATTCCTTCAAGGTAAATCGAAAGGAACCTCGTTCCATCCGGGCGTCTTCGTTAAAACTTTTAGTCCCAATATTCTCTCTCTCCCCCCCCTCCCCCTCCCTAGACGACTATTTTTAATAGTTTGTGGATTTCGCAAAAAAAATGGTAAAAGAGCACAAGCTGTGTTTTAAACTTTTTTTTTTTTTTCAAATAAAAAATACCACTTTTAAGACCAAAATTTCAAATAAATCATAATGTTCCTTTAAGTACTAATAATGTTAATGCAACAAACATCACCATAATAATAAAAAAAATCACAAAAACATAGTTACCTATATTAAAAACTTTCTTATCGTATTCACAGCTATACGACGGCCGCCGGACCGTAGGAGGCTCGCTGGAGATCAAGATGCGTGTGCGCACACCATTGTTACAACAACAAGTAAAGACTACCAAACATCGCTGGATTGTCCTGGATGATGTCGCAACATTTTAAGTTTTAAGATCTAGCTTAAAGTACTGAAAAAATCTAGATTTGTTTGCAAAAGCTTTTCAGACGCGTTCGTTTCGACAAATAATAAATTTGTAGTAGGCAACGCCTAGGCATTTCGTAACCAAGAAGGGTAGTTTTCGATGTCGGAGTGTACAGACCCCAGCACATCAAGTTACTCCAACGTGTCAAATTTCTCTGATCGTTTTTTAACTTTATGGCAAACAGAATAAGGTTCATATTTAATTGGGGAAATTTGACACATTGGGATAACTTGATGTGCTGGCGTCTGTACAGTGTACGTACAACTCCTGGTAATATATTGACCTTGAATTTTAACCTTGACAATTCAAGGTCAAAGCCGTGTAAAGTTTCAACAAAATTTATTAATTAGTTCTTGCGAGAAAGAGCAACTAACATCAATTTATCAACTGAACCCTAAACAGAGCTTATGTAAGTAGTTTTTATACAGACGGATAGCATTGCAACTGTTAGCCGTAGCTGCTCACCACCCCAAGTGTAGCGACATCTATCTCGCTACATACGAACTAACAAGTTCTGACATCCTACATCGCGATCTTAAAGTTATCCGCGCGATTGAATGCTATATTGTCTTCAGTATAAAGCATCAGAAGTTGAATTCTACTAAGGCTCCAAAGACCGGCGCAGAGCTAGCCGAGCACAGTTGTCACTGCTAAACAAATGTCATCCTTGTATTGGCTGGAATAAAGTTGCAAATAAAAAGTGACAATCGCACTGAGTTGTGACCGTGAATAATCAGTGTAAAGCGTACAAGCCTACAGTTGCATTGCTTTCCGTTACCAAATACTGTAAGAGCTTAGTGCAGAGGCACATCAAGCTACCACAATCTGTCAAATTTCTTTGTTAGTTTTCAACTTTATAACAAAGGAATAAGGTTCATGTTCGGTTGGGAAAAGTCAACTTTTAAATACTATAACATCATTCTGATCCCCTAGCACAAAATCTTGACATAAGCTTAACGCCAATTCGAACGATTTTGAAGTAAAGAAAACAGATAAAAAAATAAATGACATATTAGGAACAATTCAATTCAATTAAAAAAAAAAACCAAAAGATTCGATAAAAATCGAATCGAATCGTTTCCAGAAAAGCTCGTTCAATGATAATATTTATTAATATCGTGTGGTGTTACAAGTCTGTTACCCGCTTTCTTTTTGATGTTGTCAGTGTTGCCACCACGTTTTTCGATTTTGATATAAGAATTTGATCTGTAAAAAAAGTGATGTCTATGTAAGTGTAATTAATATTTATATTGTAATATCAGATAATATTAAACGTTATATGGGACTGCGTAATCTAGTGATCACAAACGCTACAGTTGTGCATTTGGGCCTCGATTCTATTCCTGGGTCGCGGAAAGTTTTGTCAGATTTTTTTCAACTTAAAAATTGCTCATAAGTCTAATTTATAGCCCGCCTTCAATATAATAGGCATCATGGCGGGCGTACTAAAGGTACAGAGGCCAGCACATCAAGCTACCCTAATGTGTCAAATTTCTTTGACAGTTCAACTTTATTACAAACGAAATAAGGTTAATTTTCAGTTGGGGAAATTTTACAGTTTGGGGTGGATTGATCTTCTGGCGTCTGTACATCTCTGCCTGAGCCTTCGGGTAGTACAGGCGCGATGTTGTAGTTACCCGACTATCTAGTCAGGTAACTACAAGTTACAACTGTTTTAAAAGAATTCTGTTTCGGTAATATTGTAGTGCAAATAATTACGAGTAAAGAAACAGTGGTACTCCGGGAGTGCTAAAAACGTAAATTTACTTATAAACAAAGGTGTTGGTTACGGTAACGGTAACAGTGGCTAGTTTTTTCTTATCTTAAGAATACCCAACGCGCCTAAAGAAGCTTCAACTTAAATAAAAAACATTGAAATTATGCTCATTTATATCTTAGTCCAACAATATCCAAAACAAAAGACAGGTCAATATATATCTATCTTTACAAATACATACAATTGAATCAAAATGTATGTAGGTATGCTTGTATGTGCATAACTTAAAAACGACTGCACCAAATTAGATAATTCTTTTTTTTTTGTTGTGTTGGACTGTGGGCAGTTTGCCAGTAGGTGGCGCTGCAGTCGGGTTTGAAACCCAACGTTTAAGCAGGACACGACGTCCGTCGGGTAAGCTAGTATTAATAAAAAATGGCGTCCAAAAGCTTTTCAGCCAGAAGGAATGTTATGATACGATTTGCGGTGAGAGGATTGTTAAATGTAATATGAATTTTACTGTATTTTGTAATTTTTACATATTACTTGAGAGAAAATAAATCGAGCCATTTTTTTTACTTTAGGTATAGTGGCCAATATTTTCGATAAAATGGAACATATTAATTTAAAACTTATATAGTCAAAAAGGTTATTTAATAACCTTTTAGGCCATATCAGGTTCAAATCGATACGCTTTATGATATTAAAAATAATAGGTAACCATAATGCATGAAAAAATCAAGTGGCTAGATTTATTTGGGCCCAAGTGTATTTATGCTTTAAGTGGCTATACGCATGATAAGTTACTGCTTATTTGTACTGAAGACGATTTATTTAATGTAACATTTACGTCACATATTTTAAATGTAAGAAAATCTCATTTGTAACTCACGTACATTCATTTGTTTAAATGTCAAGAAAAATACAAATAATGCTATATTTATGCTCGGTATCGTCACAAGTAATTGATGTACAGTTAGTAAATGATTTTAAACACTATGCTGTAGTGAAAAAGGATCAAAATGCTCGTGCAGTTCCCCTTGAACTGTCTACAAAGTTTTTAAAACACCTTGTATGTAATTACAGGATGTATCTTTTATCTACCGTGTCTACCTGAAGAAGATTTTTAAAGTTACATTATCAGCATTTTTTTTTAAATGTATCTTATTCACTGTCTATAAGACAATTTAGCTGTACAAGCGAAGCAGTGGGTGCAGCTAAGCTAATATGTGACTATTTAATAAATATAGTCCATTAATGTTGTAAAATATAATTGTAAATTATAAATTATAAATATAATGTTGTATGTTAATAAATGTAATTATTAAAGATCTGGTTGATCGTTTTTTTTTGTATGTTTTCGAATTTCTTATCTTCCTTTCCTCTTTCATTCGTTTTTTTCAGACTCGCCATTGTGACCGTTTTGGTGGCTGCAAACTACATCGTGCCTGCGTTGTGTTTGCTTCGTGACTACTTAGTTATTGCAATAACGTTACAGCCACGATGATGCTAGAATAGAATGATTAGTGACATCGTTTTGACTTCAACGCAATAGCAGTGCCTTCTTCGTGGCTGCAAACTGACTGCAGCGTTACTTCAAGTCCTCATTGTGCACTTTAAATTCACTTGGAGTTAAAGCTAAAGATTAGTAACTTAACCAATTAATAGTTACATTACTGGATCTGTGTGGATCTACGCTATCTACTATGCAAGCATATTTTTATTTTCAATCGCAGAACATCGGAATCGCTCGTTTTTTTCTTATTAAGTAGATGCTCGTCTATCATTGATTGATGATTAATTAAAACTGAACTAAGCGCCTGCGCGGCGGTACTGTCATCGCCTACTATCATCACTGGGTGCTAAAATGTAACGTAGAAAAAACGGAGCGTGCTATGTTTACTCGCAAGAGAAAATACCGCAGAATTGCATAAACAACAAGGTAATCTATATATATAAAAGAAAGTCGTGTTAGTTACTTCGCTTATAACTCAAGAACGGCTGAACTGATTTAGCTGAAAATTGGCAGGGAGGTAGTTTAGAGCCAGGAGAAGGACATAGGACTTTTTATCCCGTTCGACATCATAAAAATAAATATCAAGAATATCGGTTGTCTCAAACATTTTTCAAACGCAGCGCCATCTTGGATGACATGACAGGAGTCAAACTTCCCAGTTCATTATCAGGTGACAATTTGAAATTGACAAGTCTTAAGCTAAACCCAAGAAGGTAAGGTTGTCAATTTATAATACGCACCTACGTTCTGAAATTTATTTTGTTACTAAACTTAGAGGTTTTATGTAGCCAAAAGTCTTATATTTCAGAAATCAATTTACGTAACTAGCAATGATGACAGAGACAAACTTTAACAATTCTTTGCAAATAGAACTTATTTTACTGTTAGGACTTTAATTAAAGTAGACCGGGAAAACTATAGGCATAAATTGTATGTAACATAGAGGCAATAGTTCAGTTTAAAATTATGAATTTAGTATTTTTTAAATGAATGCATTTTAGTAAGGTAGTTAGGTTAGGTAGTTAGGTTAGCTATAGGATAGGTATGGTCAGTTAGGTTAGGTTATATACACATGTTGTAATTTAATTCTATCGAACAGAAAATGTTTAAATAAGATCACAATAGAGACTCGCTACATAAAAAGTATTAGTAGTTTGGATTTAATTTTTGGCGTCTTATTAAAGATAGTTTGATAAGACAAAATGTAAAAAAAAATGATAAGAGCAATAAATTGACTCTAAGGCACAACGAAGTTTGCCGGGGCAGCTAGTTGAATATAAAGATAACATAAAATATCTGAGCGTACATTTAGACAAGACCATGGCTATGGGTAAACGTTGTGCAGAAGGTGCGACAAAAAACGAGGCGCGCTTGCCCCTTTCATAGGTTGGCATGCCAAGACTGATATAACAGTGGAACTTGCTGTCAATCAAGCCTGCCTACTGCCTACATTAGGTACATTAGGGCGTGGTACAGACGCCAGCACGTCAAGTTACCCCAATGTGTCAAATTACTTTGATCGTTTTTCAACTTTATGCTAATCATAATGAGGTTCATATTTAATTGGGAAAATTTGACACATTGGGGTAACTTGATGTGCTGGCGTCTGTACAAAAACTCTCACGTTTCAGTATAAAAAGCAACCTGCTAAAAATTTAACTTCATGAGCCATCGAAGGCTCTCAAGACCAGCGGACAATTCCCAAGATGCTTAGGAGCATTATTACTCTGGGATACCTATGCTTTATTGGGATCCATTGCACCTCCGTGCACATGACCTAGACGAGGACATGCTGCGGAAACTCCGTGAAATATACATCGAGAATTTAGAAACCCCTGGTGACGCCTACCTCGGATACGGACAGAATAACCCACTCCTAACTAATATTAGACTAGGTGACATTGATTATGTAGGTACCAAAAAACTTAGCACAAAAAAAAACAACCGTATTCCTAAAAATACACTAACAGGTGTAAAATAACTTTAGTTTCGGAAGTCTGTGGCATTGGTGGTTTTGTTTCATTCATTATTGGCCACCGACTTCCGAAAGTAGAGTTGTTTTACTCATCTATAGATAGGTACTAAAAGAAAAAAGATTAAAGAAAAAAGATTAGTAAAATAAATAATTATTATTTATTTGTTATTTAAATTTGTGTTTGTGTTGGTAAAGAAGAAAGATTTGTATTTTATGTCATGTAACAAATAAACTTAAAAATAACTTGGCCGGTTTGAAAAAATCTTTAACCGTTAGAAAGCTACCTTATCCCAGGGTGACATAGGTTCGTTTCGGGTGACGCAGATACTTTCCGGGCACGGTTGCTTCGGAAAGTACCTGTGTCGCATAAACAGGGAGCCGGACGCTCGCTGTCACCACTGCGTCGACTGTCGGGAGGACACGGCGCGGCATACGCTGGCAGAGTGTGCCGCGCGGGAGGAGCCGCGCCGTGCCCTCGTCTCTGGAGTAGGCAGTGACCTGTCGCTGCCGGCCGTGGTCGAGAGGATGGTCGGCAGCGTCGAGTCCTGGGACGCGGTGGTGTCCTTCTGCGAAACAGTCATCTCGCAGAAGGAGGCTGCAGAAAGGGAGAGGGAGATTACCTCTACTCACCCTGCCCGCAGCAGGCGCACCGGGCGCAGGCGGAGGGTGGACCACGCCGTCTTCCAGCCCCCCTGAATGGGTCCAGGGGCGACGGACGCGGGGATGTCCGCCGCCCCCCACGTACATGGACCCGAGGTGGCCCTTGGACGTCGCGTGGGGAGTCCAACAACTCACTCCCCTCGCTGACTTGGCGAGGCCCGCGGGGCCGGCACCAGCCGGGGGTCGCGGAAGTATCTTCTGTTCCCGTGACCCCCGGCGCAGGTGAGAGAAGGAACACGGGTTGGTTTTTGTAAGAATCTGACAGACCCCTCCGCCTCCCCGGGCGGGGGACATCCATGAGGATTATCCACCCCTCAAAAAAAAAGGGTAACATTACTTTTTATTTCTGGATTCACACGAGAACAGAAACTGCGTAGTAGAAACCGCGTGACGTAGGTACCGTCCGCTAGTCTTTTATCTATATCTATATCTATATACTTATAATAAATCTGTAGAAGTAAAATTTCTGTACATTGAAAATATCAAAAAAATAAATAGCAGGGGCTGTTACTAGACCGACACCGAACCCAAAAATATGATTAAAAAAATTTTTGTCTGTCTGTCTGTCTGTCTGTCTGTCTGTATGTTCAGGTATCACGCAAAAACTACCGGTTCGATTACGATGAAACTTGGTATACTTATTCTTTAATATCCTGGGCACCACACTGGGTACTTTTTATCCCGGAAAAACAAACTTAATTTTGCGGTTCGATCCCTAGACCCGACTACTGTACCAACCGCAAATAATAAGTTTGTCGTAGGTTACTTCACCCGCAGTGGAGATCACCAAGGGGCGCTGCACACGGCTAAGATATTATAATATTTTATCTTAAGATACAATATAGTTCGCCATACAATTCAGTGGACTATCACACACTACGAAGATAATAATTATGTACATTGAATATATTTTCAAAATTAATATTGGAGGATGATTAGTGATCGATACTGATGCCAAAAATGCAATCAGTAAAAGTTTTGTCTGTCTGTCTGTCTGTATGTGCACGCATATTTCAAAAACTATTATAGGGATTTTAACCAAACTTGGTACGGTTGTAATCAATACGCCTGGGCAGGTTGATCTTAGTCTCAGTTGTTTTACACATGGTCATTTGTACGGCGCTCTTTCCCGGGTCAGTAGGTCCACAATCTTTATGCATACATACCGGAAGGATCAACTTTGTCTATCCGGAAGTGTTATGCTAAAATTATTACGATTATATATCAACGCACAGCCCAAACCGCTGGTATTAGAAACATGAAACTTGAAGGGGTGTTCTTAGTGAAGAGTAAGTAACCACTAAAAAACGATTTTTGGAAATTCAGCCCTTAAAGGGAAAACATAGGGGACGGAAGTTCGACATCCACGCGGGCGAAGCCGCGGGCAAAAGCTAGTATTAAATAAAACCTGATGAACAGCATTTCCATTCGTGATATTTGTTGTATAATCAAATTCATTATACATATATGCGACTTCCGACCATAAATTAAGTAGTTTCAAAGTCAAGGCTATCCACTAGTTGTGAAACATATCTGTCAACAATAGCCAGTGTGAACCTGTCTGGTTATAATCGGTTTTTTGTACCTGACTTACTAATCAGACCAACAAAATCTCCAGCGTAATTTGACCTACTTTTTTTACGTAACTTGATGCGGCTATAGACCTTCCTACACTGGTATTCGTGTTACAATAATTACCACTTCAAGATTCCTTGATGCTATTGATCTATACTATACCCACTAATAAAATAAAGTTGAAGAGTTTGTTTGTTTGAGCACACGAACTATTACCAGTTGGATTAAAAAAGAGACTTACATTAGTCGAATTATACGATATTTAACATCTGACATGTTATCGTGGTAAATACGGTTCCAAGTTTCCAACCTCACATTAGATGGTTTCGCGCCATTTTAATAGTCAAATCAAATAGTGCGCGCTTCACCGGTTTCCTGTAACACATTTCCGTCCCTTTTCATAATGTCTCTCCCACAAAAATATCAAGCAAACCGAGAGGAAATGTTAATCAATCAAACAATCATTTATTATTTGTAAAACATAGGTAACAGAAAACATAAAAAAAAATGAATTGGATAGCCCTATTCTTGACAGAGGCTATTTAATACTTCACGAGTCACGACCCTTAGGAGAAGGTGAAACCAGTCAAACGGGGTTGAATAGAAAAAAAACTTTGACGACGATTTTCACGTCAGTCACAAATTGTTTCATCAGTTTGTTACATACTACCCACGTTTTAAGGCTCTAAATTGAATGACAAGTCAATTGCTGGTTTGGCACGGCACCGGCATTTCCGGTGCCGTGCCGGTATAATGTGCCAAGAGCACGGAGTACCTACTTCTCCATAGGACAAAGGGCCTTTGTCTTATGGAAAAGTACCTATGTGATGCGAAAGTAGGCCCTGGTTGATTCTAGGTATTCGTTGTGATTGATGAGAAATTCTAAAGTACAAATAAGTAAATATTTCGATAGTGGGGTATAGTTCAGTTAATTTATTTGAATTAATGAATTAGGTAGTTAACTAACTTTAAATATCAATTTACCGTTATGTTATAACCTTAATAAATAATTAAGAATCAAACTCAAAAGTTTTAAATTTAATAAATATAGTTAATAAGACTGTATTTTTTTTAAATTTGCTTGAGGCGAGGCCCCTGCAAGAGCGAGGCCCCGGGCGATGGCCCTGTTTGCCACCCCAAAAGGCCGCCACTGTAAACCAGTCACTATTGTGGCAACATGAATAACTCATTATGAGTTTAGTCATAACTGCAGAAATGTCAAGATTTCTACATACGTCCATCTTAACATGACACCTCACGACGGCGCTGCTTGCCAAGCCACTGCAATAAATTCAGAATAATTCTATTAGTTCCATTTAACGACACGGCGCCAAGATAAGCTGGTCAAGTAGTGGTCGGGACTTCAGTAATGTTTTGTCTTAATAATATCTTAGATTTATTCTGGTAAGAACCGATTCTAGGCTATTGCCTTGTGATTATGATTAGTAAGTATCACGACTATGATATATTTTACTTTCCACACCTCTGAGCCTTTGCTGTCCGTGCGTCAAATTGTAAAACAAACCCCCCTGTTTGTCTGTCTGTTCGCGATAAACTCAAAAACTTCTACACCGATTACCGATTTTCATGCTGTGATTCACCAATGTATAGAGTGGTTCTCTAGAAAGGTATTAGTGTAGGTATAATAGAATCTAAGCAGATGGCGCGTGTGTATGTAATAGTTACGACTCTTTACGATATCAATGATCGGTAAAAGTATCGTAGATTGCCGGACACTGATGTACAGACGCCAGCACGTCAAGTTACCCCAATGTGTCAAATTTCTTTGATCGTTTTTCAACTTTATGTTAAACAGAATAAGGTTCATATTAAATTGGGAAAATTTGACACTTTGTGGTAACTTGATGTGCTGGCGTCTTAAGGAATATAGATTTAGGTGCTAGCTACAACTAGAGCATTTTTTTTCCCTTCTTTTTAATAAAATGTTGCCTCCTGAGAATATAAGTATTTATTTGGGACACGCACAGGAATTTAACAGATAGGCTAAAACTTAATAGGTATAGTAACAAATAAACCTGTGCGAGGCCAAAATGGGCCCCTCTCTCAGCACGGTGCCACTTAGGTAGGTATATTTAAAGTAGAACAATAAATACCGCAGCTCTGTTATTCTAATAAGGCCTGCTGTAATGCCATGAATACATAAATAAGTACCTACTAATGTATGTGATGATGATGATGATGATGTCGGTGATGTCCACGAAGAGGCATAAAATATATACTTAAGAAAAAAAGGTAAAACAACAAAATATAATCAGAATATTTAATGAAATGGGAAATAAGTAACAAACAAATGATTAGAAAATTAAAAATAAAATGAACTCTAACGCATCTCCCACGTTCCAGCGACTAGTTATTAGATCACAGAGCATGAAACTATGCTTACATAGTCTGTGGTCTGTGACGAAGGACGCGGGCGCAACCGGAGAGCCAGCTGTCAGTTTAAACTAAAAAGCGTTTTGCAAAACCTATTAAAAGTCACAGAGAATAGAATAATTAAAATATCTACTGTAACAATAGATTAGCAAATACCATGGTCAAAATCTAATGAAAGAAAAATCAATAATACTTCTAGTTTTTAAGAAAAGAGATGAATAATTGTGAAGTGCGGGTGTACAGAATGTGTTTGTGTTGGCTGTTTATTGTGTGTAAGTGAAGTGTATAACTTGTGTTTGTTGAAAAAGAAAACAGATAGTGTAATGTTGCTGGCTCAACGTTTAACCAATGCGTGCAATCCCCGGGTAAGTTTCCTTTTGAATACGCAGCAAGTCTTGCTTGTATTCCATACTAAAAGTACGAACTGGTGGGTGTGTTTGCTGACTGTATTTAAACTCAATATAATCATTATACAATCATTTGTCCTACAACCATTTGTTCCATGCGGGAGTCGAACCCGAGACCAACCGTGCCGTCCAGTTATAATAGAATCACACACACAGCTACAAATCAAGCTATACATTTCCGGTATGAGCTGATCTCGCATTGTATAGGATTTCCGTACAATGCGAGGTCAGCATAAATGGATTTTCTTTTACTTTAAGCTGTAGATCGTTACTTCTAAAAATCGTTTAATTAAAAATGTCGCTGACATCACAATTAAGTTCTCATAGATTAACAAAATGTTTGTAAATCAAATGCGGTAACTTACATCGCATAAGACCCGTAAATACGTTAAAGTACAAAATTTTCCCACCCTAAGTAAGTCTCGAGGTTAAAAAATAACCGTGAGAAAGTTAGACAAGTAAGAAAATGCAAAAAGAGATTGTGGCCCATGAGGGGATCGAACCCGCGACCTTCGCGTTATTAGCACGACGCTCTAACCAACTGAGCTAATGGGCCTGTTGCTATAGATGTTGAAATTATAGATTCGTTCATTTTTTGATTACGTAAAAGTGGGTGTGGCTTGCGTAAGGTAGATTCTACGTATGACATCGTACGCCAATGCGCGTACCAAAACGAGTTTGTTGATTTGTTTTGAGTCAAAGTAGTATTAGACATATATTTAGACACATTATTGAAGTCGTTTATGAGGATATAATTAAATATGACTTTGCAAAATAATTCTGTTGAAAAAATAAATGAATTTTGTTGAAATTGTTGCGTAAATCCTGATAAAAAAACCCGTAGCTATCACGCTAAAACAGTGGTGGCAGACACTTATTTCGTAAAAAGAAAAAAGTGTTAATTGCCACAGTAACATTTTTGAAAGTGTTACGAAAAAAATCACCACAAAACTCATGATACAACTTCAATGTAATGTACCAAACCATTTCATATTGAAAATTGCCCTGTTGTTCTACTTAGTTCTTAATAACGATAATAGATGGCGCTAGTGGTAGATAAAAGTTAAAATCTGCACACTAGGTAGGATTGAAATGGTATTGACTATTGTTCTTCAAATGCATCGGCTTATTTTCTTTCCTGTTTATTTTTGCGACTGTAGAATAAGTAGTTGATTTTGGTTGGAAACTTGACGGGTACAGGTCTTCCGTTAACACCGGATCTTGAAAAACAAACGAGTTTTATAGCGAAATGCCCATTTGCTGAGGGAATTCTGGCCGAGTGATGCACATTGAAGAAACAAATGATTGACATTAGGATTGACGTCACAGATAAAGCAAAAACGGCTGTCTTTGACGTGGTCGAATTCGGTGGGCGTACTTGCTTCGGCAGTACATATACTAAAATTGGAACGATACAGAGAAGATTAGCATGGCCCCTGCGCAAGGATGACACGCAAAATCGTGAAGCGTTCCACATTTTTTTTTTTTCCCAGTTTAACCAAGGGGTATCATGTTACCCAGTTACTGGGTTGTGGAGGTCAGACAGGCAGTCGCTCCATGTAAAACACTGGTATTCAGCTGCATCCGGTTAAACTGGAAGCCGACCCCAACATAGTTGGGAAAAGGCTAGGCAGATGAATTCGGTGGGTGGGACTTTTTTTAAATAAGAATAGCAATCTCTACTTTGATAAACTACTAACCACCAAACGGGAATATTAGATTGCAATAAATAATTAACTGTCATACAAAACGGCTTTTGATACCTTTGTACTTATTACAAATTAGTAATGCTTGCACTGACTGATCTGGTCCCCTCATATCTGTGTGGTTCTTTCCTCAAAAGACCATCTCACTACTATGACTATGACCTCTGAGTTTCTTTCTGTGTTTCTTCTCAGAGTAGTCAGTTAGTGAAACTCCGATTTCATCTACCAGTTAAAAAAATACTTGTAAAAGTGTTTGTGAAAACCTATTTACAAAATAAATATATTTTTTTCATTTTTTTTATCATTTAATAATCAATATCTAAGTTACTTAATTAGTGTATTTTTAGTATTTGCAACGCCAGAAATGGGCATTTCCTTCATTCTATACCTCCCTCTTTGGATGGTCAGACATTCAGTGATCGATCTCGGACAGCACGTTGATGGAAGAATCGACAGTGACCGATGCCGATGGTAGAAACAATTCGAAGTCAAAATATAATGATTCTGGTTGCCCCTTCCTAAAGGTAGTTTCGTATGGAGAAGAATGGGCAAGAAACTCCATTCTGCCAACCAATAGAAAGTGTTGGTAGACTATTGTCGACTGAAGAATCTACGCATTGCTTCTCTTCATTCTTGACATTGTCGTGCTTAAAACAAAAGAAATGTTTCTACAATTAGTCTCCAACGGTGGATCTAGGGGGGGGGTCATGGGGGTCATGACCCCCGCTGAGCTGGTTCCAGGACTTAGGTCCACTAATTGAACATAATGATTTTATTTATATGTATGTACTTATAGTTTGCCACCATACAGATTTATGTTTTGCGTCATACCCCTCGACTTATCTCTAGCTGTTATGACAAATAATTCACCACGGTTATGGAATATAAATATATAGGCTGCCACATTCCGTGCGTGGTAGTGCTTCTCTGGATATCTTCAAGAGAAGATGGCAATATGTACCTACGTGTATATGTACAAGTTATTAAGTGTTAAGTTTTCAAGTGTACATTAATAAAATACCTACTTTTACTTGTATCTATTGTTATCAAAATTAAATTATAAGTTCTTGACTTGACCACGACAATGTGACCCCCCCCTGGCGCCAAAGCTGGATCCACCCTTGTTTGTCTCTTTGTCGATTCTTCTGTAGACAAAATCCATTTCTACGGGGGTGGTCATGCTACGCGTGCAGAAGTCTTACTGCAAAGTAGAAAAGAACAATGTTAGGCCCCTTTTTGACGGCACGGTTGGTGCAGCGTCTGCGCCGCGTGTCCAGGTTTTATATCCGCACGGAAATGTTGTATCGATAACAGGTAGTTTGTTCCGGGTCTGATTTTTAGGGTTACGTAGTCAACTAGGAACCCTTATAGTTTCACCATGTCTGTCTGTCCGTCCGTCATAAGTATAGAAAATATGAAAAAAATCTGAAAAGTAGAACTTTATAAGGACTTTCTAGGAAAATTATTTTGAACTTGGATGGAAACAGTTTTTGTACAAAAAAGACAAAATAAAATAAATAATAAATAAATAAATATTCCACAACTTTTCACACAACGCCATCTAGTCCCAAGCTAAGCTAAGAGCTTGTGTTGTGGTTGTGGGTATTAAACAGCTGATAAACATACTTATATAATTCTAAACACATATACAGGGTGTAACGGAAAGGGTATATACATACAAACAGGGTGAATAGAGTATTTAATAACGAGTCTTTCCTCAAAATTTCAGCTCCCAACTAATAACTTTGAAACTTCACGATATTATTTAATATCGACAGTTTATTAAATGCAAAATCATAACAAACGTGTCACCGCACTATGAGGGTCATAATCCTGTCCGGCAAGGTTCAAGTATATCTATCTCGGGTTCTGCGCCCCTAGTACAGACCTATCGGGCTCTGCCTAACCGACGAAGGCGCGACGGCGCGGGCGGGCTCAACTTTACAATTATGTATATATGTATAAAAACGTTGCCTTGTCGTTTCTTATCACCTAGAGAATCCGTGCCCTTCGGATGTATATACCCTTTCCGTTACACCCTGTATATTATAGGTAGATAAATAACACCCAGACACAGAACAAATGAAAAAAAAGTCAAAAAAGTTGTACAAAATAATTTCTGGACTAAGGTTGTAGTATAATCGTATTAATCGTATATGCAAGCATTTTGAACACTTATTGTGACGGACGGGAAACTACTGAACCCTACACTGAGCGTGGCCCGACACGCTCTTGGCCGGTTTTTTCGTTCATGTGCCCATTACAAAGGAGAAACTCCTAGTATGGCCCAACGTTTAAAAAGAGACTATTCAAAAGACAGAGCTTATTAGAGAGAGCTGATTAGTCAGCTAGATACCTAATTTAAAAAAAAAAACAAAAAATAATACGTAAGTATTAGTATTATTTTATTAGTTTAATTGTAGGTACGTACCTACACTCCTAACCTAAAGGACATAATATAGCGTTAATGACTTTGATATTAAACATTGAGGGCTGTGATATAATATTAATGTTAGCTTTGTTTCTGTTCCACTGGAGACCAAAGGCCTCTTCTCATACAGAGAAGGGACGAGCATTTGTCACCATGATTTCAGTTTTATATTATCTTTTAACAAAGTGTGGGTGTACTACAGAGGCACATCTCTGCCTAACTCTTCGGGGATTACAGGCATCATGTTATGATATCATTTAAGTCTAGGTTTTCTTTCCAATGTTTTTCTTCACTGATTTCAATGATGTCTAAGGTGATTACAATATGTACTTCCCATAGGTATATTGATAAAAAAAAAACAAAAGGTTGTTTTTATCGTTTTTTTAGGATTTGAAAACTCAGTATTTTTTAACGCTGTTAGAACTGTTCTTCAGCGGAATGCCTCCCCTGGGGGTCTTCGTCTTCCAAGCGCGGCGTCGCAAGCGGTGGGTTCACTCGTGGTGAAGCTAGCCCTCCGCTTGCGGCACTGCGGGCTTGTCAGCCCCCGCTAGCCACTCTACAGCCCCCGCCAAGCAGGTGACCGAGAAGTGCCTCGGATGTTTAACTATTACCCAGAGAGAGGACGATATTAAGCTGTTGCCACATCTATCATTTCTTAAATTCGTATAAGTAAATGATTAGACGTCCGAGGCCAACCAGGTCTACCCATATCAGGTGGGCCACGGCTAGTGGGTCGGTCGATGAAGCGACCCCAGGGGAAGACCGATAGTTAGTCATCGCTGGCCGTATATATGCTCCGACGCAGGAAAACTTTGCTTGCGCGATGCAGGACTGGAACTTTGAAACCATGTTTTCTTAAACACTATAAACATTTCACCACATTGTTTTGCATCAAAACATGTAGTTTCTATTTCTCTTTTATCTTGTGAAATTGTTTACTGAAATTTCTGTCAGTAAATAGAAGAATTCCGAGTTTAACTCTTTTCGATGTTCGTATTTATGCGGACCAATAGCGGCGCGATTATGCAGGGGAAGTACCAATTTGATACGAGTAGTGAAACGGAATGCAGTGAGGTTTTTTCGATACACACTCTTATTTCAAAGAGTTTAAAGGTTAAGTTGTTGTGTACTTGGATATCAGTTAATTTGTTGCTCAATGCGTTATTGTTTATGGTTTAATTTTAGACGTAGTTTTTACTTTCTGTCTGTGCTGACTCATATCTGATGCAGTGGTTAATAATATGAATGTTTTAAAATAAGGTTTCCTGTCCCGTTGGTAAGTGTTCGTAAGTGCTACTGCTGAAATGCCAAGGTTCGATTCTCTAGTGAGGTTATGATTTTTCATCCGGAATTACCTAGGCTTGTCGTTCCCTAATACTTATAATAACATTGCGCCGGTATCCTCGAAGGGTTAGTTGGGCAGAGGTTTAAGTCCTATATAATAGGGGGCGAGCCTATAACTATCAATCGGGCACAAATCCAGATTTCGGGCTGCTACTGTGAAATATTCTATATAGAAAACTCAGTAACGCTTTGCCCGACCCGGGGGTCGAACCCGAGACCTCGTACTCAGCAGTAGCACTTTGCGACCACTAGACCAACGAAGCGGACCTAAAACTTGTGTTGTCCAATTTTCAGTTTGAGGTAAGTACTTACTTAAATAATTTCTAAGTTAAGTAGTAATAATTTGTACTGTTGGTTCACACAAACAAATTACTTTCTACATTTTTGCACTAAAAGATAAAGTGAAGTCATATCATTTAGTTATTTCAATTAGACCCTTAAACGGCACTCTTGAACATCAGACTTAGAAGTTAAATCAATTAAGTAAGTAGGTACCTAAATGATTGTAGTTGTACGTTCAAAAGGTAGTTTCATAATTATATAGAGAAGAATGGGCAGGAAACTCCATACTTAGGTACTCTTTTAAAATACATAGGATTTACAATATATTGTTTACATTAATCAAATTATTATACTCTGTGAAGTCTGTGGCTTTGGTGATTTTGTCTCATTCATGATTGGCCACCGACTTCCAAATTTAGAGTTATTTTACACCGGTTAGTGTTTTTTGAAGTCGGTTGTATTTTTTGTAAAAAAGTTTTTATTTAAAAAAATTTAGTTTTTATTTTCATATACCTAGATGATAGTATTGGTCCATTTCTACAACACATATTTACGTATTACAATCAAACAAATAAACAACAACTGTTCGCGATGAAATCAAATAGTGAAATTCATGAACAAAAATTTTCATAAAATGAAAACTACCAGACCAAACTATGTAATTATTTATGAGACCAAAAAGAAACTAGTCCGCATCAAACTAAAAAAGAATCACGTAAATCGGTACATAAATCTCAGCGTAATCGGTGAAAATACGAACAAAAAAAAAAAAAAAAAAACCGATCGAATTGAGAACCTCCTCCTGAAGTCGGTTAAAAATAACTCCTTTCGCAACTGCAAAAGTGATACCTACCTACATTGTATATATTTTTTTAAATACTTATTTTACAGAAACTGTCTCACAAAAAAAAAGACAATTTCTAACTTCATCCTTGACGCGACCCACTTTTTGAATTTCAAGCCTTAATTCAACTGTTTTAAAAGTCCTTCATACAAAATTGTCAACTGAGACTCAAATTTAGGAATTTGAACTTTAACTTAGTCGAATCAAGTTCGAAATTCGACAATAACCTCTCGATGGTTTTTGTGATGTGGTGAATTAACTCTACCACCTGCTAGCATGTCTGCGAGCCTGGTAATGACGCCGTCGCTCGCCCTGGCTACTGACGTCATCAACGTCACGTGACAACCTCGGTTAGCGAATGGTGCACACGACAGGGCCCACGTGTTTGTGTCGGTTACCAGTGTTACCACGTCAATATTGTGGCCGACATTGTGTTGTGGCTTTTGTTTTGATGTAGCTGTGGCCCAAATTGGAGAGAGAGTTAGATTTTTGAATGGAGTGTAATAATTGAAATAGTGAGTAAAGTGATAGGTACCCAGGTATATTAGGTACTCATTATTTCATTACTCATTTTGAGATAGGTCAGCAACTTGGTCTAATTAAAAGATTTGACAAGGAAAACATTTTTTTAATTAAGGTTTTCCTTACTATTTTTAATTCATAATAATTGCCCCAAATAATTTAAAAAATAAATTAAATGATATCTAACTAGCTGTACCCTGCCAACGCTTCGTTGTGGCACATTGTGATTGAACGGTTAAAAAAAAAAGAAAAAAAAAATGCCAAAAACAATCCTTGATGCGGATTATAATGTATATCATGCTAAAATTTCAGCTTGATCGGTGCAGAACTTTTTGAGTTTTTGAAGCGTACACAAACCAACATAACATCTATATATATAAAAGAAAGTCGTGTTAGTTACACCATTTATAACTCAAGAACGGCTGGATCAAATTGAATGATTTTGGTTTTTTTGGATTTCTCTTTGTCCGGAATAGCATAATAATTAATAAAAAACATGAAAAGTCCTCGAAAAAGTAAATATCAAGAATATTCGTTGTTTCAAACATTTTTCAAACGCAGCACCATCTTGGATGACATGACAGGATCACAGGAGTCAAACTTCCCAGTTCATTATCAGGTGACAATTTGACATTGACAAGTCTTAAGCTAAACCTAAGAAGGTAAGGTTGACAAATAGAACTTTTTTTAGTGTTTGGTCTTTAATTAAAGTAGACCGGGAAAACTATATAAATTTGTATGTAACATATATAGAGGCACGCAGCGCAATAGTTTAGTTTATAACTATGAATTTAGTATTTGTTAAATCAATGTTTTTAGTAAAGTAGTTAGGTTAGGTAGTTAGGTTAGCTATAGGATAGGTATGGTAAGTTAGGTTAGGTTATATATACATGTTGTAATTTTAATTCTATCGAACACAAAAATGTTTAAATAAGATCACAGTAGATACTCGCTACATAAAAAGTAGCGGTAGTTATTATTTACGGTTTGGATCTATTACTTGTCATCTTATTAAACGTATGTAGGTATATATCTAATATATAAAAGAATGATAAGAGCAACAAATTGACTCTAGGGCTCAACGAAGTTTGCCGGGGCAGCTAGTTTTTAATAGATTTAAGTACCTACTGTAAATAGTCATAAAAGAAACTTGAATGACAGATATGATTCAGATATAAATTTAGTTAGGCAGGGGTTGCTGGTAGCTTGGTAGTCGGGGTTACATTATTATTGCTGTAGGTAATGTGCTAGGTACCGTTGGATTAAAGGCCTCCCCTTTCTATTAATGAGCACTTGTCCAACTTAATCAAGCATGCCAATACAATTAGCATCTGCCAATGTATTCCTTAGCACCTAATAACATGTAATGGAACTTGGCATGATTGCGTGCATATTTCTCATGAAAATCCGGTTTTAACCGGTAATGTTGGCTGAGTGCCAGGACACGCCACGCCTCTGACCATCTCGAGTATTTTAAATGAGAAGTAAACGGAAAATTTGATTGTTTAAATGATTTGTGCTCGTGACTGATCGTGCTCGCTTTTGTACACTAAACTATCCGGGCATTTTTATCTTGATTTTAACTGAATGTGAACTTTTCGAAGTTGAAGCTCGACATGATACGGGACCCATCTTGTGCGATTATTACTCGCGCTTGACCTATCATAATGATCTTCAAGAATAGGAACCTAATAGGTATTAAAAAGTCATATCATATTAGTGTCGTCAGACAATTCCGAGTAGGTATTCTGTTTCAGAATAAGTTATAGACTGACTTAAGTTAGCACGCTTGGCAGTCCTACTGTGCTACCTTTATAATATCCTTTCATCAATTTTGCCATAAAATGTATTTTTTCTTTGACGCCTTTCTCCACACAATGGTTCCAGATCTTTCAACTGTAATCTGCTGCTGTTCTTATTGGAGGCTTCAACTCCCCAAACACATTTGTATTGTTGCCAGCAGCATATCTCTTGACATTATCCCAAACAAGCTATGATTATTTGTTTTTAGGGTTCCGTACAAAAAGAGCAAAGAAGGGGAAGAATTACTAAGAATCCAATGTCCATCTGTCTGTCACCAGGCTTTATCCGTGAGTCCATCTCGCACTAATTACATAGTTGTAAAATGGCGCGTATCGAATAGTCATAGTCATAGTAGTGATAGTCATAGTATTTTATTGATAAGGGATTCTAACAAGTCATATACCTACAGATTAAACAATTATTAAAAAATACATTATGTACATAAATTAACAAATGTCAAATCAAATATGTCAAACCAGTTAAAGGAAACAAATAAATAGCAGTCAAATAAAAAAGTAAAAAATAAAGTAAAAAATAATAAATAAAAACAACAAAATACATTTGGTCTCAGACCAATAAAAAAGTATTTATTGGTCTGAGCATTTGGTACATCATTCTCCAACTTATGTCAAATAGTAAAAAAGTCAAACAAATACAATACACTTAAATACGAGTCACAGACAAAACACACAATAAATTTATTACAATTCAAATTAATATGACTGTCATAGTTTAAAATAATCTAAATTCGTCAAAAGAATATAAGGCTAAGGCTAGGCGAATATGCCTCACAGGTAAGATATATCCCTTTTTAGATTAATAACCAATTAGTGAAAAAAATCTCACGGCAACAGATGTGTCCGCGAAGATCAGAGGTCTGAATATTCCATTATAGCCGGACAACACAATTTCTATTTACGTATAGATCACAGAGTTACCTACCCTTCCTACGCGATTTGAGGTCGACTGATGACGTCACTAGCTTGAGGTCACGTTATCCTCATAGGGCCCGCCCCTATGTGTGACGACAGTCTTTCTCCACGGGGATTAGCAGATATTCAGGTTAACATATATACCTACCTACAAACATACCTAAACTCAATGATATTATAAGTAAAAAGGCGTGGATAGGTTACCCAAACAACATTCGATCTTCAAAAACGGCACACTAACGCACGCACGCGTCCGATGACGGCGCGACGCGACACCGAGGTCAAGTGTGGCTAGTTAGCCACATTTTAACGTGTCGCTTGCTGAGCGCTTATAACCTATCTACACCTTTTTACTTACAATATCATTGCCAACTCATGAGTTTTTCCTATGCAGAAATTTCAGACCGCCATCTGCTACGATTCTTTCATTCAGGTTAAATTAAAAAAGAATTAACGATAGCTGGTGCAAATCGCTTTTTGTCAAACTTAACTTAATTTAAGCTGTTTATATTTTTTTTCTATCGACCCACCAATATAGCGCAGTTTAAAGAAACTATTTATGCATAAGCTTAAGCCTTTGTGGTTTTAATATTTATGTATAAGCTTAGGCCTTTGTGGTTTTACTATTTATGCATAAGCTTAAGCCTTTTTGGTTTTACTATTTATAAGCTAATATTTTCCCAATCGAACATGAACCTTATTTTGTTTGACATAAAGTTGAAAAACAATCAAATAAATTTGTCACACTGGGATAGCTTGATGTGCTGGCCTCTGTAGGTTAAAAGCAACCCTAAAATTAGAAACTCATTGAAATATTGACACAGTTCCGTATGCTATAGTATGTATATTTATGACTACCTACTTGAACCTTTCTCGTAACTTCATCGATGCACAAACACAGTTCAGTAAATGATTCTGGATCGCAGCTTCAGAATTCTTCATCAGCCTTTTCTTTACAATGTCTATTTTTTTCATGTGCTTTGACTTTATTATTAGATACAAAATAATTACCTACTTATATAATAATAGTCTATCTATTTCGAAGATATTGTCAATGATAGAAGTGTGTTACTAAGCATATTTAAACATCTTATTGGGTTAAATATGAAGTTCGAGGTTTTTGTTGTTCAAACTAAATTGTTACGATGTTGCTACCGCTCTGTATACTGACAATACTGTCTCAAAAAATTAAATTAAAAATTTAAAAAACCCCCACCGCAAAAAAGTAAAACATTTAAAAAGTTAAAAATAACACTTTAGCCATGAAATTTTACTTCACGTCGGGGTACCTAGTAAGGAATGTTCCTAGTACTTGTAGGTATGTAGGTACTAATTTTAACGGTACCCCGACGTTACGTAAAATTTCATGGCTAAAGTGTTATTTTTAACTTTTTAAATGTTTTACTTTTTTGCGGTGGGGGTTTTTTAAATTTTTAATTTAATTTTTATTTTAAAATTTTTAAACGCATTAATTTTGTTTTATAGAGTTTACAGTTATGATAATTTTTCAGTGCATTGTATGTAGTCAAATGCTGGTTAAAACGAATCCAAACACGACATATCTGCTATTATTTTGTCAAGAGTCTACCTACTGGTGTGCTGGATAGGCTGGCTGCAGCATCTGTTGCCATCAGTGCATTGTGTTTAGAATCAAATGCTGGTTGAAATTAATTGCATCAGACCAAATACACCATAATGTTGCTTATTAATATTACACACATTGATGGGTGTTTGAAATTTTAAGACACACATATGTTTGTAAGTAAAGTTAATACCCATAGACGTCTAAAATAGCAACGGTAGCTACCACAAAAGAGCTGATAACCTTGAAACGGCAGAACCAATTTTGATTAATTATGTCTAAGAACCATCGCAAGAAACCCTGCTTTCAAATAAAAAAAACCGCATCTAAATCGGTTCATCCGTTTGGGCGCTACGGTGCCACAGACAGACAGACACACACACATAGCGGTGAAACTTATAACACCCCTCTTTTTGCGTCGGGGGTTAAAAATAGCGTAAGTCGTTTCTGGAACCACCCACCTCGCACCGGCTCTTGACTTACCTACATAATATTCAGTTCGTCTCAACACATCTTTCTGGACAAGCCTCAAGCTGCATCTTCACCTATTACCCTAAACCGTCATCAAAGCCGAATAAAACAGTATCAGTCTTTCGATTCAGTACAAATAACCCCGTAAAAGCTTGAGTGAAGTAAACAGTCAATTCCTAGCATTAGTATGGTATGACAGCTCAATTCACCTTCACTTCACCTACATCTTAACGGAGTGATTTATAAAGAATAGCACTGCCGATCTATCACCCCTACACTTAAACTAACCATTAACTTCCAGCTTTCATTCACAAACTGCGTAGAAATGTAAACAGTGGCGGCCTCGGCATTGCGGATCCTCGCGAATCGATACAGCTGGCCGAATGTCAAGTTGAAAGGAGGTGAGGGGTGTGAGGAGACGAGTGTTGGAGGGGGGGCGAATGACGTCAGACGCCCACACGCTCCCGGTGAAGCAGGGCGTGGAGGCAGGGAGGTGGTGGAGACGGAGCGAAGCGATGATATAGTCGCTTCGGATGTAAATAGTCGGTTGATTTTGGAGTGGGACTTGGGTACTGTTTTTCTAAAAGGATTGTGATTTTGAGCTTCATAATACCTTACATTATTTGATATTAGAGAATGTATAGCAATTGTTTATTATTATAGTACTGCAAATAGCAAATAAAATTACGTTGTCCTCTCATTCCATCTTCTAACAAAATTTTAAACATTCTAACATTATCATCATCCGTTCATCAGCAATGATACCAAGCAGTACAAAAAAGATTAAAACCAACTTATGAGTGTCTATATCGAAAGGATCCTTGAAAAAGTCAGGATATGATTGCCTCATCTGATCAGTTAGACCAATAACGACTGAAGATGATAGTGTACTAGAAAGGCATAATAATAATAATTGGCACACTCAACAAATTTGATAAGCTTTAAAAAAAAAGCATTTATGGACCAACATCACTCCGTGAAAACATGGGTGAAAGAAAGATAAGTTTATTAGTGACAACATAGTACTTCCAAAAAGGTGTTAAGGAGGAGGGTATCGGAACTTTTATTGAGTAACACCATCATAGTATTTCTTGAGTTATAATAAAAAAAACAAGTTCTTTCTACAAAAACTTAATTGTGCCTTGGACATAAATAAGTGCAAAGAACAAGTGACGCTATTTGCAAGTGATCCTGTGCATTATTAAATATAAAAAACATTAAAAACCGTATCACATTCTGATACTGTTATTTTTCTACCCGACTTGTACAAATAATAAAAGACTTTGCAATTTAACTGATAATATTTTGTGACATAGTTTCAGTGTGTGCGTATCCTTACGTAAGTGCTGTGTTTTCGTCTAATGGTGTCACAACTCGCCATTACACCGTGATAACTGCCATAAACGCATTGATTGAGAACAGCGCCATCTCTTATTTCTAAACCAAACTATTTTTGTTAGTCGCCATGGTAAAGTGTGGTGGCTGCGGAAAGTTTCTATCATCGTCAGAGGCGGTCAAATGTGATAATTGCACAGCTTGCTATCATCGGGTGTGCGTTGGAATTAAACAATTAGGCTCTCTCAAATCACCCTGGCACTGTCCAGAGTGTACAAAAAACCTGGCACGTGATAATCGGTCCGAAACGCCAATTAAAGGGCTCACAAAAGCACCATCTGAGGAAAGCACGGTTAACCTTTTGGTCACTAGTCCCAGTAACACCACTGCTCTGGATATCACGCAAGGGCTCACTCAGGATATAACGACTGAGCTCAGAAAGTTTAAAGAAGAATTCATTACCTCGGTACGGAGTGAATTTCAATTGTTGCGAAATGACCTAGCCAATTTAAGGTCTTCTTTGAAATCTACAAATGACCGTATGAGCAGTTTGGAAGAGAGAGTGGCCGTCATAGAGAGCAGAAAATCGGAGCCACCCCAGGTCTCGCCGGATGTGCATCAATTGATCGCCCAATTGCGGAGAGATTTAAATGATCGAGATCAAGAGCTACTAGCCACTGACATTCAAATATCAAATTTGCCAGAGGTTAGTGGAGAAAATCCAATTCACACGGCTATGTTGGTGGCGTCTAAGATAGGTGTAAAAATCGAAGCGCGCGATATTGTGAGCGCCGAGCGCGTTGGTGGCAGACGCATAAATGCAACGCAGCCAGCGCCGACGGAAACCCGCCCGCGCTTCCTAGTAGTGCGCCTCGCGCGCCGCGATATTCGCGACGAGATGCTTGAAGCCGCACGAGGACGTCGCGGCATGACGTCGGCTGATCTCGATATGCCCGGGTTGCCAGCGCGATTCTACGTCAACGAGCGCCTCACTAAGCAGAATCGGGAGTTGTTTCGTATGGCTCGGGAGGCAGGAGGCCGGGTCGGCTGGCAATTTGTATGGTGCAAACGAGGCCGTATTCTTGCTCGATACAAACCTGGGGACGCCGCTTGCCAAATCCGCTGTGAGGCTGATATACAGCGTCTGTTTGAACCCGCACCTAAACCGCTTACCGCTGTCACTGAGGGCCAAAATCTGCCCTAAGCATCTGTACCTAATTGTTATGTTAATATTTTTCACTCTATTTTGTTATAGTTTATACTTTTTGTTTTCAGTGTTTAATATCACCGTATCATGTTTTGTTATGTTACATACAGCCATAGTGTTTTGGTCGTTTATTGATTGTCACTATTGTCAGCTGTTGTGTTTGTCATTTGTAACGTATTTCTATCTCATTCTCACGGCGGCACGACTAGGTGGGCTTGCGAACCGGTTTGACCATACTTACCTTACATTATTTATTTACTTCTACATCCTTTATACAATTATATTTCTAATTCTTTTTACACTTCTACAAGATATAGTACATATTTACACTGATAATTATTCAATATTTAAAAATAAATATACAATTCTGATGAAAAAAAAAATATTTAAGATTCTAAGTGATATATTTTTGAATAAACACACAAAATTTGCCTACCAAGCGTTAACTGTGGTATGTTTTCTTTATAGTCATGATGCCTAAAAGTGGAAAGTACCTAAAGATAGGTTTTCTTAATGCGGGGTCTCTAGGTACCGGGCATGATGATTTAATTTGTGCTATCGACCGACATAGTTTGGATATTATGGCCATAAACGAAACTTGGCTGAGACCAGGCGAGGAGGGGCGCGCGCCGGTCGTGCCCGGCTATCGTCTGCGTCACACGCCTCGGCCGTCAGCTGTTCGCGCGGGCCGTGGTGGGGGTGTTGGTTTTATTCTACGGCGAGGCCTGAGCGCGCGCACCTATAGTGACACGGTCGATCCTAGGTTTGATTCTGTTGAACAGATGTGGCTGACACTTTCAATGGGCGCGAAAAAGATTGCTATTGGCACAGCGTACCGGCCACCTTGGTTTGACCTTGATCTCTTCCTGGATGCTATCACAAGCACTCTTGCTGCATTGAGTAACTGCGATCATTGCATATTGCTAGGTGACTTTAACGTGAACATGCTTAACGTTAGCGAGGCTAAAACCAAAAAGGTACAGGAGTTTCTGGATTGCATGAGTCTCTTGCAGCTTGTCACTATGCCGACTCACTTTACAGATACGAGTGAGACTCTCATTGACCTACTTTGCACAGACCTTGAGGCTAGATACACGGCAGTGGAACCATTGGGTTCGGTAACGGGTCACTCCATTATAATCAGTGAGTTCCACATAAAGAAGGACAAATTTATACCATTTGTGACCAAATTTAGACAAATAAAAAATATTTGTAGGGATAGTTTTTGCACGGATTTGTCCTTGTTAAACATAGACCGTGTTACTGAACTTTCTGATGTTAATAATATGGTCAATACTTTTAATCACTCCATAATTACATTGTTTGACGCCCACGCACCATTTAAGCTGTGTACTATTAGAGAATCTTCCTATCCCTGGATTACGGACACTGTCAAGCTCATGATGAAGTTGCGAGGTAACGCGTTATCCAATTATAGGAATAATAAATCTGAACAAAGAAAAGTTTACTACAAACAATTTAAATCTTTGGTGGAAAGTTCTTTGTATCACGAAAAAATTGCTTACTTTAGGCATAATATAAATAACAAAATAAATAATCCAAAATTGCTATGGAAGAACATTAAATCGACTTTTGTACCCTCAAAGCAGGCACAGGACCTTCCTCCTCATTTTAGAAATCCAGATTTAATAAATAACACATTTCTGAATGTGCCCGGCAACCCGGTAGCTAGTACATCGCTTATATCGTTTTATGAATCCCACAGGTACAGCGATGCAATATTTACAATTGCTCCGGTAGACCAAGAAGATATTTCTCGCATTATTGCCGCTTTAAAGTCAAACGCTGAAGGTTACGATGGCATAACTTTAAATATGCTTAATTTAACTTTACCTCACGCATTAGCCACAATAACAGAAATTATCAATTGCTCCATTCAGTCATCTCAGTTTCCATACCAATGGAAAATTGCCATAGTTAAACCCCTACCAAAGAAACTAAATCCTATAGAAGTAAAGGACTTACGGCCGATAAGTATCTTGCCCTGTCTTTCAAAAGTAATGGAGAGGGTTGTGTGCCGTCAATTATCTCGGTTTTTAGAACAGAACGATTTGTTACCTGACCTACAATCCGGTTTCAGAAAACAACGTAGTACTTCTACGGCACTGCTGGATGTTACTGATAATATTCTCTCTGCTCAAGATAAGGGCATGTGTTCAATTTTAGTACTGCTTGATTTTTCCCGTGCTTTTGATTGTATCAACGTCTCACTGTTACTGTCAAAGCTGAAATACTACGGCTTTGACGACAACGCCGTTGAATGGTTCCGAAGCTACCTCAGTGATAGAAAACAACTTGTTGTATTACGTTTGGCGGACGGTACTACCTTGAACTCAGCCATTTCTTCTGTAGATAGAGGAGTTCCTCAGGGATCAATTTTGGGTCCTATTATCTTTATTCTTTACTGTGCAGACATAATTAAGTGCCTTCAGAAATGCAAGTATCATATTTATGCCGACGATGTTCAATTATATTTGTCTTTTAGACCAGATGATTATGAATCTGCCATTAAAGATCTAAACGACGACCTGGAAAGAATCGCCGCCTGGTCGAATGAAAACTGTTTGGCACTAAACCCTTTAAAGACCAAGTACATGTTATTTGGTACGAGACAGCAATTAAAGAAAATGACCCAAAGCCTTAATTTGTCTTTAATGGGTGAGCTAATCGACCGAGTGGATGAGGCACGGAATCTTGGATTGTGTATGGACAGCGGCCTTAGATTTGAAAAACACGTTGCTAACTCAGTGAAAAACTGTTTCTACCGCCTGAAACTACTTTACAGAATGAGGCCTTATTTGTCTGAAAAGCTTCGTGAACAGCTAATTGAAACCCTTGTTCTGTCCAAATTAAACTATGCTGATACTGTGTACGGTCCTCGTTTGCTGGCTCGCACTGATCGACTTATACAGAGAGTTCAGAATGCAAGTGCGCGCTTTTGTTATTCAGTTCCCCCTAGAAGTCACGTCACTCCCTTCCTTAACAAACACTTGATCCTGAAGATGAAGTCGAGACGAAAGTTACACTTAGCATGCTTACTCTTTGGTATCATTAAGTCTAAGAAGCCAAGGTATTTATTTGACAAGCTTAGTTGGATGGCTAGTAGACGAGAATGTGCGCCTAGGCTATGTGCGCAACAACTTTCAACACAGTCTCATCGAACAGCAGCTTTCAGGGGCAGTTTCCGTTACGCGGCATCTAAGGTGTGGAATAATATTCCACCTCCAATAAGGGTTTTGAGCACTATTTACACGTTTAGAACTCGTCTACGGCAGTATCTGATAGATGCGCAACGGAAAGTAGATATGGTTACACTTAATGCTTCAATTATATAAAACGCGGGCGAATCATCCAGTGATGCTCCTCATAAATTAAATTCTATTACACATAATAATATTACGCATATAATTGATCCTTATGTTGCACTATTTATTTATTTATTCATTTACTACTATTTATATTTACTATATATCTCTTCTTTCTGTATCTGTTAACTTTATTCAGAACATGTCTAGATTGATCTTTATTTTAAGTACAATATTAATATAAGTACTATGTTATATTGTGTTACTCAACCGTTACCCGTCCCAAAAGGTGCATTTGAAAACCAGCGTCAGACAGCTGCGTCTGTCTGGCATTACCGCTGAAATGAGCCTTTTGGCGCAGCCGTGAGACATGCCATTTTTTTTTACTATTTTGTTTTGTTATTTTCATATTTTAACAGTGTGTGCATGTTTTTACTTGTCTATACATATAATAAGACTGTAAAAAAACTGTGTCTGTACATTGAATATATTTAAAAAATAATAATTGAGGGGGGTTTAGAAACAGTAATAGAGCACGAATCCAAAAAAAAAAGTCTGTCT
This sequence comes from Euplexia lucipara, assembly GCA_921972225.1. Classification (NCBI taxonomy): domain Eukaryota; kingdom Metazoa; phylum Arthropoda; class Insecta; order Lepidoptera; family Noctuidae; genus Euplexia; species Euplexia lucipara. Next base: position 3,686,846 of record OV179146.1, on the reverse strand, counting down.
GTTTGTCTGTTTGTCTGTTTGTCTGTTTGTCTGTTTGTCTGTTTGTCTGTTTGTTTGCACACGCTAATCTTCGGAAGTACTGGACGGATTTGAATGTTTTTTTTTGTTGTATAGATATTAAGTCTGATCAACACATAGGCTATAATTTATCTTGGAAACTGGAACACCTGATGCAGAACCGCAACAGACCAGCTAAACTATAGGCGATACAAAAATGGTCCCATAGCAAAAATTGTTCCACGTGATGAGCATTTTCTGCTGAGAGAATAAATTTGAAGATCCGGAACACCTGATGCAGAACCGCAACAGACCAGCTAAACTATAGGCGATACAAAAATGGTCCCATAGCAAAAATTGTTCCACGTGATGAGCATTTTCTGCTGAGAGAATAAATTTGAAGATCCGGAACACCTGATGTGGAACTTCAAGAGCCCAGATACACTATAACATATATTGGAATGACGTCTTAGCAAGAGTTGTTCAGCCTTATGAGCACTCGCTGTTGACGTATAAAAATCGAAGATCTGGAAAACCTGTTGTGGAACTCCAAGAGCCCAGCTACACCATAACTCAAATAGGAATGACGTCTTAGCAAAAGTTGTTCGGTCTGATAGGCATTTCCTGTTAACTTATAAAAATCGAAGATCAGCAACATTTGATATAGAAATTAAAACTATCACTAATTTCATTGCATAATTATAAAATAACATAAGTAGGAGGTACTACGCGGTGAAGGCGGGAACAGTTCAGGACTGATTTTCGATGACGATGGTATATCGTTGAAAATTAGACTCTACTGGCTAAAACTCCCATTTTTTTATCGTATGCCTTCGGGCTTATGTTATTTGAGTGTTTAATTTCCTTTTCCATTTATCTTCGTTACAAGGTAGCTTACCCGGTAACGCAGGGGAGCAGCCACTTAGATTTTAATTGATCAGGTATCATCACAATAAAACTATAACCATGCCTAGAAAGAGGTCAAATTTTTCCCAATGTTCCAAAGGTGCTAAATGATTAAAGACCATAAGATCCCAACAATCTACCGAAGAGCGTTAGGAGAGACTTGTTGCTGTTCGAGAACTTGAGGCTGCAACTAGACCCGTGGAAACTTCTTGGGATCGCGAAGCACGCCTGCATTCTCAGCGTATTTACGCATCTACATCCAGGTCTCTAGAGACCAGTGAAGAATATGTGCGCGACTGACCGCTGATCGTGAACATCATGCACTGTCTCGCGAGTTGGAGACGTTCACGGAAAAAGCATGACGCTTGAGTTTTCAGCGTATATACGCATCGACTCTAGAGATAAGTGGGGGAAGGAGATGCGCGACTGACCGCTGATCGTGAACGTCACGCAACATATTATAGGCTATAATTTATTTTGGAAAATGGAACACCTAAAGTAAAAGAGATATAAAAATGGTGCCATTGCAAAAACTATTCCACGTGAAGAGTGTTTTCTGCTGTGAGACTAAATTTGAAGATCTGGAGCACCTGTAGGGGAACTCCAAAGCCCAGAGACAATATAACATATACATAATAGAAATGGCGTCTTAGCAAAAGTTGTTGAGTCTGATGGCATTTCCTGTTGACCAACAAAAATAAAAAATCTGGAACATCTTGAATCGTTCCGCGCATCCCATTGATTTCCCGTCCCCGGGCTTATAGAATTCGACATCAGATGTTTCAGATCTTCGATTTTAACGACCCCGTTGTCGCTGGCATAAGCAACAGGATCCGCGTACGAAGTCGCGGGCAGAAGCTAGTTGCCAATAAATCTTATTTCTTTCTTTCTTTCTTTCTTTCTTTCTTTCTTTCTTTACAATAATTTTATAATAGACTTGAAGTCACTTGAAGTGAACGTTAAGTAAACTGCCAATAGCCAGTTTTGCCTTTACTCCAGCTCAACTTTCACGTGGAGATTTTATGAAATAGTACTGCAGTTCATCTTGCCATTATGATCTGCAATCAAAGTATTTTCTTCTGGCGTAGTGCAACATAGCTTCCGATGTCCTACCAGCCCATAACACTTTTAAGAGTAGACTTAGTAGAGTTTTCCCGACTATGCATAATAACAGCAATATTTGAACTAACCCAGCCTTGCGTTTTATTATAGACTCCGTATTATTGTCTAATATTTACTTTTTCAGCGGGATATGTAAAAGAATTGTTGGGATTTTTCGAGATAATGATAAGTGCTCTTCTAAGACGGATATCAAAAGGTGAATGAAGACGTCATGATCTAATACACCCACTTTAGTTTGGACCTTGGACGCAGACTGGATATCTCACGATTAATATTACGAATTCGCACTAGGGCTGTGATCAGTAAAAGTCGACTACTCGAGTGAGAACTGTCCATGCTAAGCATTGACGATGACAGCTCATTCGTTATCACTTCACCTACAATATCAATACAATATGAGAATAGAACTGCTGTTGTCATAGTATGAATTCTTGTCATCAGTGTAACACTTTTATTTAAATTGAAATACAACCCCCGCAGCAGATAGCTTTAAATTTTTATTCATAATCGACGTCATACCCATAGATATGAATAAAGTATTAAAAACTAACTTAAGAATGCCTTGGAAACGCGTAGGTATTGTCAATTTTAAAGTCCAACGTTTCAAGTTAACGTTTGCGTAAAACATTCTTGCTGGAGGCAAAAGTAAATGAATTTTAAATCTTAGAGCAGTCTGGAAGTCGTGCACGAGGTTGTAGTTCAAATCCGGCCAAATACCAATGTGACTTTTTTACTCATGTACTTTCTAAGTTTATTTTAGACAACATTGACATCGGTGAAGGAAAAACATCGTAGGTAAATCTGGAATTATAATTATTAAAAGTTTCAAATCGCCAATTCGCCTTGAACAAGCGTGGTGATCAATGCTCGTGCCTTCTCAGTATGAGAAGTGAACTGCAGTGGGACAGTAACAGGGTATTGTGTTAAGAGTTGACTGAGTCGTGTTGTGTGAGTATTGAGAAGGACGGGTCGAAAGTAGGGTCTCCTCTTTCAAGTCTATTCAAAGAATGTCTGTAAGAGATCGTTTTTAGCGATAAGGTCTATTCTAACGTTGTTTTGACGGTGTACAATAAAGAGTATTCTCTTTTGGTAAACCTCACGCTTATCAAGCTTATCTTTGGCAATACTGACATAGGTACTTTTTAAGACATGTCTGCTATAGTCTACTGAAAAAAATCTGCAATAGATACCTTGGTCTGTAATGATAGAATTTTAAAGAATACAACTGTCTAGTATGTTTTGTTTCCAATCACATAAGTTACAGATATATGATCCCAATAGTGGGTAGTGCTGAGCACACATACATAAGAGGCAAATTGACTCTAGTTTTTAAGTTCAACTTTTTTTTTATTTATTTCCAAATAACTTAGCCTAATTCACATTTGGTTTTAGCCATACAGCGAAAACCTCTGAGAGTTTATCTGTGTGTTTATCTGTTTACTGTTGGAGTACATAGCCCAAAAATGTATAGTGAATAAGTTATTGGAGTGTCATAATGCTGTTCCGTTGCCTACAGGATAATGAGATTTCCCTAGAAACTTCGAGAATGGGTGATTGATTTTATTTGTTTTTATGGCATCCTCAGTTCCATCAATTTCATATAAATCTGGGTAAAAGACGATAATGTCTGGACTTGGAAAAGAGTCTGTGACCTCCAAGTTTCTTTCGGTGTTTCTGTTCAGAGTATACGAGTAGTAATCAGATAGTGAAACATTAGCCTCACCTCCTAGTTAAAAAATAATGTGTTGTATTTATCATTGTAATCCAGAGAAAAAAACAAAAAAAAATCCCCAATCATTTTTCTTTTGTGTTATTATGATGTGTTTTGCTCAAAAACATACCAGATTAATCTAGGTGATAGATAAGAGCCCAATACTTACCTACACGTGCAAGAAAATCAACTCGCTTCGTCCCTGAACTAGACTTTGACGCAAACGGATGGTACCTCATCCCCGGGGGAGAGTGGGGACGCCGGCAACAGGCGCGCTTTGCCCTTTTGTAGGCGAGATTCTACACAAACACGTCATCCGAGGTTGGGTTGAACTTGAACGCAGTTTGGCTGATTGTGGTGCATTTATCTATGCTTATTTACTTACATACATAATATGTAAAACATCTTACTAGTATTATAAACGCGAAAGTTTGTAAGGATGGATGTTTGTAACTCTTTCACGTAAAAACTTCTGAATAGATTTTAATAAAATTTGGAATGGAGTTAGCTAACACCCTGGATTAACACATAGGCTACTTTTTATCCCTGTATTCCCACGGGAACGGGACTTACGCCGGTGAAACCGCGGGACGTCCGCCCGTTTCCCATGGGGGTAGGCAGAAACTACAGAGACCCATATGCTACGATTCTTACATACTTCCTTTGCTTCGTTTACATTCATACATGTTGTCAAACACACGCCGGTTGCGAGTACAACGCACCTGACCTTTCTGAAGAACCAAACACGTAAAACCAAAATTGAATTTCAAATCTTTATTGTAATCCATTAATCTATACAGGTGGAAGGTCTTAATGGGTATGGACCATCTCAGACGCTAATCTGCATGGTCATCACATAATCTGATCAAGATAAGCAAAGGTGTATTCGTACACAACCTTCATTTCGCTGGTTATGTTTAAGTTTCGTGTATTCCGGGAACAAATCTCTCGGACTCCAAACGGTTACTGAGAAATTCTGAACGGCCTTCCTGAGCATTAGGTTTCCTGGTTTGATTATCCCGTTCGGGAAAGCGTTATTAAGTCCATCTGGAATGGGACTAAATGTAGATACACTTCTACCTAACCCTTCAAGATTTTCATAGTCTGTTCGGGGCTCTGAATACTCGTTTCCTTTATTCTTCTTACATTTACACTTTATAAATGTAAAAAAAGACAGTCATTTTAATTGACCAAATCGTGTCGTTATCCATTTTCCGATCTGAAATTCAGCGCTATTATTATTGTGAAGGAGCTTTTTAGCCTTAAGCTATAAGCGTTGAGCGTTTTGACTTTCCATTGTAATGCACGGAAAAACAACGGATTGGTCCTTTATTAAAATAAAAGTTATTTTACTTTGACTGTCAAGTTCAGTAATAAATAGGCAAGCATTTGATATGATTGAACTGTCGATGTTGCAATTAATTTAATGTTAGTGTTTTGTTAATCATAAACATTGCTCTCAGCATTAGTAGCAAAATTTTATACTGCTTTCTACCTTAATCAGCGCCCTTTTAAAAGCCGTAGGATGTCCACTACTGAACATAGGTCTCCCCTATAGATTTTCAACATGACCGCAAACCGCAATGCTATGGTTGCTACCATAGTCACGTTGAATATCTCTATTGATTTTTAAACCCGATCATAGACGGTCCATTCGCTTCGAAATTACTATTGCCTCAGACAGACTTGCAGATAAACACGTTATTCTTATAACAAGCCTTTTTAAACGTCGGGAGTTAAAAATTAGAGTATCCTTCAAACGCTGTTAGAGCTTAATGGGATGTTGTACAGACGCCAGAACATCAAGTTACCCCAATGTGTCAAATTTCTTTGATCGTTTTTCAACTTTGTGTTAAAAAGAATATGGTTCATATTCATTTGGGAAAATTTGACACATTGCAATTGCGACACACGCAAGCACTTTTGACTTTTCAAATTCATGTGCGTATTGTACAATAATCACTTGCTTTTAAAGGTGAAGACACCGTGAGGAAACCGGCATGCCTGAGAGATATTTCTTGAAGGTATGCGAAGCCAAAACAGAGGTTCATGGGTGGCATAAACTCTGATACCACTATTAGTCACTAACAACACACTAGACCTCGAAACGCCAACGTCACTTGTTCACAGTCAGCCTGTAACTTAGACCACCACCAACCAACCTCTCGTTGGATTTATCGACCCGCAATAAGCATGAATGGCGTTGACGTCACTGGCTGCCTGCGGGGTGGCAGGTTGGCGGGGCGCACGGGGGTGTCGGCTATGCCAGGGGTGCAGCCTTGAACTTGCTGCATCGATCCTCTGTACCCCTGCACTTGAACCAAGCGAACGAGTCCGGGGCTCGTTCAAGACTTACGTATACAGTTTCGCGAGCGGCTTTTGTTTGAAATGTTTTGAAGATATTTCCTTTACGGTTTTAGACATTTATTTATTTATTTTGGTTTTGGTTTAGGACCAGGTGAAGGTGAGATTCTGAAAAATATAAAATGACTAATTTATCTTCTTAAAAAAAATTACAGACTCACAGAAGAAATACAATTAGTTGTTAGTAGTGACTATGGAAAAATTACAAATTGAGATTTCGTAAACAGCTTATGTAAGGAGGTAGTTGGTACCGGTTGAATTTTCTTTTGTTTTGGTGAATGGACTAATGTTCAAATGTGATGCGCAAACTTTGAGTTTTTAATATTAGTATCTACGTTATTCATGCGTGGAGCGAATACTACGTGAAGTTAAAGTTTATATTTTTTAATCTTAAAAAGAACCAAGTTTTCTTTTATTATTGATAGGCACACGTTAGATCACTATTTCACTCTGTTGGTAAGCGATGATGTGGTCGACGATGAAGCACAGCACCTGCCTAGAAGCAGCCTGTTCACTCTCGACTGAAAGACGCCTATATAATTAACTAGCTGACCCGGCAGACTTCGTACTGCCTAATTAAATTGCAATAAATTTCTGTCAAAATGATTTGTAATGTGACATTTTTTTGTTCCTACATAAAATTTATAGTCGGGGCAAAAAAATCTCTTGAACAGAACCGTCACCCTGGTGATAGGGCGTTGTGAATAAGAAATATAATTAAATAAAACATATATAAGCATTTATAAATAAGTAATCCCTTTATTGTTAATCATGTGAATCATAATTATTAACAAAAATCAGTTTTATTTTCATTGTAGTGCTTTGTGATATACGATGTTTTTTGTTTGATTATCTGGCGCATATAGACAAACAAATCTGATGGTTTTCTAACACGGGCACAGGCAACATACAATTGACCATGTGAGAAACATGAGTTTTCCAGATTAATACCACAAACACTTAATGATTGCCCCTGTGACTTGTTTATGGTCATAGCAAAAGCAAGCCGAACTGGAAATTGTAGTCGTTTAGAGTCAAACGGCACATCATTCGGAAAAATTGAGATGTGCGGTATGAGAACGTCTTCTCCTTTATTAGTCCGGTCTATTTAGACCAAAAAATGAGAGTGAAGTTACATAAAGTCCCAACAAGCTGAATTTCAGTGAAATTGTTCAAAATATAATTATAAACAATGTCTAGAAGTTCCCCATCATTCCCCTGTAAGGAAAAAAAAATATTCAAGGTCAAAGGTAAAAAAAATGAGTTTTTCGCGATTTTCAGCAAAACGGTAAGTTTTATCATAAAAGTACCTCAGACAAAAATTGTAGATCATAAAATTATCTATAAAAAATGTCTCAATACTTTTTTTCTTACGAGCCACCGTTTCTGAGATATAACGATTCAAAAAGTTATAAAAGTTGTTATCGTCATAATATTATTATGCATGAGTACGCCACGTATATACATCTAGAGTTGTAATATTTTATATAATATATATACAGGGTGGCAGGGACATCGACGCACATCCGCTTACCATGGATTCAGTACATGATTCTGGACCCCCCTGCGTTGAAATTTTTCGTCGGCTTTTCCTTAAATTTTACGTTTTTTTTTTTGCATTTTTTTTTACTGTAAACTGTATATAAACATTATTTTTACCTATTCCAATGAGATTTTGTAAATTCACTTGTTTCACTTAAACCAGCAATGAAAGTAAAACAGGAAAGGGCTACCTGATCAGCTGTTTTTCTAAAGTTCAAATGCGAGGTCAACACTAGCATAGTAGGTGCCTTCGCTTTTCGCTTTCTACCTAATGCCAACATTCTATTGTCGGCCACAAAGGACGCCACCGCACCGGGCGGCGCGCGGTCTAGTCTGTACGATATTTTTTTAACCAGCCATTTCCGAGATGAATGACCTTCGTAATTTCATTTATGGCATCAGGTGCAACCTTTTCACGACGTTTGCGCGTCGATGTCCCTGCCACCCTGTATGTCGGCGTCAGCGATGGCTGAGCGATGAGCTGACACCGATGGGGGTTTCGTGGTACAGAGTTAATAACGTAGAATAGCAATCATCATTGCAGTAATAACCTCACTTAACAATCTTAATCACAAAACAACTCAAATCTAGGTAACTGACAGTTTCGTGCTGGATGTGTGTCTTCGTCGGTGTCTCAAATCAAACTGAGCTCTGCCCAGCTCCCACGCACCAGCACGACTCTGTCCACGTGACATTACCGAAAACACATTCGCGCCATTTTCAAATGACAAGTAACGTCACGCTGGTCACCATAGACTCTGTACTAAGTTAATCAACTTCACAACTTATTATTCAAGAATATCGTTTTCCACGACACGGCCATCATGACCATCACACGTCCTCGTGTCTACTTTCTTCAATATTTGTGAAAAAAATAAACACACACACACACACAGAAGACACGTATACGCACGCACGCTCGTATTGGTCACATACTTCAAAACACACGCACGCACGCATTTTTCACATACTTCAAAACTCGGTCATTCTGACCACAACTAAATTTTCAAGGGTGTATGTCAAACCTTGACACCTCTAATCGAAACAAATCCAGGCAGAATGAATCGTCACTAAGACCGATAACATTACTAGAACTGAAAGCGTACTAAGATAGTGCTATGCAAATGCACGACATAGTAGGTATTACATAGACTTTCACATACCACACAGGCTAAAGCTAACAGGTACCACACAGGCTCACGAGTGCCACACATAGGTACTCACAGGTGCCACGCAGGCTTACTGGTGCCACGCAGGCTCACGGGTGCTACACAGGCTCACAAGTGCCACACGGGCTTACGGGTGCCACGCAGGCTCACGGGTGCCACACAGGCTCACGGGTGACACACAGGCTCACGGGTGCCACACAGGCTCACAGTTGCCACACAGGCTCGTCGTTGCCACACAGGCTCGTCGTTGCCACACAGGCTCGTCGTTGCCACACAGGCTCGTCGTTGCCACACAGGCTCGTCACTGCCACACAGGCTCGTCACTGCCACACAGGCTCGTCACTGCCACACAGGCTATCGGCTTGTGATCCAACCCCAGAAGCTAACCATCTCAGCCGCGTAAGTGCTACCCCGCGGAAAGGATATCCTGCGCATAAAAAGCAGACCACGCGCACCTCTTACATGCTCCGGCGCAACTGGATCGGTCACCAAACACTCACACTTAATCCATAGAGTATACGTTAAGTAAGATGAAATGTATTCCAAAACTTTACAGATAATCATTAGTAATGACTACTCAGTACTCACAATAACTAAACGAACTTTAACTAAGCCATTTTAAGAACTTAAACACGGAAAGTTCTTCAAAGCCTCATAATTATCAAATTTCAAAAGTAAACACACTACTCATGGCCCTGCCACAGCTATTGACAATTCAGTATTGCCACCCATATCGTTATCACCTCACGTGATACGACCAACACTTTTCATCTAGAGTCCGCGACTCTCAAGTCATTACATGACCGTACAAATACCTAGTCTTTTTCAAGGCCCAGGTCCCCGCTAGACCACAAGCCGCTCATCACGCCCTGAACGACAACGTATGCAGTTGCGATTGCATCTTATGGATGCGGATTTACCGGAAAGCCAACAAGCGTATCATAGGTCTGTTGAGGTTCTTTTGCCCTCAGAAACATTGTTTTCTTCTTCTAACTCGTTTGAACTTCACAGGTTGGCATCTTACGACTTGACTTTACAACATACTGGTCGCCCGCAAGCGTTTAAAAGAACCTTCACTTCGGGTCAAGCTTAGTTAAGCTAGGCTTTTCATTTTTAATGTAAACCAAGTTACTAACACTTAAGTTTCATTTTAGTAGGTACTATCAAAACGGAACTTAGAGAAACGTTTTTCATTACCATTGACCTAAGAAGTTTGATCTCTTTACACGGTAGTGGGAATTTACCCAAAGTACCTACTATCTAAATTTGACTGTCAATCATCTACGGACATACACACGAAACCATCACGCTTTTCGAGAAGAAGAAACAGGTTAGAAAAGCGGGAACTACGCTGTCGGATAGTCGTACGATACTATCTCTACTTCGCGAAGATCGAGTTGGTAAGGACAGCGATAAACAACACGAGTACGAGTTGAAACTTTTGTAAGTGACCAGAGTGAATGGTAAACCACCCATTAATCGCGATTGTAATTCAGTTAATAGACGCTCACGACTATCTTGGACAGTCGTCTAGTCGGTGAAACATCAGTTTAAGTTTATTCAAATGAATTTGTGTCATTAATAAACAAGATAATAACCTATCGGTACTTCACATGTCTAAGCACAGTATTGAACTCCGCTAAAAACTACACTACCTTGTTTATCCTAGGTTCACAGCATGCGCACTTGTAATTAGTAAAGGTCCGACCAATAAGTTACAACACAGTAATTCTAACAGTTCTGTTACTCTTTATCATCATTTATAAGCAATGCATACTCAACTCATGAAACTCATTAAAATCTGTGCAGCAACACGAAGAGAATCGCACCAACGACTCAAAAATCTAACGCAATATGTGCTACAACACATGAAGCGCTTTGTGAACCAACACAGACAGAAATCGCACCAACGATTCCTTATAGACCCATCGCCACATGTTACTCATGAGGTGCGGTCCGAAGGTTCGAGTACGAGTATACAAGCTATTCTTAACCAAATGTGGTTTCACTACCACTGTGTCATTCAATTCTCAAGGAACTTGGTGATCGGGGCATTCATACTTGAATCTAATTTAGTTTCACTTCTGTCCTCATTTTTAATTAAAACACAATCATTAAGCTAATTTAAAAACCTGGTCCTAATATTGTGGTCAAACCGATTTTAAGCTTTGCTCAAATTAAATTAAGGCCAACAACCAGCTTTCTGATACCGTGGTGATATCAACAAGGTTTCCATACGATTTACAAAATAAAGGGAATAGCGCCGCACTTGCATCAGTTTGAATTTCAATCTCATTTAAATTAAGAGTTCATAATAAGAAAATAATCCACCAGGTATAGTCGGTAAAATTGAAATGATTTGTTATCTTATCAGTCAGTGTCCCAATTTCCAACTATATGGACCAAATTGTTTACTAGTCATCAATAAAAACAGTGACGGTAAATTAAAAAAACGAAAACCTATACGAAATAAATAAATAAATAAATTGCTATGATATCATAGCCTAGAAACTTTACATAACGCTTCATAGATGAACACTTCGAAATTTTCAAGGAAAATCCGGCTTTAGTCGGCGTTTATTATACACCCAGCAGCCTTTCAACCCTTGCTAAAGTAGCAGCTTTTAGAAACAGGGCTTAACTAGGGCAAATAACAGTACCTCACAATAGTTTTTTTGAACTGAGTACCTATCACACTACTTTCCTTTCGTCCGACTTAGTCTGTAAGGTTTACGTCAGAGGTTAAGGTTCAGGTTTTGAAGCCTTTTTCTCGGTTCGGTTCGGTCTATTTACTTACTGAGTTTTAAATGTCACAACTTCGATCGCTGTTGTATAACAACGTAACAAAATATGGCTACGTAAACAGACCCCAGGCAAAACGCTAAACAATATCTCGATCGCATTAATGTCAATTTAACGCATTAAAATAGCCCTTTGCTAATTTAACTTCAAGTAGCCTATCTATTAGATGCTTTGTTAAAAGAATAGCTTTCTTAATAGGGGACTGACACGGACGCATGCCGTAAGCATCCAATAGTTCCTGGACCTTTAACCTTTGACACTACTTATTGCCTTTTGTCTAGGCTGAGTTTTTAAGCTTGCCTATAGACGATAAGGTTTGAGTTTGAAGTCTAATTCTCAATTCACAAGGGGTACTCAACCCCTGCACGATAAACCATTACCTAATTAAAATTATGGCAATATTCATAACGTAAAGTAATCATATAGGATCTCTGTATATACCCGCGGTATCGACACTTTTAAAACAAAGAACTGATTGGGTAAACACCCATAATCCACCACACATTTTTGTTTCGAATTAACCAACAAACATTTTGTTGATTGCGATACCCTCCTTAAAACATTTCTCGAACGATCATTACTATCACACACCTATTTGAAATGATTAATTATCTTTTTTACGCGCTACCCGCATATAAAATAAACTATTGCCACTATTTAAAACTTCGTAAATAATTCGTTCGGTACTAGGTCTATGTTTGTAGGTACTACTAGGTACTACCTAGGTATGCCCTTTACACAAACGTTCGCATTGACCTCTAAAATGTCGACTATAGTACAACTTAGCAAGACAACATCCGGTACCTACCGAAATCAAAACAAAAATTACACGACTCACCGGATTGTTGTTACTACCAGAAAATACCAGTTATTTCGTGCACAACTGCACATCTGTAGTTGCGCCACGCTGCACCGCCGCGCTGCTGCCCGCGCGCCGCCGCGCTGCCAACCCGCGCTGCAGGAGCCTCGCATCTTGCACCTCGCATACTCTCTTGATGGAGCCCGATGTAGCAAGCAGACTTCAATCACTGCATCTTGTTCTTCTGGTGCATCACGACGAAGATCTCATAACATCTCAGTGAAGCTCGTCAGTAAAGTTGGAAGCAAGTTCTTTATCCCACTTCTGATGTCGGCGTCAGCGATGGCTGAGCGATGAGCTGACACCGATGGGGGTTTCGTGGTACAGAGTTAATAACGTAGAATAGCAATCATCATTGCAGTAATAACCTCACTTAACAATCTTAATCACAAAACAACTCAAATCTAGGTAACTGACAGTTTCGTGCTGGATGTGTGTCTTCGTCGGTGTCTCAAATCAAACTGAGCTCTGCCCAGCTCCCACGCACCAGCACGACTCTGTCCACGTGACATTACCGAAAACACATTCGCGCCATTTTCAAATGACAAGTAACGTCACGCTGGTCACCATAGACTCTGTACTAAGTTAATCAACTTCACAACTTATTATTCAAGAATATCGTTTTCCACGACATATATGTATGTGTATATATATATATATACACATACATATGTATATTATATTATAAATTAAATGTTTAAATATTTTTCTATCGGTCATTGTAACTTATACTTACAATATAAAATATACATAAGTTTTAACTACAAGAATATCAGGTAAAATAAAACCCAGTCCCTTAATCTTTAAGCCAGTGTAACCCTACAGACTGGGGTTGGAAGTTGGTCAACAATATATTAGAGCCAGTTCAAACTTTACTTCCACCTGCGCCGGAAAAACTGCTGAACACTATTTTTTGCAACTGCAAAAAGGGATGCAGTGCTAAATGTGGTTGCAAAAAAGTCGGACTGTCTTGTTCTTTGGCATGCAAAAATTGTCAAGGCCGGTCGTGCTCTAATATTGAATCACAAACAATGGAGGATTCGTTTGACTCCGACGAAGTATCATGCGATACATCGCTATTGACGCAATTTACTTGCATCCAAAATGAAGATGAAGAAGAAGCAGGAGAAGAAGAACAAGAAGAAGATCAAGAAGAAGAACAAGAATTTGAAACTTACGAATAAGACGAATAAACTTCAACACTTTTTTTTCATTTACATTGCTTTTATCTTTCCCAATCTTTGAAAATTTCCGTTATTTTGCAATAGTTTTGCATTAAACAGGATCACAACTGACCCGTGGAGTAGGCCTACTGGAGAAACCACGTCAAAAAAAACGCGCTAAGTACACTACCTCATAGGTGGCGTGGAAACGTGTGCATATTATGACGATAATGACTTTTATAACTTTTTGAATCGTTATATCTCAGAAACGGTGGCTCGTAAGAAAAAAAGTATTGAGACATTTTTTATAGATAATTTTATGATCTACAATTTTTGTCGGAGGTACTTTTATGATAAAACTTACCGTTTTGCTGAAAATCGCGAAAAACTCATTTTTTTTACCTTTGACCTTGAATATTTTTTTTTCCTTACAGGGGAAATGATGGGGAACTTCTAGACATTGTTTATAATTATGTTTTGAACAACTTCACAGAAATTCAGCTTGTTGGGACTTTATGTAACTTCGAATGTCTAAATAGACCGGACTATTATACTTTCCTTTCAGTATAGTTGCTTCTATCACGTTGTTTAGTAATTTTTTTATCGCTAACCGTGTGGCGTTGCAAAGACGCGGTTGGTTGATATTTCGCGACATTATAACTACCGATCCAACCTTTAATTTGAAGATTGAGGTGGCAATCCTGGAAAATCCAGCGAGTTTAAAAATTCTGGTGGATAGTTCACTACATCATCTTGGTTAGTAGCCGAATCAACTGATTTATATATCCTCGATTCGCCTGTAATTTGTTCTTGCATTTTTTAATTTAATTCATTTACATCTATGTTTTTTGCAGCCAATATAGCTCGTTCGCTCAACCAATCATGGTTCCTGTAATTTTGAGAAATATCTGGAAACACCTTCTGGATAAGTTCATCTTTTGATCGAGTTAACTGACAAAAACTTTGAGAAATGTTAATGCAGCCAACATGTCTATAGGAAATTTGCCACTTCCAATGCCAATGAGTTGTTTAGAGAATATGTTTCCAGATTGGTCATTTTGCAATTTGACATCCATATTCTTGCTTAAATGAAGTACTTTGACATGTTTCCACAATTGTAGGACTTTAGACATGCATTGAGTTCATCAGCTGGCAATGTTTGACGAAAATCTCTTTAGAGGTTTTCCGGCAACTATTCGAATTTTCCTCGACGTAAAAACCATCTTTGAACTTCAACAAACAATAAAAAAAGAATTGGCCAAATTTGTCCAGGCGTTGTTGAGTTATGCGCTTACCAACACATTTTGCGATTCATTTTTATATTATAGATTAATAAATAAATAATAAAGTTACTCAAGAATATATTTGATATGAGAGTTACACTGAGATAGTAAAAATGTTTAACTACTACGCTTGAAGCATAAACACTAATAATAGCCGAAAACTGTAGAGGTAACATCCCTACTCCGTGCTGTTTACAGGGTGAGAAGTGACACCGGTAGACACATGGAGGGGATAACTTACCAAGTGATAATAATTGATGTTATCGAGCGGGATAGAAAATGATAAAATTATGAAAATGACTATTAAAAAGCAAGGGTTGGTGATAAAAAAGTGCAAGTTTAGAGTTGTGTGTATTTTTTGATGCCACTTAATAAAAAAATAAAAATATCAAAAAAATAAAAAATGAAAATTTGGGGTGAGCACCCCTTATCACTTAGAGGTTAGAAAAATAGATAGTAGCCGATTCTCAGGCTTAATGAATATGCATAAAAAATTTCATGAGAATCGGTCAAGCCGTTTCGGAGCAGTATGGGAACGAACATTGTGACACGAAAAATTTATATATTAAGAAAGAAGATTATTAATATTATTTCTATTACCTAACTATGCACGATCCACATAATTTACGCAGTTCAACTTACTACCTTAAAGACAAATGCCTGCTGTTAAAATTCAATAAAAAATTGCACAATACACGTTATTGATTTGATGGTTTCCAATTTAAATGTTAGGAAACGAATAACTTATTTTTTTTACTTTTTTTCACAATTTCACAGTGAACATAATACTTATCAATATTTACTTTTTGCCTGACATTATGTCAGTTGTCAATCTGTCATTTACTTTTCTCTAATTTTGTGTCTTAGTTTTTCATAGTGACTATGAAGGTTGCATCTGATTTATGTAATTTAATTTATTTTTATTAGCCCTAATAATGTAATTTATTGTTATTTTTCCTGAATTTTCTTTGCTATAAACCTCACGGAGCCCGAGACCTTTCCAACGAATGTAAAACCGTGGAAATCGGTTCGTGCGTTCTGGAGTTATAGCGTCAGGAAGGAAAACCCGACTTATTTTTATATAGTAGATTACTATTTAGCCTGAAGCAAACTAAATCTACGTTTTCACGTATTTTCATACGTGGTCATTGTTTAAAAATTAGAATAAGTAGTGTCCTTTGTACTTTATGCAAGTCCATTACACTTTTTATAGCCTGATAATTATGATGATATAAGCACTGTCTTCAAGTGTTATAATATTATTACACAAAGAACGTACAGACGCCAGCAGATCAATCTACCCCAAACTGTAAAATTGAACATGAACCTTGTTCTGTTTAAAATAAAGTCGAAAATCTATTAATAGTTATTTTCATCCCACCATCTCGGAAAGAGTACTTTTAATCTTCAATATCTGAGGGGAAAAGCCGTTTTTATTCTCTAGAGGATAAAGTAAATTGAATTTAGAACATCGTGTGCACTAAGTTTGAGAATTAAAAAAAAACATTAAACCTATTTACTGCTACCTCTATGGTGCCGAATATATCATACAACTTTTTTTTAATTTGTTAAAAACTCAGACTCGTAACCTTCTTGGTGTTCTTTTTTCAATTTGCTTTGTACGCGGTTCTTTACGCGGCATTTTTTCACGTCATTGTTAAACCATAAATTGAAACTTGAAAACAAGTGAAAAAACTAAAATGAGTGATTCTAGCGACGAGGAAGTTTGTTTGACGCCAACAGAATTGACTGAAACTGTTAATAATGCGCAAATGAGCTTTCTCCCTCAACAATCACGCGAGAAGTATTTAAAACAGTACGATATGTTCAACACGTGGCGACTAGCAAAAGGAGCCAGAACTTTCTCAGAAAACGTTTTTTTTTTTTGTATTTAGTCATTTCCTCGCTGAGGTGGAATGAAAAGTTACGTGTTGCACTAGAGTGCAAAGATTTTTCACCTCGTGCTCTTTTGATTCCCTCGCTAACGCTCAGGCTTCTAATTTTGAATCACTCGCTGCGCTCATGATTCAATTTTAGAATCCTTCGCTTGCTCGGTCATCAAAATTGAACACGCGGTTATCGTACTGTTTTAAATACTTCTCGCGTGATTGTTGATGGAGAAAGCTCATTTGCGCATTATTAACAGTTTCAGTCAATTCTGTTGGCGTCAAACAAACTTCCTCGTCGCTAGAATCACTCATTTTAGTTTTTCCACTTGTTTTCAAGTTTATTGTTTTTAATATAAGGTTTAACAATGACGTGAAAAAATGCCGCGTAAAGAACCGCGTACAAAGCAAATTGAAAAAAGAACACCAAGAAGGTTCTGAGTCTGAGTTTTTAACAAATCAAAAAAAAGTTGTATGATATATTCGGCACTAGTGAATAGTCCCGGGAAATCCCGGAACCGAAAGTACCGGGATTTCCCGGAAATTTGCGTCGTTTTAGGAACCGGAATTTCTAAAACCAAATCCCGGTTCTTTCGGTACTTTCGGGAAAAGATACTTCGCGTTTAGAATTTTTCTAATTTTATTGCCTGAAAAATCCTACAGCTGCACTGTTACTATTATACTATCTAGCTACCACCGTTGCTACCTAGTAATACAAGAGCATGATGCGCGAGGGTGCGAAGGTGCGGGAGGGGCAGGTGGCGGCCATCTTGTATACGCGCGTCCCGCTCAGTTAGATTGTGATCGCGTCTTTGAAATGTTGTGCTAGTGGGATTTCGGTGTAAAGTGCTTTGCAAAAACTAAGTACTCAAACAAGACTACTTCTTTTGGAAAGTGAGTATTTATTATAATAAACAAAATTAATGAAACAAGAGCGGTTTTATTTAATTATTTAGTTATTGTAGCCACCATTCTCATTCTCCATCCTCATTTTGAATACAAAATACGAGCAGCTTATTGTTCACCAACCGACATGGGATTCGGAAGTTGATTTTAATACGTACACTAATAAAATTTGCTGTTCTAAAGTTTTACTAATTCAGTTTATTTTTAATGTTACTTACGGCACAATAAAACTACAATGCACTGTATTAATTAAGCAAGAAGTAATTTAGTCGGTACCAACGTTTTTCGTTTAACTTTGTATTTCAATAATTACTCTATATTTTGTTACAGACGATGGATTTTGAGGCAGTCCGTATGGCATTATTACCGCGTGTAAACGAATTTTTAAGTGTACTGGAGGTAGTACGAGTGGTCTCCAAAAGCATTTAAAAATGTGCATCAGATTAGCATGAACACAGCAGATAGTCAAGTTCCTCAAAGTGTCGAATCTCCTTTAACATCGACAAATACTGAAATTATACCAAAGAAAAAAGCTTAACTGATTACTACGAATCTGACGCAAATCCTTCCAAGGAACTTATAGTTTCCCGAATGTCAGTTATGGATGGATATCCTTTCTGAACATTTGTAGAGTGTGAACATTTGCGAATGCTGTTTCGAAAATTCGGACATAAATTGCCGAAGGCTGCAAATTCAATTCAAAATATTGTAATAAAACAAGCAGACAAAAGAAAACAACAACTGATCGGCGAAATCCAGAAACTATTATCAAGACAATAATTTTCATCTTTTAAGCCTGAATCTGCACTAACACAAGAAATAAAACGTTTTATTTGATTTGATTTAAATGTTTTTACTTTGCCCTGTCATTTCATCTTATTTTTACTTTCTCCGTTTCAACACTTGCAACTCTCTTACAAAGACTTATTAAAGTATCAAAAGTATCGATAGTACCGGGAATCCCGGTTCTTAAGACAAAAGGTCCCGAAAATCCCGGTTCTTTAAAACATCACCGGTTCTGCATTCCCTATTCGGCACCATAGAGGTAGCAGTAAATAGGTTTAATGTTTTTTTTAATTCACAAACTTAGTGCACACGATGTTCTAAATTCAATTTACTTTATCCTCTAGAGAATAAAAACGGCTTTTCCACTCAGATATTGAAGATTAAAAATACTCTTTCCGAGATGGTGGGATGAAAAGAATTTTGACACATTGAGGTTTTGTTTGTTTCATTTTATATAGAGAAATATAGAGAAAAAACTAGAACTCTCAAATTTCGACAACTGTGCGACTACAATATAGTACAAATAAATGGGTGTAGGCAGAGATATAGGGTAGGAAACCGTCAGCTAAGTATAATAATATAAATATGATTCAAATAACACGCCCGATTTGGCTCTTTATTACGCCTGAGAAAAATAGATATCATCTGTAACGTAAATGTAAGTATGAAAAAGATAATTTTCCCGTTTCGGGTTGGTATGGAGACTCTATTAATAACGTTATATATTTAGACATGTAACAACATGTAGGAGTAATTTCGGGGTTGTATCTTCTATTTTAAGATGTATCTAATACACGGTTAATTTAAGGAGAGGTACTGTGGTTCAGCGTTTAAAGGTGTGGTACGCAACGATGTACCTTTTTCTTTGGGTGACGGAGGTAATAGACACGCACGCAATGTTCCATAATCTACAGTATTTTGGTTGGTCCAACTCCCTCTTCCAGCCCCTCTGAATGGGTCCAGGGGCGATGGACACGGGGACGGCTGCCCCTCACGCATGGACCCGAGGTGGCGGCGCGTCGTGTTCACGCGCGCCCCTCTTAGACGTCGCGAGAGGAGTCTAACACCTCTCTCCCCTCGCTGACTTGCTGAGGCCTTTGGGGCGGCAACAGTCGGGGATCGCGGAAGTATCTTCTGTTCCCGTGACCGGGGCAGGTGTGAGAAGGAACACGGGGTGGTTTTTAGTCAGTAAAAGTCATGAGGATTTTCCACCCCTCAAAAAAAACAAACCCTTTAACCCTATAAATTGGCCATAACAACTTCTGTGATAGGTAAATATGCCTTCAATGGACCATCAAATGACAGGCACCGGCAGGAATCTTCACAGGGGCGTTCGATTTTGGTCAATAGGTCTATTGGTTTAGTAATAACAGCGTCACGGTTCTATCGAAGGTTAAGCTACCCTTGACAAGGTCGATCCGTGGATGGGTGACCATTTATAACATGACATATCAAGATTCCTCCGTACCTTGGAAAGCACGTTAAGCCGTTGGTCCCGGCTGTCATTTATAGATCATTAACAGTAGTTACGGATAGTCAGAACCAGTCTAACATCCAGTTTAACCAAGGGGGTGGTACCCAGTAACTGGTTGTAGAGGTCTGACAGGCAGTCGCTCGATGTAAAACACTGGTATTTAGCTGCATCCGGTTATTTTGGAAGCCGACCCCAATATGGTTGGGAAAAGACTAGTCAGATGATAAGGCCTAAGCAGCTACGGTGTGAGTTGGAACATCGGGTGGATTTTAGTCAGTAAGAGTTTTACAGACCTCGATGAAAATCCTGGTGCAAATCCTCATGAGACTTCCTTGAAGATTTTCCACCCCGAATAAAAGAAAGTAGAGAGTGTTTTTTAAAAAAAATATTATGCCTTATGCTGGTATTGCCTACTCCCTTCACGCACAACCAAAGAACAAAGAAAAATATTTCTCATAAAGACACTTGAGAAAACGTCGCCTGAGTTATTTCGGAACTGTGTCAGCCAATGACCAACATGACAATGTTATAATTATATCACGTCTTCGTCACACGAACGTCATGATATTCGACATGCGGTGACGGTGGAAGCGTCATGTGGCTTTGTCATCACAGGACCGACGTCAGTCGATAAGATACGTTGAAGAGGAAAATCTGGCATCATTTGTATTTTTTTTTTTGGTTTTGTTCTTAACTAGCTTCTGCCCGCAGATTTGCCCGCGTAATAAGTACTATTAACTATTTATCCCAAATGTATGCAATAATATGTATACAAAATCATGTAAAATCCATTTTAAAAGATTAAGTATGGAGTTTCTTGCATATTCTTCTCCATACGAAACTTACCTTTTGGAATGTGCAACTAGAATCATTAAGGAGCCGTGCCTGAAATCGACTGATTTTGATCAACTGTAATCATTATTTGTGAGAAAGAGAAGAAGAATTTATACAATCCGTGTGATTTGAAAAGACGAGTTCCTTGCTTTGCATGTTGAGGAATTAAATTTTGGAAATAAATTACGTATTCATGGAAAATCACTAAAATTCACCCACATGTTTTCCAAAAAATTACGCGAGACTGACGTTTGATCATTTAGTTACAAGAAACTACAACAGATTTTGAAAATTAAAAAATCTTACCAACTCCAGTATATAGTCTACTTGCACGTGAGGGAACCACTTTTTTTAATTTTTACTACAACATACGGGACAAAAAAAAAAACAATGTCGTTACTTTCCGGAAATTTCAAGACTAATCAGTATTTTTTTTTCTATTGTTTGAATCACTTTTAAGAAATTTTAAAAGTAGCATATTAATCTTCAGTTTATTATATATTCGTACATAGTAAACAAATATGTATACACAAAAATTCCGGAGATTTATTTCTCAACCGTCTTAATTTACTTAGAAACTCAAAATATGATATAAAATATTAAAACAGTTTAAGCGATCACTACGCTCGAGCTTTACGCGTGTGTTCGTGAACCGTACACACAAATATTGCATCGCAATGATGTTACCTAAACTCCAGCGAGCGAATTTTATGCACGGCCCCTTAAGTATCTTAATTTATTTAATTTGTAAGTTACTATATCGTTTCACAGTGCCTGTTATCGGGTCTAATTAAAATAAATGATTTGACTTGACTTGAATATACTTTGAGCTACAACTAAGAATTTTCTATAAGAAGGAACCCAACACCACTTTTCCAGAGTTGAATGCAGCAGTGTTCGCATTTTAAAGCATGGGAATGTAGGTGGGAATACAGGGATAAAAAGTATAGTAGCCTATGTGTTAATCCAGTTTGTCAGCTACCTCCATACCAAATTTTATTAAAATCCACTTAGTAGTTTTTACGTGAAAGAGTAACAAACATCCATCCATCCATCCTCACAAACTTTCGCGTTTATAATATTAGTAGGATTTTTTAGGCTTGTGGCTAAATTGTGACAACTTCACGGGTCAACCGAAGGTAGAGCTACGCTCGGCGAGGTTGGGCCGTTTATTACATGTCATGGGTCCCCTCCGTGCTTTGGAAGGTACGTTGAGCCGTTGTTCCCGGCTGTCATTTGTGACATGATCTTTGACAGTCGTTACGAGTATTCAGAAGCCCGTAGGTAAGTCTGACAACCAGTAAACAAACAAACAAACGCTAATATTTTTCAACGTAAACTAATATTATATTATTTAGAAAGTTTTTTAAGTTAATTATTGTTTAGTTTTAGGTATATTTAAGTAGGAATGTCTAGAGACTCTTCGCCCCCACAGTCAAACCATTGCAACGGTTTTGTGGGGCTTAGTTTATAAGTTACTTACCCTCTTGTTTAATGATAAATAAATAAATAAATAAATAATAATAATAATAATAACCAAGGGGTACCCAGGCACTGCATTATGGAGGTCACTCCACCGCACACAAAATCAAAATCAAAAGTCATTTATTCAAATTAGGCTGAGGATCAGCACTTTTTGAACGCCAAAAATTACATAAGACAGTCCCACAAAACGCCCGCCCTTCGCCACTTCCTAGTGTTTTTGCTGGGAAGAAGAAGAAGTGGCGGAACAAACTCCCCAGCAACACGTCTGTCTGATATGTTAGAAGAACAGTTTAAACAGCATTGGTAATTAATAAACATAATCATTTAAATTAAATAATTTGCTACATGATAGCTAGCACACACCAATATACAAGACAGTAGTAACGATCAGCAGTCGCGTTTCATAACGACCCCAACATAGTTGGGAAAAGTAGGTTTTACAGGGCTTTGTCTAACGTGCATATGTACACCAAATATGGTTAACAATAACTAAACAATCGTACTTATATTAATAATAAAAATATTGTACCTATGCACCTAACATTTAATTTAATAAAATGGAAAAATACTTACATCGTTTAAGTGTTTGTGGTTCTTGCGGTAAATAAGACTTTTAAGTATGTATTCATATATAATACTATGATGATGTCATAAACCTCAAGAAGACGTCACTAAAGTACCTACCTACGATGTTTCTATGTCAACAATTTTTTTTTGGTTGAATTTTAAGTGGCCGTTTGTACGAAAAAACACATAGATTTACCCACTATTTCTGTGGTAGAATTGCCTTTACCAATACAATTTAATCGCACTACTTAGAGACATCTATTAATAATAATAAATAATAATAATACCAGCCTGTTACAGTCCCACTGCAGGGCAAAGGCCTCTTCTCATACAGAGAAAGCACGAGCATTGTTCACCACGCTTGCTCAAGGCGGATTGGCGATTTCAAATCAATATTAACTATAAGTCCAGGTTTCCTCACGATGTTTTCCTTCACCGATGTCAATGATGTCTAAGATAAACTTAGAAAGTACATATGAATTGAAAAAGTCACATTGGTACTTGCCCGGATTTGAACCACAACCTCGTGCATGAGAGGTAGGCGCCTTAACCTCTGGGCCATCAAGACGTCTATTGATAATTTTAAATTATATTTCGGTGTGTACAATATTAGTGTCTGTCGCTGCAAATAACTATGTTAATCACACACACACACAACCTAATGTCAAACTACAATTGTAAAAAAAAGGATGAAAATAAATATTCCACAA
This sequence comes from Euplexia lucipara, assembly GCA_921972225.1. Lineage (NCBI taxonomy): Eukaryota > Metazoa > Arthropoda > Insecta > Lepidoptera > Noctuidae > Euplexia > Euplexia lucipara. The sequence goes on along the minus strand of OV179146.1, from coordinate 3,663,280 downwards.
CTTTCACACAACGTCGTCGTCAACGTCGTTGTAATTTTAATTATTAGTAAGCTAACAATAATTAAATGTTTTTTCACACACTTGAATGTTGTTTGACATAATAATGGCGACTGTATAAGTCTGATGCTTATTACTATTATTTATATTTAGACTGGCCTGTTGGTCTAGTAGTTAGTGACCCTGACTGCTATGCCGGAGGTCGTGGGTTCGATTCCCACTCAGGACAAATGTTTGTGTGATGAGCACGATCATTTGTTCTGTGTCTGGGTGTAGTTTGTCTATAATATGTATGTATTTAGAAATATATAAGTATGTTTATCAGCTGTTTAGTACCCATAACACAAGCTCTCAAGCTTAACTTGGGACTAAATGGCTTTGTGTGAAAAGTTGTGGAATATTTATTTTATTTATTATTCTAATGTAATGCTGTTCTTATACAGAAGCTGTTGGTTTTCCTTTAATAAATAAATAAATAAATAACTGCATTTAGTGCCAAACTAAGCAGAGCTTGTGATTTATGAGTTCTAGACAACTGATAAACATACTATTTCGAAATACACACGTATTAAAGATAAATTACATCTAGACACAAAACAAATGATCGTGCTCATCACACCAACAAATATCTTGGGTGGGAATCGAACCTCCGGCATAGCAGTCAGTCACTAGACCACCGGGCCAGTTAATTAAATGTTTATTGGATTTTTTGATGATGTGAATGTACTGTGTTTGTATAATATTGTAATACTAGCAGACGTCCCGCGGTTTTACTAGCGTAGGTCCTGTTCCCGTGGGAATATAGGAATAAAAAGTAGCCTATGTGTTAATCCAGGGTGTCAGCTAACTCCAAACCAAAAATTATTAAAATCCATTTAGTAGTTTTTACGTGAAAGAGTAACAAACATCAATCCATCCATCCTTACAAACTTTCGCGTTTATTGTATTAGTAGCCTGTGATACTGAAATTAAAATGATTTTGTTTTATTTTATTCATATTTAAAAAACTGGTAGTGGAGGAATTCAAATTTCGCGGGCTGAAAGGCCAATACCTATCATTCATTTACTTTTTATTAGCTGTCTTTTGTATCGGGGATTTTTGAATTAAAGTTTTATTGCCTGTGCATTAAACTTTTATGTCGTCGACATGACACGATTCGATTCGATTAATGATACACTATCTAATCTTGTAAAACATGTAGCGGTCACAGCTACACCGGAATTCGTATGAATTCTTAATATTAATTTAAACTTTTTATAATTGTAAACACTCCACAATACAAAACTTTTCCCTAATGTCCCGTTACACCGAACTGTCAAATTTGAACAAACGTCAAACCAAAGACCAAAAAACTTCAAACACAAAACACGATCATTGTCTGTGGGTGAAAACTAACATATTTTATTAGAAGTATATTTACATATTTATTTAGTTGCTATATTTACATCACACATAATATTTATTTACAAATTTAACAATACGCATAATTATTTACACTATACAAAATATAGGCTTAAAATTGTAATGTTCTGGTCGCTGCCTTTCCGAACGCAACTTCGGGCGCGTTCGGCAAAGCTCGGCTTTCATCGGAGCATATGACTTGCCTAATAGCGATAAAGCATCGTCATGTAGATCAGTACTCGTTTTGACCTCCCGAACAGTACACGCTTGAACTTACAACCAAATCTAGACTTGCTCGTAGACCTAAGTTCTGCTAGTTGACTCGATATCGTCTCCTTAGCTTTTTGTCTGTGTCCAGTAATTTCCCCGCTGTCGTCTTAACTTAATTGTAGCCTTAAGCGACTCAGAAGTGTTGCGAAATTAATTATACAAGGATAACGTTCAAACCACCGTTTCATTTCGCCATTTTGCTCTATACACTTCATTGGTGACCCCGTCAAAGAGCACAGTAGCCACGCGGAGCAAAGATGCCTACCGGAGCAGAGCAGGGAGCGCAGGCGGACGCAGCAATGGTCAAGCAGGACGTGTGCAGAGTCAGCGTGAAGTTGCCGCCATTCTGGCCTGAGGAGCCGACACTTTGGTTTGCACAAGTAGAAGGTCAGTTTACAATAGCCGGCATTACCGCCGACACCACAAAATTCTACACGGTCGTGGGTCAGCTAGACCATCGCTACATGGTAGAAGCTCGGGACATAATAGAGAACCCACCAGCACAGGACAAGTACGCCAAGCTGAAGGCTGAGCTCATACGTCGACTATCCGACTCGCGTGAAAAAAGGGTTCAGCAAATCCTCACTCAAGAGGAGCTCGGCGACCGGAAGCCATCACAGTTCTTGCGGCACCTGCAGACTTTGGCCGGACCACATGTTCCAGACACATTCCTAGCCACGTTGTGGGCGAGCAGGTTGCCGACGAACATACAGACGGTAATAGCTTCCCAGCCTAACCTTCCGCTTCAGTCTGTCGCAGATTTGGCCGACCGCGTGCACGAGATCGCGCCAACGCGGCCAGCGCTCACGACACCTCCCGCCGTGGCGAGCACGAGCACCAGCAGTGACATCGCGGAGCTGAAACAGTGCATGGCGGAGTTATGTCTACAGGTGGCGGCTCTACAAAAGCAAGGTCAGGTACACCATCGATCGCGCTCCACAGATAGGTACCGGCGTGGTGACAGAGAACCGACCCCAAGCCGACGCCGCAGTCGCTCGCGCTCCAGCAGCGCGTGGAACGACGCTCACTGCTGGTACCACAACAGTTTCGGTGACAGGGCCACGCGGTGCAGGTCGCCATGTACGTACGCGGGAAACGCCGTCGGCAGCCGGAAATAGCGGCAAATGGCTGCCCTCACAAACCACGCCGCCTATTCGTAACAGATCGGGACTCTAAAACCACGTTTTTAGTAGACACAGGGTCCGATCTGTGCGTATACCCACGTGCAGCCCTACGACAGCAGCGCAGCAGGACGGCGTACCAGTTATACGCGGCAAACGGAACTGCCATCGACACGTACGGTTGGGTGGAGCTCCACTTGAATTTAGGGCTTCGCCGCGTGTACACGTGGAAGTTCGTGGTTGCAGACGTCACCAAGGCAATCATAGGCGCCGACTTCTTGGCGCATTATAACATCTTGGTAGACCTCAAAAGTCACCGGCTAATCGATGGGCTGACCCAACTGTCTTCGCCGGCGTCGCCAGCGGCCGAATCAGCAGCAATGATCGCCTCAGTGAAGTCCGTAGGAGGCAACACGGAGTACCACGAGATACTTCGCCAGTACCCGGAAGTCACGCGGCCTGCTGGAACACAGAAACAGGTCAGTCACGGTACCGAACATCACATCCGCACTACACCAGGTCCGCCTATCACTGGACGACCTCGCCGTCTGGCACCAGTCAAACTGATTTCTGAGCGTTTCGTTTGGCCTGGCCTAAAGAAGGACTGCAGGGCCTGGACCAGAGAGTGCGTAGAGTGCCAGAAGAACAAAATCTCGCGGCACACAACCAGTCCCACCTCCGCTTTCCCTGTCCCTTCCCAACGCTTCTCCCATGTCCACATGGACATAGTAGGGCCACTGACCATGTCATCAAATTACAGGTACATACTAACTGTGGTCGACCGCTTCACCCGCTGGCCTGAGGCGTACCCCATCGCGGACATCACAGCGGAGACATGCGCCCGCACTTTCATCACCGGCTGGGTGTCCCGCTTTGGCTGCCCCCAGCGCATCACTACCGACAGGGGCAGGCAGTTTGAGAGCAAGCTGTTCCACACCATCACGGAGACCCTCGGTAGCCAGCACCGCCCAACCACAGCATACCACCCAGCCTGTAATGGCATGGTGGAACGCCTACACCGCCAGCTGAAGGCAGCCATCCGCTGCCACACAGACACCAACTGGACCGAAGCACTACCCCTGGTGCTGCTCGGCATCCGCAGCGCCTGGAAGGAAGACGTCAAAGCATCAGCGGCAGAGCTCGTTTACGGCGAGCCCCTAAGACTCCCAGGCGAGTTCATCGCCCCCACACTCACCAGCACAGTCGACTACACCGACTTCGCGTCAAGACTCCGGCATCACATGGCGAAGCTGTCTCCAGAACCGGCGAGTCGACACGGCAACAAGCCGTTCTACGTGCCCGACAGCTTGTCAACTTCGTCTCATGTATTCTTGCGACATGACGCCGTTCGCCGACCGCTAGACCCGCCGTACACCGGCCCCTACAGAGTCCTGCAAAGAGGCGACAAAACGTACCGTATTGAGGTAAACGGAAAGGAAACCACAGTAACCATAGATCGGTTGAAACCCGCTTACCTCAATAACGCAGACTACAGTCCCTCCGGTGTAACCAGCGCACCAACGGTCGCAAACACAGCACCAACGCCACCGCAGCCCACCGTCGAGAAGAAAACACGCTCCGGCCGCACCGTTCGCTTCCCGGACTACTATCACCCGTAGCTAAGTAGCCACGGTCTCAGGGGGGGAGTAGTGTAGCGGTCACAGCTACACCGGAATTCGTATGAATTCTTAATATTAATTTAAACTTTTTATAATTGTAAACACTCCACAATACAAAACTTTTCCCTAATGTCCCGTTACACCGAACTGTCAAATTTGAACAAACGTCAAACCAAAGACCAAAAAACTTCAAACACAAAACACGATCATTGTCTGTGGGTGAAAACTAACATATTTTATTAGAAGTATATTTACATATTTATTTAGTTGCTATATTTACATCACACATAATATTTATTTACAAATTTAACAATACGCATAATTATTTACACTATACAAAATATAGGCTTAAAATTGTAATGTTCTGGTCGCTGCCTTTCCGAACGCAACTTCGGGCGCGTTCGGAAAAGCTCGGCTTTCATCGGAGCATATGACTTGCCTAATAGCGATAAAGCATCGTCATGTAGATCAGTACTCGTTTTGACCTCCCGAACAGTACACGCTTGAACTTACAACCAAATCTAGACTTGCTCGTAGACCTAAGTTCTGCTAGTTGACTCGATATCGTCTCCTTAGCTTTTTGTCTGTGTCCAGTAATTTCCCCGCTGTCGTCTTAACTTAATTGTAGCCTTAAGCGACTCAGAAGTGTTGCGAAATTAATTATACAAGGATAACGTTCAAACCACCGTTTCATTTCGCCATTTTGCTCTATACACTTCAAACACAAGGATATTGATAGATTAAATACCTTTATTATTTTCTATTTTGGTAACGAAAATTTTATCCATTTTATCCTTATTCAATGAGTATCTTTGTTTACTGTCTGGTGTAGTGGCTGCAGGCGCTTCTGAGCATTAATAAGAATAATGAGGTCTTGGGTTTGATTCCCAGGTTGGGTAAGTTGTTCTGGTTTGCCATCTGAAGTCAAAGTCAAATCATTTATTTCAATAACACCGTAAGGCACTTTTGAACGTCATGTTAAAAAGTTAACAAAAAAAAATGCAAAATGATTCTAGTTGCCCCTTCCCAAAGGTAGTTTTGTATGGAGAAAAATGGGCAAGAATCTTCATACTTACTTACTCTTTTAAAATAGGTTAACCATACCTCTGGAGTAGTCTAGAACTGCTCAGTATCGTCCTGGAATTAAGCTTTGTGCCCTGTTGGTGGCAATAGGCTTTTCATGGTTGTTTAAGTCACAAATCTAGTGGAATGTGGTTGAACTATATTCAGCACTGCTTTTTAGGACAATAGGTAGGTGATGTTAGCTTAGAAAACAAAGTCTACCCTGGTGACTAAATATGTTGGTATTGTATCTGCATTTATTTAAATTGATAACACAAATTGCATAGATAACGCATGCACTTTATTTTTTATGACATCTGATAAACTCCTTAAAGTACAGACGCCAGCACGTCAAGTTACCCCAAAATGTCAAATTTTCCCAATTGAATATGAACCTTATTCTGTTTGCTATAAAGTTGAAAAACGATCAAAGAAATTTGACACATTGGGGTAACTTGATGTGCTGGCGGCTGTACTTCAAATAATGTGTCGTACTTTTGCAAGAAAACACTAATAAATATTCTTTATATCTTTGTATATGGGCTGCTCAAGAAATACAGTTTTATAATACTAAACAACATATAAACTTCACGCCAGTAATCCCCAAAGATTAAGTAGAGGTGTGCCTATGATAAACCCAAAGTACGGTAGTTATGTTTGAAGTACTATTTAATAAGGGGCAACCCTATTGCTATAAGCCGGGCATAAGAAGTAACTGCTAAAAAAATGTTAACAAGCAAAATTTAAAAGGGCTGTTTGACAAAATTTTTATTTTTAGTCCCTCATCTAGATTACAAGAAAATATTCGACACGTATTTTTTCTTTTTTCACGTAATCCTACTAATATTAAAAACGCGAAAGTTTGTGAGGATGTTAGTGTTACTCTTTCACGTAAAAACTACTGAATGGATTTTAATAAATTTTGGTATGGAGTTAGCCGACACCCTGGATTAACACATAGGCTACTTTTTATCCCTGTATTCCCACGGGAACGGGACCTACGCGAGTAAAACCGCGGGACGTCTGCTAGTAAAAAAATAACGGCGATACATCGAGTTAAAATGACGTCACTAGCCAGTACAGTTTTAGCTAATGACGTTACAAGCTCCTCAAGTTGAATGCGCTTAATCTAAGCATTTTTCCATCAATTTGAAAAAGAAAGAAATACGTGTCGAATATTTTCTTGTTATCTAGATGAGGGACTAGAAACGAAAATTTTGTCAAATAGCATTGGATAAATAGTGTTCTTTCTTTACACTATACAGTATGCGACCTTCCCGGGCTATGATTTCTTTTTTTGATCACGTTTGATCGCGTAAGATCACTATTTCACCTTATGGTAAGCGATGATGTGGTCGACAATGAAACGCGCTTGCCAAGAAGCGAAGACATTCAATACCTATATACACGTCTATGAGTTTTTTTTAGTACGCTCCGCTGCCGCTCCAATATTCATATATTATTCTAGATGGCGTCACTGAGACATGGGATCAAAGTTTTTCTATGACATTTCGTCGCATGTCCGCTCTATAGTCTTTTAAATCTCTTTGCCTAGAAGTAACTTCAGTAGGTACCTCTTGAAGTTTTTCTTCATAATTTCCTAAGATTTTCCCGATGTTAATTTTGCTTTAAACTGTATAAAATCCTTATTTCTAACTAACGCAATGAGGTTTTAAATGAAAGAAGTTTCTTATTTACTTTTGTAGATAGAAATTGTGTTTTTAATGTTTTTTTTTACAGTTTCACGCAAAAATAACATAACATTATAGTAAAATACGGAAAAAAAACGACGAACAATTTGTAATGCTGAGGTGTCCTGAATCATGTATAGAACTTATAGTTTCCGGATGTACGACAATGCTCGATCTTTAAGACATCCGTATGACGTATCTGCATTTTGAACAGGACGTATAAAAATGCACTATCTCCAGTCCAAGTTATACTTCAGAAAACACGTCATTGCACCAAAAAACTTAAATTTTCCTCCGTATCTACGTTCCGGTTTTTGCACGGCGCGCGGTCTGTTGTTTTTTTTATCAGAACACAGAGTCATGCGCAGGCGCCGATAGTGTTGCGTACGTCGCCTCTGTCACGTAGGCGAAACCCTTCGATCTGCGGTACGTATATTTTGTCTACTGATGTTTTATTGAGATCTCGTAAATAAAGTAGTTTATGCTTTGTCAATATTGAAGGATGGTCAAATCGAAGGTTACATAGATAAAAACTCCAGACAAGAAATCTCTGCAGAAAAAAATGGCATAAGAAAAATGGCAACCTGTCAATGTCCCCCCAGGACAAAGGCCTCTTCTCATACAGAGAAGGTACGAGCATTGATCACCACCCTGCTTTATGCGGCTTACTGACCTCTTGCAGAAATCTTTACATTATAAGTCCAGATTATTATTTAGGCTTACGTAGATATAGGTCCTTTAGTTTTACATAGGTACAGATACCAGCACATCAACCTACCCGAAACTGTCAAATTTCCCCAATCAATTTTAAACCTTATGCTTTAGTATTAAAGTTGAAAATTTATTAAAGAAATTTGACAGATTGTAGGTTGATGTGCTGCCGTCTGTACCTACAAGATGTGATGGAACCACTCAATTCCAGTTAATTGGAAGTTTTGATATTGACGATCCATCTAGAGCAATGTTTTTCTCAATCAATATAGGGTGTAAAAGTAAGAAAAATTATAAACATAGTCCTTCAGACCTTTCGTTTGTTTATGGGGGGTCGCAAGAATTTTTTAACTGGTAAAAGGGTTGCGTATAATAAAAACACGAAAAACGGATCAACAATATTGTATAGCTTTATCCTACCTACATTGGGGCCGGCTTCCATTTTACAGGGAGCGACTTTCTATCTGAACTCCACAACCCAGTGATTAGGTAACACGATTCTCCTTTATTAAAGTGGTTATCAGATCTTCGTAGATCTTACTACATTCCACATTACGACTGCCAAAGACCTGTCGGGAGAAACGGCTTAAAATGCTCTCCAAGGCACGGAGGAGTGTTGCTTGACATATAATGAGTGAACACTGTGATCAACCATCTGCAGACCAACATCGGCAAGCGTAGCATAACCTTAGGTAGTGCCGCGCGAAATTAATGTCACATGTAAATGTGTCTTTAACATAATTTCCCACGAATTCACACTCCACGTTTTATCTTTGATGAAAATAAGTAAATACCTACCAAAGATATCTCAAGGTAGATATGTTTCATACGTTCAATTGTTTGACGTAACATTGTAATACATTAATCAGTGATATCACTTGATATTGAATAAAATACGCGTGTTCACAGATAAAGTTGGTTCTAGTTAGAAGTAGTTTTCGTTTTAAAGACGTTTGGACATGATAATACTGACTGATTGGTATCTGACTGAGGTGTGTAAAGGATGTAGGTAAAACGTTTTTGTTAGAAGGATTTTTTTACCTTACCGCGACTATTTGTTTCATGAACTTCTGAAATGAAATGAAATGATATGATATTGTGACATGGCAAAGTACCTACCTGGGAAGATCTACTTACAAAAATATTATGTAAGTAGAACTTCCCAGATACTTTTACATGTCATTTTTTTAAAACTAAATGGCGCCGGTATTTTTACAAAATGACTGATCCCTGAGAGGAAATGCCAAAAGAAACTCAAGGGGCATGGTATATTTTAAAGTCCTGACATAAGATTGTATTAATATATTATGCGGGTCTAACGATGCAGGGCAAAATCTGGAAAAGTCTTTCCTAGAAAGACTCAATTCAGCTTTGAGTTGACCTGTTCTGAGAGACGGCATCTGTTATGCGACGAACATTCAATCGCAAACCGAATACTTAGTGTATTCTTGACTAACGATTAGCTTTTGTCACGTCATTTTGGAATCGTTAATCATGTTCTCATGATGAACTCTAAAATCATATACCTACTAGTCGCTGTGCTCGCGAACTATACTTAATTCGTTTTGTGATGTTCGTCGCGTAACAAAAGTTCGTACAAGTGTTTGCAAACATAAATCTGCAAGGCTGTCTTTTTTTATTGACTAACAGCTGGCGTCCGAACTTCAATGACAACGAGAATTTACAAAAAAATGGTATTTGACTAAGTATATTATGTGGACTTGAAGTTACGGTGCATGAATATCAGACGGGGTATAGTACGCTTCGTCACATGGTGTAACGTTATAGTAATAAAATTATCTACGCTTTGTTTTGTAAAGGATGGAGTCGAGAGCTGGCTACTATTAAATGATAGGGCTCTCCTCATTCAATAAACATTTACTTACAGTTCGTCTTTACATTGGCACCCTAAAAAAACCAAGCATTTTTGAAACCAGTACACTAATATTATTTCAACCTGTAGGCAATAAGGTTCTCTTTCGCATGTAACAAACGTCACAATACCTACATTAGATCAGCCTCGAAATACAATCGCATGCGTGCTTCGATATCAAGGGATTAACACCTCTTGTGCAAGTGTGGGAGCGCCGATATCTCCCTTATCTGATAAGGACAGCTGTGGTATCGGGACACGTGACTCGCAGTGATGTTTACGCGAAGTTCTGAGGGCCATAAATACCGACTAACTGATGCCGTGTAGGATGTGATGTACTAATAAACGTATCACACGACTGAATGGTAGCGCCGCGGAGAGTCCCGATCTAGCCCTGGAGGCGGCGAGACGTTCCCGTTGAGTCGTAGTGTGCTTACTGATAATTTGGTTGTTTAACTATAAACCCGAATCCCTAACAAGTGATTCCTAGTGAACACAACATTGACTTTTGAAACGAAGATGTACGATCGAAAATCGAAACGGTTTGGTCACGGTGAAAGGATGAATGAAAGGCGACTAACAAAAGATATTTATAGCAGATGAAATTGGAAACACTGGGACCGGGCGCCACCAAAATAACAAAATCATTAAAAAAACAAAATTACAGTCTCGGATTTCTATTTCAGCCATTATATTTTTCTTAAGAATTTGTCTGGTGGTCGCAAGCGCTGCTGTCGAGCTCGAGGTCCCGGTTTCAATCCCCTGGTCGGGCAAAACGTAGTTGAGTTTTTCTATGTGGAATTTCTCAATAGCAACTCGCAGTCTGGATTTGTGCCCCATTAAAAGGCAATAGGCTCGCCCCCTATTACATGGCACTTAAACAAAACTGGCGAAATGTGGGTGTACTACCAGGTACACCTCTGCCTAACCTCTCGGGGATTACAGGCGTGATGTTATGAATTTTCTTTTATTTTGTATCCCGAAGTTTTGGAACCTTTACCAGGGGTTGAATTCAACTAATAATAGAGAACCATTTGCCGTTTCCAATGAAATGAGGTAAATTCTCAATTAATATCTATACCTACTAATAATATTATAAAGAGGAAAGGAAAGGTTTGATTGTTTGTTTGTTTGCACTGAATAGGCTCCAAAACTACTGGACCGATTTGAAAAAATCTTTCAGTGTTGGGTAGCTAATCTATCCCCGGGTGACATAAGCTGCTTTTGATTCCCACGGGAACGGGAACAACGCGGGTGAAACCGCGAGAAGTCTGCTAGTGACTAATAAAAAATAACGTGTGGTAAGATATGGATTCTAGTTAGTACAGTTAGCATTATCAAATATTAAAAAGGTTTAAGGCAGCCTGTAGATACTAAATAATATGTATTGTCACTGTTTTTTATTTGAGCTATTTTATTCCGTTCACCTTTTGATATTGTTGATAATATGTCGATATATAAACACGCGGTGCCAATTGCCAGTCATTGGTATTAGCTATATCTAATCCTTGTGAAGCACATACTCATGCGCACGCCCGTTGCGCGTGATATACATGTATCGTGAGAATTTTAAGTAACGAGGAAATATTTGATTGTTTGTTTGTTTGCATTGAATAGTCTCCGAAACTACTGAACTGATTTGAAAAATTCTTCCACCTTTGACAAGCTACACCATCTCCGGGTGACGTAGGCTACTTTGTCCCTGTATGCCCATGGGAACGGGAACTACGCGGGTACAACTGCTGAGCTTTAGGTCCTGGGTTCAATACCTGAAAGAAACCTTCCTAACCTAACCTAGATACGTGAAAGAAAGAAACAGATTTTAGAGATCTTGTTCTTTAGCTAATAAAAAATTATGTATTTTTTAAAATTACTCTTTGAATGGTTTTCATCGTTGAGGTAGTGGTCGCAAGTGCTAAGCTTCAGCTGAGCTTAAGGTCCTAGATCCAATTCCCGGATCAGGTAATGTTATTAGACTTTTCCAGCCGGAATTTATTATATTATTATTATTATTATTTTTTATTTTTTATTTATTTTTTGTTTTTTTTTTTTTTTTTTTTTTTTTTAATTTTTTTTTTTTTTTTTTTTAATTTTCTCAATAGGTTGGAGGATAAATTCGTGTACGGTAGGTACGGATTCCAGCACATCAAGCTACGCCATGTATCAAATTTCCGTGAATGTTTTCAACTTTATTACAAACACATTTTTAGCTTCAATTTGACTGTTTGGGGTAGTTAGATGTACAAACGCCTGCACATCAAGTTACCCCAATGTGTCAAATTTACCCAATTGAATATGAGCCTTATTCAGTTTAGCATAAAGTTGAAAAACGATCAAAGAAATTTGACACATTGGGGTAACTTGATGTGCTGGCGTCTGTACCTACGACCAACTCCATATTACCTGTGGTTTAAATATAATTGGGACAATAGGGGTATCTTATACTAAGTACAGCTACATTCATTCGTGGAATAGGAGGTTCTGTTTTGTTAGGTGTTAGGCTAATAAATTTTTAGGCGTTTTTTGTCGTACCGCTAAAGTACCCATTAATGGATGGTTTCCCTATCGAAGCTTGGTTGTGATTCATATGCTCATAACATACGAATATATTATGACTTGCTTGTTTTTTCTCACGGAAAAATATGTTTGAGAGAAAACCCTTATACCTACCTAATAATAATCATAAGTATCTTCAAGGCTAGAGTGAATAGGCTCTTAATAAACTAGTGCGTGTCACCATCACTGATTGCATCACTGCTTACCATCAGGTGGGATTGCAGTTAAGCACTGGTTTATAGTATTGAAAAAAAAGCTGATTTTGATTTAATCAAGTAGATACCTTGCATGAATGAATCAAATAGTTGTATTAGGTCTTTATTCCACAATCCAACGGTTCCCACATAACTTAACGCTATCATAGTATAAACATCAACAGGGCGTTTCCCTCGATAAGGATATATTCATAACAATCGCATATAATCGGTCGTGGCCGTGGATATACGAAAGACACGCGTATGTCACGCAGACCACGATATGTGTCACGCATCACGACTATATCACATCCTGGTGAGGGTTATCTCTGGTTCTCCTGGGGGTGGTAACCTGATCGCTGGCTGCATGATGAAGATCACGTAGTAAAGAGCGAAGATACAGCATAAGTCGGTTTACAAATCAAAACGTCACGCCTATACGGGGTGGAAAGATTCTGGACCACATAGCGTTTGACATTCTTTTCTTATGTTATTTCTGCGTAAAACTTTAAAAAGCCAAAAAAAATACTCATAAATTTTATGTAACCCAGTAACATTTTTCCTTAAAAAGCAAATAAGCCACACTTTTTATTTTCGATAGAAATAATGATTTTATAAACAGTTTCAAGCAAAAATAACATCAGAATAAACTTGGATATTGGGAAAAGTTGACCAAAAAATTCAACGCAGGGAGGTCCAGGCCCTAGTCCTGAGTTTATTGTTTACGAATGTGCGCCACCCAACCTATATTTCTCGAAGAAATAGATAGAGGTGTAGTTAAGTGGTTCCGTGCCTTGAAAATCACATAAATCAGTTGGTCAACTGATGTTATTTGTAGAATATTGTCAGTCGTTCAAACCCTGAAATTATGAAAACCAGTATAGCCTACTTATTGTGGTTATCTACCTTCAACGCGAGGACGTTCCTGGCGTTTTCACTCCAATATCTCATTGCAGCAGTTCTCAAGTCTTCTCCTATGCCATCTAACTATCTGAACCAAGATAAACTAGCTTTTCCGAATCCTAAATGGCAAGTGCATTTAAACCAGGTAAAAATCTACACCCACTAAAACTTGACTCGTAGCCTGTTAACAAAGCTATATCAGCACTTAGCGGTCACGCGGCCAAACTTTTCCTAACTGTCAAAATGATATTCTAAATAGAATAAGACTCATTCAGATTGCCATCATCCATTAGTGACCATTGCACCCCAAGGTGTTGTAATTATCATGATTAATGTGACAGGACTCCCACGTCCCAAACTGTAAACAATCTATTGACATTGTGCCGGTGGAAACACTGGCGAGTTCGGAGATGGGTAAATAAGGGGGAGGCCAATGGAATAGAGAGCATAAACTTTTTAAACCGGCGGTGACCCCCCAAAACCTCCTGATCAGTAACACTTTTTTTTTTTTTTAGGTATACCACGACGGTGGCAAACAAGCTTACGGCCCGCCTGATGGTAAGCGGTTATCGTAGCCTATGGACACTTGCAACACCAGAGGCGCCACACGCGCGTTGCCGACCCTTTAAAAACCTATTTACTCCCCTTTTGAAGAACTCCATACTGTAGCCCTCTGAGAAAACCTCGGCAGGGAGCTCATTGAGCTTGTGACCATGACCTCAACAGACCTTACAATGGTCTTCATTAATTCATAACACATTTTGAATCAGATCAGGATCATCACCTGATCACCATCACATGTCGTGCTTGACAGCTAAAGAGCATTCTCTCTTCACTATACGCTGGTACTATTTATCACTAATAGTGCCACTTGGTGCTATCTGAACGGGGGTAAAAGTCATATTACATAAACAAGTTTCAATAGTTTTCCATCACGCTCAAGCCGCATGTCAAGCATACAATCGTATATATCTTTAATATTAAGTGTATTATATCCGTTTGACAACATATATGTACGTCACGTGGGAGCCTGATAAGATAACACATCAATACATTGATTATTGTTAGATAATAATGTGGTTTCAATACGTGGATTACAATGTTATTCTTTGTATTGTTGATTCACCTAAATATGCGATGATAACATCTTGAAGGAACTTTTTTTTTGGAATATGAATCAGTCAGAAGGTTATATTACGTATTTTGTATCTTCATATATATGTTATTCTTTTGTACGTGTGTACGTCACTAGCTCCTACTAAACAGCTGGACTGATTTTGATAATTCATGTTTTTGTGATTATTTGTGACTCGTGACAGTCTAGGCCAACTGTTTAACGTGCTTTTCCAACCACAGTCTGATCGCAGTGGGTGAAGCTAAACCTTTGATTGACTTGTGCAACTGTTGTTATTTAGACTGCAGTCCTTTCCCAATAACCTGATAATATTTATGATAGGATGTAATAAACAAAAAAAAAACAGCATACGATGTGATAACACCTGAACTGTAATCGTGGTAAATACGTCGCCATAAAATAAAATGACAGTACAATGTGCTACCAACCACACGCACAATGGATTGGCACCACCCCTATATCCATATCAAAAATCTGTGAAAAAAATACATAAAACATAACGTCACGCCTGTAATCCCCCAAGGGCTAGGCAGAGGTGTACCTGGTAGTACACCCACATTTCGCTAGTTATTTTTAAGTCCCATGTAATAGGGAGCGAGCGTATGGCCATCAATCGGGCACAAATCCAGACTCTGGGCTGCTACTGAGAAATCCCAGATGGAAAAACTCAATAACACTTTGCCCGACCCGGGGATCGAACCCGGGACCTCATGCTCAGCAGTAGCGCTTGCGACCACTAGACCAACGAGGCAGTCCGGCAGTGAAAAAAATACGAAATAAAAGGAAAGCAAATGAAAAATTTTGCAGTATAGATCCAAAATCATGCATCAAACTCATGATATCAAGTAATGCATTGATGTTCCCTTCCATTTTGTAAAATATAGGGTTATGCCAAAATCATGCTGGCTTGCAAAAAAAGTGATGAAATAAAACCTCTTGGCAACCAAACCTCTTTGTTATCACAATGGGTGCGTACAAAGAGATTTAAAAACTATAGAGGGGGCATGCGAAGAAATGTCATACAAAAACTGTGATCCCATCTCTCAGTAACGCCATCTAGCATTAAATAGCGATATTAGAACGGCAACGGCAAACTCAAGAATGAAATTGACTAAAATAATAATTCTGGTTGGTGGCCACCAAGCGAGCTATAGCCGAATTAAATTTTAGTGTTGTCAGATCAAAGGAAAATGCCGGAAAAATAAAAAATATTTCAAATCAGTTAAATAAATAGGTATTAAAACTAAACAAATTAAGCCAGGCATAAAAAAAAACACATTTGTAACTGAAATTAAAAGAGGACCGTAATGAGAAAGTGATTATCGTCTTACCTTAGTTACTAATTACAAAACTATTGACTTAGAAAATAAATCCAGTTTCATTATGCTTATAATAATTAATATGGTCTGCTCACTATTACGACCTTGTGTTTGGTTCAGCGCTGGCGCCGGATATTGTAGAAAATTATTAAAACTTCCTACTTAATAGCGCAGTATTCCTTACGTATGTTCTATTAAAAAATAAACCAAGAAAATATAGATTATGAATCTTATACGTATACGTCTATGATTATATCCGAAGCAAGGTCGAAAATACGTAGATAAACGGATAAATCGTAAGTCTGGCAGTACCACGTGCCGTAAAGTAGAAAGTAGAAACTTGTGATAGAGATGTTACCATCTAGATTAAGGTATCGATAATATTGATAAAAGTTATAATATTTTTTTCACTTCAGTAGCTCAAACATGTAGGTTTTGCTGCCTGAAATCAGTGAGACCAAGTAACTTTTTAATTTTTGTTTTAGAGCCGCAAATATCTTAATCAGCCTCGGGTTAATCATACTATTTGAAACATTCACACTCTATCTCTTTCCCGCCATTAGAAAGAGAGAGAGAGAGAGAGACAAAGACCAGCCCTTTCGAAGTTCTGATTTTGAATTCGACCTCAAAGACAAACACGTTCGGAATTTCGTACTAACTAAAGAAATTTTGCAAAAAGATAATTATGTCTTGTAATGTAATTTATAGAATTATTAACTTATTGTTGTATTTAAGCGAAAATAAGTATCTAATGCAAATAAAACTGATATTTAACCTGTAAATATTTATTTCTTGTTTCAATAATGTTACGTAATATATTTTGAGTACTTAATAAAATATCATGGGTGCTATTTCCAAACTCGTCTTAATTTAAATAAAAGAGCGGGAATAAAATTTCTTGGCTGGCGAAAAGAGTTGAATAAGTTAAAAAATATTAAAATATCGTAAATATAAGTGAAATTAGCGACGAGAACAGTATTATAACACCGGAAGAGTTGAAACAACAAGTTATTAATGCAGAATAAAGTTTCCCACCTGAGAAATATCTGAAAGCATACCATGTCTTCAATGAATGGAGACTTACAAAGGGTGCAAGCAGTTTTTAGGAGACTGTGTTGCTATCTTATTTTTTAGATTTATCACAGACGAGGCGATCATCTGCAATGTGGAGTATTTACCCAATTTTTGAAAGCTACTTTAAAAATAAAACATAACGTGCATATTGAAACATACGCAAAACTCGTTTATTTACTAAAATTAATGCATAGAAATAAGAACATAGAAAAAAATTCTAATGAAGCTCCGGACTGCAATTTTCTTGCCGCTAAAGTAAGTGGTGCCTATGAATCTTTGTTGTTAGTTATTAAAATTTGTGTGTAGACTGTTATGTATAAAAATACTTACTGCCTTCTACTAATTACATCAAAACCACGTCCTCCATCTAATATTTAATGTAACTCTGTGCAAACCATGAGAGAGCACTGGTATCCATAACACAAGTTAAATCTTACCTTGGGTACCAGAGTTCATTATACTTTTTACAAATTTGAGTTATATAAATTTAATAGATTATATTATTAGTCTGTAAGTGGAACTGTACAATCTATCTGGAAATAAATATCTTTTATCTTTTAATTTTTTGAGGTGAAATGAATCCTAGTCTGGCTTAGCAATACTGTAAAAATATTTAATACGATATGTAAAAGATGATGAGAAATGTTAAATTATGCATATTAATTCACACAAAAAACCGTATCCAAGTCTCGTGTTCACAACAAATTTCTTTAGGAAACCTTAAATAACAGAAACCTATTTGAAATGTTCATACAGTATAATATTTTAATAAATTTAATTTAATATTGTAATATTTTGTTGAGTTATCTATTTATTATTATTTTGACATTTATCGATAACAGAATCGATGAACTTTATCCCATCTCTACAAAACAGAACTTTAGCTACTCAACACAAGAGGGCGTTAAATACAGAATTGCCAAATGTTCTAGAACAATCTATGAAAATGATTTAATTCTAATTACTAAATAAATACAAAGAATACCTACGAAAATAAAGCGTAGCGACGTCCATTATTTTTGTCGTAACGGGATTTGCAATAACGTAAGGCGCAACCATGCATGTTTTCGTGGAAAATAATATTTTTCAACTTTCCACAAAGAGGACACAAATGCGTCTTGACAGGCAGATGTCCTACGTAAGACTATGTGTCATCTGTCCGTTCGGACAGAAGTTACGGATGAAAATTTTGTTCGTGATGTCCGGTCTATAGTTTATTGAATGTCTTTGGGTGCGTAATACATTTTGTCACAATTTACACAGACACCCTGCAGTATTAACATGAACGATAATGCTATAATTATACTCCTTATCAACAACACGAACTTCCTGCGTGGTTTGGAGAAAACTAGAAGGTGTTGATAACGTTAATTACTGCCGTGATAACATTGATGTTTGTTATGATTTTAGAACAAGACTTGGGATTCCCGATCTGAATGAAAATATCTTTGATGAATGATTGATTACTTACTTTCTAGCGTCTGACTTCTTGTGGCTAACTAGTTATAGCTGCCACGGTCGATCGAAAGTTAAGTTCCGTTCTTCTTCTCTTCTTATCGTGTGGTTAGTAACTAACCTGGTGTCAGAGTTTTAATGCCGCCCATGGGCCTCTGACTTGGCATCACATGCCCTTGAGAAATATCTCTCAGGCATGCCGGTTTCCTCACGATGTTTTCCTTCACCGTTTTTAAAGCAAGTGATAATTATACAATACGCACATGAATCCGAAAAGTCAGAGGTGCGTGCCTTGGGTTCGAACTCGAGACCTATGATTTGGCAATCCGCCGGTCACACCACTAGGCTATCACTGCTTGTAAGTTCCGTTGATGGATGACCATTTATTACTTACCCTGCCAATCACATTAAGTCCGGACCCGGCAGCACGGCTACGTGCACGCAGAACAGATCACCGTAGAACTGAAAGCGACAAAGTGAGGGATTGTCAAGAGTGGAAAGGAGGTTTGAGTCTATTTACCAGTCGAGCATGATTTCTTCGACCATCGGCCGAAATGTTTACACAATGTCGAAAGACTCAGGTAAATTTTTGCAACTATCGATTTTTCCATCGACTTATATCATTTCTAGGGAGGCATGCCACGAGTGCAGTTTGTATGACGTCACATAAATCATCCGCTGTACCAGGGCTACAGGGTAACAAAGATGTGTTAATCCGACACCGTAAGGGAGAGAGATTTTCTCACTATCATTCACTAGTGCTACGCTGTGCTACGAAGCGTAGCGACTACGCCATAGCTTTGTGCTACGAAATAAAAAACACATCCACAATCCCCGAAGTGTTATGTAGAGGTGTAACTGTATTGCATACACCCACATTTAGTCAGTTATGTTTAAGGTGGATGTGCTAAAGTAGCCCGCGAAATTCAAATAATATTGTGTTTTGTGCTATTTGTCGTTCAGTGTTAGGTTGAATGTTGAACAAAATATGTTTTGCCACCGTAACACGTATCTATTTACAGAATAATAACCATAAAAATCATTGAAGGAGATAAAAGTAAACAGTATCTAGGTCACAAAGGGCTCATGTACGTCACAAAAGAGTTCAATTCAGTTATCGTTCCTAATACACCTACAAAAAGGGTTACTTACCCCGTTCGACCGATCGTGTGCGCCCCCATTGAACTTAATTTGGGCAGGCACTATTTATAGCCCAGTCACTAGTCACTAGACTTATTTATAGTCAGTTCTATTTTCTGGTTTAAGCACGAGTTACGATTTGCGTATACGATGACCCCATTTTACCCCATAATAACGTTATTATTTTGTGTGAGTGTTTGAGTGAAATAGGGTCAGTGTAGTAGCGGTAATATGTAGTACGTGGCTTATGAGTGGGTGTGAGAAGAATTGGGATTTTGTGAATAGGGAGTATTTACACAACACCCCCATCTACACCACACACTATTATTACCACAGTCTAAAAACATACAGTCGTCCGACGAAGCCGTCTAAACAGGGCAATCGTGCGGGGTGGGAGGGGCGAGACGCGGGAAAGTCGCTCCCGCACAGCGAACAAAACGATGTTCATACCGCGGGAGGTATTATTCAAGTCTTACGCGTGTCTAAATCTAGATGACGGACTAAAAACAAAAAAAATGTCAAGTTGCCCATTGTTTAGTTAATAAATTGTACATTCGTAATTAATAATAATAATTTATTTATTCATCTGTCTGATGGTCCACACTGACTAAAAACAATAATAAAAATAATAACCAAGTGTTTTTAACAATATAACTAAACTTACAACTATGTCAGTGACACATTTAATATAATACACACAACAACAGAATCATTCCAACAGAAATGTATATGATTGGCTTTTTTGAGTCTATTGACGTTTTTACTGCTGTACAGTTACTTAACAGCCAGAGTATTAGGCGATTATCACACTGCCCCGCATCACGCTGCATGTTGCGTGTCTCTGAACTGAATTGAACGCGCGTGGATGCATTTTCTGTGTGTTGGACTGTGCGTGTTTTCCATACAAACGGAGATACTTACAAGCAACGGAAGAACACGCATCCACGCGCTACGCTGCATCATGCGGGGCAGTGTGTTAATCGCCTTAGGATTGCCAGGCGATCAGCACGCTTTTTATGATTATTGATATCTTCAAGTAATTAGCTGTAATATAAATTTTATCATTAAGTGAAATTTTGTAAAAAGCTGTGGATTTTGTGAATAAATAAATTATTATTGTTTTCAGTAAAATTTCCTGAACTGCGACTCAGTTTAAGTTTAACTTAAATGTGAAAATGGTTTTCGTTGATTGGGTAAATAGTAAAAAGCTTGTGGCTGAATAATAAACTACCGCAGGAGTCGGTCCACGGATAAGGTGACTATTAATTACATATCTATATTTATGAATGTAAATGATGACCAGCTAATTGATCTTACCGTATGTATTATATTATAATAACAGTAACATAATTCAATTACAAATGCTGGACACCTGTTAGACATGTTGCGATTGGTATTTTTGTTTAATATTTTGTTTGTTATTGTGACACTGTAGCACTTTAAAAATGTTTTGTTGTGATATGGTATTGTTGTGCCCTAGCAGGGTTCATGTATGAAACCTATATAAATGTAACAACTTCTAAACTACATGAATGCAATAAATGATGATTATGATTATCAAGACTCCGCTGAGCCTCGGAAAGCACGTTAAGCTATTTGTCTCGGCTGTCATTTGAAGAACTTTGACAGTCGTTACAGATAGTCAGAAGCCCGAAAGTCTGAGAACCAGTTTAACCAAGGGGTATCGCGTTACCGAGTTATTGGGTTGTGGGGTGCAGTTAGGCAGACGTACCATGTAAAACACGTTACTGGTATTCAGCTGCATCAGGTTAAACTGGTGTTTCCGAGTTCATATGACTCCAATCTGTTTAAGTCGCGAGTTAATAGGCTTCTTTTGGGTAAGCACGTTCCATCGTCGACCTCATCTCTGACCGCAGGACAAGATTAAGTCGAGAGTAGACCCATTATATATAGGGTGACTGGTAATTAGTGACCGATATTTAAACACATGATTGATTTCATGATTTCAATAAACTTTCGTAACTTTTTTTTATACACAAAAACTTACTAACACAATCTACAACAAACACGTTGTTTGTAGTTCCCGAGCGCGCGCTGTGATCGATCAGCTGATAATCTGACCTCGGGAAGGGCAAAATCTACTAGTAGTAGCGTCACACACTCCCCCGCCACCCCCACCGCTCCCGTTGTGCAGAACTGTCGTAATAGAATTAATTGAAAGTTAATCAGTATAAAAAATTGTTACTTTGGAAAAGTTATTCGTATTCATGAGTACAATCACGTGTTTAAATATCGGTCACTAATTACCAGTCACCCTATATACCTAATATAAAAAAAAAAAACTGGAAGTCGATCCCAACATAATTTGGAAAAGAGCTAGGCAGATGATAAGGTAGCTAGTATAAAACAAAATTAAAATTAATTTGTTCAAATATGGTTGATTGTCATCACTTTTTTAAAGTCCAAAAATTCATACATGATTTAAAGCCGTTATTTTTGTCTCTGTTTAGCTTGAAGAAATAATAAAAAAAAAATCCACAACTTTTACACAACACTATCTAGTCCCAATCTAAGTAGAGATTCCACCAAGGTCCCTAATCCTGTTAGGAGAACTTAGTTCGCAGGCTCCACCTAGCGTGGAGAGGTAGGAAAAAAAAATTTAAGTAGAGCTTGTGTTTCAGACAACTAATAAACATAGTTATATATTTCTAAATACAAACATTATAGATAAATTACACCCGGACAAAGAACAAAAATGATCGTGCTAATCACACTAATTATTGTTCTGGGTGGGAATCGAACCCACGACCTCCGGTCACTAATTACTAGACCAACAGGCCAGTCAAATAGTTTGGTATCGTTAACTCCAGCTCGTGCGATATAATAAATAAACAAATAAAATATGTTTATTGCAATTACAAGATAATTAGTTCTATATCTAGTGAGGTTTTATTTACAACAACTCTGAGTGTTTACGTTTGTATTCTGACACTTGGAAAATAAGATCAAGGGCCGTGTAGTGTATTGTAACTCAATTTATTTATCGAGCACTTTACCTAATTTATTTAAGAAGGTTACAACCACTTCATGTATGTTTGTATGTTTGAACGCAACGAAATGAAATAAATATTGTAAGCTTAGACACAACTATTTTTTAATTAGTACAAAAAAAAATAGGCTGTATCCGTACCTGTTAATGTTCATATTTACGAAATCAAAATGAAAAAAAAAACGAAATTCAATTTTTATATTTGCCGCTATTTAGTTAAACTTAAATAACGAAAACAGCTGTTGGAGGCGAGGCATGCTTGAGCGAGATCACGCGAATGTGAGCGAGAGATGACGAATAAATAATACTAAATGAATACTACTATGTCATGAATAGCCTGTACAATATTTCCATTACTTGGGTGACTTTTTGGGATATAATCAAACGCTAATAACTTTGCTGTTCATGAATATTATTTATTGATACTTTACAAATATAATAACCGTCTAAGTATTTGTACTAATTAAAAATTAGTGGTGTATTATAGTCCTTACCAGTAGCGAGGGGTCAATTTTCTTAATAGTTAAGCCGACAAAAAAAACTGAGCATTCGTATCACTATTTGTTGTCTATCTTGAAGTCATCGGTCTGCCCTACCGTCCTGTATACCTTTTGTGTACTTAATTGCATATATTTGGCAATACTAGGGTCTGTCTGCCATTAGTCAATAGCTCAAGAGTTGCTCACCCGAATATTCAAAGGAAAGCCGATAGAAAGAAAGAAAGAAAGAAAGAAAGAAAGAAAGAAAAATATTTATTTGACATCAGTCATTAAATCAGACATCGATAGAAATCGAGTTGTATGGACGCCACTGGTCCTCACTGTCCTAGTCCTACTTTACAGAGAAGGCATGATTCCACGCTTGTTCAAATAAATTACTTCTCTTTTAAAAACAAACTTTGCCCCGCACTGGGAATTTCTCCTGAGTCGCGGGTGCGTTTTCAAATCGTACTTTCGAATCGAACCCGCAACATGAAGCGTAGCCGCTAATCGCTCAGTTACTGTGCCATCCGACGGAGGGCGAGGTTGCTGATTGATGACTTCAGACTTAGGTATATCAACGTCATTAAGTCTAGATTTCCTTGTCCACCCATTTCAATGATGTCTTATACAGTGCTTAAGAATTTAAAAAAATTACTCTGGTACTTGCCCGAAATTGAATTCACAAACTCGAAGAAAGGGCAATTTGACAAAATTTTAGTTTTAAGTCCCTCATCTAGATAACCAGAAAATATTCGACACGTATTTTTTCTTTTTCAAATTGATGGAAAACTGCTTAGATTAAGCGCATTAAAGTTGAGGAGAGGGGGCTTGTAACGTCATTATCTAGTATAAACTGTACCTACTGGCTAGTGACGTCATGCGACATTTTGACTCGACCGTTATTTTTTTATTACGTGAAAAAAGAAAAAATATGTGTCGAATATTTTCTTGTTTGTCTTAAAAATTTTGTCAAGTTGCCCATTGGTCTTTGTGACTGGTTATTGAGGAGCATGCAGCAAAAAGGTCCTAGCTAGTTTAAGTCGCGTCCTCCAACGTGACATTATAATTTCTCTTTATGGACATCACGGCGATATATTTTGAAATGCAATAAATATGTACCTACTGGTGAAATAGACAAGAAGAGAAAAGAGACCCCAAGGGTGAATAGAAACAAAACTTTGAGGAGGATTTTAATGGTAGTTTCATATTATTTGGTACTAACAAGATTTCTAAACTATTTACCGCAAAAGCATTAGGGCCTTTGCACACCACGTTTTTTAAACGCGCCGTCGACAAGCGTTTTAGAAACACGCGTCGTGGCGCGCTTATATCCTACAGAGCAGATTGTTGTCGATACAAATGCGATGCTAACTCGCATGTGTATCGTTGCGTCGCGTTTGTATTAATTCAAACACGCGGCACCGGCGCGTCCTTATCACTGTATCTGTACACGTGCGTTAGTATAGATAGTTCCTTCCCTACTAGCGGGGTTACCCCCGCGAAAACTTCATAGCGCGTTTGTATCGATACACACGCGCGTCAACGGCGCGTTTAAAAAACGTGGTGTGCACAGGCCCGAGTCCTCGTGCAAAACAAAACAAACTTACTTAAAACTTATCAACTTGTGCACGTGGGGCACAAGAATCGGATGAAAATTTTGTTTCTGTTGTCGCGTCTATAAAAAGTATTGAATATCTTTGATTGTGAGTTAATCAACCTATTTAAAACCATAACCTACTTTCAACCTACTCTCCATAGCTTTATCCCAATTTTATTACAGTTACAATGTTCGCAGTTATCAATATATTATCAATTGAATAACACAAACAGTGCTATCTGTATAAACTGGATCCGTGGAGTGTTTGCTTAAATAATTATCTATAGGGATCGAATTTGTTACTTTAGTATGCGTGCTAAATTATCAGGTAGCTTTTGTAACTGTTAGTGAGCAAGTAAGTGCCTCATATTTTATTTACGAAAAATTCTTAGCCTAAGTAACATCAGCCCGCGTAGCATGAACACCGAAGAAACGGCTTTTGTCTACAGACGAATCTACAAAGTGACTGTTTTTTTTTTAATATTATAAACCAGTGCTTGACTGCAATCCCACCTAATGGTAAGCATTGATGCAATCAGTGATGTTGAAGCGCACTAGTTTATTAAGAGCCTATTCACTCTAGCCTTGAATACACCTAAATTATAATCGGACGGGAAGACCGCAGCAGGCAAGTTGTTCCAGTCCTTCGATGTACGCGGTGTAAACGACGAAGCGAAACGCTTTGTCCGAATCGTGGGAGTGCCAACGATGTTAGGGTGGACACTCGCCGTACGCCGGGTTGTCCGATTGTATAAAGGTGATGGCGGAATCAAGTCATGTAATTCCCGTGCACACTCTCCAAAATGTATCCTATAGAAAACCGAAAGGCTAGCTATCCTACGCCTATGCTCAAGGCTTTGCAGATTGGTTCTAATCAAATTTTTGAGATTATATGAACATTTCTTTCGTCTCGAGCATGACAATGTCAAGACAGATGAGAAGTGATATGTTGATTCTTCATTCTACAATGCCGAGCATGCGATCCATTTTTTCTCTACTTTTGACAGTTTTATCCACGGTTGTATCAGACAAATTGCTTCTCAAATTGTCTACCTCCTACAAGACCTAGACAAGAATCAAAATTGATTTGAAAAAGGAATTTAGTAGTTTATTTGAGTTTAAATGTCTATAAACGCAACGCACGGTGTAGGCAAAAAAATGATTTTAGAGTCCACACGTACGTAGGCCATACAAATATTTTTTTCGTGCGGGAATTGAACCCAAGACACGTGGTGCACCGCTCAGCAGCTGCGACAACCGTGCTGTCTAACTCTAATATCCTCAAACTAGAATAGTAACCAAGTAGCTTGGTTTTGTATCCATTAGCTTATTAATTCAAACTTTGATTAACTTAGGGACTGCTCTAGGCAGTCCCTAAGTTAATCGTCAATCTCATAATAAATACGCCTTAATTTATTTTATAGGTAAAACTTACGTAAACTTTTCCATAATTGACGTCAAACTTATATTTGTTTCGTTTAACCAACAATGTGGATAAATAAATAGGTATTATGTATAATGTAACAGATTTCAAGTAAGTAGGTACCTATAAAAAACATGATAAAAATGTAAGTAAACATGACACGATGAACTTTTATCGGACGTACGGAATTCGGTAAAAAATGTGACCTTATTTTGTTTGTCACTACCCTAAAAGTTCGGAACGGTCAGATAAAGGGTTGAGCCAGAAATAAGGTCATGTATATTATATTTACTACGTTAATCTTTTCTACATACAATCCCTAAGCTCTCGTAGTGTGATGATGACTAACAGACGTCACGCGGTTTCACCCGTGTAATTCTCGTTCCCGTGGGAATACAGGAATAAACAGTAGCCTACGTCACCCGGGGATTGTGTAGCTACCCAACGGTGAAAGAAATTTTCAAATCGGTCCAGTAGTTTCGGAGCCTATTCAATGCAAACGAACAATCGAATCTTTCCGCTTTGTAATAGTTTATAATAGCTATTTATTTATGTAAATAGATACTATCAAACACTTGTACACGTCATTTTTAACTAGTAGGTGAAGTCAGAGTTTCACTTACTGCTCGGAGAAGACACACCGAAAGAAGAGATCGCAAGTCTCTTTTTGAGTACAGCCCGCCTGCCGCGGCCTTCCCGTCAGAGTATAATTTAGGTGTCTTCAAAGCTACCTGTAAATTGGCTCTATTAACTAGTGCGCCTCACCATCACTGATTGCACCACTGCTTACCTTCAGGTGGGATTGCAGTCAAGCACTAGTTTATAATATTAAAAAAAAGACATTATCTTGATCAGCGACCCGTGTTGCCCGAACCATTTACATCGACAAAATTCAGGCGATAGGTACTCTCTCTGCATACGTAGCGTAATAGCATTTAATACGATTGATAACTATAATAGAATATGACCGACTGTTTGTCAACCCTGTGGCTATTATAGTTTACCGGCTCATTTGGAGATCGACCTATTTTGCACCAACACTAAAAAATTAGAATAAAGATGAATAACGAATTCTTCGATGTTGATTAACTTTTCTTTTTTGTGATTAGCGTGTATTATGTGCGTGATTATTTGTGCTTGTAATTAGCAAAAGTGTCACCTACCTTAAAATTATTAATATAATTATTAGTATTAAACACCAAATCAAAAACAGTTAAAAAGTGCAATTGGGTATAATAATTCGATCACAAAAGTCAACAATATTAAGAAAATTAGAATAGAAAAACCGAGCCGCCCCGTCGCTAGCCAAACAACAAAACAAGCCCCTAGCAACGGGGTTGCCAGATCTGTCGCCAACAATTAGTCTGTAAGCTTTCTTTAAAATAAATAAATAAATAGATCATGTGAGAACCATGCAGATTAGTGTCTCGACGAATAATGACAAAGAAAGAACATTTGAGGGAGTAGGTACCTATATGAGTAGGCGTGTGATTTGATTTTTGCAGGTACGAAGGTGAAGTTAGTGAGCTGTCATCACATAACCCTTCTTTTTTGGTGTGGTTAGTGACTATAACCTGGTGTCAGAGGTTTTATGTCACCCATGGGCCTCTGACTAGGCGTCGGCAAGGCATGTCGGTTTCCTCCTGATGTTTTTCTTCACTGTTTTTGAAGGGATAAAGCCTCGTCCCCATTAGGAACATTTGTCGAGCGACATGTGTCCCCTGTGACATCGGGCGATGTCGGGCGACGTCGGACGACATCGCCGCGACATTGTTGAAACTGTTCCTTGTCGCACAGTCGATGAAGAGTAGAGGTTCGACTGAACTGATGTGGACGGAGAAAAGACGTCGGGCGACGTGGGGCGATGTACAAACACAAATGTTCCTAGCGGGGACGGGGCTTAATTATACAATACGCAATATGAATCCGAAAAGTTAGAGGTGCTTTGGGTTCGAACTCGACTATAGTTAACTTCACCTAACTTTTCACTAGGTATTTTGGGGGTAGTTTTTTACAGAATAGACTGGCTGTAAACAGCCCATCGGCTGTAAGTTGTAACACTACGACTAGGCCTGTTGAAAATCTTAACAGTGTAGTGCAGTTTTACAACTTATAAGCGACGGTTGGTTTAGTTTAGTTTAGTCAGGAGTTTCAATAAGATGTTGATGTCAGTATAAGTCCTATTAGGGCAAGATGTGTTTATGAATGTAGGTACCTTAAGTTGTTACTAAAATTGTAGCATCTATCCCCCGGTCCTTGAAGTGTGGTCTACTGTAGCGTATCGTTCTGGGGAGTTTCTTCCGCCATTTCCTCTTCACAGCAAAAATACTAGGAAGTGGTAAAGGGTGCGAGTTTTAGGGACCGTCTTATGTAATTTTTGGTGTTCTAAAAGTGCTGATCTTCAGCCTAATTTGCCGCTTGCTCAGCCTATCAAATCCTAGATGACTTTCCCACCATTGACCGCACTCATTAAGAACCGGATAAGAAAGATCACCAAGGGGTCTAGATTTGATTCCGTGTAACGCAATGTACCTATATTTAGTCATTATCAGTGTTGTGCTCGGTGGAGGCTCGCGGGGCACCCGGTTCAGGAGTCGGGACCCCAGATAATGAACCGGTTGGAGCCGGGTGAGGTGAGACGCATACACGTCATGTCTTTGGTATAACGATTACTGAATTTTGCATCATTTGCTTTTTTGCGCAGCGGGGGGTATTTGATGAGAGTAATAATTAAATGGTAAATACCTAAATGATAAAGAATTTTACATAACATGGCATCACGCCTATATTCCCCAAAGGCTGAGCTGTATCTGTTGTACACCCACATTATAAAGTTTTACAAAAAAAAAAACCCAACGCCAAAAAGTAATGCCCACATTTAAAAAAATAATAATAACTTTTTCCCATCGTTGAGCCATGTAATCTTATGTCGCGTCAGGGTACCTACCGCTTAAGTAAGGAATCTTTCTAGTAGGTATAAACTTACATTAGCGGGACATAAAATAACATGGCTCAACGATAGGAAAATGATATTTTTAACTTTTTAAATGTGAGCTTTACTTTTGGCGTTGGGGGTTTATTAAATTTTTACCGCATCTAAATCGGTTGACCCGTGTTTAAAGCGCTACAGTGCCACAGACAGACACACACATATTGGTCAAACTTATAACTTTTTGCGTCGGGGGTTTAAAATGGTTTACATTGGCTCTTAAATTCCTATTTCAATTTTTTTCAATGATTATGATCACGTTTACGATTGTCATTGTTGGTTAAAACACTTATAACCCCATCCTTTAGATTATGAATTAAAATGAATTTAGAAAACTCTTTTTACTGAGCATGAGGTCAAAGGTGAGAAGTTTCTCTGCAACAGGCTAGAGTCTAGATTTGTGCCCAGATGATAGGCTTGCCCCATTTACATGGGACTTCAACACAACTTGTAGGTGTACTGCAACCTGCAATAATTCGGGGACTGCAGGCGTGATGTTTTATATTATGTTCTGCAAAAATATACTGGTGTGTGCGTTGCATTTGAGGTTAAGCAACACGGAAGTCAAATGCAAGTTTCTTAAGAGTAAAGATGTACAGTTGCATAAGATTGTGATGTAAGGTTTCATGCACATTAGCCAACTTAAATACTTTACTGTTTCTGTCTGTTTTTTACGAAGGCTTAGCCAGAAGTGTGTTACACATCAAGGTATACATTGCCAGTTTACACTGACCTCGCATTGTACAAAAACCCTATATCATGCGAGATCAGCTTGTACTGGAAATGCATAGCTTGACGTGTAGCCGTATGTACCTTTAGAACACGAAAAATTCGCTTTTTGTTACGTGTAAATAAATAACGTTTCGACTGGTTCTTTGGTCGCAAGCGCTACTGCTGAGTAGAGGTCGCAATTTCGATCCCCAGGTTGGATAAAGTGTTATTAAGTTTTTCCATCTAGAATATCTAAGTATCAGCCCGGAGTCTGGATTTGTGCCCCATTTATGGCAATAGGCTCGCCCCTATTACATGGAACTTTAACATAACTATCGAAGTGTGGGTACCGGGTAAAACGGGGTGGATACAAACTCAAGGGTGAATAGAAACAAAACTTTGAGGAGAATATTCGCGTAAGTTTAAAGTTGTTTGTTACGTACGAGGATTCTAATAGTTTTAAATAATTTAGATAATTAGTTTTGACACCTTGTTAGTATCAAACAATATTAAACTAGCGTAAAAATCCTCCTCAAAGTTTTGTTTCTATTCACCCTTGAGTTTCTATCCACCCCGTTTTACGGTACCTATGTTATGATGGTATGGTTTTTTAACCGACTTCAAAAAAAGAAGAAGTACTATGATCGTGTGTATGTTTTTTTGTTGGAAGTTTATTGTTTATACAACATCATGACGTATCATCACGCCTATATGCTCTGAGGGGTACGCAGATGTGTACAACAGTTAGGTATGTTAAGTTTAATTTATTAGGGATGTATTGTGGCTAACCCTATTACCATGACATGATTTGTTAACAATTAACAATATAAAATAAATTCATGGCAAATATTTGAATGGGAACAACTAAAAATGGAAATACTTTTAAAAACTTTTTTGAAAAAAAATAAAACCGACTTAAAAAAACACTAACCGGTGTAGAATAACTTCAAATTCGGAAGTCGGTGGCCCATTAGACAAAACCATCAAAGCCACAGACCATCACATTACAAAAGACTTAGAGCATATACCTAAGACATAAATAGGTCACAATAGTTTTAATACTCTGACTCGTAAACTAAGTAAAGCCTGTGTCTTAGTACTGGAGTCATGAGTATCGACGCCAGTTTGCCGACGCTACCGCTACCGGGCGGACGTTATCGTCGGGCGAATGGCTACACTTCCAAACTTAAGGGAGAACTGATTAATTGTAGTGTTTCTTGTTATTTGTCAGTGTACAGAACACCAACACATCAAGCTATCCCAAATTGTCAAATTTCAATTGTACAAGCAC
The DNA here is from genome assembly GCA_921972225.1 of Euplexia lucipara. NCBI lineage: Eukaryota > Metazoa > Arthropoda > Insecta > Lepidoptera > Noctuidae > Euplexia > Euplexia lucipara. Next base: position 3,632,255 of record OV179146.1, on the reverse strand, counting down.
TTTCTCTCTCTTTCGTAATAAAGTCGAAAACCTATCAAAGAAATTGGTCAGATCGAGGTAGCTTGATATGTAAGTTGGCCTCTGTACTATAATTTGCAAAAATGATTAAGAATTAACATTAATTACAAGGTCAAAAGCCAGACTAAACCGTTTATCGTTGGGTTTTGTGATTATTTTCGATGTTATCATCACGGAAAAGTATTTCGCATTCACCTTCTGAGACTGATATGAAGTAGGTAAAGCTATGATAGGGACAATTAGGTAGATATATTATATGTTTTGTAGGCGTGCCGCGTGCTTGAGAAACACACACCAGAGAAGTAGAGACGTTTCAATCAACTATAAGCTGTTCATATAAGGCCTAAGTTGCCTTATTTCAACAATTAAAAATACTTATACATATTTTATATGAAGATTAACGAAACTAAAACTATTATGTATATGCGTAAAAGATAAACGAACAAACAGAAAAGTAGATACAGATAAAGATACCAGGCTGGTATTCCGCAACACCACGTCTAAGCGCGTATTTTGCGTATGGGCCATAATCTACCACGCGGACCCAGTGCGAATTGGTAGAAGTCACATGTCTTCGAATTTTTTGGTTCTAGGGCATGCTGGTTTCCTCACGATGTTTTCCTTCACCGTTTTCGAGAGTAGTGGTGATGAAATAAATTTCACAAAGTAATATTATGCGCCGAACCCACGACTTACTGTTCGTAAGTCGGGGCCGCCACCACTTTGCCACCACTGCTCTTAAGAAAAGAAGAATAAGCTTATTATTTAACTTCGATGGTCCTTGTTTAAAACCTTGTGAAATCGCAGACCTATGGATGTAATAACTCTGCACATGTAAGCGGGCACGCTCTTTATACCGGGAAGCTTTTTTAAGTCAGTAAGTTTATTTTGGCTTGAGTTTAGTTAGTGTTAATGTCGGTAGCTTTATTGAACCAATGACTTTTTTTACTTAACGGTTTCCTACCAAAAACGTGAGAATAGACCAGAGAAGTCCTTTGTACCTATTTAGTTCCTAATTTGTACCAAACACTACTTTTGAACTCTACTACCTATAGTATAAATTATTTTATGTCAATAAAACATTTTTTCCAACAGCCATTCATACTTTTATTTCCTTAATTAGTAATTAGTGATATTTTCCCATTTCCCTTCATTTTCTTTCTTCATATTTATATTTTCTTTTTATATTTCCTCCTGGAAACTGTGCTGTTCCCGTCAGGGTTCCTTATCCTACAATTTTAATATGAAACACCAATGTAACGCATTAACGAAAATCAGAATCATTTGCGCGTATTTTAATGCATCATTGAGGAATTACGAAATACTGAAATCATTCATTTAGTTATTGTAGAGCAAAGTTGTTTACTTAATCATTTATTTTTAATTAACACAACTTGAAAATAGCAACTATCTTTTCTACACAATGACAAAGACAACAGGTCAATTATTTATCCCATTCTTCCTAGAAATACAATATTTTCGTCACCCTAATTTAAAGCATTGCATCAGTTTCTAGAAAATAAGTAAACAAGATAATTTCAATGAAGTAAGTAAACAACATTAAGACACCACACTTTATAAAATACAAAAAGTGTTGAGTGGCCCATGAGGGGATCGAACCCGCGACCTTCGCGTTATTAGCACGACGCTCTAACCAACTGAGCTAATGGGCCGACGGGAACTTATGTCAAAAATGAGGACCGGATACACATAGAAAAAAAACTAGTGATTTTATGACGTCATAAAGTGAAAGTATCAAGGAGTTCTATTAAGTATTTAAAAGTAATGTTGATTTACAGGAATTAAATCTATCAACATATTTATTTTTAAGATAGTTATTTGAAAAATTCGTATAAATTACACTATTTATTGGTGAATTTTATACGGCATTGTTTTTTGTGCTTTTGTTGAATATTCGAGTTAGGTATAACTTAAGAAGAGTTTCATAGATATTTATTATATTTTTAATTTCTTAAATTTACCCCGCCCCGAAAAGCTCTATGACTAAAAAAAATGTAGGTATAGAAAATTCGGTTTCTCATACATTCACCGTAAGCAGCGCCATCTTTGATGACATTACTCGTGACAAATGACATTGACATTGTCAAAATGTCTTCCCGGTTCTAAACCAGTTGACAATCTGACATTGGCCAGGTTGGCTAATAAAGCTTTGATCGTGTTAGCACCATAAAACAAAACGAAGGTAATCATTGTAATCTCAAAAGGCAGAATACTGTTAGGTCAGCTAGTATGAAATAATAACAAAGTGAAGTCGATAAATTAAGAAATATAATAAATTCTAGTGTAAATATACTAGTTAATTAACATGTTTACGTTAATTTATTATAATTGGTCAAAAGTTATTTTTATTTTCACGTTCTCTTATGCACTCAGATGATAAAAATATATCGTAAGTAGTGCGATATTGAGGTGAACAAAATGTTAGCAAAAATAAAAAGCACTTAGATAAACTATTTTAAGACATTGTGTGTGTGTGTGTTTAGTCGTTTTAGTGGATACACCCTTTGAGATCCTGGGTTCGACTTCTAGGTTGGGTTGTTATTAGGTATTTTGAGCTAGATTTTCCTAGTAGCAGCCTGAAATCTAGTTTTATGCCTGGTAAATTACAACATGGCACTGAGACATAAACATAACTTGGTGTTTTTGTTTTGTTGAAATATAAACAAACACCTCTGCATATTCCTTAGGGGAGAAGAGGCGTTATGTTGTGTATGTAGGTATACATTTATACAAGTATGATTTTTTAGTTTAGTTTTGAAAGAGCTACAGTAGGCCTACCATCAACTTTTAGTTAGCCAATCAATTCCGATGCAAACCAGTTTAGGTTCCTAAACTGATTCGCTAATATTCATACCATGAAGTGCCTATAACTGAGTGGCGTTTGATTCGCTCATGGAGGAATGAAAGAACGAAATTTGTCGGTGGTCCGCGGTGTGAGAAAGAGATGACGCTAGACAATTGTTGCATAAGTTTGTCTCTTTTACTCCAACCTATGCGTTGCGTTCCGAAACCTAGTAGTTATGATTTTAGCGGTTTTATTTGTGTATAAAATATCAACAAATATATTTTAAAATTGCGCTAGTTATGAGTCAAATTATATACCATTAAGCCCAATTTTACTACTCATTAATGTAATAGTAATTTAAATAATTCTTTAAAATAAAAATTAAAGGTTTGCTTAGTGTCGTCGTAAAAGTAAAATGATTATGACGAGTTTAGAACGCAACACACGCGTTTTGAAATATATACAAACTTTTTTGATAGAACCCAAGGAGTTCTAATTAGGTAGGTAGTACTCAAAAGAGTTTTTAGTTTTTAACGTTTAACTTGGATAAAGTAATTAGTAATACGAATAATGGCGTACATTTTACATTGTTACGTAAGAAACACATATTTAACTGAAATACCTTGAATTTGGTACGTATATTTCCACATTTTTTCAAAGTTTATAACAAAACGATTCAGTTTACGCCACGAAACTAGAAACTTTTTTTGGATCGCTATTTTTGACACTATGCGAACCAATTTAGGTTCAAATGTCACCTCATGGTACGAAAAATGAACGAACTAAAACAGCTTGCGATTCAAGTGCCGACTTGATTTGGCGTCAACATAAACCGGATCGTTTTAATGACGTCTTAGTATGAAATTGCAAAGCAGTTCATTATGTCGTCAATTGAATCGTAATAATAGTTCATAGTAAGCCTGCAGGTCCTTGCTTACTAAACTATATCATTATCCAGAGGTCAATGAAATAATTACAACATGGCATTTAAACGGCCCCATGTCAACAAGCCCATAGGAACTAAATGACCCACATCCGCCAATAGCAGCCCAGAGCAGGAAAACAAAACAATTGTATAATTCAATTGAAGAAATAGGTTACAGTCTGTCGTTGATATGCTGGTGTTTTTGTTTTTTTTTTTCTATCCAGTTACAGAACAGAGGGGCAATTCCCTTGCCGTTCTATTCTGTCTCAATCTGTCAAAAATACGTTAAACGTCAAATTTCCCTCTATTAGGGTTCCGTAGTAAACTAGGAACCCTTATAGTTTTGCCATGTCTGTCAGTTCGTCCGTCTGTTCGTCCTCGCTTAATCTCTGTGACCGTTAGCACTAGAAAGCTGAAATTTGGTACCAATATGTGTGTCAATCACGCCGCCAAAGTGATAAAATAAAAATTGAAAAAAAAATTTTTTTATTAGGTAGCCCCCTATATGTAAAGTGGGAAGTGTTTTTTTTTAAATTTCAACCCTAACGTGTGATATATTGTTGGAAATGTATTTAAAAATGAATAGGGGTTTACTGAAATCATTTTTTTTTAAATGTCAATAATTTCGGAAATGTGTCCCCCCCTCTAACTTTTGAACCATAAGTTTAGAAAATATGAAAAAAATCTGAAAAGTAGAACTTTATAAGGACTTTCTAAGAAAATTATTTTGAACTTGGATGGAAACCACAGTTTTAGTCAGTGGGTTAGTTGCAGGAGCGCGAACATAATGGATACCCACCTTTAAACTTATAAGTGGGAACACTTATTTTGACGGACGGGAAACTACGGAACCCTACACTGAGCCCGACTCGCTCTTGTTCGGTTTTTTTTGTTTTAATTATCAATGGTACGTACACCTGGACACAATTCCAACAAGCTCAAACATCCTAGGATACATTGTCTTATTATGGAGTTCCGGTGCCTGCCTCTGGGCTTCATCATCAGATCTGATGGTAGAATGGTTCTTATTGAACCCAAAAGCTTTAATTGTAGAAAAAAAAAAACTAAAATCGCTATTCTTTTTCCTATAAAATTTGAAGAGTTCCCTCGACTTCGCCAAGATTCCATCATCAGATCCCGATTTGGTGACTATGGGACCATTTGGGAAGTACCTATAAGTAAGCAAGTAAGTTCCTTTCCAACAAAAAAATAATATTTCATAAAAAACCAACATCCAAATTGATAACCTCCTCCTTTTTTAGAAGTCGATAAAAAATAATTTTACCCGACTCAGGAATCGAGCCGCATTCGGCAGTATGTTGCATTTCTGACCACAAGTCCAACGAAGCACTCAATAAAAATGAAGAGAAAAGAGAAATGATGATTTGTGTAAGGAAGGTATTATTTACATAATAAATAACTATATATAGTCGGTATAGGTAAGTAAGCTAACGTTTATTTCACATGCTGTTAATTGACAGTTTTTACTCAATTACTGCGTAATCTATAAACTAAAATTTGACATTCAAGTGACTTTTATTGATGTCGAGGAAGAATGCTTAAAAACACGTGCTTGACAAAAAAAAAATGACACATTATCGCGCCTTAATAAGGTATTCTATATTCATATCCACATTTCCAACTGATGTTAGTTCTACTCAAACATTTATCAACTTTGTCTGGGTGCAACTATGGTCCAATATCACAATGACTATAGTATTGTTATAAAAGTTAGACAATTTTTTTTTAGCGGAAACTGAACTTTATCTGAGGAAGTTAAGGTTGTTAATCCAAGCAAGAACGAGTTTTTGTTGATATTTTTGGAGACTAACTCTTGAACTTATTATAGAGGTATATTATTCTTTGGGGTTATCAAACAAAATTATTGTTTTAAATATTATAATTGGCAACATTCACTGATATCACAGTTCCTATTGTATTCTGGCATACTTTTATTATATTTGTTTTTAATTTATCTGTATCTCTTATTTACATAGGACTTTTCTTAGATTTTTTTATTACTTCTTTGACGAAATAATATTTACTTTTGGTATCAGTTTGTTTTAATATGTATGAGTGTTTTGATGTTCAACTATGTGTAATGTTTGTTAGCGAAAGTCTTTTAGCATTTAAATCAGATGTTTAAGTTACTTGCTAAAGAAAAAAAGGAGTATTCCCGTTTGAGCACCTATTTTTTTAAGCACCTATGCATTTAGCACCAAAAGCCCATAGGTTAATGCATAAGTGCTCAATAAATAGGTGCTCAAACGGGAATACTCCGAAAAAAAAACTAAACTTGATTCAGTAGGTACGTAATGGATTTTGAGTTCAATCGCATTGCTTGTCTGTATTTGGGAGCATTCCCGTGTGAGCACCTATTTTTTGAGCACCTATGCATTTAGCACCAAAGGTATTCCCATTTCCCATAGGTTAGTGCATAGGTGCTCAATAAATAGGTGCTCAAACGGGAATACTCCTGTATTTGTGTTCTTTACTAAACGCAAAGAATTTTGTTATGATTTTCACAACAATATAATAGGTAATATTATAGGTATTATAATACTGACAAGCCTGCCTCGTTGGTCTAGTGGTCACAAGCGCTACTGCTGAGCATGAATGAGGTCTTGGGTTCGATCCCCAGGTCGGGCAAAGTGTAATTGAATTTTTCTATCTGGAATTTCTTAGTAGCAACTCGGAGTCTGGATATGTGCCCGATTGATGGCAATAGACTCGCCTCCTATTACATGGGACTTAAACATAACTGGCGAAATGTGGGCAATACCAGGTACACCTCTGCCTAGCCCTTCGGGGGTAACAGGCGTGACGTTATGTATGTATGTATGCATGTATGTATGTATGTAATATAATAACAATAATATTCCACGCCTATTCTCACAACGCCATCTAGTCTCAAGCTATTTATTTATTGCACACAAATAATTTTCCTGTGGGAATCGTACCCACGACCTCTGACAAAGCAGTCAAGACCACTAACTACTAGACCAACAGGCCAGTCATGTCAGGCAATTATGAATTGTTTTTCCAATGTTGTTCTAAAGGTACTTACCTACACATTTTTATATTAAAATAATACCTCGAGCAGTTCAGTCAGACCCCTAGTTACTTACAAAATTCTCTTATAAAAACGCACTAAATAACTAGATACAAAGTTGTCCTATCGAGCTGAGAATACCAAGATATTAAGCACATATAGCAACATCTAATGAACCGAATACAAACAGTACCATGACCCCAACAGCTAGACACGTTATCACAGTTGACACTTGCCAATCTCGCTATGGCAGGAGGCATTTGCGTAAGCGCAGTATCATCGACAGAAACCACTATAATCTAACCTATACGCTCCGAACAGTTTCCCCTGTGACGCCCCTGTCTGAGGCGCAGAGGGGAGGGAGGTAGGCTGGTTAGTGACTGGTTATTGCTATCAGTTCAGTAGGTAAATTCATAAGTTCATAGTGTTCTCGTAGTCAGTCAGTCAGTCGGTGACGGATCGTCGCCGACAGCGGACGGTCTGGGGAGAATTTAATCATTTTATTACAAAAATAAAATTGTTAAAAAAAAAAAACAGAACTAATTTATTCTAATTAGATTGAGTATCAGCACTTTTTGGACGTCCGAAATACATTAGACAGTCCCCCAAAACGCCCACCCTTCACCATTTTCTAATGCACATTACTTCTTATCGAAATTCTTTACTGTTGTTTGGTATCAGAACAAACAGGGAAAAATTTGCAGAAAACAAATATTATAATACACGTTTTTTGTAGACTATGTTTTCAATTAATTAACATTGTTTTGTTGTACACATAATTATATAAAATATTATAAGTAGGTACTGAACTAAACACTGCCTCGTATGTCTTGTGATCGCAAGCGGTACAGCTACTGCTGCAGTGCGATTCTGGTCAAATCACCGCGTGAAAATGTAGGCATAGTGAGGGCGATTTGAGCTGTCATTTCATACTAATGCTAGGCATTGACAGTTCACGTCACTCAAGTTTTCACGCAGTGACTTTTACTGAATCGAAACACGCGTAGAAACGGCTTTTTGCTTTGCTTTTTTTCCAACCAGCAGGTACCTACAAGTACAGAGGTACTTGATCTCCGACCCTAGAAGAAGATAAAAACATCCATCACTATTTACTTAAGTACAAAACATTTTCGTGGGAAACACAAAAGACAAAAATAAAGAAAAACTTAAAAAACAATCATCATAATTTTATCGATACGATTATAATCGTTATCGATACTCTAATTAACTCGTTTTACAACCGAAACGATAAATCGGAAAACATTCTAGTACACATAGTTACAGCGATAGCAAACATTGAATGTACACGATGTAAATATGTGGATGCGTAACACTGATATTATCTGAGCAAAACAATGCCACGAGGGGAACGCGTGGCTGCCGTACGACTACGCTTTAAAAATAGAATCGTTGAGTCACCAACGTAACCAGACCTGCCCTCCCCCGCTCAGTACAAAACAAACACTTACACAAAAACATACGCTTTGCACTAATAAATTAAAGCTCATTGTTACTGGCGGTTACTGTAGAGCTAATTTACTTATATAGGTTCCCTGACCTTCCTATTCTCCCATTTGTCTAAAGTTGCAGAAGAAATCGAGGACTGACGTTTGAAAGTGACGTGTCCATATTATGCTGGTCTTGTCAGCTCTTTCGCGCCTTGCCTCATAGGACCACGCCCTGCTGATGTATTCGATGCGTCTCGCGTTCCAAATTCGAATTCATGGCAGTGTTATTGCCAGCTGATTTTTTTAAATCTGATCGTTAAAACTTTGTTTTCTTTTTAAATTTCTGGCAAAATACTAGTGTTCTTGTTTTGAATTTTGTTTAAAAACCAGTCAAGTGCGTGTTGCACGCACAGTGTGTTCACTATTCGGGATAAATATTTACCTAGGCGTGCTCAGTGTTCAATCTTCTAAAAATTGTTAACTATCCAAAAATAAAATTGCATTTCGTAGCATTTCTCAAATACACTTCCAAGTCAAGTTATTTTGGCAGTTGTACCTTTAGAAGTACTAATTAAGTATTGACAAAACTTTACTAGAAACATGATAGTCTTTTTATTTATTTATTATTATTAAATTTTTCAAGCGTTTGTGTGCATTTGTCTGCACAGAGGCGGACTTAATCTGTATTTTTAATGATTTGACTCCCTTATTAAATGTTTCGATTTTTTTCGTAATTTCATAAAACATTCTAGCAATTATTTCTGTCAAGTTCTATCAAAATGATGCCAACAGTTTCCAAGTTAAATGGCTGTAACATCTAGATGGATAGTCTGACAAATGGACAAACAGACAGGCCAACATTATAAGGGTTTTGTTTTTTTTTTTATTTTTTACTACGGAATCTTACATGTCTATATTATAATGACGTTGTCATACCAACCTAATTATTTTTGCTATATTGGTTTAACGTGATTTTCACGGTAGCTAAGTTTCACATGCATGATTGCAATATTGATAAATAAAATAAAAACCTGTAATCAGTAAAGAAATATGTTATCAACCTTCTACTATTATCGTTATCACGTAGGCACAGTCATTGTCTTGCACTATTTGCATACATATTAAAATTAAATGTTATTTCAGATTCTACACCTGAACAATACTTATAATAATAAATATGTAGGTAAAAATACTATAGAGCGGGCATGTCAAGGAAATGTCATAGAAAAACTTTGATTCCATGTCTCAGTAACGCCATCTAGAATAATATATAAATATTTGAGCGGCAGCGGAGCGTACTAAAAAAAAACTCATTGATAGACTTGTTTCCACAGACACAAGTTATTTACACACAAGTTGTCTTAGTAAGTATTTAATGTCTTTGTGCAGATACAAAATATATTTTATTTATGTCAATCCGCCATTTTGCACACATGGTATGCGATCATCTGTTCAGAATTCTAATTTTAAATGCGCCGTTGTTGGAGCCCGATGTCATTACGATTATAGGATGCATCGTCAATTCGGCACATATGGATTGTCAGGGTTAGGTGCTAGGTCGCGGAGTTGGTTCGAAAGAGTCACCGCGGCCCTGGAACGCAAAAGGCATAAGGAGCAACACGGAGTAAGAGTCTGACACTGTCTTCTGCTTCACCCAGAGCGGGAGGAGTCACTTGATGATTTCCCATCCTACTACCTAATGTTTTATACTAAACTATTAGAATAAAAACGCGTAGAAACCTAGTACTAACCTACGAGTGCGAAAAGTTGGGCTACTAAAACTGAGCCAAAATGGCTTTATTTGCTCGCGCGCTTGGCGGACGGCTAACGGAACCAAGCGCGCGCGCACACATATGATTTTAAGACTAAGCTATGAGTCGTCCTCCAGAGGTCTAAATACCACTGTTTTAGTTTTATGTATTTCTCCACTATATAAACTTAAACTACACCAAATCTGACACACCTCAGTACGCGGAATTTAATTAGGGTTCCAAAGTTTTTGCTTCATGTAAAATACTTTTAATTATTTCCGCCATTTTTTTCTTAATTTAATTAAAAACGACATTGGGCCTCTTTCTGCGTTGCCTTCGGCTCCTCGTACTCCTTCCAAAGGTCCAGAACCCAAGGATTTCAAGAAAAAAATCATAAAAAGACTTCAGTAGCAAAAATTCAAACTAAAGTATGCAGTTTCGGTATACAATGCAATTGGAAGCTAATATCAATAAGCCATTTATTCTTATCAAAACATAATATCGTGCACACAGCAAACGACCTATTTACACGACTTAAATAAATACTACGTAGTTTCCAACCTCTGTTGACATCTAATCGATTAAAAAAAGGTAGCATAGACAATTTTGAATTTCTTAAAGACGTATTAAAAAAAAACTGACCCAACCCGATTGCTGCGCAGTTGCGATTTTTAAAATTCAATGTTTACGTCGGTTTCTTGTTATCATTGCGTACCAAATATTCACATTTAACATAGTTAAATTCGTTGATGTTTTTTTCATTACCTACGATGATTAGGGTTTTGTCCAGACTCTGTTATGTTAGAAGAAATTGAGCCATAGGTGTTGGGGCGTAAGGTACATACTTGTGTGGCCACCGCGTACTGGAAGATGCTGTGATCCCAACCAAGGGACTTACTATGAACTCTTATAGCCAATGTTAGTCGAAAAATAGCCTGCCCTGCTAGTTTTTACTATGAGCGCGGTTAGTCGCAGGCGATCCAACGAACACGTGATCTAAGCCAGTGAGTTACCACGTGACAGCATTCCAGCAGGCTGGCCTGTAACATCCTACCATGTAGTCATTTTTGACATTTTAACAATTGAACTGCCTTGCCGTGTTAATTTACAGCTTTAAGTTGAGAGACGACCTGGTGGTGAGAATCGCAGGAAGTCGAACGATGAGAGCAGTCCGGAACCGATTACTGTTAAATACGTTGTGGAAGGCCTAGACCCCAATGTGTCAAATTATCCCAATTGAATATGAACCTTATTCTGTTTAGCATAAAGTTGAAAAACGATCAAAGATATTTGTCAAATTGGGGTAACTTAATGTACTGGCGTCTGTATACAGGGTGGCCAAAAAGTCGTGGATCAAACGCAACTAGGGGTTAGATGGGGTCGTCAGCTGCAAAAAATTGATCTACGGTAGGTCCTTAAGATCAACCCCTGCAGATTTATAATTTATCTTGTGTTTTTATGAGAAAATTGACTTTTTTTTACTAATTCTTATCAAAATTCGAAAAAATCTACATCCTGTATCTTTTTATCATTTTCACTAGATTGGTACTGATGATTCCTTGCATTAGACATGCTATTTATGGTTGTTTATTGGGTGTGTTGAAGATAATATTAAGTTTTACGAAATTTGTTTTTCTCAAAACATAACTTTTTATTTACTTCGGACCCCACTGTGAAAAAAAAATACTCTACCGAAAAGTGACCCTGTATTACAAGTTTTGGCGCATTTAATAGGGATTCTGAAAAGGTATTACACATGGCTATGCGTAGCTTTGATATCTTTCGAGGACGATCATTCGTAGCAAGGCCAAAGTGAACCCAACCATAAAACTCGGTTAGGACTATTTAAAAATAAACTGGAACTAATACAATTAATGACAAAAACTCTCTGCCTCTCTTTTACACTAACCATTTCATCCTTTGTCAATAAAAGGCCAGTTTGCCCGTCACTTCAGGTAGCGATATCTTTTCTAGGAAACAAAAGGCCGGGCCAGTCGGGGCGGTGGCGGGGGATGCGCGTGATCATCTTTCTTTAGAATGTTTAGTGTGCTTTAGTGACTCGCTTCCTGCCTGTGACTACGCACGTGTTCTGTTTCTCGGTTTTACGACGACTTGTGATCAGTTTCTTTCCTTTGACCTACGCTTTGTTTTTCGGACTTGTGATCAGTTTCTTTCCTTTGACCTACGCTTTGTTTTTCGGACTTGTGATAGATTGCCTACCTGTGACCAGTGCTGTGTGAATCTGACGGATTGGCTTCAAAAGTGGACAGATGGCTGCTGCGAGGTGAGAATACACCCAACGGGAGTATGCAGAAATGCATTACCTGTATGGCTTTTGCGACGGTAATGCCCGGGCTGCTGCCAGGGAATATCGTCAACGCTACCCTAACCGTGATCGTTTTCCGGACTACAGGGTCTTTATGCGCGTACATAATTCGTACATGGAGGGAGTCTTACCCGGTCAGCATGCTCCGAGATCAGGCAGACCAGTGGTGCGATTTGAAAATGAAGATGAAGTGCTGAGAGAATTAAGATTGGATCCTGGTATAAGTCAACGCCAAATATCCCGTAATCTCGGGATTCCAAGATCGACGGTGCAACATATCATTAAAAGAAACCAATATCACGCCTACCACGTGCAAAGGGTGCAAGCTTTGCTGCCCGGTGACTATGAACCTAGAGTGAGGTTTTGCAGAGAGATGCTAAGATACCACAGAGAGGATTCGCAGTTCTTCGAAAAGGTATTATGGACGGATGAGTCAAGTTTTAGAAGAATGGGAGTATTCAATATCCACAACCTACATTTTTACTCCAGAGTGAACCCCCATATCATAAGAAATGATCGATTCCAGCATCTGTTTGGTGTAAACATGTGGGCTGGTATAATTGGCTAACAGTTGGTGCTCCATGAAATGCCAGCAAGGCTGAATGGTGCTCTGTATTTAAATTTTTTACAAAATAATTTAAACCAAATTCTTAACGAAGCTGAGGTTCCAGAAGCAAGAATAGCAGAAATGTGGCTGCAACACGACGGCGCCCCGCCTCACTACGCTCGAGCAGTGAGAGATCATTTGAACGAGCGCTTCCCCAATCGGTGGATTGGTCGAGGCGGACCTATTGCGTGGCCACCCCGGTCACCCGATTTAAATCCATTAGATTTTTTTCTTTGGGGCTACTTTAAAGAAATAGTCTATCAAGGAGAGAACAATAGCGAACAAGAACTACGACAAAAGCTCGAATTTGCTAGGGTACAAGTTATCAACAACAGAGGTGCATTCCGTAGGTTACGTAGGAATTTCATTAGACGGTGCAGATTATGTATTATGGTCAGAGGCAGGAATTTTGAGCATTTATTGTAAAATGTTTTGTTTTATTAAAACAATTATTTCACAATCGTTGTTTTGTTTTTTCGTCCTAGAAAGATATTAAAGCCACTCATGGTCATGTGTAATACCTTTTCAGAATCCCTATTAAATGCGCCAAAACTTGTAATACAGGGTCACTTTTCGGTACAGTATTTTTTTTTCACAGTGGGGTCCGAAGTAAATAAAAAGTTATGATTTGAGAAAAACAAATTTCGTAAAACTTAATATTATCGTCAACACACCCAATAAACAACCATAAACAGCATGTCTAACGCAAGGACTCATCAGTACCAATCTAGTGAAAATGATAAAAAGATACAGGATGTAGATTTTTTCGAATTTTGATAAGAATTAGTAAAAAAAAGACAATTTTCTCATAAAAACACAAGATAAATTATAATTCTGCAGGGGTTGACCTTAAGGACCTCCCGTAGATATTTTTTTTGCAGCTGACGACCCCATCTAACCCCTAGTTCTGTTTGATCCACGACTTTTTGGCCACCCTGTATAGGCCTTCCACACTGCTGTACAGCAGTGGACCTAGGTCAAACAGAAGATTACAAAGGAGTTAGAGTTTAACACATACACATTACATCACGCCACTAATCCCTGAAGGGGTCAGGCAGAGATAATAATGATATTAATAAACAAATTCCACAGCTTTCGTGCTTTCGTTTTTGCGTCGTTGGTCTTGTGGTCGCAGTCGCTACTGCTTAGCATGAGGTCCCGTGTTCGATCCTCGGTTCCGGAAAAGTGTTATTGAGTTTTTCCGTCTGGAATTTCTCAGTAGCACCCCGGAGTCTGGATTTGTGCCCGATTGATGGCAATAGGCTCGCCCTCTATCACATAGGACTTTAAACTGGCGAAATGTGGGTTTACCTACTACAGGTACCCCTCTGCCTTACCCTTCGGGGATTACAGGCGTGATGTTATATTATATACAGATACGAGAGGTTTCATCCAAGACACGTCACTATGGGTCACTGAGCCAAATACATAAGTAAAGAAATAATGAATACATCCGTGAACTTTTAACCTAACTCAACTACACGTGGCGTATTGACTGTATGACGCATAGACAATGCAAATCATTTGTACACCTACTACCTACTGAACATACTATTATCATTTTTAGGGTTCCGTAGTCAACTAGGAACCCTTATAGTTTCGCCATGTCTGTCTGTCCGTCCGTCCGTCCTCGCTTAATCTCTGTGACCGTTAGCACTAGAAAGCTGAAATTTGGTACCAATATGTGTATCAATCACGCCGACAAAGTGGTAAAATAAAAATTGGAAAAAAATGTTTTATTAGGGCAGCCCCCCTATATGTAAAGTGGGAAGTGATTTTTTTTTAATTTCAACCCTAACGTGTGATATATTGTTGGAAAGGTATTTAAAAATGAATAGGGGTTTACTAATATCATTTTTTGATAATGTCATTAATTTTGGAAATAATCGCTCCAAAAGTAAAAAACAATCTGCCCCCCCCCCCCCCCCTCTAACTTTTGAACCATAAGTTTAGAAAATATGAAAAAAATCTGAAAAGTAGAACTTTATAAGGACTTTCTAGGAAAATTATTTTGAACTTGGATGGAAACAGTTTTTGTACAAAAAAGACAAAAAGTTGTACAAAATAATTTCTGGACTAAGTTTGTAGTATAATCGTATATGCAAGCATTTTTTTTTACTTCGTTTACTTACATATTCTACGGAACCCTACACTGAGCGTGGCCCGACACGTTCTTGGCCGGTTTTTTTACTTGAATGTTACACTTGGAATTCCCAAATTGTATTATTTATTTGCTTATCTATTTCAGTAAAGATCCCACAGATTAAATAATGACAAACAGTAATTTGTAACTCGGAGAAAATTCGGTCGGCAAAAATTTAAATAAGTGTTTAAATTCAAACAATTCTACAATAGAATATAGAATAGCAGCAGATTTTTTCATTGTCTGTGGTCGTGTCCTTGATATGCATGTGCGCATTAATGCGACCTCGGCTCAGCCGCCATTTTAAATGTGTTTGTAAATAAATGATTGCAGTACAATTGTGGATTATTCTAAACTATAGCAATGAAAAGGAATTGTCAACTTTATTGTAATGACCAATGACCAAGGCATTGTTATTTATGTGATTTTCAATGGGTTTTTTGACAACATTTTAGTTTTAGTCCTTCATCTAGATTACAAGAGGTTATTCGACACATATTTTTTTCTTTTTCAAATTAATGGAAAACTGCTTAGTTAAGGAGAGCGGGTTTGTGACGTCATTATTTTGTATAAACTGCACAGGATTAGTGACGTCATGCGAAGTCTTACGCGAAAAAAGAAAAAAAATACGTGTCAAATATTTTCTAGTAATCTAGATTAGGGACTAAAAACTAAAATTTAGTCCCCTAGACTATTGATATAAAATCAAGCGGTTAAAAGATTACCTATCCAACAATCGGTGCGGCTCTTCGATCAATAAAACTGTTAATATTTAGCGATAAGCCTCTCCCGTAACAAAAACCCAATGGAAAATCCCCAAATATTTTTCTAATTCAACTCCAATACTCAATACCAACATTTGGCAACATTCCTACATTCAGTAATTAGCACACAATTAAGACTACAGCGAAACAAAGGCCAGTCACTCATGACTCACATTGTATCACAGAAGGTGTGTCATGCACTGACTGCTACTTTCGTTCCAGTATTTATAGAAACGTGGGTTTGTGTGTATAAAATGGCAGATTTTGTGGCTACATTGTGGAAGAATAGTGTACGCACGTAAGAAGTGAAACTTTTTATGACATAATTTTTTGAAAAATGATGATCTACTATTTACAACATTACAGAAGTTGGTTAAATAAAGCTAAAATAAATAAAGTTTAAGTCTCTCTGCGAGATCGAATCAGAAATGAGGAGATCCGTAGAAGAACCAAGGTTACCGACATAGCCCAGCGGATTAGCAGGTTGAAGTGGCAGTGGGCAGGGCACATAGCACGGAGGACTGATGACCGATGGGGTCGAAAGGTTCTCGAGTGGAGGCCACGTATCGGCAAGCCCAGCGTAGGACGTCCACCCGCAAGGTGGATAGACGACCTCATTAAGGCCGCGGGAACGCGCTGGATGCGAGCCGCTTGCAACCGGTCTTATTGGAGATCTATAGGGGAGGCCCATGTTCAGCAGTGGACTCCCTATGGCTGAAATGATGATGATGATGATGATGATGAGATAAAGTTTAAGCAAAAGGCTTTTATTATCATAGACATGGATACAAATAAATATGGCGCATAACGGAAAAATGTTAATTAGAAATAAAGATGGCCCGTAACAGAAAAAAGTTACATTGCTCTAACATTTCTTCCATACGTCGCTAAAGACAATTCACTTCCATAAAAAAAACGAATGCGCTTTAAACCACACGACAGAAGTAAAACTTCTTTAAAGAAAATGTGCGCGTGCACTGCTCGCACTTGCTCCTACAGTGTGATACAGACAATAGTCCTGTATTGTGTCTGAAGATGAAAGAAAGGGGAAAAAACAGTGCTAGCACCTCTATCTCTTCCTAATACCTATACAAAATGTTACTCTCTATCTTCAATAACTTATATCTCTCTCAAGTTGCGTTTGCCTGCCCCGATCACACTTTTTGTCACTCATGCACCACTTACTCACTCCCCAAGTCAAGCATGCGTGCATACAGAGGTTTTTCTTCAAAATATCTTTATTATTTTCTTGCTTTGAAATTCCATGTGGAGGGTTACAATTAGTTTATTGAATGTCTTAGATTACAATAGAGGAGGAAGACCAAAGAAACGAGGAATTAATTGCGTGTAAGACTACATTTATAGGAAGGAGGTGACTTATTAAGATGGCGGTGGTCTTTGGAGCGAGAGGATGGAAGACGCAAAATTGGAATTGGGGCAGGAGGGTCATGATGACTTTATTA
Organism: Euplexia lucipara; assembly: GCA_921972225.1. Taxonomy (NCBI): domain Eukaryota; kingdom Metazoa; phylum Arthropoda; class Insecta; order Lepidoptera; family Noctuidae; genus Euplexia; species Euplexia lucipara. The sequence goes on along the minus strand of OV179146.1, from coordinate 3,614,952 downwards.
TACACGATAAAAAATACTACAAAGAACATAGAAGAAAAACAAAAAGACAGAACAACCATTATTTTAATGCAATTTGATCATACAGCAGCGCCACTGTTTGACAAAAACTTAGGATCCGTATAATTAATATACATAATTAAAGTATAAAAAGTGCAAAATATTTAATTTCGATCACTGAGCGACCACCACGACCACCACCACCACCACTTTTTATAATTGTATGTAATAAAACTGGCTAACATCAATTACAATTTAAAAGCTAGGAATATTGGTCTTATAGCAAAAGCAGTTTGTTTACTGTTGATTTTAATGTCCTCATAATTTTCAGTATTCCAGAAGAATCGGTAGGTTTCCTTGTAACAGAGGGGTCAAGGCAAAATTATGCATGTTTAATACATGTGGCTTACCGATTCAACTGCATGTATTATGCAAATGTTCATCCATCGATATACTTGATATATAATATTATCTCGACTGTATTTAAACATGATATCATGCGCGCAACATGCATAGACAAAAGCATTTCTGCATAGGCTACCTCGTTGGCGTAATGTCCTAGGTTCAATTCCTGGGTTGGGTAAAAACCCAAACCAAACTACCCAATAACACTAGGTGTGGTGGCGGTTTGGGTTTTTCATTTGGAACTTCTTGATGGACCCTAGTCTGTACTTCCAGGTGGCAATAATAGGCTTGCTCACTTTTATACGGACTAGGTTGGGTTTTTCATCTAGAACCTATCGATAGACTTTAGCCTGGACCTCTAACCGGTGGTAAAAGGCTCCTTTTTCTATGGAATTTTATATGCTCTGATGCTGAGTTGAGCCGCTTTGATAAACTGTAGTATTACTAGGTAAGGTATTCTTACCCATTATGGATTACAGGCGTTTGTATTCTCCTCTTGTGGTTTGCATTTGCATATTGTATCTTTCTAACTAGTTTTGTCCTACTGCTAAACACAAAACAAATCTCTCTTTTCATGTTCTACAAATTTATATCTTCTCTTTTTTCTCATAATTATTTACATCGTAGGGACGGACAGACTTATCTCTAACTAATAGCACGTTCCTGTATTTTAATTCTAAATCAAATTCTAAAAGAAATATTCGGAAACAATATACCAGTTTGTTAACAAGAAGATAAATAAGATATTAAGTATGAAAGTGCCTATGTTTCTGCTATTCTTGTGTACAATCAATAGCAATAAGGTTGGTAACCGTTTGAAGGGAATTAAAAAAAAATGAAGAAAATGTTAATTGACAATTTGTATATACTTACTATAATATCTGAAATTCTATTGCATGTCCGACTTGGGTAGACTGTTGAAACTAAAACTCTTGTTTTTTTTAGTAAAAACTTAATGTACACAGACAGTAAACATTTGTAGTAAGACTCAAGTTCGTCTCTCTGTCTTCGACATGTTTTGCCAGAATGTCACTTGGCAATATCTGGAAGTCAATCACTGGTTGCTTAGACAGCTGAAAACATTGTGAAAGTAAGTTATCTTCATAATGTAGCACGAATGTTACATGCTACGCTCTAATTACGAATTATCAGATTCCAAACAATAGTATGTCCAATTAATTTTCGATAGTCATCGTGTCTTTGCAAGAAATTTTCTTTTGTTTTACAGGTAAGCTTTTAAATAATTGAGTACTCGTATACTATATTATGTATGTAGCAAAAGTTACCTACATGGTCACTAAACGTTGACAAATGTATACAAGGAACCAAATAATTATTATTTGGTTTCGTAATATGCACATGGATAGAAGAGAAGAAAGAAATAAAAGTGCACCAATTTCAAAGTTTAAAGGGGACCCTGTAGAACTAAGCGTCTTTCTGGTTTAGCTTTAATTCTGGGTTGGTTAATATTTGGTTGATTGGTTAATGATCACTGGTTTAATTATACGAAATTATATGGTTAAGGTTTATAGTTTTAAGGTCAAAGTTTATATTGAAACTGGTTATAAAATGGTAAATTTAGGCTAAACTTGCACTAAGATAGTTTGAATGGTTTTGGTGGAGTTACGCGATTGACGTCCGCACATGCACTCACTCGGTTTTTTTTTTTGTGTGGCATTTCGCTGTCGTGTCCTAGAAGGGGAGGTGTACAGCTTAACCGGGCAATCCTGTGGAGATGACTTAACTAAAAAAATATATAAAAACTTAAAAACTAAGCGACTACGCTAAGGGCACCCCCTGCGAGGTACCGGCCTCGGCTTAGGGCGTCGCTGAGAGAGGACAGCAAGGGACGGCTGGATCTGAGTGGTCACTCGGTAATACTTGCGACACATTTGTTTATGGAAATGCACGAACACAAAAGTCCTGTTCGGTTGCAAATATTGTTCCGAACACATTCCCTAACACAAGATGTGTTTAAAAGACATATAGGATAATCTAGATCTTTGCTAGTAACGTTTTTTGTATTTTTTTGGTATTGTAATGAAATTGAGGTAAACTTTATAGGTTGTAGGTACGTAGGGAATAATCTCTGGATCTTCTGCACCGATTTTGAAAATTCTTTTACCAATAAAAGCTACTTTGTTTTTGAGTATTACAAGAAAATCATAACTAAGAAGGTGTGGAGAGGATGTTTAAGTATGAAATGCACGCAAACGTAGTCGCGTGCAAAGTGCTAGTCGTTAATATACCTAGTTATAAAGGTAAACTTCACTGATTCTTAAGTTAATTCCCCCCTCTGTAGCCCCAAAGTATGAGTGCATGACGTTTTCATTGATGGATTGAGTCCATCGCTTCCACCGGGAGCGGGGACCCTATCAGAGATCGGAGGACCTTGGAGTCCTAAGCTGGCTGGTGGGTGGATGGCCTCTGCCACGACGACGCGTGGTGACTGGTGGTGGTGTCGTCGGTGGTGAGGAATATTCGTCACACGAGATCGACGCAACTGCAGCAGCCGTTGTCACAGCATCCACGTCTGGAGCAGATTCCGATAGCTGTGAGGTTTTAATTATGGTTTTCCTGCACGGGACCTGTTCCACAAAGATATTTTTATATTTTGTTGTTATTTTCCTGTAGTCGACAAGCAAATGAACGATTAAAAAAGAACTATACCGTATATCCGTTATAGTGGGCAAACTTATTGCCACAAACTAGACATAAATCTAGACTCCGGACTGCTACTGAGAAATTCCAGGTGGAATAATAACCTAATAACACCTTACCTAACTCGGAAAACAAATCCAGGATCAGACGGTAACACTACTACATAAACCATACCTACAGTCTCCAACTAACAAACTGTAATACAAAACAAAGGAAAAAAAACCCTCTCACTGATTTACCTATAAATTTATTGAATTTTGTTAAGGTTTTGCTCTGATCAAGTAAGGAAAATCGTTTGGAAGTTGTAAGCAATGACCATTGCTGTTCATATTAATATGGAAAGTTTATATTTGGACGAGCCTAAAGGCCGAGTCACACCGGAATGGCAGCAAAGCGGCGGGCGACCAGTTTCAGTGTCAAATAATTTTAAACTTCTATCTTGAAAAGTAGTATTGTTTAAGAAAATTGAAAAACCCGCGCGGCCGCCCGCGGCGCTGCGAGCACTCGTACGACTCCCGTGCGAAAAAGTCTCAAACGATACTACATTTTATAGTAATCAAGATAAAGTTTAAAATGAAATGACACTGAAACTGCTCGCCGCTTCGCTGCCAATTCGGTGTGACTCGACCCTAATGTAGACGATAGGACCCTGGCGCCAAATTTGCCGTAACCTTTGACTAAGAAGAACCCACTGACCAAGTTCGTAAATTCAGAAAACATATACACCATTTTAAGCTTTATTCTAAGTAGATATAAGAATAACAGTAGCTTGTAACAAACATACCCCGCTGTTTCTTCAAAAGGTTGCTTAAACAAAGAATCTTAATTGAATTCTGTTAAAGTTTGAATTAGATTGAGGAGCCAATGTTGACGAAATAAACACGCTCGGTAACAATATTGTTTACAAGAAAATGTTGGGAAAACTTCCGTATTATATTACTCACACTATTTCAACAGTTAATATTAATAAACATTAGTTTTAGTCATTCACATTCAAACACACGAACACACGAAGCAAAAACGTAAATCTGAACGATTTTAGAATCGAAGATACAAATTTTCTATTACATGTTTTTTGTCACGGATAAATCTAAAGTTAAGTTAAGCTTGCACAGGTCGGTTAGAGGATGAGTATCACATTTTCTATTATTTTCCGTGTCCAGGATAGTATGTTAAGACGTTGCATGGTACTGGCTGTTAGTTGTGGATCTGAAAGTCGTTAGTCACTAGCCAGAACTCCGAAACTGTGTCAACCAGTTGGACATCGTGTAATTCAGTCATTGGATTGTGGAGACCAGATAGGCAGCCACTCTTTGGTATTCAGCTGGAACTGGTTAGACTGGAAGACGATCCAAACGTAGTTGGGATAAGAACGGGCAGATACTGATGGTAAAAATTCTTATTATATGCGTCATGCTCGATTAGTAGATATGAATCAACATAAAATACTTAATTGTGCGGGCAACGAGTATTTCCTAGTTTAAAAGCGTTTGTATATTTTGAAGGTACGTTTGCATCATAGGTAATTAGGCAGACTAAACACCAAAATATTGAATTAAATTAATCTATAGTCATTTAATATCCATAGTACAAACTAGTAGTGCTACGTGCTTTACGGCACAGAATAAAAATATTGTGTTCATTGACTAAATAAATTGACGTCAAATCTGACGTCTGCCTATTTATTAAAATTCATGATTTCCTCATTGAACTTGAAAATACGGATTTACGTTATTTCTGTAAGCTTACTACCTAGTTCATCATAGTACGGCTCCGTATTTGATTGCTAGTTAATTGCCTACAGAATTGTGTTCATGTCAATATTATATTTTGCAAAGTATACTATCATTGACGTCATATTCAATGTTTGTAGTTTCCATAACTTTATTTTTTTTCGAATTTACGCTATTATTGGACTTATAATTCAAGTATTGTCACAGCATTTTCTATATTATCATTGGGATTTCATATATTATTATAAGCTTTATAAAGACAGCTTATTGAATACCTATATGTTGGTATTAACCTACTGCCTATGTTATTAAATTAGTCATAAAGAACTGTTCTGGTCTTTAGGTGTGTGATAATTTTATGTCAAAGACCGCCAGTGTTAAATGTTGGTAAAACTTCTAGTAGTCTCTCAGTTTTGATGCCTTATAATTATTTAACTATTCTTTTTGTTTTTATTATGTATGTAATAGAATAGTACGTAGTAAAATTAATTTAATGTGTCATTTACACAATAAGTTGTCTCCATGTATTCTGAAATAGCTCATTCTTTCATTCCTTCTTTTCTTGGTTTATACATTACAAGAGCAATATTGTTAAATTCTGCATTTTCTCACTTTAGATTTCAATGTGCTACAAATGTAATAATAATATTGTTAGAAAACCTGTCAGTTACACCTACTAAGTCAAATATTATTGTTATCGCTTCATGGTACACACACAAGATTATTGCAAATCTACTCGATAACAGACACGCCTAACTTGAAAACGAGGACGAAGCGAGCCTCCGGTCTTTGCAAGCGATTTAAAAATCCAAACCGTTGCACAAACACGGAGCTTGAGTGTCGAGTTGTTGACGAGAATAGCTTAGTATCGAGGCGAGAGTCACTGTGGGCTCGTCAGCCGGCGACCACGCGGCCGCGGCGTGCGCACTGACGTCATCCGCGTCACCACACCGTCAAAACAATGCTGCTAATCTCAACACACCCAATTTTATACCTTAACCCCCCACAATAAGAGCTCCTGAATTCTTTTGTTGTGATAGTGCAGCCGTAGTTTTCCGTTCGCTTTGCGTAAGTTCACGAGGTGTGTGTGTTGTACATTTTTTGGCCAGCACACGCGCCTCCCGTTTCTTTTACGTCATCGCAGCGTTTAGCTTCGAGAATTTTAACGCCCAATTTTGTGAAATTAACTTAGCACTTAACACGGATTTTGAAGAGAATCCGTAATACAGTAGAACGCTTATCAGCACGTATAGGAACAAATAGGCATATGTATGTAAACGCCTATGTATTGAAATGTAAATATGTCGTTTTATCAGCGCACCCGAGGCTATAAAAGCGGTCGCGGACGATGCTCCGCGCCCAGTGCGGATTGCGCGGGCACACTACAAACATGACTGACTAACAAACAGACTTTAGAAATAAAACCTATTTGAATTCAGTAACACTTAATCAGAGTGTTGATGTTGATCATGTCATCCCAATATATATTGAAAACAATAGAACTCAATGAAACATTGTTCCCAAGGATGACTTAATTCCGTTCTAAATTCCAAGCAAGGTTATCCTTACAAATATATCTCTTGTAAATAATCTAGATACGTTACTTATGAATGAAATTATGCAAGATCAATCGTACGTTGTGGTGCAATAACCTAATACAATAAACAATAAAGGAAGCAATGATATAACTAATTAGCATGTCTCCATAGCAACATTTTATATCATACTTATCGGCTCAGATGTCAAACGTCTCTTAGGTAATAATAACAAATAAATAAACATTAATAAACAATCTTAAATAATCGATAATGATGAATGGGCAGGAAGTATATAGAAATGTAGGTCATGGTTGATTGATTCAGGCGCTCATTTATACTGAAAAGATGCAGAATTCATACAAGTTACTATGTATTATGATTTTGTACTAGACGAGGTCATTCATTGTTATGATTTCGAAACTAATTCAAAAGGAAAAAGATAAGTGGCTACCTGTTGAAAAGATTTCAATGTCTCAAGAATGTCAGGAGAAAAATGTAGAGTTGTTTTTAAACAATTTTTATCAAATATATATCAGGAAGTAGGGAATTCCGTATTTGGTCTTAAACGAACAACATTGAACTGCAAAAGTATTACGACCTTCATTCTGTAGGCAGTGACAAAAACAATATTAATACAAAAAATTAATGCATTATCCATTTTTTGTAAACGGATTCTAGAGCATACCCTCCGCAAGGAGTAATTTTAAAGTTATAGGTAGTTTCTACAAAAGTATAATTTAGTTATTTATCATATTTAGAACAGTGATTGGTTGTAGCTACGGAAATCCTAATTGTTGTAATGCACAATCTAGTTCTAGAAACAAGTTTGCATGACGCTGAAACATAATATACAACAGCTGACAAAATTAAAGGACACATCAACACGAACAATAACAAAGACCCGTTCTAGAACACGCCTATAGAAACACTCATCATTATTGCAAACGATTACAGCAGTACCGATATCGTCGCGCAAGTTCCTACCGAGTACCGTATCAGTGTGCACTGCAGTACTGTAGGCAGTGACAATGTTGAAAATACGCAAACTATGAGTAACGCAGCACGCGAACACAGCGTGCTCCACGGTGACGCGCGCGTTGTGTATGTTGCGTCACAATTATTGAGCACGGTGTTTATATTCGTGCAAATGAAGTATCGGATGAGCAATACGAAAATTTGAATGTGAAATTTTAAATATTTGTTACCAAATAGTGCAGTAATGACTAAAAGGATTTGGGCTTTAAATGAATACATAAACGTATAAACATTTTATGCAATGAAAGAAATAAAGTTTATAAAGGAAAACTTTTTGTGACCACAAACCAAGAAATACTAAGAACGGTGGCAGGATTCTGAAAATTGATCACAATGTTTCATTGTCAATAATAAAAAGTAAGTAAAAGGCCACCTCCTTAACCGCAACATTTGCCTAGATTACCTATATTAGTCAACATAAAAATGTTTTTAATTCTTTTCTGTAGGGAGAATCATTCTTTTTGTCAAAGGGTCACAAAGGTCATCAACAGAACGAATGCTGCTTACTTACCTGATCTACGTGAATCCACTCATGCGCTCACTAACCTATACCTTACTTATAGTATTTTCCTGTACTACATCATAGCTTAGTTATGATAAATTCACGCCCAGTGACAGGTATACTAGGTATTTGAATTAGTTATGTTAATTTCAGATTTGTTTTATTCTTCAAATTACTGAGTTCCTTGACACCTTTCCATCCGCCATCCGAAAGTTTCCTACTAACCAAAATTGCATTAGGGTCATGCTAATTTCAATGTGATGAAGTCTACGAGCTTGGTATCAACATTGCAGCGTCCCAGAGGCTGATGTTATGTCCTTTTTCAGAAAACCTATATCCCGGACTAGAGAACTGAATTGGATCTAAATAAATAAAAAAAAAAAAAAAAAAAAAAAAATATTAACAACGCACGCAGCAGTAGCCATGTCCTTTACACCCCCAAGCTTAATTATAAAATTTTCCTTAGCTACATAAACGTCACTAATAAAACGTTTTAAAATTTCCTAGGGTAACATCCATTGTTGCACTTGCGTTCTCATTGTCAATTACATTTTATTTTTACGTTAAATCTATGGCGAGTCATTTTCAATTCTCTTCTTTGTATATGTACGTAGTTTATCTTGAATATTGAACGACAATTCATGGTATGATTCACAGAAAAAGGATATTACTTTGACACTACATCCGCAGGAGTAATGTTCTACGTCTGATTCAAGTATGTTTTACTGGCTTTATCGAACAGGATCTTCGTCACACTGCTTACGTTTCTTAACCAAGTCTGGAGACACATAATAACGAAGTCTTAGTTATTTGTGATAATATCAAGGAGTTCCTTTATGCTCAGCTATCTGTAGTTTCCACTATAACTTCTAGTTGTATGTGTACTTCTCTCAGTAAATAAATCTATCCATCCAAGGTTACAAGACGATGACGACTATGATTAAATCATGCAGTCAATTTAACTGCTTACGTTCTTGCAGTCATGTATTCAAACTACTTAACCTTAATTATAAATTTTCCTTTACCAGAGTGGTTTTTATTGAATGTATACTTATAATCTATATGAGTAATGTTCTGAGGTTTCAAATCAGACATAATTGGGACTTGCCTAAAAGCTTGTCTAACTAAGTTTATTATTCTTTGTACACACATACAAATTACCTACATTTTAAAATGTGAATTTTAAAATATTTAAAAATATTTTGGGTATAACAAAGATACAACAGCACCTAGGCCGCACTACAGTGGTAACAAAACAAATATAAACTAGGATCATATTCTGTTGTAATCCCGAAAAGGATAGTAAAATTTAAATCTTAAGTCATCATTTTAGCCAAAAGACGTCCACTGCCTCCCCCAAATGCCATCCATTGAAATCCAATCTTATGTATATTTAATTATATTCAGCAATAAATAAATAAAGTTTAAGTTCTTTACGTATAAGTGTTGTTAAGGAGTTTGTTCCGCCACTTCTTCTTCCCAGCAAAAACACTAGGAAGTGGCGAAAGGTGGGCTTTTTGTGGGACTTCAAGTCAAGAAAAGGTTCTAGGCAAGCGTGCTTCATCGTCGACCACATCATCGCTTACCATCAGGTGAGATAGTGGTCAAACGCGTGCCTGTCAGTAATATAAAAAAAAGACTGTCTTAAGTAATATTGATGTTCAAATCTGAATAAATGACTTTTTTTATAGAGGTATTGCCTCTACTGAACGTTGCTCCTGTCACGTTTTCAAACTACATACATATCATCACGCCTGTAATCCCCGAAGGGCTTGGCAGAGGTGTACCTGGTAGTACATCCACATTTCGCCAGTTATGTTTTGAGTCCCATGTAATAGGGGGCGAGCCTATTGCCATCAATCGGGCACAGATCCAGACTCCGGGCTGCTACTGAGAAATTCCAGATAGAAAAACTCAATAACACTTTGTTTTCAAACTATTTAACCTTAATTATTTCCCTTTGTCATAACGCAATACTTTCGTTAATGACGTGTTACACAACCACTGGGGCACGTAGACCTGCCTTATTAGGACTAATGAGGTTACGTAATAGACATTGCTTTCCACTAATACAAGCTATTTGGAAGTGGTAAATATCTTGCAGATTTGTATACACACAATTCTATGCATGCTCATCATCTGCCTAACCTTTTCCCAATAGGCTATTTGACAAAATTTTAATCCTTAGTCCCTCATCTAGATTACAAAAAAATATTCGACACATATTTTTTTCTTTTTCAAATTGATGGAAAACTGCCTAGATTAAGTGCAATAAAGTTGAGGAGTGGGGGCTTGTAACGTCATTATCTAGTATAAACTGTACTGGCTAGTGACGTCATGCGACAATTTGACTTGCCGTTATTTTTTGTGAACGTGTAAAAAGAAAAAATATATATCGAATATTTTCTTGTAATCTAGATGAGGGAATAAAAACTAAAATTTTATCAAATTGCCCATTAAGTTGCGGTCGGCTTTCAGTTTCAACGGATGTAGCTGAATACTAGTGTAATAGTGTTTTATATGGAGCCACTGCTTGCCTGATCTCCACGACTTAGTAACTGGGTAACACGATACCCTTTGGTCAAACTGGCTGAGACTTTCGGGCATCTGACTACCCGTAACGACTGTTAAAGATCTAAAAATGCCAGCCGGGACCAACGACTAACTAATCCTAAACGTACCTGACTGACCACCTGATGACTGATGTCAAATTTATAAATATTTTTCTTTCTTTCTTTCTTTCTTTCTTTCTTTCTTTCTTTCTTTCTTTCTTTCTTTCTTTCTTTCTTTCTTTCTTTCTTTCTTTCTTTCTTTCTTTCTTCCTTTACCTACTTTAACGGTCATCCATCCACGGACCGACTTCGTCAAGCGTAGCTTATCCGAATTACATTAGTTGACTATATTTTAGTTTAATATAAAATTACGACTGTATTTTAATTTTCTGCAAAACTTCTCCTTATAAATTTTATCTCTCAAATCAGATGTCAGATCTCCACTCCTCTGTGCGTAAGTAGGTAAAATGAAAGGCGCACAAAGTTTGCTCTACACGTGTTAATAAATGTATTATGTGTTACAACTTACAGGTAAAGTACCGATGGAAAATTTTCCGATGTTTACCAGAAACAGTGGCTTCCGAAGTTTTCCTAGTGTGGGGAACTATTTAAAAAAAAACAAAACAAATAACAGCCATTAACAACTGGATCTGGGACAGGGACTGCGGTCCCAGATTCCATCATTCTATATACATCGCAATAATTATTTTTTACTGGTACCTATTAGTGTACTAACGATGTAGCGTACCAACGATTTAGACTACTGTCGATGTAGCGTACCATCGATTTGGGGTACTATCGATACATTAGCCCGTCGATGAAACGTTTTCGATACAGCGACCATCGATGTAGTGATTGTCGATATTATGAACTAGACCCATTCTGAGAACACAAGAAAAATTAAGTTAAAGTATCTTTATTGAAAATTGCAAGCGTGAATTCAGAGTGTTTAGTTACTTACAATACTAAATTGTCCCAAGGGTCAAGATATTAACTACAATAAGGTCCCGAAATTCGACTCAACTATTTAAACGACCATCGTTAACTTTGGATATCGTGCATGTATTGTGTTAAACTAATTTTATAATAAGATTAAATAAACAATGTGATGAAGCAATTAATTATCGTAGTATAAGAACCAAGCCGTCACTGATTTCAACTACAATAAAGAATAATTTATTCTATTCTATCTATTTTGAAAGCAGGAACAGCGGTTTTTTGCAGAAACTCTACAAAAATTGCATTTTCGAAAAAAATTTAATGTTTAGACTTAGTCATTTTGCCAAAGCATTATTCTTAACCATCTATTTATGCAATACCTGTCTACAATAACATCATTAGTAATTACTGTTTCTGCATCAATGCCACGTCATGTTTCTTCATGTTATGCGCAAGAGCACAAGTCGTATCCTCTTTGAGCCAAAATTGATCAATAGCTCCCTTAGTTTATGGTATAATAAATTTTGCATTATGCAGAAATAGTGACACTTTGGCTCTTCGCCTGTTAGCATCATTAAATTGCCGTTTTGCTTTATCTGTGCATTTGCGTCTTTGGTATTTACTATTTATTAGATGTTCAAATAGTATGTTTTTGTGTACAATGTGGTTGTTCTGGATGCTTACAGCCTACACCAGTTTTCTGTGAAAGTTTTCTAGAAAACTGGTGAAATTTATTGGAAAAAAATTACGTAAAAGCTGTGTTATCTGTGTTCTAGTTCTTTTATAAAATAAAATATCGAAATTGTTTTATGGAAAATAAATTAATTCTGAGTTGTTTACTCTTTAAACTAAGGTACAAAAATAGAAAAAATATTTCATCTGAATTCATGTTTTAAATTCGAATACGAGGAACAACGTAATATAATATTGTCACATACTTTGCTGAGTACGATTGTAAATAAGACAGTAATATCCTACAGAATACATTTTAAGGGCGTTGTTTACGTATGAGTTCGACTTAAGAAAATACTCGAATACAACAGACTAATTAATGAGTATCCAAAGTGCTTTTATTCAAACTAATAATTTCTCAGTAGACTAAATTCAACCGTTTTAGCTTTTGAACACCATCTGCATACAAACTTCTAGCAGTTCGCTCGCGACTTCGTCCGCGTGCATTTCGTTACCCTAATCCCTTCTTTTAGTTTTGGAAATAAGATATAGCCTATGACAGATGCAGACAATGTGACTTACTATAGGTAAAATAATTTTCAAAATCGGTTCAGTAGTTTCAGATATCCCTACAACGTCACAAACTCACTAACTTTACCTCGTTATCATAATAGTATAGATTATAGATAACTTTATCTAAGTTAACAGGCGTTCAAATTCAGAATTTTCCTGAAAAGGTCTTCGAAGTTTTCGCTTCACACATTTGACTATTATAAAATCATATGAGCAAATGTATCTTGCAACAAATTTCTATGTCTAAAAGCAGTCATAATTTATTTCAAGCACGCAATCTATAATACCTACGTGACTGTTAAAAAAAGGGTGTGACTGTACAAAACAAAGCACAACACAATACCATTTCAACCTTATCGAAGGGCATTAGGCATTAGATTAAAGATAAAATAGAAGCACTTCACGTGAATAAAAAATTGCTACACATAGTACCCATTTCCATTACTTTTGAAGCAACATTGTTGCTAGGTCACATCGGGTAAATGTAAATCGGAAGAATCTCGAACTCTGCAGTCGCACGCGCATTGCACGCGGTGTACTCATGTTTTTGTTTAGAGTTGCGCAGGAGTGTGCGTGAGATCCGTATCGCGTATTGTATTGAGTGGTCGGTTCATGAGAGTTGATTCAGTTGTTGGCAATGGCAACCCGTTTTACTTAAAGACGAAACTACTACATTGGAATATAATGTTAATATTAAGGGAATGTGTTGTCAATATGGTCACTTCAAATATTGTATTGGTACGAAAATATAGAACACTGACCCAAATACAGAATTTTGGGAGCAGTATTTGGTTTTAACATCTATATTTTTTTTACATATCAGCCCAGAGTCTGGATTTGTGCCCGATTGTTGGCATTATGTTCGCTCCCAATTACATGGGACTTTAACTTAACTGGCGAAATGTACAACACGCAACTCTCTGCCTTACTCTAAAGAGATGTTATATGTAATGTTTAGTAATTTTAGGAACAAATCGAAAAGCGAATGCATTGGTCAGATTATATAAGAAAGAAGTAGGCCAATTTAAAACTACACTCGTCCTCCTAATCCTATTAATAAACGCAGAGTAAAAATACCACCATTCTGACCTCCGGATTTCTCAAACATTATCAGGACTAGGAATTTATAACAATTTGTAATTATTGTAAGTAATAATATTGGATTAAATTCTTCATATTTAAGATAGGAATATGTACATGCCGTAAGGTAAAATGTATCGGGACCATCGTCAAATACTCTAACCTAAGTGTTTAGCTACATTATTAGCAGATATAGATTTTTTTCCGTTCTTTTATTACATTTGAATTAACTACTCCACCCACGTGTTTTGATAAGACGGTTAAAGATTTAACAGTTCTACGTAGTTATAAAATCTGTTAGTTCTAAATTAAAATTCATGCTTGATCATCTAGTCTGAACAGTCTAATTCTATCTTCCGTCCCCATAACGACAGACTCTTTTCAAATAAATTCTAGAACTCCGTCGATTACGTCCAAAACAACAACATTAGCATCAATCCACCGTCTACTACTGGAGTTTGTGTGTCAATGTTCTTGCGCAGGTGCGGGCGCGGCTGTGACGTCACGTGCGCACGCGACGATCGCGTGGACTGCGCGCACGCCCACCGCCACGCAATTAAAATGCTGCGAGCATTGTGCCAAGTGTGTGTTTTCTATGACATTGGTAGACTACAAGTAGACAATTTTAGTAAACGAATAGTTTGGTTGTGGAAAATTTTAGGTTAACTGTTGGGCTATTTATAGTTTGACTTTAAGTGCATAAGTATATTTATCTTTAATTACACCCAAGTCACTGTCATAAAGAACCAACTACATTTTACAGTTGAGGGAAAGAAAAACAAGCATTTTTTGGGACATACCTATTAACAAGTAAATAATAATTATAACTACCAGTAACAAAAGTAAGATTAGGTAATAAGTATAGATTACATTGGTACATTTTTCCTGTGATAAAACCCAGGTCATCATACCTACAAGTAGTAAATAATACCATTTAAATAAAGAAAGACAAAACAAAAATTTGGGTTGTATAAGGAAATATAACGACAAATACTAAAACTATCAATTTGTAAAAGTAGGTAATAATAACAAAAAAATATAACAAATCGGTCAATTCGTTTGGGAGAGCAGCTATGAGGCTACAAACCGACATAGAAACACAAGTTTTATAACAACCCGTTTTTTGTTTTTTTTTTCCCAAAACAAAAAACGGGCCAAAAGGCAAGCCAAGTCAATGATGATGAATATGATAATTAACAAAAATAACCCGCATCTCTGCTATTCTGACAATTTGCGGTGATTCTAGAATGTGTTAGATTGGATGGTAACTCGTAATAATCAGTATTGGAATGACGAGCCCTTTTCCCCCTAAGTTCAGGGAAAAGCTAAAATAAGGATGTTGGACTATGTCAGAATTGTTAATGAAATATTGATGAGTATACTCTAGTCACAAATAGGAATGCAATACTATATTGCTACATTCTTATTTGTGACGAATTGGTGGTCGGTGTGTTTTCATGAATAATTCCTCATTATTGTTTAGAGAGAGAGAGGGAAGCAAAATAAAGTAGGAAATAAGAAAGGTACGGGGAATATAACAATTCTAACATAATAGGTACAAGATATCAGAATTTTTAAAAAGACCTGCGCGATGCCAATAATACCCTTAACTCAGCATAATTCTACGCAGTAAAAAAAAACTTCAGTATTTGACTTCCATGACTCTTGCTATGTTTGTGACTACAAGCGCTACTACTGAGCAAGAGGTCTAGGGTAAGATTCTTGGGACTGATAATGCTCATTTGTAGGGACATTTTTCCAACTGGTGTGTTTTCAATAGCAGTCTGGATCTGCACCCGGTTGAGGCCGTTGATGGCAATCGGCTTGCACCCTTCTACGTAGAAAATAAACTTAACTGGCAAACTGTGAGTATAATATAGGGATAATACACCTCTGCCTAACCCAGGTAAACACAGGTGTAATGTATTAGTGTAGTTTTTGTCATCAACATATTTTTGTTAGGGCTTGACACTGTGGACCCTTTCTAGGGGTAGCTGCATCTGTTGAACCGGGCAGTCCTATAGATGAACCTAGTATAGAAGGCCCCAAGCCAGGGTAATAACCCTGGTTGGAGGCCTTCTGTATTACATCATGACGTGACGTGTTCGTCAGAATTTAAGTGAACACTCACTTAGAGCACTATTCTGTTGCGTCTGGACCTTGGCTGAGGGTCTTTTCGGCAACAAGGGGACGGGCTAGATCTGAATTATATTATTTAGGGTCGAATTCAAAGCTTAAGGTGCAGCATCGCGGACCGGGGATTTTTTTTCCAGACTGTTTTACCCATGAACGTGAACAACTTTCACTATCGGACCAGCCTGTGAAAATTTTCCCCAAGATTTCAAAAATCCCTGTAAAGTTCGAATCTGTTTGTTTTCTTATTAGTATTTGTTTCACTACGTCTTTCTTGAAGGACGGTTATAGAGTCATCGGGAGTGGTACTCGTAATAGCATGCAGAATTTGTTGCCTTACAAATTTACTTGCAGTTTATTTAGGTAGCGCTAAAACAAAGTAGCATGCAATGTCGTAAGTTCGTTAATTACACTGTCATAACTAGCTAGATTGTCATTATATTCTAGACCAGACTATCTAGTCTAGGTGTATGTTGTAACTGAACATAAACCGTGACGGAGATCACGACTTTGGCATATCAACAGCGAAGTGTAGGTAGGTACTAAGAGCTAATTGACTGATGCGCGCACTTAAGGAGGTATCAATGTTTTTAACAAGATATTTCGCAGTCTAAGATTGTTAGGAGTTAGTGGCTATAATAAATGCAAGTCGGCCTGTGCATGGTTAACCATTTATTTTACATCAAGAATCTTCCGTGCATCGGTAAGCACGTTGGGTCTCGGCTGTCTTTTGTTAATCTTTGACAGACGTTACGAGTGTTCAGAGCTTCGAAAGTCTGACAACCAGTTTAATCCAAGGGGTATCGTTTTACCCAGTAACTGGGTTGTAGAGTTCAGATAGGCGGTCGTTCCATGTAAAATGTTGGTATTTAGCTGCATCTGCAGGCCTAGCCATTTTACAAATTCTATTTATATTATCGTAATCGAATAGAAAGAAAATGGCGTATATTGAATCAGCTGTTTGTCAACTGTCAAGTGTTAACGAGTAGAACTTGTATTATGGCTGAAAATGAAATGACACTTGATAGTTGACAAACAGCTGATTCCATAGGTATACGCCATTTTATTTTATTGTCGTCTTATCGATTACGTTATTAGCTATAGAATTTGTAATATGGCTAGGCCTGCTGATTAGTCTGGGAGCATGTTAATTATATTTACTTTCCCCTTAATTATCTGTACTTACTCCAGTGGAAAGGAGGTGTCTGAGATTCGGCATAGTTAAAGATTTAAATAGTGTTTTTAAGAAAAATATATTAACGGTTCACAAAAACAGTGCTTTTAAAATCAGAACATTCCAGAAATTCCTCACAAACACCAAAATCATGAAAAATTATTGATTAATTTGTGGTTTATGAGGAAGAAGTGCAGAAAACAGCAAAGAAACGATGACAGAGAAGTCATCGAACTTGAACAGGTGAATCATAAAATGCAATAAAACCATGCGTCGTCTTGTGTATTTTTTTACTTTTAGTTACATTGGTAGTAATTGCGTTTACTTTTCTGAGTCATCAGTGCTATTTTAGTCTCCATTGGTTCAAGGACACAACGAATTCTTAACTAATTGATTGAGTAAATTACTCTTAAATTATAAGCTGGTTATATACTGTAGGTTTTTAATCTTACACTGCAAAAGTCATAAATCTGAAAACTATATTCTAACCACCCTTTGGTTAGACTATCCTTATTGTGTTACCCAGTTACAGTTACAGGGTTCTGGATTTCAAGTAGGCAGTCACTTCAAGTAGGCTACTTGTATTTAGCTGCATCAGCCCACGTAGCATGACCACCCGGAGAAACGGATATTAAAAACTTATTTCAGACCTAAGCAGTCCACACGTAGTTAGTGGTTAGTAACAAACTGTGCTTACATGCTATGTTATTGTTGTTGGTACTTAATTCTATGGCTGCCTAATGGCCTGTTCTTACAATAGATCAGCATTTAAATTGGAAGGCACTTAAAGAAAAGATAAATAAAAAAAATATCCAGCGCTTGCTACGCATTGTCAGTTCTGGCAGAAACTACAAATCCGAGTGTTACTAGAAATGCTTATTTTGGAAATGTGTACCCACTGTTAACTTATGGTATCATATATTGGGGGTACTCTACAAACGTGCAATCCACATTCATTCTCCAAATGAAATGTCTTAAGACAATATACAGGGTGTCTCATTCAAATGGGTCAGTATGGGAAAGTCTGAAACTGTAAGACATACGAAGATCTGTTCTGGAGAACCATGTCATCGATTTTAATAAAAAGAGAAACTGCATTCATACATTTTAAAAAACATCTGTACTCCGTTCGGGAATCGAACCCGGTTATTTTGAAAAAAAAAAACCTACACTATTTCTATTTAGATATCGACTGTGTAGGTCTTAAGCAGTAAATGTCTGTATGAAACGTGATGTCTAAAATGAATAAAATGTATTGTTTCCACATACTTTAATTTACTTTAGTAGGTGCTCGAAGTGACCACTGCCTTTTTCAATACAATATTCAACACGTTTAGGTATTTAGCTGCATCAGAGGCGGTATTGAAAAAGGCGGTGGACACTTCGAGCACCTACTAAAGTTAATTAAAGTATGTGGAAACAATGCATTTTTTGTATGTTACCTGATTTCTCCCCCATTTGTGGACCGATTCTCGAAATTCTTTTTTTATTCGAAAGCGTATACTCCCGAGGTGGTCCCATTTTAATTTGGTGAAGATCTGGTGCTGATCTTCGGAGATATGCAACGGAACTCTTCAAAAATAGACGGCAAATCTGTCGTGATTGCTGGAATCGCTTGGATGTTTATTGTTTATACAACATCACGACGTATCATCACGCCTGGTATGCTCTGAGGGGTACGCAGATGTGTACAATATACCTAGATTTCGACAGTTAGGTATGTTAATTTTCATTTATTAGGGATAAGTGGATAACCCTATTATCATGACATGTACTGTTACAATTAACAATATAAAATAAATATACATATAATATAGCAAATATTTGTTTGGGAACCACTAAAAATGGAAAAATAAAAAACTTTTTTTCAAAAAAATTAAACCGACTTCAAAAAAAACACTAAACGGTGTAAAATAACTCTAAATTCGGAAGTCGGTGGCCCATCATGAATAAGACAAAACCACCAAAGCCACAGACTTCCTAATTTAGAGTTATTTTACACCGTTTAGTGTTTTTTTTGAAGTCGGTTAAATTTTTTTGAAAAAAAGTTTTTTTGATAAAAATAGTACTTGAAAATGTACAGACGCCAGCAGCACATCAAGTTACCCCAATGTGTCAAACTTTCCCAATTGAATATTATTCTTATTCTATTTGACATAAAGTTGAAAAACGATCAAAGAAATTTGACACATTGGGGTAACTTGATGTGCTGGCGTCTGTACCTAATATCTAATGTCTTTATTCTATAATTGCCTAATACTATTGTTGCATGTCCGACTTGGGAAGACTGTTGAAACCAAAAATGTAATTTACTAATAAGAACTTCATGTACACAGTTATGCCATAAATTTATCTTTATCTTAATTTTTTGGCTGGTTCTGTGTGCTTTCTTTCTTTTTATTCTTTTTTGCTATTTCGACGGAGAATAGACAAAATGACAGATGGCAGAAACATTTCTGCATATTGTAGAAGAAATAATTCTCGATATTGTAAACTATTGCTTACTAAAGAATCTACCAAGGAACGTATAGTCTAAGATCCCGCTATAAAACGCTTTTAATGAATGATGTTCTGGTTAATGAATGATGCTCATTCTGTGTGGTTATTTCCTCAAAAGACCATCTCAGACACTAATCTGCATGGATCTTACATGATTTGACCAAGATAATGTCTGGACTTTAAAAGAGACTGTGACCTCTGAGTTTATTTCGGTGTTTCTTCTCAGAGTAGTCAAATAGTGAAATTCTCTCTCATTTACTAAAAAAGGTGCCTGTAAAGGTGTTTGTAAAAACCTGTTTACAAAATAAATATCATTTATCATAATGAAACCTATTTTATCCCACCAAACCATTTCATGTAAAATGCTGCCAAGATGACCACATAAGGTTTGCCCTGTGAAAAAGATATCAGATCTCATGTAGAGCCAAGCTTCTGAATCTACACGGCCTAACCTACCGACCCTAATTTCACAAATTCTACACATCAGTAAAAATGTATGGCTTCGCCGTTTCGCTACCGTCGTGGAGGTGATGCGAATATTTAGTTTCTTTTTACTTACTTCAGAAACTAAATATTCGCATCACCTCCACAAACACAAAACAGCAAACAAACGAAACAGCCAAGCTATAGTTGATTGAATACCTCCTTCCTGTGGCTAGGAAGGAGGTACATCTTTTGAGATAGCTGCAATAGAAATGTGTGTATGAATAAGATATGTTGCGCCAACCACAAACAAATTGGTATAAGGGCAATAAAATGATTATGATGACTGTCTTATTCATTTCTTACTAACAAAGTTGGTCTGTGTAACAAAGACATTCAATACCTATAGACCGGACACCACAAACAAACTTTTCGTCCGAAAAAGTCACAACACAAGTCTATGAGTTTTTTTTAGTACGCTCCGCTGCCGCTCCAATATTCATATATTATTCTAGATGGCGTTACTGAGACATGGGATCAAAGTTTTTCTATGAAATTTCCTTGACATGCCCGCTCTATAGTCTTTTAAATCTCTTTGCTTACTAAGTACTTTTTCAGCTCTGTTTTTAAACTTCACACATTATTCGGGCAGTCGTCTAAATCTGAGTGTTACTAACCACGCTAGACCTGTTTGTCTTCCACTCTCCCGTAGTTTATGGTTTCCTATTGAGAGCAAGGTTGCCGGGAACTTAAATCAACACCTAAGTGCAACAATAACTAAATTGTGAGTCGTCAGTTACAGACGTAGTGAATTTGTGGTGATGGGTACATCATAATAAGTTTGTTACTGTCCCACTGCAGAGCAAAGGCCTATTCTGAAATTAAAAAGGCAGCATTAATCACTGCAATGCTTGGTCAAATAATTTCAGACTTATATGTATATTCCTTCACAATAGTTTCCTCACCGATGATGTTGCAGTTGTTTTAATTTCTACTGTGGCGTGGGTGCGTTTAAAAACATTTAAACTGACATACACAAACAACCGACCCGGGACAAGTACCTGTATTTTTTTTTTGGGAAAACAAACAGTTATACAAATATAGTAATAACAGGTAGTAAATTTAAAATTACATTGCATATGTGTAACTAGCGACGTAATCCACATCTTAATCACAACAAATTAATAAAGAACTATATGCACACAAGTGAAGGTGGAAAAAAGAATAATTACAATATTTTTTAAATAAAAAGAGAAGATAATAACTTTTTTAAAAAACATGGAAATTAAAAACAAAACAATAAAAATCGTTGTCACTAATTACGTTTGTCAATGAGCTCTTAAACTCATTAGCAGACTGTAAACTATACAAATGTTTGTTTCGTGCGGGAATCGAACCCGAAACACGCGGCGGCGGCGCAGCAGCCAATCACTCAACCGCTGCATCTACCGTTCTGTGACGTGATGTCACTAATTCACTTTATAAACTTTAATAGTACTTAATATCGTTGTGGAATTTTACATTAATATTTGTATTGAAAAAGTCACACTGTAGTAAGTAGAAAGTTACTTTTAAATTAAAATGTTACTTTTAAATTAAAATATGACTTCTATTTAAAGTATATATATCGTGTTACCCTGTAACTGGTTTTTATAGAGTTTAGATTTCTCCATTTAAACATACTGAAGTTCAGTTGCATTCCGTCCGACTGAACCAAAACTAAGAAAAATCAAATAATATTTTACAATTTAAAAATTGGTGGACGGAGTCAGGATGTCTTCCACAGTTTCATCATTTTGATATTAGCAGAAGTCCCGTTCCCGTGGGAATACAGGGATAAAAATAGCCCATGTGGTAATCCAAGCTGTTAGCCAACTCCATACCAAATTTTATTAAAATCCATTTAGTAGTTTTTGCGTGAAAGAGTAACAAACATCCATACAAACTCTCGCATTTATAATATTAGTAGGATGACAGCCAGCCTGTGCGAAACCTTGAAACATCTAAAACAAAATAAACTCTGATAAGCTTAGCTCGTGTCATGGTATGCAGGGGGCGGTAAACCGCTGAGTAATCCGTTATCACACAGCTATAATAAAATAAAATAAGAATAAAAAATAAAATAGCCTTTATTGCTGTTTACGTTTACAAATAGTGAATACCTACTTGCTAAAAACTAAATTAATTAAACCTCTATTTTAATGATCGGCAACTGGATGTTTCTGTACCACAGCTTGTCTTTCGACAAAGGCCTCCTCTAAAGATTTCCACGTATCCCTGTCTCTCGCTAAACGGGTCCATACCGGACTTGCTATTTTCTTAAGGTCATCTTCCCATCTTTTGATCTGTCTACCTCTACTTCTTTTACTATCTCTTGGGTACCATTCTGTTACTAACTTAGTCCACTTCTCTTTGCCTTCTCGTAGCATATGTTCCGTCCAACGCCATTTAAGTTGTCTATATGCTGTGTGCGCATTTATGAATTTTGTTTTCTTTACAATTTCTTGTAATTTCGTTCTATCCTTTCTTCTTATACCTAAAACACTCCTTTCTATTGAATTTTGACAGACTTTTAATTTACTTTCTTGTATTTCTGTTAACGCTCATGTCTGGCACCCGTATAGTAAGCATGGCATAATGCATATTTCATACACTTTCTTTTTTCCTTTCATTGGCATATTTATATCCTTCATTATTTCTTAAGAGAGACACAGCTATATACTATAACATTTCCTACCCATATATCACGTCAGTTTTAGTTGAGTTTGTGGCTAAATAATTACAGCCTCATGGGTTCGAAGGTTAAGCTACGCTTGAAAGGATAGGTCCGTAGGTGGGTGACCATTCAGTACATATCAAGACTCCTCCGTGCCTCGGAAAACACGTAAAGCCGTTGGTCCCGGTTGACATTTGTAGATCCATGACAGTCGTTACAGATTGTCAGAAGGCCAGAAATCTGACAACCAGTTTAACCTAGGGGAATCGTGTAACCCAGTTACTGGGTTGTGGAGATCCGACAGGCAGTCGCTCCATGTAAAACCCTGGTATTCTGCTGCATCCGGTTAAACTGGAAGCCGACTCCAAGATAGTAGTAATCGTTCGGGGATTACAGTAATAGAGATTATCGTAATAGAGATTAACGTAATTGAGGATAAAGTATAATAATACATACATACATACATAAACTCACGCCTTTTTCCCATGGGGGTAGGCAGAAACTACAGAGCGCCACATACTACGATTCTTACATACTTCTTTTGCTTCGTTTACATTCATACCTGTGCGCTAAGTGCGAGTTGTATTTACGCTAACGCGATCGAAACGTTCGCCGCGTTTGGGTCTCTGATTGGTTAAAAGGTTGGAGCGGACCAATCGGAGCGCCGAACGTCATGAACGTGTCGATCGCGTTAACGTAAACCAAACTCGCACTAGGCACTATGTTGTCATACACACACGTCGGTGCACGTCGTGCGTAGTACTCGCAAAGTACTACGCACCTGACCTTTCTGAAGAACATCACCAATAAGGTCTATGTATGTCCTTCTAGGGCGTCCCCTCCCGGCGTTCCCACTTACATCTGCCTTGTTAATACCTTTCGTTAGTCGCCTTTCATTCAACGTAACCAAACCATCAAAGCATACTCTTTTCAATTCTTGTTACTACATTTTCCTTTAAACCAAAATGCTGCTTTACTACATAATTCCTCAATCTGTCGTTCATTGTTCCACCACACATACTTCGCAAGGAACGCATAAAAATTAAAGTATAATAATTTTACACGAATTTGTCAGTAATCGTAAAGTCCAACATTGAAATTTATGAGCTCAACTAAAACGAATTTCAATTGCGTAAACAGAATTTCTTCCTAGGTTAGTTAGGAAAAAAACAAGTTTACCCAAAATCTAGGAAGAGGTGTAACCATGACGTCATCACCAGATGTATGTCATAACTCAAGACTAGAGCGCTTGTTTACGAATTACAAGATACATTAGGAATAATTCATTTCAGATTGGTTCTACGATATGTGTGGGTGGTATATTGTGAATTTTTGAGGGGAAACCCGGAGATAGGTCTTGGAAATTGGGTAAATGGAGGAATTACTAGAAATTATATGAAACAGGTTTCCTTCCAAGCATTATGCTGGGAAAATATGAGTTTTAATTTTCCGTTTTCAAAGAATTTGTATTAGGATTTTCGTGAGTTTCAAGACCCGATTAAGAAATCATTAGTTAGTTTTTTAATATCTTCTAAATTCTTTTGTTTTACTTTAAGAAAAAAACCTGTCTTTCGGGGATAGTGCAGCTTCCCAAAGGTGAAAGAGCTTTTCAAATTAGTCAAGTACTTAGTTTTTAATTTTATTCCTGACAATATACAAAAAATACAAATTGTTCTTCTTAATAAATTTAGCATAGACTGGTAACATTGTAGGTATGGATTGACGTTTTTATACTTAAACGTCTTAATTCATTAAACCCCAAGAGGAAACCGGTGTCCGCGCTGTCATTGTCTTTCTATTATTGTGTCTCTAATTGATGCGATTGAAAGGTTAATATTGTAGGTTTCCCGCTGTTCACAAAAGTATAAATGAATTTGTATCTGGTGTTCAGCTGCATGCGATTAGGCTGGAAGCGACCCCAGCATAGTTGGAAAAAGGCTAGACTGAAGCAAATACATGATGATAATTTTCTTTTTATACAATAAGTAATTCAATTTTCTTAAAGCTGACTTTTATTTCGGTCAGAGAATCAGAATTGCCCTTCAACGTGGCAATGCGGCCAGTCTTTTGGACACTTTTCCCGTTGACAGCGATGCGGATGAATTTTTTGATGCCCTATAATTATGCTTTTCTTTTTTTATGGTTGTATGTACAGACGGCAGCACGTCAGGTTACCCCAATGAGTCAAATTTCTTTGATCGTTTTTTCAACTTTATGTTAAACAGAATAAGGTTCATATTCTATTGGGAAAATTAGACAGTTTGGGGTAGATTGATGTGGTGGCGTCTGTAAGTATATAATTGTTGTAGTTTCGTTAATATTTTTTTTTTAGATTATTTTGTTATAGGTAGAAAAAAAATATTTACATGCAGTCAATAATTCTTACAATAACTCTTTCTTTAACGCGCTATGTAAAATATATCACTCGTTGACTCACTGAGGGCACACGTGTTATTTAAATTGAACGTTTTTCCTTTAAAGATTTTCCTCGATATTGATTCGGTACTTACACGTGTTGTAATACTACAAACCCGTTGTTGCTTATTCGGCTCAAACACGCGATTATACCTCAAGGCTAACTTAGAGAAAAACAAAGGCATTTTGGGTTGTTAATTCTCATAATCATAACATAGACACAACGTAGACAGATATGTGCTTATAGTGACAATAACTACCACATTATGCAAGTTATGTTTAAATTTCATGTAATAAGAACGAGAGTCTCTCTTTGAAATGGGCACAGAACAAATCTCCGGACTACTTTTGAAAAATCTAGACGAAAAAATCTCAATACTACTTTGTCCCACCGCCCTCAAAATCAAACCCAGTACTTCGTGCCTAACAGTAGAGCTTGCAACCACTGGACCATGGTGAAAATGAAAAAATCCAAGAATGGTTAGTACTATTGTGGAACATACAAACCATCATTGAATGTAGCGTAATATTTTTTGAATTGCTATTTAATTTTGGCTCTTATTATATTACCCGGTGACATATCAGTGTCCTCGGTATATTGTATGCTATGACGTACTATTTCTTGATATTTGCCATCTTTCTCCATCATATCAGTATTGTTTTCAGACACATACTAATATAATAAAGCTAATGAGTTCGTTTGTTTAAACGTGGTGATCTTAGAAACTGCTAGACGAAAAAAATCTTCTTGCGTAATGAATAGGTATAAATCCCTTTTTTAAGGAAAGTTAAAGTCTATTTTACTCTACCCTAGGATACTAAGAAGTGGGTAAAATCGTAAAACATAAACACTACTCTCTTCTTTTACTAGTAGTAAATATAAGTCTGAAATCGCCAAGTTGCTCGAGCAAGTGTAATAAAATTAATGCTCGTGCATTCTTTGTAATGAAGAGGGACACTGCAGTAAACAAAAGTTACCCTGCAGTTAACATTACGTTACGACCTTTTTGAGAGGATAATATCGCAAGACAAAAATAGTATTATAAGAAAGCGAATATCATTCTCACAGTAACACAACCAAAATGACAATTAATACCAAAAAGAATCTAAAAGTAACCTCGGTCAAAGCAAATAAAACTCCCATCATTTACATTTCAGTTCCAAAGTGCATAAGATCGGACTCGAACCAGTATCCCTCTGCTGGCGTCACGGAGGGGAGTGGTCGCACGCCGCGCCTGCGTGCGCGCATATCACGTGCCGACAATGTGTAGTACATTGGGCCGCGGCGTGTTGTTTCACTAACTTTAAGTATTAAATTACTTTTGAATAGTCATGAATAGTTTTGTTTTTAGTATTTACGTTGGGTTTCAAATTGTGGGTGTATTTAAGTTTAGTATAGTATAGTGTTGCAAAGGTTTATGGTTCCGGGAATGTAGGTGGGCGTGACGCCTGTGTTGTTGTTCCTATCCTACAAGGTTAAACCGATATCAAGGATATATATAGGTACTATATCTATATAATAATAGTATGAAGAGGTATTTGTTTGGGCGTTACTTCGTATGTAGAGGGTAATCTCTGGAACTGCATGATCGATTTAAATATTCTTTTACTGATGAAAGCCGCATTATTACCGATTGCTATACGATATGTTGGGTGTCTTTCAAACGAACAAAGTTGCGGGAAAACGCTAATAATTAGTGATAAATATTGTTTGTTTGAACGCGCTTAAGCACTGGAACTGCTTGTCGGATTTGAAAAAATATTTCTGCATTGGATAGCACAGTTCTTTGGGAAGGGTATTTAGACTATTAAACATCACTATGACCCTTAGCTATAGATGAAACCGCGGGACACAGTTGGTAGGCACCTAATTAGTTTAGGTTTTGAAATCTCCAACCGCCCGCCTTGAGATAGCGTGTTGATTAATGTTTGTGCCTTCTTTGTATGAGAAGAGCCGTTTGTCTTGCAGTAGAACAGTAACAGGCTGATATTTATATAATGATGATATATAATTACCACTTGCTTTAAAAACGCTGAAGGAAAACGTCGTAAGGAAACCGGCATGCCTGAGAGATATTTTCTTGACGGCATGTGAATTGCGAAGCCTAATCAGATATAACCATTAACGCCATTAAAATTCTGACACTAAGTTGGTCATTAACCAAACAGAAAGAAGATTTAAATGATTTCTAAGGTTCATCAACCTGTTAGTAATATTTTTGATAACATTTTGCTTTAATGATTAGGTAGGTAGGTACATACATGTACAGTACATGCTATACGTAATCGTTTTATTACTGCTCATAGTAGCGCCTAGAAGCTATTTATAGTGTAATACTTTACTAGGTATAATTATCCCACACAAATGATTAATGAGATAAATAGAATGTGCCAAAAGTCCAGAACTATATTGGGAAAGACTCTTGCTTTAGTTGCATTCAGAGAAGTTATATTTTAAGAAGAGATGGTTAATTAATACTCGACAGTGGACTCATTTTCATTAGAGATGTAATTCATAGACAATTCATTTAAGTGTTTTTTGCAGTTAACATAAAGTTTTGGATAATATTTATGCGGTACCTACTTACTGCAAATTTCATTTTACTCACACTTCTGTAAATTAAGTTTAAACTATATCTGCTTCTGCTGCTATTTCAGCTAACATTTCTAGGTATTTGTCAGTTGTGACGGGGTTTTTAAAGTCAAAGTAAAAGTCCAACCATTTATTTCAATTAGGTCGTTACTTTTGAGCCGTCAAACTTAAGTTGACTTAAACACAAAAATTGATTCTAGTTGCTCCTTTCAAAAAAAAATATTCGTGTGGAGAAGAATGGACAAGAAACTCCATACTTACTCTTTTAAAATAGGTTTTACAATACTTTGTATCCATATATCCTACTATCTTACTAATATTATAAACCCGAAAGTTTGTGAGGATGGATGGATGGATGGATGTTTGTTACTCTTTCACGTAAAAACTACCGAATGGATTTTAATAAAATTTGGTATGAAGTTAGCTGACACCCTGGATTAACACATAGGCTTCTTTTCATCCCTGTATTCCCACGGGAACGGGACCTACACGGGTGAAGCCGCGGGACGTCTGCTTTCAGATTAAATGTGAGGACGATTAAATAATTGAATGTTGAACAATTTTGTTACTAAACCTATATTAATATTGCATACCGTGATAATTATGGTAAACATGTTAGCACAACTCCATCTACCTTTGACACATTGCATGCAATTTTTCTATACGTTAAGCTTTTTTTGGGTAAGCTCGTTCCATCGTCGACCTCATCTCTGTCCGCAGGACAAGATTGAGGTCAAGAGTAGACCCATTACATATAAAAAAAAAACCCAACATAAGTAGTTGGGAAAAGGCAAGATAGATGAGATGATGACGCTGGTTGAAAAGAACAACACAATTTTGCCACAAGCCACTTAGAACAAAGATTGATGCAACAAAGAAACCGAGAGTATTCAGAGATCAGGGATCAAAACCGACACATGTGTAACCAAGTAGGTGTGTAATGTTTTGCAACTAAAATAGAAACCGGTGCAAAGTCCAAGATCCCGTGCCACACCTCTATATCTAGCGCGGTTATTTTGATCCCGTGTTAATCCCGATTCCCGCCACTACTCTGGTTAGTAGTCAATGGTACAAAGTTTGGACGTAAAAACAGATGTAACGGAAAAATTTTGATGATCAAATTAATGAGCAATGTAACTGTACATACTTTTTGTAGTTCAAGAATAGTATAAGACTTAGACGATTTGTATTACATTTTTATGAAATGCATATTCTTCTTATTTTTGTGTAGTTAGTAAGTGACTCGGGGGTCGAGTTTGCTATTGCAATCGTGTCTCAATGACCGCACAATGATCGATTTTTGACGTATAACGTCAAACTTATGACACATTTCCTATAAAAAACTGGCAAAGTTGTCAAATATTCGATCAATGACCGGTCATTGAGACACGATTGCAATAAAAGACTCGAGCCCCTGGTGTAAGAGTTTTTATGCAGCCTCAGGGCTCCCTGACTTGGCTTCTCATGCCAAGAAATATCTTTCAGGCATCCTCACGATGATTTCCTTCATCATTTTTGAAGCAAGTGATAATTTTACATACGCTCATTAGTAAAATCGTGGTGGTTTCAGCAGGACTTTTACTAACTACTCCGGTGTTCATCGAAGGGCTGGAATATTCTCTCCCATCACTACTTACGCTCCCTCCCGCTAGGAACATGATACCCCATTAAGTTGGTTGTCAGGGCTTCTGACTAACCTAGATGCGAGAGAGCTAGATGGCGAGAACCTAGGGCTAGATGGCGTCGTGTAAAAGTTATTCAATATTTAATTTTAATTTATTTTATATAGTAAATTTATTTGATATTTGCGACAATCGACGAAAAACGCCACATGATTACAAACACGAGCACCTCCAACAATAACAAACATGACAAAACGATTGTGTGTTGTGTGTAAATGTAACTAATGCTTTGTTTGTATACTTACCTAATTAAAACATACCTATGCATTTCACTCGTATGAATAACATGGTGAAATTCGTAGTAATTTGGATAAGTAGTGGTTACTAATACCTTTACGCTTAATCACTTTTGAGGTGGGCAGGGAATTCCCCGCTGTAGACGTGATCTAAGCAGGAACGTTGCCAGCTTACTATCTGGTATCAAGGATTTTCAAAATGGTGCAAGTCTTGACACAAAGAGAACTTATAAGTATTGGTCTAATTACCAGAAGCTCATGAAGCTTTATTCAGCAATATAATTTTGTCAACTTACGTGTACAGAGGCTAGCACATCAAGCCACCTCAATGTGCCATTTCTTTGATAGTTTTTCAACTTTATTGCAAACAAGATAAGGTTCATGTTCAATTGGGAAAATTATACAGTTTGGGGAGCTTGATGTGCTGGTGCCTTTACATAAATTAAGCGTTCGTGTCATGGTTAAAAGTATGGCAAAAAACCCATTATCAGATCTGATAATGGGTTTTTTGTAACAGCACGCCCATGGGCGCCCATTTTCAGATATGATAAATGTAACATCACATTTTAACACCCTATGTAGCCCTTAAAGTTATAATTTGTAAATTTTTATGTATACAATATACATTTTGACTGGCCGGCTGTTGGTCTAGTAGTTAGTGACCCTGACTGCCTATGCCGGAGGTCGTGGGTTCCATTCCCACCCAGAACAAATGTTTGTGTGATGTTATCTATAATATGTATGTATTTAGAAATATATAAGTATGTTTATCAGCTGTTTAGTACCCATAACTCAAGCTCTCAAGCTTAACTTGGGACTAAATAGCGTTGTGTGAAAAGTTGTGAAATATTTATTTATTTTATCTATTTATTTTATTCTATTCTTTTCTATTCAGCACGCACATATTCCCCAAAGAGTTGGGCAGAGGTGTACCTTTAGGACACCCACATTTTGCCAGCTATGTTTAAGTCCCATGTAAGTAATAGGAGGCGAGCCTATTGCCATCAGTCCGATCAGTCAGAAATTCCAGATACAAAACTCAATAACGTTTAAGATTTTATTAAGATAAAAAAGGCACATGTATATACTTACTTTATTCC
Source organism: Euplexia lucipara (assembly GCA_921972225.1). Lineage (NCBI taxonomy): Eukaryota > Metazoa > Arthropoda > Insecta > Lepidoptera > Noctuidae > Euplexia > Euplexia lucipara. Next base: position 3,584,294 of record OV179146.1, on the reverse strand, counting down.
TAAATAAGCTATAAAAACAACGCAAAGAAAGTAATTTTTCACTGTCTTTACATCAGTCTAAGTAAAAAATCCACGTGTGCTTATTCAGCATATTAGGTATTGTCATAAAATACCTTCTTAATGATATTATTGTTTACACGTGGTTGCTCACGCCGCTCAATCGTGTTTAGTGAGTGTCATTTGCCTACTTATGTATTGAAAATTATGACACAGCAACTTCTACCATTTAGGTATAACTGAATATATTGTCTTTAGGCTACCGGATTTTTATAAAATATAATAAAATATGTATGAATGTCTTATAAAGCGACTGCATGTTGTGTGAGAACGACTTTGGCGCAGTGGTTGAGCGATTGGCTGCTGTGCCGCGTGCCTCGGGCTTGCAAGGAACAAAATATTTGTATAGACTTGTTCCGGGTCTGGTTGTTTGTGCATGTGATTTTAAATGTTTCTAAACGCACTCACGAAACTGGAAAAATTCCTTGTGTGGCAAGGTCTTTAAAAAAGAGCCTTTTTCAAAGGTAAAGAACTGTTGCATACATTTCCAAAAAACAATACCAGTATTTTCTTTTTTATTATGTTTGATAGGCTCGCGTTTGATCACTATCTCACCTGATGGCAAGCGACGATGTAGTCGACGGCGAAACACGCTTGCCTAGAAACAACCTGTTCACTCTTGACTTGAAGATCCCTAGGTTGTAGCTATCAGGAAACACCGACACCGGCAGGGAATTCCACTATTTAGCTGTTCGCACAATGAATGTGTTTCCAAAGCGTTTAGTATAACGTATGGTTGGGATATCTACCATGTACCGGTGGCGCGGTGCCGTAGATCTGGTGGTCCGATGATGAAAAGGGCTTGGTGGAATTAAATCGTGCACACTCTCCGAAATATAACCGAGCAACTCGCGTCGATACTCAAGACTTTGAAGTTTTGACTCAACGAGTGCATTATTGCTGATGATATTCTTGGCTCGAAGAAGATATTATTTTTTTTTCTTCTATTCCCCGAAGGGTTAGGTAGAATTGTGATACTTTTGTTTCAATTTTAATGTAAAGGGGGTGAACCTTGGCCTACCTCAATTGTCAATAATGCTTTATTATAAAATGCGATTTATTATTTGGATTCCTTATCAGGGAAAGATTGGTAGATAATATACAAACTGCGTGTTTATATACTTTTTTGGCTGATGAATCAGCTGATAGGGACTTATGCCAGAAAGGAGGTCAATAGCAAGGCCTCAGTGGTGAAGTATCCATACAAATCAGTTCTAGTGAATAGTCCCGGGAAATCCCGGAACCGAAAGTACCGGGATTTCCCGGAAATTTGCGTCGTTTTAGGAACCGGAATTTCCAAAACCAAATCCCGGTTCTTTCGGTACTTTCGGGAAAAGATACTTCGCGTTTAGAATTTTTCTAATTTTATTGCCTGAAAAATCCTACAGCTGCACTGTTACCATCATACTACCTAGCTAGTAGCTACCACCGTTGCTACCTAGTAATACAAGAGCATGATGCGCGAGGGTGCGATCGCGTCTTCGAAATGTTGTGCTAGTGGGATTTCGGTGTAAAGTGCTTTGCAAAAACTACTCAAACAAGACTACTTCTTTTGGAAAGTGAGTATTTATTTTGAATAAACTAAATTAATCAAACATGAGCGGTTTTATTTAATTATTTAGTTATTGTAGCCACCATTCTCATTCTCCATCCTCATTTTGAATACAAAATACGAGCAGTTTATTGTTCACCAACCGACATGGGATTCGGAAGTTGATTTTAATACGTACACTAATAAAATTTGCTGTTCTAAAGTTTTATAAATTCAGTTTATTTTTAATGTTACTTACGGCACATTAAAACTACAATGCACTGTATTAATTAAGCAAGAAGTAGTTTAGGTACGACTAACTGTTTGTTAACCAACCTACTTACATGGGATTGGGGAGCTTATTTTATTCGTAGAATAATATTAGCTGTTCTAATGATTTTTTTAATGGTACATACTTTACCTTAAAAGTACAGTGCACTGTATTGATTAACCATCAAGTAATTTAGTCGGTACACACCTTTTTTTGTTTAACTTTGTATTTCAATAATTACTCTATATTTTGTTACAGACGATGGATTTTGAGGCAGTCCTTAATAAAGCCAACGATAAAACGTCAGTATGGCATTACTACCGCGTGTAAACGAATTTTGAAGTGTACTGGAGGTAGTACGAGAGGTCTCCAAAAGCATTTAAAAAATGTGCATCAGATTAGCCTAAACACAGCAGATAGTCAAGTTCCTCAAAGTGTCGAATCTCCTTCAACATCGACAATACTGAAATTATACCAAAGAAAAAAGCTTAACTGATTACTACGAATCTGACGCAAATCCTTCCAAGGAACTTATAGTTTCCCGAATGTCAGCTATGGATGGATATCCTTTCTGAACATTTGTAGAGTGTGAACATTTGCGAATGCTGTTTCGAAAATTCGGACATAAATTGCCGAAGGCTGCAAATTTAATTCAAAATATTGTAATAAAACAAGCAGACAAAAGAAAACAAAAACTGATCGGCGAAATCCAGAAACTATTATCAAGACATAAATTTTGATCTTTTAAGCCTGAATCTGCACTAACACAAGAAATATAACGTTTTATTTGATTTGATTTAAATGTTTTTACTTTGCCCTGTCATTTCGTCTTATTTTTACTTTCTCCGTTTCAACACTTGCAACTCTCATACAAAGACTTATTAAAGTATCAAAAGTATCGATAGTACCGGGAATCCCGGTTCTTAAGCCAAAAGGTCCCGAAAATCCCGGTTCTTTAAAACATCACCGGTTCTGCATTCCCTAATCAGTTCCCATCACATTGGAGGTTCGGAAGAGTAACTCTCCCGCTATTGAATAATGTCCAGAGTCTAGTTTTGCCAAATATATTATAGGTATGCACACCAAAGGTATACAGGTGGTAGATAAACCCCATAGAACTACTAAGCGATCCAGTAGTACCACGGAAAGATTTTTTACCCGTGTAAACGTCAAAGTCAAAAAAATCTAAATGATTACGTTTCATAATTCATTTGGAGTTCGGAGGGATGAGGAACAGGGTGTAAAGTGCCTCATCCACCATTGAAAAGGGAGGGTCCTCCGACCAGACGGGTGTTGTGTCTGGTGGGCTAACTACTGCCCGACGGTTGTAGTCAGGAACTGTATACGTTCAAAGCGCGCGGATAACTCTAATACCGCGATGTAGGATTTCGGTCATTAGTTCGTATGTGGCAAGATAGATGTCGCCACAATTTATTGTTTCTCACAGGTAAACAAAAGATCTTACAATAAGTGTTATTGTCTCACTGTAACATACCCATCATGGGGAATACAATTTTTATGTAATTAACATGTTAAGTTCTAGTCAACCTATACGCCATTCATTTGGACATTAATATCACGATAATAAAATTTACATTAAATAAGTGAAAATAATTTTAGTACTTAAATAATTCGGTCATTCAAAAATTTATTAGTTGAGTAATATGAGAAGTGCCAAAGGGATAGAGGTATCAAAGAAAAAATAACAGAACCATAAAATGTCGGTAATGGGTGTTACGCGGGTAAAAAAAAATTTACGTGAATTTTTATTACCTTTAGTACTACTTGCCGCAGGTAACAAACGATAGAAAAAAATCGGGCTGTGGGCTAAAAATCGAGTACAAATTTTCATGAAACTGTTAATAGAATGCACAATTGCACAGACTAGACACTAATTTTTTAACCATTTTAAGTTCAGGAAAATACTGAAAAATGAGACATTTGTTAATATGTAACATAGTGGTGAGAATCTGTTTGATTGACACTGTGGTTGCCTTCATACATTCTGATATTTGGTTCACCTGTCTGTCTGAGATTTTAGGTTATATAATGGACTAGCAGACGTCACGCGGTTTCACCCGCGTAGTTCCCGGTCACGTGGGAATACAGGGAAAAAAAAAACAAAAGTAGCCTATGTCACCCGGGGATAGTGTAGCTTCACAACGGTGAAAGAATTTTTCAAATCGGTCCAGTAGCTTCGGAGCCTATTCAATGCAAACACAAAATCAAACCTTTCCTCTTTTTATGTAAATAAATAAAATAAATAGATAAATATTCCACAACTTTTTCGCACAGCGCCATTTAGTCTCAAGCTAAGCTAAGAGCTGACCCCAAAAAATCATAGATTTGTGTCCTATAATAGTGGATACAAGTCTATGATTTGATAGATGGCTTGATTTTGATAGATGGCGTTACTGAGACATGGGATCAAAGTTTTTCTATGACATTTCGTTGACATGCCCGCTCTATAGTATTTTAAATCTCTTTGTCTATGGAAGATGAACAAATCCGAGTCAAAACTAAAGTTTAAAACAAACATACACAGTCTCCTCACGATTCTTTTGTATGTACATGTACAACATCCGATTACATTATTTAAAAAACAAATATGTCTCAATCATAATAGTCTGTACCTACAAATGTACAAATATTTTCGTTAAATAATTTACATGCTTATAACAATTATAAAGGCAGCTGTCAACTTATATTGTTATGCTTAAATATGCAAAATATATTTGTTTCTGGTTTGTCAGACAAGGAGTCCAAAGGTTAGTTTTGTGTGGCATAATTGTCTGTGTTCATAATTTAACACTCCAGCAAATAATTTCTTCTAAGAGTTTAAAAATAACTGCTTTGCAAAGAAAAATATTTACGTATTTATTTTATTTGCTCACTACACATATGTTTTTTTCATAATAATAAAACAACACATCACACTTACAACGTAATGAAAGTTTAATGTTCTAATTTATATACCTAAGTAAGATTTAATTTACTAACCAGTCACCTAAACCAATTTAAAATGTGTTTCATATTTTCAAACCACCATCATTTTATTTATTTGCAATTACACATAAGTTACAATTAATAAATTATTATAACGTCTGTTTTGAAAACTAATTGTACTTGTTCGTCGATTGTTGCAATTTCCTTTTGTGATATTGTAAAGCCATATGAATATAAACAATTGCTGTTATAATTATAAAAATACATTTGTAACAGCGATAAATAATAATGTTATTGTATTATTAACAAAGACACACCCACTTTGAATATATGGTTCATCATCTGCGTAGCCTTTTTGCAACTATTTTGGGGTCAGCTTCCAGTTTAGCCGCATCCAGCTGCCTTACGGACCTCCACAACCCCGTTACTGGGTAACACCACCAAAGCCAATGAATTTCGGAGTTATTTTAACTTTTTGGGTTTTTTTTTAAAGAAGAATGGCTTTTCTCGTCACACTTTACTCGAACCGGGCATCAAACCAAATCAACTTCATTCTAAACAGTAGTGCTTGCAACAAGACTATTACTAAAGGCCGTTAAAAAGTGTAAAAACACAGGGCAAGTAACTCTTTCATTTTAAAAATAAAATAGGGCGGGGCAATGAACCTAAAAATAATGCCCCTAATATCTGCCACAGTATGTACGGTTCCCTCGTGTGACCAAAAATAACCTGGGTGTATGACGTCATCGCGAAACCAGTTGGCCACCACACCTAAAAACCTTAAAAACACGAGTTAAAAATAAATATGTACACACCTCTTGTTGTTGTACTCTTGATAACTCAATTAAATTCAATCAATCAAAATCAAAAATGTTTATTTCATTATATTACACATTGTACATTAAACAGTTGATGGCGTCTCCTTTTAAGCATATAGATGCCTGTGCCAGGAGGCGCCGCTCTTTTATATCTTACAATTAGTGTAAAATGTTACTGAAAATAATTATTTAATTCTATTAGTCTGCTAGTGAGTGTATATGTGTGCATGCCTGGGTGTAAGTGTGTGTGTGTGTGTGTGTGTGTGTGTGTGTGTGTGTGTGTGAGTGTGTGTGTGTGTGCGTGTATACGTGTGTGTGTGTTTGAAGGAAAGATTAACATAACAACGCCGATAATCCTCTAAGTGTTAGGCAGAGGTGTATAGTATATTACAGTAAGTGTGAATTAATGAACACTAGCACTAAAATATTGTTAAGATATATCATAATAATAATTATCGTAGTACCGGGGCGTATGAATATGACATGAACAACATGTATGAATGTAAACGATGCAAAAGAAGTATGTAAGAATCGTAGCTTATGGCGCTCTATAGTTTCTGCCTACCGCCATGGGAGAAAGGTGTGAGTTTATGTATGTATTTTTATCATAAATAATAAGATAATAAGATTTTAAAAATTAAGTTTCTGCTGCATTAGCCCTCTTCCTCCCTTCTAAGTTTTTGCTGTGCCCGACAGGGTCCATAATGATTCTGTACCTTTATATTCTTAAGACCATTTATGTACAGACGCCAGCACATCAAGTTACCCCAATGTGTCGATTTTCCCAATTGAAACAAACAAAAAAAAAACAAACGAATATGAAACTTATTCCGTTTCATATAAAGTTGAAAAACGATCAAAGAAATTTGACACATTGGGGTAACTTGACGTGCTGGCGTCTGTACATTGTGGAACGCAATAATTATTGAGTATTGAGTATTAATAATTAGTGACCCCATAGTAAATGTGAATATACAATTGAAATTGATCACATTTTGCAGTTTATTTATAGGTTATTGACCATTAATTTCGCAATAACATATCCGATATAAAAAAAAATTGCACCACACAGCGTTATGAAAAATCATTGTCCCTTAGTATTTTCGTCATTTTGTGACGTGACGTTTAGTCACGGTGGGTGTGCGTGCAGGACGCGTGGCGCGCTTCTGACGCCGCCATGCCTCGTGTGCACGTCAACGAGTTTTGGCTTAACTCGCGTGACGTACCTCACTGATAATATTTCCATACCTATGTTTATTTTCGTTGCTGATTTTCTAATAAGATTGCTGTGTTTATTTGGAAATTCCTCGTCATGGTTATAATGCTGTGTTTTAAATACGGGAATACCCAAATTTTTATTTTATGCCTTTGGGGGAAATCATAAAAAAAAGCGCCCAGACTCCCCCATGAGACTGAGGAGTCAGTGATTCTCTTTACAACCACACCGGAGACCACCAATTATTAGTTAAACAGGGGTTGCAACAACAATTCTTATAGAAATCACCACCAAGAAGATACCATGTCTTCTTAAAAGTCCACCACCCCGGTGAACTCTCGGTGCTACGACTTTTAAAAAACTGTAGAGTGGTCTCTCTAAAGCTTAACTACATTATATAGATACGTATATAAGCTCACGCCTTTATTTATTTATTTATCATTAAACAAGGTAAATAAGAGGGTAAGTAACTTATAAACTAAGCCCCACAAAACCCTACTACCCCTACCCTACTTCTGGCCCTAAGGACGTGGTGTTCCGTCGCTTCCGCGGACAAGTTCCACAGAGCAGCGCTAGAGCGTGATAGTGAAGTGTTAGTTAAGAAATAATGTATTAATATATGTATTTTAGGTTAAGGTATTTATCTCTGGGCCTGTGTCGCCTGCCATTAAATTTATTATTATTATTATTTTTTGTTAAACATTGTTTGTTTCTCGGTTAACCGGTTAACCGGAATTGCTGATAACACGGGCCTAAGCCAAGTGATTATCAGCTGGGTTAAGAGATAAAATAGTAGGAACAGATACTATGTGGTTTTGTGCTGCAGGTGGAGTGAAAGATGGGGGCATGTTTAAGTGAGAATGTTGTTGGTGTGGATCGTCTGATTCACATTGTAAGAACTTCCTAACCAGTCTGCATGTGTTTAATATCACTGCTTTATTATTAAAACCGTTGCAATGGTTTGACTGTGGGGGCAAAGAGTCTCTAGACATGCCTACTTAAATATACTTACCTAAAAATAAACATTAATTAACTTACACTTGTAAAAAACTTAAGATATTTCTAAATAATATCATTTTAGTTTACGTTTAAATCTATTAGCGTTTGTTTCACTTCGAGTCCGCCGGTAGACTGTTCAATAGGTATGGTATTCTTTTGCTTAATGTTCTGTCACCAAAGTAATTGATGACTCTGGGTACATTGAATCTACCAGCAGCCATAGATCGTGTATTGTGGTTGTTGTCTACGTGGGTTAAGCTATGCTGGGTTTTTCCCACGGCGCGGCGCGCGGTAGGCAGAAACTACAGAGCGCTATTTGCTTGTTCTTACATGATCTGACCAAGATAATGTCTGGATTTAAAAAAATACTTTTTATCTCTTTCTTCTTTCTTTCGGTGTTTCATTTCAAAGTAGTCAGATAGTGAAACAACGACATAACATAACTCACATAGTACAGACGCCAGCACGTCAAGTTACCTCACAGTGTCAAATTTCTATGATCGTTTTTCAACTTTATGTCGAACAGAATAAGGTTCATATTCAATTGGGAAAATTTGACACATTGGGGTAACTTGATGTGCTGGCGTCTGTACATAGTTAAAACATGACGTTTAAAAGTGTTTTTAAGAACCAATTCACAGAAATAAATAACATTTCATCATTCTTCCTTCTTTTGCTTTGTTTTATGTAGTCATACACGCATACTGGTATTTAGCTAACTTTTGTATAAGCTTAACTATTTATGAAGAATACCCCACTAAGCTGTTTATGTACTTATCTCTCAATAGGTGTACAATTTGGGTATTCCCTTCTACATATAAACAACGGTAATACCCAAATTGAGTTGTAGCGGATATAGCGAATTGCTCCTTTCCATTAATGAATATGACTAAGAAATTCCGTCAACAGGTATCAATGGCCGACTATTTTTTTTTTTGAATCTTTATTTAATAAATTTAGGGGTTTTTGTCCAACAAGGATATGTCAACCCCATCATACCTTATAGCACAGTAAGAACAAATTAAATTGACAAAATAAGTCAGTAACAACAATGAATAACAATAAGTAATAGTTTACTAAAAAGCTGCTGTTCACTGCTGAACAAACAAAACTAAACTATATAATTTTTTAGCTGTCTCTGATCTAGGGTTTGCTAAAATACTCTGAATCAGTCCTACATCCAGCCTGTTCAACTTTGATTCGTTCAGCAGCGCGTCGCGCTTATCTTTATTTCGGACGCATTCCATCAGCAAATGCTGCACATCTTCGATTTGGTTACAAATTAAACAATTAGGAGAATTCGATTTTTTCATTAAGAAAGCGAACTTTGCCGATGGATAGTGTCCGGATCTAAGTCTAAGGGCTTTTTTCACATAATTCCTACTTAGGTTAATGCCATCAAACCAAGGGACCCGAGGAAGCTTACCCTGTATGGTCTTATACCATATGCCCTTATCTTTTGATTTACTTTCATAAAGTTGGTTCCAATTGTTTCCAATGGCCGACTATTTGCTAATAGACCCACAGTTACATTAATGATTCACAAGTCATTCATGAACTGCTTCGGGCTGATTACAATGATGATGACGTCAGTGGTGATCAATTTTGTGACGTCGTAACTGCAGCTCCACCCTTACACACCCGCGATTTATGTTGCCTCTTGTGCTTGCTAATCAATCTGTAATAGTTTCATAAAGACTGGCCTGTTATTCTACTGGTTAGTGCTCCTAACTGGTATGCTGCTAAAACCAGTAGACCAATGGCGGTCGTGGGTTGATTCCCACCTAAGACTTTTTTTTATGTATATTATAAACTAGTGCTTGACTGCAATCCCACCTGGTGGTAAGCGGTGATGCAATTAAGCATGGTGAAGCGCACTAGTTTATTAAGCCTATTCACTCTAGCCTTTAAGACACCTAAATTGTACTCGGACGGGAAGACCGCGGCAGGCAGGTTGTTGCAGTCCTTCGACGTACGCGGTATAAACGACGAGGCGAAACGCTTTGTCCGGATCGTTGGGGTGTCAACGATGTAAGGGTGGACACTCGCCGTACGCCGGGGTTGTACGATGGAAGAAGGGTGATGGCGGAATCAATTCATGTAATTCCCGTGGAGACTCTCCAAAAATATCCTATAGAATACCGAAAGGCTAGCTACCCTACGCATGTGCTTAAAGCTTTGCAGATTGGTTTTAACCAAATCAGGGTCACCAATAACCTCTTAGCACGCCTCTCCACTAAGTCCAAAGCTGCTAGGTGGCAACTAGCAGCACCAGCGCATATGTGACTGCAGTACTCCAAGACAGTATGTTTTGTAGAACTCAGCAAAAAAGACAGATTACTTACATAAAAATCTAAAGCGTGTTAGAATCACAAATATGCACCTAAAGGATATGTCAGTATTTTTAGTAACTACATCAAACTTATGCCTATGGCTGTCCTTACCCACAGATTTTGGAAGGGACAGTCAAAGCGGGCAGCAATCGCATTTAGAATGCTGTTGCTGCTGCTTCTTAGACGGTGCAACAATGAGCTTGTTTCATAACAATGGCGGTTGGTGATAAATCCGCTTCCCTAAGTCACGATGTGGGAAGAACTCCATTAGTATTGATCGAAACATTTGTCGAAATAATAATTTGTGGTCAATTAGTAACCGGTTGCGAATTTAATTTTGTTCGGTGTACTAATCACTTGAAAATGTTGCCATTTTGTAGTATACAAGATGTTTTTTAGCAAGCTACGTGTTTGTCTATGTAATTCGTAAATATTATAACATACATCTCCTCAGTTCTCTAGATACAGGATGTCAAAAGTTCTTTAAAAGTAAGCTAGTGACCTTCTATCTTCCAGGGTAGGAATTTTCAAGGTTGACAAAGTGTGAGAAACTTCTTTATTTATTCCGGATTTTGTGCGTAACGATTGTTGCAGGTAAATTTAATTTTCTTAATAATTTATGAATAAGTTTACATTTTTTATTGGAAAGACATATTAAAACTCATAAAATTTGTTCAAGGGTTTTTACTTAGTTTTACCGAATCCTTTTTTTATCTTTAAGTACCTAGTTAGTTTTATTTTAAATAGTTAGGTATTTGTACAACTATAGTAATTTCAGTAATATTATGAACATGATCGTTAATGCTTCATATTTCAATTGTTTTCAAATTCATTACAAACCGAAAAAAACGGTTGTTCTGAAGAATATTGGGTAGAGTCTTTCTAGCGATTGTGGCGTATCTACCATAATCTTGTAAACAAGCTTCTGCCTACGACTATGTTTGCATATAGGTCTACCACATCATATCTTATATCACTCGTCGTTTTTCCTCCTCTGTACAAGACTAAAAACAAACTAACTTACATACATACACATCGTCACGCCTGTAATCCCCGAAGGGCTAGGCAGAGGTGTACCTCGTGGTACACCCACATTTTGCCATTATGTTTAAGTCCCATGTAATAGGGGGCGAGCCTATTGCCATCCACCGAGCACAAATCCAGACTCCAGGCTGCTACTGAGAAATCCCAGATTGAAAAACTAACAAACAACAAACAAACAACAAGCTAACTTCTTTATAATTATAAGAGTACATATTATTTTTCAATGCTCGTAACTAAAATGTTGCCATGACTAGCACCTATTTCAATCAAAGCTAGCACCGCAACCGCAAACGGCAAAGTACGAGTTGGTGCTACCCACCAAAAGTTCCGTATGTGCTTAGATAAGGAAAATATTATACCATTTTCAAAGATAAGTTTTAGTTTGTTTACTAAAGAGATTTCGTGCTGATTTCTAAAAAAAATAAACTCTTACACGTAGGACAACCCGATCGATTCAGGAAAAGTCAGCCCGCTACAACTTAAGCGAAAAGTCAATACACTTGGATTGTGGAAAGAGCTCCCTGCCGAGGTTTTCTCAGAGGGCTACAGTAGGGTTCTTCAAAAGGGGAGTAAATAGGTTTTTAAAGGGTCGGCAACGCGCGTTTGGCGCCCCTGGTGTCGCAAGTGTCCATAGGCTTCGGTAACCGCTTACCATCAGGCGGGCCGTAAGCTTGTTTGCCACCGTCGTGGTATAAAAAAAATCTATTGAAGAGTCAGTGTCCTACGCATTTATGGAATAACAGTCCGATATGTCTTCACTTCACTTAGATGTTCACGCGGTGATTATAACAGAATCGCACTGTAGTTATTTCACAATCCCGTTCTGCTATTTTGCTGAACCAAAGACATTCAAAACTAACTATAGACGCGGCATCACGAACAAAACTTTCATCCGATACTTTGTGTCCTTGTGGACCCAAGTCTATGAGTCTAGGTTAGTACGCTCCGCTGCCGCTCCAATATTCCTTTATTATTCTAGATGGCGTTACTGAGACATGGGATCACAAATTTTCTATGACATTTCTTCGCATGTTCATTCTATCTTTTTGAGTGGAACCCTAATTACAAAAACACGAGTCACCTCACTAAACCATGCACCAATATCGTGATACATTTAAAATGATTATTTACACAAACACAGACCGGCGAGCACCGCCCACAGTAAGAACGATTTGCACAAAGAATGTTATTCCAAACTGTTATCACTCATAATGAAATGATATGTTACATATTTATCCTCCATTCATGGGAACTGATAATGGAAGTTACCAGAATTATATTAAATCTGGTGTGGTCTTGAAAAAGTTACAAAATGACTTCACTGTTTAATTACCCAACTACGGCGAACAAAAACAAGATGGTTGTGATTTTTTAAAATAATAAGGTTTTAGAATAAGGTTCATGTTCAAAGCGCTATTTGACAAAATTTTAGTTTTTAGTCCCTCATCTAGATAACAAGAAAATATTCGACACATATTTTATTTATTTTTCAAATTGATGGAAAACTGCTTAGATTGAGCGCATTAAAGTTGAGGAGAGGGGGCTTGTAACGTCATTTTCTAGAATAAACTGTACTGGCTAGTGACGTCATGCGATATTTTAACTCGATGTATCGCTGCTATTTTTTTATTAAGTAAAAAAAGAAAAAAGGTGTGTCGTATATTTTCTTGTATTCTAGATGAGTGACTAAAACATAAAATTGGGTTCCATTGGGTTTAATAGCTTGATGTGCTGGCGTTTGTACCCTTACAAAACAATACATTCTGACAGCAGTAGGTAAGCGATCATAACTTTTAAAACAAATTGCTATAGTATCCTCATAAGAGAGTACTTTTCATTCCGTGATTTTTCAGTAGGCGGATTTGTTTTTGAACCTATTTTTTTAATGACTTATAGTTTGGCGCCAGCAAATTCTCCAGGACACTTACTCTAGCCTAGCTCAGACTTAGGAGGGGGTGTGTTTAAAATATAGTGAAGAATAGATTATAATAGAATACTTTTATTGTAGCCCATCATAACTTAAAAAATAAACTTTAAGGGCTACAATGGGTGGCCTTATCGCTAAAAGCGATCTTTTAGATGTACAGACGCCAGCACATCAAGTTACCCCAATGTGTCAAATTTCTTTGATCGTTCATAAACTTTATGACAAACAGATTATGATTGATAATCAATTGGAAAAAATTGACTCATTGGGGTAACTTGATGTGCTGGCGTCTGTACTTGATAGTGAAGGAGAAAAGATAAACTAAGTATATAGTTAGTGGTGTACTATTTGCATAATATTTACCATACATAACTTCATATATTTGAATAGAAAGGCGATGAACATAATTATGTGACTTTTTCAATCAATATTTTTATTTTCACTCAACGTGTTAATGTCGTCCGTTTTTTGGACACTTTTCCCGTTGATAGCAATGCAGAAGATTTTTTTAATGCCCTCTACTTTTTTTCTTTTATTTTTTTATGAATAGTCACTAATTAGGTAATAATGATTTATTTGCACTTTCTGAGTTTATTTTAGACATAATTGAACTGGCCTTATATTGAAAGTTCTTTAAACGAATCTGATAGACGTAGACGTTTTCCTGGGAAGAAATTTCCTGCAAAACTCTAGGAAGTAATGAAGGGTGGGCGTTTTTTGGGGCCGTCTTAAGTGATTGTGACGTTAAAAAAGTGCTCCGATTTCCACACATTTTCTCAGTCACGGCAGGCGCGACTTTTAGACTGCCTCTCATATCCTTATTTCGTACTCTATTCATATTAATTAGCCACAAGACCCTCTAAAATTTCGCACTCACACGCTTTACTAATCAGACGAACGGTCCCGTAGTAACAAATTCGCGTCGCACGCGCCGTGTGAATGCTCCAAGATTATACGTACCATTGTAGCAGGTTACTAGCCTATTGTATGCCGGATTTTGTACCCAAACGGTGTTTGATTGATATAATATTTATTTACCTACTTGCTTTTTTATTGCCAATGTTATTTTTATTTACCTAAACACTTAAACTTGCTAGCTTGTTGTCAAGTCGTTTAGGTCGAGTAAAAGTGTTTCTCTGATAAAACTATTTACTGTAATAAATATCGTTAGTCTACGAACTATTGGAGGTCGCATATGTATGTATACGCACTGGCTTGATATAATAATCGTATTTAACACATGTCTGTCACTGATTTAAATTAGCGTAGTTACGGACTGTTTATATCTATATATAACTTGTAACCTGTGCTTGTAAACCACGTATGAATAATATATTATACTATATCCCACTGCTGCTCTTATTATTCCAATAGGTTATGGGCCCAGATAACGGGAAGATAAATGTTAGAGCATAATTTATAAGTGGTGTACTTGTGAAACTTACGAAATCTAATTATGTCGGCTGACGTTGGCATAAGTGGTATTAAGAAGCTAAAAAATTCGTCCGACTACCCAAACTGGAAATTCCTGGTGCGAAATTACTTGGAGAATAAAAACTGGTGGGGAGTAATTTCTACAGATGTAGTTAATGCTGACGTAGACAGGCAGGCACGAACGACAATATGCTTGTTGTTAGAACCAGAGTGCTTTACCCACGTCTACAATGCGAAGACTGCTAAAGAAGCCTGGAATAGCTTACGGAAAGCATATGAAGACAAAGGTTGGGGACGACGTATAAATATTCAGCGAGAGCTTTTCAACTGTAAGTTAGAGAACTTTGATTCTATGGAAAGCTACATATCCAAAATTACGTTCCTGACACAACAATTGTGCGATATTGAGGCTGAAATCCCTAATGATTGGATCATATCGATTTTGCTGGGTGGATTGACTGCTGAGTACAGCCCTCTCATTATGGCTGTAGATAATAGTGGACAAGAAATCACGTTAGAGCAGATTAAAATGAAATTGTTACAAGAAGGAAGTAGACAGAGTAAGTTGAACACAGAATACGAAAAAGTCTTAGTTACACGTAAAGTACAGAACGATGCAAGATCTAACACTAAAACTAATGATCGTAAGCAGAAGTTCGTCTACAAGTGTTTTAAGTGCCACAAACCAGGACACAAGGCGTCCGAATGCAAGGAGCGGATCAAAACCGCGAATATCTGCCTGAATACAAAGGGGGCGATAAACAAAGATATGTGGTATTTGGACAGTGGGTGCTCAAATCATATGACCCATGATAAAAACAAATTGTTGTCATACACACATGTAAAGGGCAACATGAAGATAGCAGTAGCTAACGGAGAGAAGTTATTGGTGAAAGGACGAGGAAATGCTGAGCCCAGAGTCAGCGAAAACGAAAAATTAATTTTAGAAAACGTTTTACATGTTCCTGATTTATCCATGAACCTAATTTCTGTGAGTGATTTGACCAAGAAGAATTATTGCATGAATTTTGACAAAGGAGGTTGCACGATTCAAAATAAAAATGGAATTGTTGCAAGATGTCATGAGGTCGGCGGAATTTATGAGTTGACAGAAAATCAAAATAACGTCGTGAATGTGACACTGTCAAAACAAAATGAAAATATTTCGAACATTTGGCATAAAAGATTAGCTCATTTATCTCGAAATTATATGAATAAAATGAAAGTTTTAGTAACCGGTATGGAATTTAAGAGTACTGATCTATGTGAGCCGTGTATTCCTTGTATCGAAGGAAAGACATGCAAAAGTCCCTTTAAAAAGCAAGGTACGAGAGCGAACGAGGTTTTACAGTTGGTTTTTAGCGACGTTTGTGGACCAATTGAGGAGCCGTCGTTTGGTGGTTCGAGGTATGTTCTTCTGTTTATTGACGATTATACGCGAAAGACTCATGTTTATTTTTTGAAGAACAAGAGTGAAACTTTTGAAAAGTTCCGTGAATATAAGGCGGAAGTAGAAAATCAGACAAATAAATCTATTAAATGTCTGAGATCTGACAACGGCGCTGAGTACTGTAATGATAAATTTAATTCATTTTTAAAGTCTGCAGGCATAATACACCAGACGACTGTACCGTACACGCCGGAACAAAATTCTGTCGCAGAAAGAGCGAATCGTACTATAATAGAAAAAGCAAGAACATTACTGTCAGAATCGAATCTGAGTAAGAAGTATTGGGCCGAGGCTGTAAATACTGTTGTTTACTTAAAGAACAGAAGCCCCACAAAAGCATTGAATAATGCGGTACCAGAGAAGCTTTGGACTGGAAAAGATGTGGATGTCAGTCATCTGAAAATCTTTGGTTGTTTGGCATATAGATTGATACCAAAAAAAAAGAGACGTAAACTGGACATGAAGACGGAACCGATGATTTTTATTGGATATCCAGATCATCAGAAGGGTTATCGTCTGATGAATCCTAAGACAGGTGAAGTGAAGACTGCGAGAGATGTCAAATTTCTGGAAAACGTATTTCTACAAAAGGAAAACGTAGAAAATTCGGAAGTAATCATTAACCTGAATAATGATTCTATTTCTTCCAGTTTACCCAACGGATCTACAAGTAGATCTGAACACTTGGTAGGTCACGATGATATGTGTCGTGATACTGTAGACGAGAACGTAGAAATATCGGAGGAGATAGGACCTGAACCTGTAGTACCAGAACAAGTACCAGTGACTGAAGAAGAAGTGAGAATACCTGAATCAGAAAGAAGGTATCCTGTAAGAGAACGTAGACAAGTCGATCGGTACGGATGCAATGTAATGTATGCCAGGGAGAGCAATCTTGATGGTGATCCATTGACTATTAATGAAGCATTGGCGAGACCAGATGGTGATTTATGGCAAAAAGCGATAGATAATGAACTATTGTCACTGAAGGAGAACCAGACTTGGACGTTGGTGGATCTTCCAGCTGATAAGAAGCCTATCCAATGTAAATGGATATTCAAAATCAAGAAAGATAGCGATGGCAAGGTAACGAAGTACAAGGCTAGACTTGTAGCAAAAGGTTTCACACAGGTATCTGGTGTAGATTATACTGAGACTTATTCTCCTGTAGTTAGAAGCTCTACTCTAAGATTGTTGTTCTCGCTAGCTGTTGAATACGATTGGTTTATTGATCAGTGGGATGTCACGACTGCCTTTTTGTACGGCAAAATTAAAGAGGACATATACATGCTCCAACCAAAAGGAGCAGTAGTCAAAGGTCAAGAAACCAAGGTATGCAAATTGCAGCGTTCTTTATATGGATTGAAACAAGCTTCAAACGCTTGGTTCAAGGAATTAGATAAAGAAATGTTAAATTTAGGCTTTGTACAATCAAAAATAGAACCGTGTTTGTATCAAAAGCAGCTTAAAAACAATAAGAAGTTGATTGTCGTTATTTACGTAGATGACCTTTTTATTTTTGGAAATTGTGAACTAGAAAAGCAAATATTAAAAACCAATTTGCTTGACAAGTTTAAAGTGAAAGATTTAGGTTCGGCTGGCATGTTTTAGGCATGAGGCTGAGGAGAGACAAAGATGTTATTTGTCTAGATCAGCAACAGTTTATTTCAGACATTTTGAATGACTTTAACATGACAGACGCTAAGCCAGTTCTGACTCCAATGGAAGTCGGTATGAAATTAGAAAGATCGACAAATTCTCAAAGCGATCTGCCATATCAAAGCTTGATAGGGTGTCTAAACTATTTGGCATGTAATACGCGACCAGACATAGCACATGCGGTAAGTGTACTTTCACAATTCAATTCGTGCTATAATGAAATACACTTTAAATGTGCAAAACGGGTCTTAAGGTATTTAAAAGGTACGTCTAATTTTTGCCTTATTTTTAGGAAAACGGGAGATTTAGACTTACGAGGCTACGTTGATGCAGATTGGGGAGGGGCACTTGATAGAAAGTCTTTCACAGGGTTAATTTTCAAGATAGGTAAAAATATAGTGTCATGGGAGACTAGGAAGCAAGCAACAGTATCCTTGTCCACCACAGAGGCAGAGTACGTAGGATTGAGTCAAGCTTCGAAGGAAGCTCTTTATTTACGTAGTTTATTGAACAGTTTGACAGCTGTGGATAGTAAAGCGGTAGTAATTTACAACGACAATCAGTCGGCGCATAAGATTGCAGCTAACAAAATGATGCATAATAGGACAAAGCATATTGACATCAAGTATCATTTTATTCGTGAGTGTGTACTGGCTAACAAAGTTGAAATAAGGTACATGTCAACTGATAAGATGATAGCGGACATCTTAACTAAAAGTGTTCACAGCCCGAAGCTTAGAGATTTTTTAAAGGATTTATCCTTGTCAAATTATCCTATTAAGGGGGCGATGAGTAGTTAAATGTGTTGATGTTATAAGTTTTCTGGAAGTGCTTTGTGTAATAGATAATTTTCGAAATGTAGTTTTGTTATGCATACTTTATTTTGTTAGATCTCTTCTGTTTTTGTACTATACTTTTGGATACAGCGTAGTACAGTTGAACACAAAAGTGTTTGTGATTTATTTAGTTTTATGTACCGAGTAATAACAAGTACAGAAGTAATCATACGCATGTGTAATAGATTAAGGGGGCGTATTGGAGGTCGCATATGTATGTATACGCACTGGCTTGATATAATAATCGTATTTAACACATGTCTGTCACTGATTTAAATTAGCGTAGTTACGGACTGTTTATATCTATATATAACTTGTAACCTGTGCTTGTAAACCACGTATGAATAATATATTATACTATATCCCACTGCTGCTCTTATTATTCCAATACGAACATCATCATCCATACAAATATTTATAAATGAGAAAGTATCTCTATTTGTCGTTTGTTTGTCGGCTTTTCACGACAAAACGGCTGAATGGATTGTAAAGGAATTTGGCATGGAGATAAATCATAATTATCCTAGAGACGGACATAGAGTATCTTTTGTCTCGAAAAATTATGTGAAGAATATTAGTTTTCTAGATGAGAATATAATGTTTTTTTTTTTAAGATCTATAGGGGAGGCCTATGTCCAGTAGTGGACTTCCTATGGCTGAAATGATGATGATGATGATGAAACGTTATTCAAATGCGCCATCTTTGCTGACATGACAGACGGTAACAAATATCTTTCCAGCTCATTATCAGGTGAAGTTTTACAACTGAAACTAAGAAGGTATGTAACACAACATAAATTGATTTTGAAACAGAACTTAGTTTGCCGGGTAGTTAGTTTTTTTAAAGGTAATTTACCTACCTACACATAGGTATAGATCGCCAAAAAAATCTTAAAATAAACATCCCACACTCAATACAAATGCAAGTGATGCATTTAATAAATCATGAGTTTCATTCATGAATCTCTTATGCAATGGAAATGCACAACTGACGTCATATTCGTGATTATGACAGTCATAGGATTCACATGATGTGACGATGCTGGCGTCAAAATTATAATGTGTAATAGCATTTTCCATTGTATTTGGCATCACCCAGTCATCTTCTGCGTCGGAGTTGGGGAACACTCTTAACAATAATAGAACTGTTAGGAAAAAATAGCTATTTTAGGTTCATGCAGTGCTATTTTAGTAAACTATTTTCGAGAACACTTGAGTCAGTTGAAAAGCTGTTGAATTCTATGACGACGCATTTGGGGAGGTCCGTCGCTCCCTTCGTATAAGGACCTAATTCTATTCTATATCCTTTCTGCTTTTTGGAAGGGGCAACTAGAATAATTTTTTAAAGTTAATTTTTGTTCGATGTTCAAAAGTGCCTTATAGGGGCCTAATTGAAATAAATGGTTTGACTTTGACTTTGACACCGATGTCAATAATGTCCAATACCAGCGAAGAAAGTACATACAAATTATAGACTTGTTGAAATAGTATTTTGTATTACTTTCCTTCCTAAGAGAACACAATTAAACGTGAATCAGCTTCCATCTTTAGATCATGTTTTTTAAGGAAAGGTTAACATTCCGCGCAAGACTTACAAACAGGTAAATACTAATCATAATAATAAATGATCACCTGCAAGGGAAGTGCACTCCTGACGTTAGTGTTACGACGTGATCATGGCACGGGTGACGCTGCTGGCGTCAAAATGACAGAGTAACAGCAATTTCCACTACTGTTTGGCAACTGTCAGGAATTTATTTGAGCGTAGATAGGTACGTGGGAAACTCTCCGTTTCTTTTATACATATGTTATCACCGATTATTATTGTTGCGATTACATTTTTACGAATTATTCTATAAAGGTTAATAAGTACTGCGAAAAGTTAGATGCAGTGGGCGCGGTCGTAAATTGACGTGTCAATCCGTGAAGTTAGCGGTCTATCATTTCATACTTTTATGCTAGTGGGGGATGTCAGATCACTAAATTTATGCGTCTTCACTTTATCTATATTTTTACTGGGTGGTTTTAACACTACTCCCGTATGAGTTACATTTTCGGGACGAATGAAGTGTTCCTGGGACTTTCTATCTGATATTACTCAGTAGTAGGTAGTACAGAGTCACACAAAACCAGGATAGGTGGAATTAATGCAGGGATACCTTTGTCTAGCAGTGGAACAGATTGGGCTAGTAATAATTAATTATAAAGTCTAGAGTTAAATGGGATCAGGCTCGCTTCCTTTTACGTAAGACTTAAACATAAGACAAAATGTGGGAGTAGGTTATACGTACCTACGCGTCTTTCTACCCTTCAGAGAATAGGTACAACTGTCTCTTCTTCTTTTCGTGAAATTAGTGTGTAAAGTAACCTGCCCCCCTAGCCAAGTTACAAACGATTCGTATCTATTCTCTTTCTACAATCGAGAACGCCTCAAATCCCTTTGTTTTGACCGCGTGACTTATCACCTTTCGCTAAGTCACGTGGTCAAAACAAAGGGATTTGAGGCTCCCTCGATTGTAGAAAAAGAATAGATACCTACGAATGGTTTGTAACTTGGCTACGGGGGCTGGTGTTAGAGTCTGCCACCTAATAGGCCTCTGATTTGGCTTCACATACCCTCGAGAAATATATCTCAGGCATGCCGGTTTCCTCACGATGTTTTCCTTCACCGTTTTTGAAGTAAGTGATACATTGCCAGTATTAACTGATCTCGCATTGTTAGGATTTTCGAACAATGCGAGGCCAGCGTAGACTGGAAATGTATGACTTGATGTGTAGTCGTGTTAGTCGTGTATGCGCACAAGCACATGAATCTAAAAAGTTAAAGGTCTTGAATGCAGGCATAATGCTGTGTTAATAAAGTTTCAGTAATGTAATTAAATCGAATGCTTCACCCAAACCGAACGAGTCTCGTAATTTCCGTCCTTTGTTTTTAAACTAAAATTGACTTCCGCGAGGTAAAGTCGACAATTCGGATAAGGTCAACTTATTTACAATTACCTTGATTCGGTTATACCTCTTTTTAAGGTCGACTTTAGTGGTGTTAAGTCTTCTTTTAACAGATACGAGTAAAAGATGAGTTTAGTTGTAAACTGAGTTGCCTCCAAGAAACGGAAGGAGAAGTGTTGGTCGTCCGATGGCGAGATGGGCAGACGACATATTTGCCATTGCGGGAGTATCCTGGATGAGGCAGCCACAAAGACAATGTAATAAATAGCCTATGTCAGCCTTAACACGAAAAAAGTTAGTTGTCTTGAAAATTATTTGAATACTAGCAGACGTACCGCGTTTTCACCCGCATAGGTCCGGTTCCCGTGGTAATACAGGTATAAAAAGTAGCCTATGTGTTAATCCAGGGTCTCGGCTAACTCCATACCAAATTTTATTAAAATCCATTCAGTAGTTTTTACGTGAAAGAGTAACAAACATCCTCACAAACTTTCGCGTTTATAATATACTAGCAGACGTCCCGCGGTTTCCCCCGCGTTGTTCCCGTTCCTGTGGGAATAAAGGGATGTAGTATGTATGTGTGTGTGTGTATGTGGTGGGTAGATGTAAGATGGAGAAATAAATAAATAAAATAAAAAGTGAAAGAATTTTCCAAATCGGTCCAGTAGTTTCGGAGCCTATTCAATGCAAACAAACAATCAAACATTTCCTCTTTATATATTAGTATAGAAGTAGGAAGTAGGATTAAGGTGATGTTAGGAGAAATGAAAAGTACGTCAATTTTTCAGTAGCAGAATGGAGTATATATTCGCAATAGGCTCGACCTATTTATTACATGGGACTTAAACATAATTGTCGTTGTATTTAGGTGGGTACACCTCTACGTAAACCTTCGGGAAAACAGGCATGTTGTTATGTTATGTAAATAACTAATTAAATAATCAGAAACTATGTAAAGACTCATTTTAATTACAACTGGATTTTTCTGGTATACTCTTATACTTTCTTTAAAAGCACTACCTCTTTCTTAGGCAGAAAACAACAATTATTTCGGAGTCATGCATTTTCCGCATTTACACACGCAAACACAATGATTTGTATTGCTCTAATAAAGCGTAATATTGCGTATTTGTTTAATATTTACAATCAACTGTCATGTAGGTAGGTTCAAGCACAAATGTCGCCAAGCGGTTAATGCTTACATCATACTAAGGGGTTTTCAATATTTAATTCAGTAATTTCATGGAAAATACTGGACTTACGCAATGTTGTGATTATCGTTAGTAACATTACAAAAGTTCTATTGTATACTGTACACTACTCTTGGGGTAATAAGAGTGACTCCAAATCTTCTATTTACGTTTCCACAACAGGACCTTAGACATAGGTGTACCTCTGCCTAACCCTTTTGGGGATTTCAGGCGTGATGTGGTAGAAACTAATTCTAAGATTACCTTTACCTCAAGAATAAATATGGCGGTTATCCATAGAAATTATGTCAAATTACCATTTTAATGACTGGCCTGTTGGTCTAGTAGTTAGTGACCCTGACTGCTATGCCGGAGGTCGTGGGTTCGATTCCCACCCAGGACAAATGTTTGTGTGTAGTGTATGATAATTTGTTCTGTGTCTGGGTGTAATTTATCTATAATATGTATGTATTTAGAAATATATAAGTATGTTTATCAGCTGTTTAGTACCCATAACACAAGCTCCATAGCTTAGCTTGGGACTAAATGGCGTCCTGTGAAAGTTGTGGAATTGAAAAAAAAAAAAAACTCACAAGGAAAATGTCTTAGTTTCTCACACTGAGACATTGTTCCTTACATACAAATCATGATATCGTATTTCCAAAAATCTTATTTTATTTTAAACTTATAACATGTAAGTAGTTCAAAGGCTCCACATTTCACAAAATTAGCGAAGAAACTACAAACTGTGAACGATTCAAATGAATGCTTCTTAGATTTTGTGTTTGAAAAAAAAAACACTTATTCAATGCTAACTACAGTCACTTACATGAGAAATACAATACAATAGGGCTTATTTAACTTTTTATGTGTATCGAATGCTTGACAGTTTTAGTTACAAATTCCGCCAAAGCTGAACACGCTGCAACTCCTTTTGTGAAATTGCAGATGGAAAAACTCAATAACAATTTGCCTGGCCCGGGGATCGAACCCAACACAATGTTTCGTAAACTGTGTTTATGGAAATGAAAGACTCAACACTGTTCCTCAACGTTATGTAGAAAAACATTCATTTTTGTGGTTTTACTATTTATAAACAGTATTGTTATAAACTGCCTTCTGTGTGTGATTCTCGCGTCAAGTACCTAGAGTGGTATTATTGGGATTTTCCACCAGGAACTTCCAAACCGCGGAGTCTAGATCTTTTCATACAGAGAAGGTACTAGCAATATTCATTACGCTTGCTCAAGGTGGAGTGTTCACCCTTACATTGTTGACACCTCTACGATGCTGACAAAGCGTTTCGCCTCGTCGTTTATACCGCGTACATCGAAGGACTGGAACATCTTGCCTGCTGCGACCTTCCCGTCCGATTATAGTTGAGATGTCCTCAAGGCTTGGTGAAGAGGCTTTTAGTGAACCGAAAGTGTGCTTCACCGTAATTGATTGCATCACTGCTTGCCATAAGATGGGATCGTAGGCACTAGCTAGTACTACAAAAAAAAAAGAAAATAACAGGCTCGCGGGGGGCGTGGAACCGTCCTAACCGTGTCTCGGAAAGCACGTTAAGCTAACCAGGGGCTTGAGTCTGCTATTGCAAATCGTGTCTCAATGACCGGTCATTGATCGAATATTTGACAACTTTGACAGTTTTTGTATGGGAAATGTGTCATAAGTTTGACGTTGTACGTCAAAAATCGATCATTGACCGGTCATTGAGACACGATTGCAATAGCAAACTCGATCTATAACAGTCGTTACGAGAAGTCAGAGCCCAAAAGTCTACCAGTCCAGTCCAGTCCAAGTGACTGGGTTAACAAAATATCCCTTGGTATTGTACTGAGTTGTTTGACAGGCAGTCGCTCCTTGTAAAACTCTGTTGTTCAGCTGTATGCTGTTAAAAGGTTAGTCAGACGATTAAGGGCGAGACTCCACCAAAGTGGAGAGGAGAAGAGATGTGTTTTACAACCAATCAGTTTGCGTCATTTTGACCGCTCAGTGCTTAGCATGAGCACAATACAATATCCTATTGGTTAATTACAAGACATCTCCTCTCGTATCCGTTTTGGTGGAGCCACGCCCTTAATCATTCATCGCCTTCTATTACATCGGATTTGGACATAACTATCCAACCCTTCGCCGAATACAAGCGTGATAATATGTTTAATATGAATGTCTTATGATTGTCGGGAGTTGATCGTGTAACTACTGTAATCTTTGTTTATATATTCACACGCTTTGAGATTTTTGCCAAATTGCTATTTCTAAATAGTTCCCATTAATTTGGTGCTGGTTTCTTTGGTTCTGGGAATTATTGCGTTTTCATCTCAATTTAAGATGATGTAATAATTTAGAACTTTGTAGAGCTCGAGATATATAATGACCAGTAGGTACTTAATTGTGATTGCCAAATTTTTATTTAAACCCAGTTTGTCCTGGTTTAATTTATCTAGTTGATATATTTTTACATATACTTTGTTTATCGACACTTGTTTATATTAATAGTCTACTTATCAGCATCAAACTCGTAAATATTGATAATTAAATGTTTAATTGATTGTTCAATATTTCGTTTATCTGTCTTTATGCTAATTAGTATGTCTTTCTGTTTGAAATGTTTTCGGCGCGATATCGTCAGTGATAAGCGCGGCTGTGTCGTTATCAGGCAGGCGGCGGTGGCGGCGGCAGTCGGCAGGCGGCCCTGCCCGCCGCCACCACGGGCCGCGACCGGCAACCATGCCGTTCAAGTTCATCGTGATCAACAGTCACGCGGCCGCCGAGTGCGCTGTGGCATTTGCAGCAAGTCCCAGGATGTGTGTCGGTGAGTGCAGTGTAACTGTGTTGTGTACTGTGATGCAATCAGTGGAAGTGCAAACAAAACAACCGACTTGTATAAAACATTCTGTTTAATTCTTTTGGAAGCTTAACGTCGCTAACAATAACATATTCTTACATCTATAATGCTACTTAAGTAGACATAGGACAGTCTTAGAGATGAGTAGAACTACAACTAGGTAACGATCATGAGATCTGGATCACAGTCGAGTTGTCGCGCGGCACGGAGCCCTAGTGCGCGACGGAGGGCTGCATCGGCAGGCCTAGCGGGGGTGAGGGCAGCAGCTTGAGCACGGGCGCGGGGGGCACGCGCTCCTTGGCGTGTCTCTTGACGTGCTTGGCGAGGTGGTCGGAGCGCATGAAGCGGCGGTTACACACGCGGCACCCGAACTTCTTCTCGCCCGTGTGTGTGCGCTTGTGCCGGGACAGCTCGTCCGAGCGCGAGAACCTGCGCTCGCAGCCAGCCCACGCGCAGCGGAATGGACGCTCGCCAGTATGTGTTCTAGCGTGAGCTTTTAGGTGGGACGACTTGAAGTAATTTTTCCCGCAGCCAGGGTACGAGCACTCGTACAGGCGGCGGCGCGCTGCCGGGGCTGGCGCAACCAGCCACAGCGCGGTGGTCGGCAGTAGGGTGCCGGGCACGATGACGGCGGGCGCGGGCCGAGGAGCCAGCGGCACCCAGCCCGGGGTGGCGGCCGGAGACGGCACCTGCGGCACTCGCTGTTCATCGCGCACATCATGCTTGGGCAGACACTCGGGGTGAGGTGACGGCACGCGAGCCTCCTCCACTTTAGGAGGTGGGCTAGGAGGCTCCACTCGGATGGGAGGCACGACTTGAGCTTGAGCCGCAATATATTTAGTTTGCGAATAACTGTGTCCTCTGTTCATTTTAAACTTGAGCGATTTGACTATGTTCATGTTCATATCTTGAGGTGGCGACGGCGTCAGCAGCGGCTCGGGGCTGCAGGTGCCGTCCTTGTGTGCGCGCATTATGACGGAGGGCCGGTAGCACGGCTCGGGCGGCGGCGTGCTGAGCAACAGCCGCGCCAGCTCGCACCGGGAGCGCTTGCTGAAGTCCTCCTCGCCCTCAGAGTCCGAGGGCTGAGGAGTGACCAGACCGGAGGGCGGCGGCGACTCCCGGGCGCGCTTCACTGCAGCCTTCTTGTAAGGTAACTCGACCTGTGAGACAAAGACAGATGCACGTAAGTGAATGGTCGCTAGCTACGAACACGCGCGCGCTGCGTGATCGCGTCGTGCGCTCTTACCGTACTTTCGATTGCACAAATGGCACTGAGAATTTTTTTTTTGGATGATAAAAAATTTTTTGGGGCACTATTATATTATTTCTAATTCTTGAAAAGTTTTTGAGACGAATTTCAAAAGACACTCACTTTGTTTTCCATCAACGGTGGCGTTGACGGCGGTGAGAGGGGTCCACAAACTTCGAGGAGAGTCGACATTCTGATTATACTAATAGCATTCAACGCAATAAAACTTTCTTTTTTAATTCAAAAACTTGTGTTTTCGCTCCGCGCTTCCGCTGTTGGGAGCCGTGTGGTTCTGTTAGCGGGCGACAGACGAATAAACCGTTCGGTGAGTGCTCGCTGTACGAGGCATGCGGTTGTGGGGTGAAGGGGGGGCGGGTGGCCAATGGGAGCGGGCGGCTCGGCTGCGCGGGCCAATGGCAGGGCACTGATCACGCAGCCGGCGCGTGGCGCCGCGTGCTGTTCACGTGCACGTGGTGTGACGGCGAGGTCGGCGTGACGTCACCGGCGCGCCCCCGCATGACGTCGGCGGAGGGGCGCGGGCGCGACAAGGTCACCGCCTGCACCGCGCGCCGCGCACAATCAATGACACTGGTGCACCATCTAGCTCTACTATTTTGACAGTGGCGGTTCGATGACCCGCGCTCGACATTCGCCACTTTCGACGACTTCTTAGGAAGGCTGCTGTCCCGTTATGTACTACATTCTCTTATTACTTTGTTCTGATCTGTTGACATCGTTAAAGAAGTAATGTTCGAGATGAGCGGAGATAAATGATATCAGCTATAACAGGTGAATAGTTTCGCATAGCTGTTGTTGTTATTATAAGTATCAAACAAGATTAGATAAAAAACCATTGTAGGTACCTACCTATCTGTGTCTCTAGTATAATTACTTGCCGCAAACTATTATGCGTCATTAATATGTTATGGAGAAATACTTTTTTTAAAGTCCGAACTATCTATTTACAATAAAGTGAATGACGCAATGTTGGCACATGAAAATAATAACAAAAATATTCGAGATTTTTTCTTATTCGTTGTATACATTGTAATTTCATCTGTCATTAATTTCTTCACTAGGTAGGTACCTACAATGCTTTTGTCTTTACCTGCAGATGGGAAGAGTCAATGATCTTTGCAAACATTCAATTCTCTTTGCTAAAACGTTGACAAATAAGTGGCGTAGGTCAGTCTCAATGGAAAAACGTCAAGTTTCTCCAACAGACATAGTTTCGCTTATTAATGCAACTTATTGCTGACAAAGAATTACTAATTGTATTTTAATAACCTAGAGACGAATTTTGTAATACTGTTCATTATAGTATCGTTCTCATTTTGGATGAATAAAATGAATATAATTTTGGAATAGTGTCTATAAACATGGGTATAGGTATTTTTTTTCTGAGACATAGGAAAACACCAAATTAAATTAAACATATTTCAGTACTGACAACGTTCTTTGTGTTGTCAGTGGGTATTATTAAACTTTTTTAAGTACCTAAATGTCGCAACTTTGTTTAGATTAACAGAGCTTTCAAAAGTATATCTATTTGTTTGGTTCGATAGTGAGCAATAAATACCATCACGCCTGTATTCCTCGAAGGGTAAGACCGTGGTGTGTCTACATATAACAGTCCCTCATCAACATAGTTGGGAAAGGTGAGATAGTGATCAAAAACCAACCTATCAATCATAAAAAAGAAATAAAAAAATCTAGGTAGCTGATAATTTGGCCAGTTATTCTTAAGTCCTATGTAATTAAGGCAAGCTAATGACACTGTATCTTGATGGCCCGGGGGTTAAGGCGCCTACCTCTCATGCACGAGGTTGTGGTTCAAATCCGGGCAAGTACCAATGTGACTTTTTCAATTCATATGTACATTCTAAGTTTATCTGAGACATCATTGAAATCGGTGAAGGAATACATCGTGAGGAAACCTGGACTTATAGCTGATATAAGTTTGAAATTGCCATTCCGCCTTGAGCAAGCGTGGTGATCAATGCTCAAACCTTCTCTGTATGAGAAGAGGCCTATGCCCTGCAGTGGGACAGTAACAGGCTCGTATTATGAATCAAATCCTGGGCTGCTCTTGGAAAAATCTAGATGGAAAAAGCAACTCGACGTGAGTATCGAACCCAACACTCATGCAGTGAGAGACCGTCATACGAGCTAAAGTTACTTCAAATGAATGTCGCCAGGTGGCGCTACTTCTGTTACCGTACAAAATTAAGTTAACGTTAATTTAATGCTATCCATTGCGTATAAAAACAATTAAAAAGCCACGCTAAGGTCATCATAGCTATAAAACATTTTACGTAGGCTAGAATACTATGTTAATCAATAAAAAAATACCTAATTTCTTTAAATAGACCGTGTCGTCATAGTTTCTTAATATAGACCCGTACCTGTTTTACGTTTGATTTTTATTTGTTTTTTTTTGTGGGTCTAATGAGGTGTAAGTAATAACACATTGTTTTAGACTTATTTACTTCTTATTTACAAGAAAATATAGACATGACATAAGTTTACTCGAACCACGTAAATGGAAATGGCTAGTGTTATGTGGTAATAATATTTAACATAAATAAATAAATATTCCACAACTTTTCACACAACACCATTTAGTACCAATTTAAGCTTGAGAGCTTGTGCTATGGGTACTAAACAGCTGATAAACATACTTATATATTTTTAGATACATACATATTATAGATAAATTACACCCAGACACAGAACAAATGATCGTGCTCATCACACAAACATTTGTCCTGGGTGGGAATCGAACCCACGACCTCCGGCAGAGCAGTCAGGGTCACGAACTACTAGACCAACAGGCCAGTCAACAAGTAATGATTTGGATTATTTTTTGGTATGCTTTGTTTGTGTGTGTATGATGATGATGATGATGGCTTTGTCCAGAGGCCAGCACACCAAGCTACCACAAGATAATTTTTCAACTTTATTCCAAACAGTTTAAGGTTCATGTTTAATTGGAAAAATTTGACAGCTTGGTGTAGCTTGATGTGCTGGCGTCTGTTCTATAGTTATTGTTCCTCCAGCTAGGTGGGACGACCACCAGCGAAAGACTGCTGGCAGATGCTGCAACCTGAAGACATGGCATTGTAACAAGGGGAGGTCTATGTCCAGCAGTGGATTACTGTGTGCTGCTGCAGGGCTAGCATGGCCGGAGATATTCTTTCCACGGGGAGAGGATAAAATACTATTCCCCTCTGTCATTTTTATCCACCCTCCGAGCATGGCGACATGGGTGGATAAACTATTCACGGGGATAAACCAGGGGACACGCTTGTCCTCGAAATTATTGCCATTATAAGAAAACTTTTATGAAATCACACAATAGTCGAGAATGTCATGTAAACCAAAGTACTTTCATCGTTTTATTACATCTGTACTGGATATTTATTTTGTTTTGTTGTCAATTGGGATTGCTCGAATCGCGAAATATTTCACTAGTCGCCATGCTATAAGCCGTGGATGAGTATCCACGTCTAATGTCAAAAAGTGATATAATTCTCTTTCCCCCAGTTGCCGTGCTTTGGCAGGTGGATAAGATAATTGTATCCCTTGTCAGTGGAAATAACCGGTGGATAAAAGTTATATCCCCAGCCCATGCTAGCCCTGCTGATAATGATGGCAACAAAGAGATTTAAAAGACTATAGAGCGGGCATGTCAAGGAAATGTCATAGAAAAACTTTGATCTCATGTCTCAGTAACGCCATCTAGAATAATATATTAATATTGGAGCGGCAGCGGAGCGTACTAAAAAAAAAACTCATAGACTTGTGTCCAGCTGGACACACTTTTTCGGACGAAAATTTTGTTTTTTATGTCCAGTCTATAGGTATTGAATGTCTTTGGATGGCAATAGGATCCTCTCATATTACTTTGGGCTTGAACATAACTGGTAAAATGCACTCACACACTCACACACATGCATACTTATCACTTTGTTTTTACGTCGGTGACACCTCACAACCTCAGGGCCAGTTAAAAACCAGCGTCAGGCACTAGTTGTCTGGCTTTTTTGCTGAACTGGACCTATTTGGCGCAGCCACAAGGCACATAATTCTTTATTTTGTTTTTTTAGCTTAGGTCTTTTTTTTGGAAGTACCTTATTTTTTATTATTAACGAGTGCCTGTGTCGTGCCTGATAAATGCTTTTTCTTTCTTTCTTTAAATGTGGGCGTACCAAATGGGATGTTATGTGACGTTTCTTTATTAAAAAATATCACAAAAAATTGTAATCTCTTCAAAGACAAAGGTGTCAAACATTAAAAAACCACGTTACCTCTGTGTCCATCAACGTTTCTGGAAAAAAAAAATACCAAACCGACCACGCCCTTTTATTTTTAAACCCACTACAAGAGACAGGTCATTGACTTACTTGAATCCACATGACATAATTATGCAGTTTTTTTTAAATATTAGCTTCTATTTCTCGTTTCAAAAGATTATTCTTTTACTATTTCCTAATAAAAATACGTTAGTAGTTTATGTTAATTTCCTTCACAGTAGTAACGGTTACGACTGGTATGCGGTACGTATGTGTGAGTGACGCATCGTGGTGACGCATCGCTGTGTGCGTGACGCGGCGCTGTGTGAGTGACGCTGACGCATCGTCTGTGTCGTGAAAGTGAGGCGCACGCGCTGGTCGAGTGATCGGGGGCGGAGCAAGGTAGAGGAGGTAGCGAGGTCATGAAATTGGACTTTGGACTGTCTGTGTTTTTATTAATTACTGTTTTGATTGACACTTTTAGCTAAATAAGTAAATGTAAGTAATATGTTGTATAACCAAAAAATATATGTAAAATACAAAAGTTTTAGGTGTGAAGCATTTATTTGGTTTTCGTGAAACCGGTTCGACATTGATTAGTCAACAAAAATATCATCAAGCTATATTAGACATGGAGACACTACCTGTCTGACCTTTTACTACTTTGTTAAAGTTTCAACCTTCGGACTACTCTGTAACAACTACATAAAATGACAGCCGGGACCAACACCTCCATTTGGTATGGACTATGGATGATCATGGCCCCACCCACAAATCGACCGCGGCAAGCGTAGCTTAACCTTCAATCGATCTGTGTGGCTATTATTATTAAGATATTAATGAGACTAATTTATTAGCTTTCAAATTAAAAACACAGGTCAAATGCTACGTCGTAACTGACGCGTGCTACGGCGTCTCGCTACGCCGCCTACGCGCTACGCTAACGTAGCAGGGTCACGTGACCGGCTACGCGGCGTAACCGTGTCAATATTTTTTGTAATGATTTTGTTGAATAGTCTGTTTTATTTAATCTATAGTAGATTTTTCTTCTCGATAAAGGGTAAGTTTTTCTTTAGCTTAGTGATTCTTTAAATAGTGTTAATCAAAAATAAATTAATATAATAATAAACCGTAGTTTAATTTTTGTTCCCATTTTTATGTTTTTCAGTTTGCTTTATTTACTATAGGTTCTAGGTAACTTTAATTTTGCAGAGCTTGTCCATATACAATACATAGGTATTTTTATCACACCGTTTTTTGCACTCTTTTTCGTAAAAACTTTTGCTAGTCATAGAGATACAGTGTCGTAAAAATATGTTTTTAGAGCATATAATGCCTTACATTCTCTACAAACATATTTTTTATATACCCTAAATCTGAGAATGGGTCGTTGCACTCATCATTGTAAATAAGTTAAATGCTTTTGAACCAATAAACTAAAAGTAATTTATTTTTATTG
This sequence comes from Euplexia lucipara, assembly GCA_921972225.1. Lineage (NCBI taxonomy): Eukaryota > Metazoa > Arthropoda > Insecta > Lepidoptera > Noctuidae > Euplexia > Euplexia lucipara. The sequence continues at coordinate 3,551,777 of OV179146.1, read as the reverse complement.
ATGCAATTCATATTACATACTTAATAAAAAGTAAAAGAAAAACAAAATAACTATATGGCATCAAAAAATTCATCCGCATCGCTGTCAACGGGAAACGTGCACAAAAGACTGGCCGCATTGCCACGTTGAATGGCAATGCTGATTCTCTCACCAGCCTTCTTGTTGGTGAGCGTGTGGACTGTATGATGGACGATTTAAAGGAAAATGATGGTGATTATTAAGTAGCTTTATTATTTTAAGTAAAACTATGTAAACCAAATCTAGTACGTTGACAGACACCAAGACAAAATAAATGTCACAGTTTTAAAATTATATAAGAACAAACCATAAAAAAACAAATAATTAAAAAAGGTTTATAACAAAGCTCCAGCCAGTCGGCAACACTTCTGGTCACGCGAAGAGTCGATCAACCGTATGGCGATGTCAAGGAAAACTATATGGGCATTAATTTATGCTATTAATATGAATTGCGAAAAAAACTGTTGTGGAGTTTATAAGGGCGAAGGGTGGGCTTCTTGGGAAACTTTTTTACGTAATTTTGACGTTCAAATAGTGCTGATCCTCAGTCTAATTTGACTATTAATAAGACTAAATGACTATTAACTTTATTATTTTATTTCATTTTAATATTAACAAGTAACTTGAGGGCTATGCTCGGAGTCTCTCTGCGAGATCGAATCAGAAATATGGAGATCCGTAGAAGAACTAAGGTTACCGACATAGCCCAGCGGATTAGCAGGTTGAAGTGGCAGTGGGCAGGGCACATAGCACGGAGGACTGATGACCGATAGGGTCGAAAGGTTCTCGAGTGGAGGCCACGTATCGGCAAGCACAGCGTAGGACGTCCAACCACAAGGTGGACAGACGACCTCATTAAGGCCGCGGGAACGCGCTGGATGCGAGCCGCTTCCAACCGGTCTCATTGGAGATCTATAGGGGAGGCCTATGTCCAGCAGTGGCCTTCCTATGGCTGAAATGATGATGATGATGAAGTAACTTGACAAAATATACAAAACAGCTGTTTTCTATTTCCCAAAGAAACGTAAATAAGTCTGTCTGTTCGTCACATCTTTTTTATCAAAAACCTATTAAATCATCGCACCCGCTACACTCTTATCACTTGGACCACACAACCACAAGTGTGTGATGTAAACAAACTGGTATGTGTGAGCATGTGTGAGTGTTGTTTGGGGAAACCACGCCGCGTCTGACGTCGCGATAACATTCATTGTTATCACTCATAAACACGCTCATGTTTTATATATATATAGAAGTCGGTTTGTCCAACTGTGGTAGTCTTCGTCTTTTCATGTCGCTAGTGACTAATCTCAGGTGCAATTCCCATTTTTTTTCAACCGACTTACATAAAACAACCGACTTCTTAAAAAAACACTCATAGGTGAAAAATAACTCCAGTTTCGGAAGTCTGTGGCTTTGGTGGTTTTGTTTCGCTCATAATTGCCTACCGACTTCCGAAACTGGAGTTATTGTTCACCTGTTAGTGTTTGTTAAGAAGTCAGTTGTTTTTTTTTGGTACCAAGTTCCATGTTCTTATGCTAGTCTCATCCACGGTACTCCCGCAATGGCAACAATGTAGTCAGCTAACCGCAAATAAAAATAACCATTAAATTATTGCAAAAACTTCATTGCTGGGAGTTACCAGTATTACTGTAAAGATAAAAGCTATGTTTTAGTGTTAGACTTGTGGACAGAAGCGAGTAGTGTCCCAGGCTTGATTCTCGGGTTGGGCTGTAACAGCAGAGCTGGACAAATTTATGATATTAAAGTCGTTTTTAGGGTTCGTTTTCGGAAGTCTGTGGCTTTGGTGGTTTTGTTTCTTTCATTATTGGCCACCGACTTCCGAAACTAGAGTTTTTTTTCACCTGTTAGTGTTTTTTTAAGAAATCGGTTGTTTTGTTTTTGTAAAAAAGTTTTTTTTTGTAGGTACCTACAGAACCCTAAAAAAGACTTTAATTTTAAAAAAGTTTTTATTTTGCAATTTTTTTATTTTAAAATTGCCTAAAAAGGTCTTATAAAACTTCAAAGACACATAGAAATTGGATAACATTAATTCGAACATCTCTGCCGGGCCCCTTTTAAAATAGAAGGGCGTAATGTTATGATATGGAAATACAAAAACTTTGCATGGACATCTGACTATAGCAATCGCGAATAATGCGTTGAAGAGTTCCGTCGCATGTCTTCTTCATCAGTTTTTCTTTACAAAATGATACTTTCCAAATGAAAATGCTCGATTTGTTACTAAAAATGTAAAACTCGGTACGTGTGTACCTATATTTTTTGAGGAGTTCCCTCAATTCCTCGAGGGTCCCTTCAGATATATGTGTTTTGATGCAAATGGGACCAATCTGCTGGAATACCCTATCGAATAAAAAAATAATTTTATCATAATTGAAGGAGTACTGAGGTAACAACCCCCAAAAAAAATAAAAATACAACCGAATTGAGAACCTCCTCCTTTTTTTGAAGTCGGTTAAAAAGGAAAGAGCGAAACCACATTATTGTTCGTCTGTCCTTCTGTCTGTCTGTCTGTCTGCTGACTACTTAAGACCATGTCGGGAGCCCGTGGAGGTATTTTTCATATTGAGAGCTTTGATCAATACAATGCTTGCTAGTCGTTGATTGGAAGCTTGTTTTGATTCAAACTGTACCTATTAATCTTAGCCTCAATCCTTTTGCAACATTTTTGTTTTTCGTCTGAGGTCTGTAACAAGCACCCGTAAAAAAATTGTCTTATAAAGTAATGGCCTGAAACACAGATTTTTTTAGCCTAGTTCAGGAAAATCGCTAATTATAAAATTGTAGGTTTAAAATAAATTTTCCATAAGTCTTGATTGTTAATTTAGATATACACATTATGTAGTCATTTGTTGGGTAGGTACTAGACTAATTATTATCTATTTAAGATTTATTTGTGGCCTTTGCATTTAACTAGGTATGTTGTATAAAATATTTAATTTGATTTGAATAATAAATAAAACATTATATTAATATATATTTTTATATAATATATATTATATGTATATTTAACTACTTTCGCACAACGCCATTTAGTCCCAAGTTAAGCTTGAGAGTTTGTGTTATGGGTACTAAACAGCTGATAAACATACTTTTATATTTCTAAATACATACATATTATAGATAAATTACACCCAGACACAGAATAAATGATCGTGCTCATCACAGAAACATTTGTTCTGGGCGGGAATCGAACCCACGACCTCCGGCATAGCAGTCAGGGTCACTAACTACTAGACCAACAGGCCAGTCAGCAATAAATAATCAATTATTGTTTTTTGCAAACTATAGGGTACCTCTCTGTCGTAACTATTCTGGATTAAGAGTCGTGTTATATTATGTAAAATAACGTGACACTATTGTGTTGCGGAGTTCGCACGCGTAGTGGCCGAGTGTTATCGTGACACTAAGTGGTACTTGCGTCTGACGCAATAGTGATATGATGAAAAATCTACCATTTATGTACAGATAATGAGTCAACGGGAAGTTCAATCATAAACAAGTAGCAATAAGTGGTAATAAGTACGAAATAAATGTCATCTGAGGTAAATAATGATGCTTTATAATATCTCTTTTACGTAGGTATAAAATTCTCGTGTCACAGTGTTTGTAACAAAATTACTCCAAAATAGCTCGACCGATCCTTATGAAATTTTGTGAGTATATTTAATAAGTCTAAGAATAGGACGTAAACTAATAAAAACGAATTAATTGATTCTAAGGTGAAACGAAGTTTTCTGGGGTAGTTATAATATTCCACAACTTTTCACATCTATATTGAAAAGAGCTTTTGCTATGAACACTAGACGACTAATAAACGTACTTGTAAATGTTTCTAAATACTTACATATTAATAAATGCCATTATTATGTAAAAAAGTTACTTATAAATAAACTTATTTGTACACTTACAAAAACCTACCCACAAAACAATGAATATTTTTGAAGTCCCATCCTTATTGAACGTGACTATACAAGAGGATGGGGCTAAAGTTTTTAGCTGCATTTAGTCATGTACCTACCTTACCGTACCTTTGGTAGAGTTGCAATTCACAGAAGTTAGCAATGACGTTTATAACAATAGTAAACAAAGTCTTTTAACAATCGACTTCCTAAATTCTCATCTAATCACTTTAGCTTCTAAATTCTCATCTCATCACTTTAGCTTCTAAGACTTTGAGTCTTTAGAAGCTAAAGTCAAGGTACCATTAACATACTATGAATAATTAGTAACGTAAAACCAAACATTTAATTAACAATAGTAGAACAGAATATTAATAAAAACAACACCTAATTATGTATTGAATAAGGAAAACGCTGGAAACTGCATACAAGTCGTCTCGCATGGCTACACACTATGCGTTCGTGTTGCGCGCGTGCGCCTGCGCATATGTGTGTTTACCTGCTTTATGCATATGTGTGAGTATGGGTGTGTGTGTTGGGTGTGTCCGATGACCGGTCAGCTCTTTGTTTTGAGCGCAAAAAGTCGGTGTTATAATGCAATTTTGATTTAAAATAGCCAATAATGCGTTTTTATACAGTACTTAGTCATGTTTTCTTTGAAATATATAACGTATGTAATTACTATCTAATACGTACTTGACTATTATTTTAGTGCTGTAAAAGCAGGAAGAAATCATAGGGGATCAAAAAATTAAACCGCAAAGATCGCTGACAGCGGGAAAAGTGCTCCAAATACTGACGGGCACTTCCACGTTGAAAAGTAATACTTTTTTGATTTTCTGGCCTAACAGCCTGACCTGGAATAACTACCTGTGGGTACCTAGGCCAAACAAACATTTGCACCGTATGGTAATAAATAAATAAAAAACAATATTCCACAATTTTTCACACAACGCCATTGAGCTTGTGTTATGGGTACTAAATATATAAGTATGTTTATCAAAACATACTTATATATTTCTAAATACATACATATTATAGATAAATTACACCCAGACACAGAACAAATGATCGTGCTCATCACACAAACATTTGTTCTGGGTGGGAATCGAACCCACGACCTCCGGCATAGCAGTCAGGGTCACTAACTACTACACCAACAGGCCAAGATGTGTTCCACCCTGCGCGGGGGAAAGCGACTAGTGGGGTTTATTGACTAAAATCTACCCTGATATTCCGTCTTACTCGTCCGCCGGAGGTCGCGGAATGGATGATTCTTCCACAACTCCTGAAATCTTTCAAAGAATGATTCCTAAGTAGGTACCTACTCAAAAACCCTTTTCACAGCGTCATGAACGTATTGTTTCGGCGCAAAACCGCACATTACCTAACAATTCCACATAAAAGCGCACAGTAAGTGGAAACACGTTCATGATAACTTACAATAACAAATTCCTAGTCGAGGAGCAACGTAATTGGTCAGTCAGTAATACGTCATGCAGTTTTATAACCTGCGTGGTTCAGCAATAAAAGAATATTTGATTCACGTGCAAAGCTAAATAATAAGGCTAAATAGTCCAAAGTATCATTTACGGTTGCAGAATTTGTAAATGTGAATATATCAACGTAATATTTAGCAAAATTGTAAAAAGTTTGAATAAAAAATCCTGATCATAATTAAATATATTTTCAGATTTTAAAAAACAAAATTGGTTCTACATCTAAAATTTTAAAAATAGGACGCTCAAAAATGCCTTTTTGATTATCTTATTCAAATAAATGGTTTGATTTTAACTGCGAATCAGGAGGTGTAAACATTTCTAAATATGAAGTCACTAATTCTAGATCATTAGTTATCCGTAGGTTCACAGCAAGAGCCTGAATATATGTAGTTTACAAAAGGTATAAAACTACAATCTTTTCAACTCAAAAATCCTTGATGCGAGCCTAATTCCGATGGTGTTACAAACAATCAAAACAATGGCGATAACGGCAATATTACGCACGACTGATCATTGCAGCTATTATTTTCGAAGGCTTAGTTATCATTTTATATACTTAGCAGCTACGAGTATGGTAAGGAATAACACCTCGGCACTAATTATTATTCTAAATAAGTTAAATGGTAACACGAAGTTAAAATTTGTATTCCGGGCAAGTACGAATATTTTTAATTCACTTCATAACAATTTTCTTTAATTTCGGGTAACAATTATTAGATATCTATCGTGGTAAACTAACACTTAAATTGTAGTACAGACGCCAGCACATCAAGTTACCCCAATGTGTCAAATTTTCCCAATTGATTATGAACCTTATTCTGTTTGACATAAAGTTGAAAAACGATCAAAGAAATTTGACACATTGGGGTAACTTGATGTGCTGGCGTCTGTACAATTTAAGTGTTAGTAGTTAAATAAAAAGACAGATTATAAAAAACGACAGATTAAATCGTTTGTAGGTTACCTATTGTCTATTAAATCGAATGTGAAATTTTACAATCATGTACCTAGGTACGGACGCCAGCAAATCATATATGTATTTTTTTCCAATTGAACATGAACCTTAAAGTGTTTAGAATAGAGGTGAAACCTATCAAAGAAATTTGACACATTGGGGTAGGTTGATGTGCTGGCGTCTGTACTTTCTATAGTTCTTTAATGTTTATAAAGAAAAACATCGCAAGGAAACCAAGACCAATTGTTTAATATCAGTCGAAAATTGCCAATTTAACCCACATAACCTACAAGCGTGGTGATTTATCGTCGCCTTAGAGTAAAAAAAGAAGTAACTTTTCAGGAGGAAGAAAAAACTGCGCGTCTAACTGACAGATGCGAGTATTTACTAGGTTCTCATTTACTGCCGATGGCGCTGATGATCAAATGAACAAATTAGTCACATCAGGAGGTGCGTTGCGAGGTTTTCTTTCTAGAAACGCAATAAAATAAATTTGAGCAAAAATGCATTCCCGAGGTTTTCACTCTAAGGCGACTTTATGTGCCTTCTCTATATGAGAAGCGGTTTTTACCCTGACAGTAACAGGATCAAATTAATGTTGTTTAAATTATAAACACGAGTGTTTATTACACTATTGAATAAACGTAATCTGGTGTCTACCACAACAGGAAACAATGCTTAGTTTATTATTATTTATTGTGATGAGCAAAACTGATTAAACGAGACTATTGTTGTCACTATGAACTATAACTGTAATTTAGTAATTATGGGATAGAATTTAGTGGTATAAAAACAATAACCATTGTTTTCTGGGCACGTTTCCAGATGATAGCGATGGAGAGCAGTTTTATGACGCCTGAGAATCCGATATTCTACCTATTTCCCCACATGTTTTATTACCTACTATTATTTTATTTGAAGTTCGTCTAAGTGTATATGTTGCAGTCAAATCTCTTAACAAGTCAATAGTACTTTTGACTTGTTACCTACTCTTGTTACTTGTTTTGACTAAACGTACATTAAAAAAAAAAAAAAAAAATCTACTACCTAACCTACCTACCTACCTACCTGCCTACCTATCTAATCTACTTTTACTTAATGGAGCTGGTTAAAAGTAGGTACTTTTATCTAAGTGATTCCGTCAAAAGTGGTTTTAACTGGTTTTATCAGTCAGGTAAAACCGTCTATGGTTAGCGAATCATGTGGGTTAGGTTAGGTTAGAATCATGACCAATATCGCGCGAAGGCGAGCGAGTGAAGAGCGTGCCGCGGCAGCGGCCGCCTAGCGCCAGATCCCTTAGTGCTTTTGACTGATGCATTAACGCAGTCAAAACTACTTTTGACAACGAGCGTCAGTCAAAAGTACTTTTAACCGCCACTTTGCAGTCAAAAGACCAACCTGTAAACAGTCAAAAGTAGTTTTGACTGATTTTGCTAGTCAATAGTACCTACCTACTGTTGACTGGTTAAGAGTTTTGACTGCAACATATATATTTAATTAAGTTGATTGTACCTACAACAACAATAGGGTATGAGAAACAAAGTTATTTAATAGGTTAGCTGCTTGCCATAAACACAATTACTACCTCTCCTAGTTCTGCAAAAATTTTTGGGACAAAATTATCACACTATTCCTAACTGAAACTCCTGAAAGCCAGAATAAACAGAATGAATCGCAACAAATCCGATTCACTTGGTTATAAGAATCAGAAATATAGTCTCTTTTACCTATATCTGTACTAATATTATAAAGAGGAAAAGTTTTATTGTTTGTTTGTTTGCATCGAATAGGCTCCGAACCTACGAATGGCACAGGCAGTGATATCTATTGGTTAATATTAGAACTAACTAATCAACATGGCTCCCAAGAGGTGAAATTACTGGTGATAATTTCATCTGTGGTGTCTCGTCGTTTAAACGGAGATCACAAAATAATTAAACAAAATGAATTGGTATATAAAACTCATTGTGATTAAATTATCAGTAGGTATAACTTTCAACATGTTTGATTTTTTGACACATTGAAAACTTAATTATGGTTTTGGTAAAAGTAAAGAGTTCACGTAGATTAAATTTTTTTTTTGTAAAGCTTTTGTTTTAATTATTTCGTGTTTGGGTCAGTTTTCACACAGATATAATATAACAACTACAAAAGTGTGAGCGAGGAGCTTAGAGCAGAACTTAATAATTTAAAGTAGCGCCATCTATGTTCGTACACTTGAACTACGATTATACCTACTCGTTGTGAATACCCGCACTTAGTTATCACCGGCACCGCTCTTTAACAACTAATTAGTTTACTACAAAAGTAATAGGTGGCGCTACAGTTTAGTTTCTTCGAAATTTTTTATGACAGTTATATCTTTACACTAGCTTTACTGTTTCAGGTACAGCAGTACCAAAAGACTTAAAGTAAGTTTAATAGTTTTAAATCCCATCAAATGGGTATGAGAAAAACAAGTGTTAGTAAAAAAGCAAACTATTCTATTGTTTTTTAGTTAAAGTCAAAGTCAAAGATTTATTTGCAGATAAATATGGTTACATAAGTTCTTAAAATAATAGTACCTACAAGTAGCTTAACATATTCAATCATAACATAATGACATGCAAATTTTAGAATTTATCTAATTAATTAATTGATAGAGTTATAGAATTTATAGTCAAGGAATTCTTTTATATGTCATAGAACGGATTCTCAATCAACCATCCGTGCAAAGCCCTTCTGAACCAGACCATTGGGAGTTCTTTAATCTGGTTAGGAATCTTTTTATGGGTTTGTTGTCAGTTCACCAGACCAAAGTTTAAAATCTCAACTAGGAAAGTATTAGGTAAATATTATACTAGTTCCTCCTGTCCGTCCGTCCCTTCCGTAACCTCTGTTAGTTGTTACAATATAGGTACATAATATATTGTAACATATATTGTAACAATTAACAGAGTTTAAGTTAAAAACTGCTGATATTATGGCTGATGATCTACCCTATGGGATACTCAATTCCCTATGGGATATTTTGGTTGGATAGAGGACCTCGTTACCCGAGCTTCGTCCTTCACTAGGTCTTGGTCGAGTGGAACTGCGCCTATAATGTAATGATCTAAACCGGAACCAACTGTAAACAATATTACTGTCACTGCTGGAATTCATAAACCACCTGAAGACTTCCTCCTGCGTTTCACTGTCACGTGTGACGTCACGCTAACACCTACAATATTTAAATATTATATTAGGTAAATAGTCTAATACCGTAATCTAATATGTAAATAGTCTAATCTAATTAGGTTTAGCTTAGTTGGAGGACCCACATTGCAAGTAAGCTTTTTTTTTTTAAAAAAAATCTTATTTCCCAATGTTTGTTGTCCAAACTTATCTGAACCGGCTTGATACTCGTAGATTCTTATGAAATGAAAAATTCTTTTTTTTATTAAAAGGCGGAACCAAGTATGTCGTGGCAGGTAGTATTACTATAGAAGTATAAATTATATGAAAACTAGCAGAAGTCCCGCGGTTTCACCCGCGTAGGTCTCGTGCTCGTTGGAATATAGGGATAAAAAGTAGCTGATGTCATGTGTTAACCCATTGCTAGTCCCATGAGCCACATATGGTTCATGTTGATTGTTTAACTATTGTGTCTACTTTATGAACAGTTAAAGTGTTAATCCAGGGTGTCAGCTAAACTTCTGGATGGATTTTAATAAAATTTGGTAAGGAGATACCAAATTTTATTAAAATCCATCCAGAAGTTTTTACGTGAAAGAGTTTCCTCACAAACTTTCGCGTTTATAATATTAATAGGATGTATAGACGCCATCACATCGATCTACCCCAAACGGTCAAATTTTCCCAAATGAACCTTATTGTGTTTAAAATAAAGTTGAAAACCTATCAAAGAAATTTGAAACATTGGGGTAAGTTGATGTGCTGGCGTCTGTACAATTCTGAGCGTGTCAACAAACAACTTCAATATTTATTTATTTATTAATTTATTAACGCGACAAATAGATTGTTTCAAAGTGAACTTAACAACTAAAGGCCGAATTTTCAATTATCCAACAACTCATTACTGAGAATGAAAAATAATATAATAATATTAATATTCCACAACTTTCACACAGCGCCATTTAGTCCCAAGCTAAGCAAAACTTGTGTTATGTATACTACAACTAACAAATAACTGATAAACATACTACATATATCTAAATACATACATATTATAGATAAATTACACCTAGACATAGACCAAATGATCGTGTTCATCACACAACCATTTGTCTTGGGTGGGAATCGAAGTCACGACCTCCGGCTTAGCAGTAAGGGCCACTAACTACTAGACGTACGACTAAATTGTACGTTTAGCCCAGAATTTGGATACCGCAACACCATCCACCGACGCAACCATAAGATCCTCACGTGTGCAGGTGACAGGGCACGCGGCGCAAGACAAAAGGCGGGCCATGGTCTGTGGAGAGGTACCGCACAGGCACTGAAGGTCGGTGGTAGCTCCGAAACCCCACTTCAGGAGATTATCCTTGCTGCGGCCGACTTGGGTGCGGAGTCTGTACAGAGTTTTCCAAGTCGGCCATTGCAATGTGTGCTCAGGTGGAAGTCTCTCTGATGGCTCGATGAATTCGTCAGGAAGCTTGAGTATCTCTCGCCAAAGGTCACATCTTTGCGAGGTGCTATTGGTAATAGATGGATTCACGCATCCAAGAAAACTTTTCCTACTTTTTAGTCTCTGGTGAACAGGAGTGTAATCGTGTATCGTGCATTTCTATGGATAACCGCCATATTTATTCTTCAGCTAAAGGTTATCTGACTATTGAAAAATCAGTCTTAAGAAAATAAAATATTAACTCAAATGACACATGGAATGTTTCAGAATGAAGACAGTACACGACGACACTGTCACGCTAACAAGAACTTTATCCAATGGAGAAAAAGTTTAATTTGCATAGTTGTTGAGATCACTTTGCACCGCCTCCTGCAGTGCGATTCTGGTCAAATTACCGTGTGAAAATTGTAGGTGTAGTGAGAGCGAATTGAGCTGTCATTCCATACTAATAAAAAATAATAAAATAAAAACCATTTATTTCAGGTTCCCCCATATGAAAATTATACGAAACACGACAAACAAAAACACAATCACAAATCACAATTTAACATAAAAAATTAACAATAATAATAAAACAAAATAATAATAAATACAATTTCAACAAATCAGAATTACAATGTCAAGAGAAATTAAATCAAAGTCAATGTCACATAAAACATAATAAGTCGGAAATTAAATTAATTAATATAAAACTAACTAAACTAATGCTAGGCATTGACAGTTCACTTCACTCAAGTTTTCACAGCTGCTGTGAAAACTTGAAAAGTCTTGCTGCAAGACTTTTACTGAATCGACCGGCTGTTTGGAATTGACAACATTTCAAAATCGACATGACCCTAAAACTTAAATACCGTTTCCTCATTTTTGTATGCTGAGTTCAAACATATTTTTGTTCAATTGTTTTTTTTGCATAGTTAAATAATAAAAAAATAAAAACCAAAAAAACATGCGATGACGTCACTTATACGGTGGAATGAAGTAGTTACATTTGCGTAGGCAAGCTAATTTTTAAGATGAAAACCATAATGTCAAACTAGACATATCTAATGTCAAACAAGACATATCTAATGTCAAACAAGACATATCTAATGTCAAACAAGACATATCTAATGTCAATGTATGACATTGACAACTGCTAAATGACAGTGACATCTAAGTAACAGTTTTTTTGACGTATCACAGTAAAGCAAAGGATGTATCGCCATCCCACCGTAAGAATGACGTCATTTGGCACTTACGTCTTTTTAGAATGCACCGAATTTCAAAGTTAAAATTATGAATGAAAAGCACATTATTTCGGAAAACCAAAAAATATCCTCTAGTTTTGGATTTACTTCTATATTAATAACGTAATAAAACATGCAGGTTAAAATTTTGAAATGTTGTCAATTGTTCGTAGTTCGTTTCTCTCGTAGCTGGCGTAGCATTCCGCGTAGACGTGCTACGCGCCTGCCAAAAAATTAACTAATAATAAACTTTTGTTAATTAAGTTCGTCATCGTTAAAGAACTAACTGTACATGGAGATTAACTAATTTCCGTAGACGGCGATGCGGATGAGGTATTATTATTATGTCATATACACCTCTAATTTTTAAATTAGTACAAATACTTAAAGCGCTTATTCTAGACGGTCTTCTCATTATATTTGTAAAGTATCAAATAATAATATTCATAAACAGCAAAGTTATTAGCGTTTGTTTATATCCCAAAAAGTCACCCAATGTATGGAAATATTGTACAGGCTAAAAAACAAAAGAAAGAAAGAAAGAAAAATATTTATTTGACATCAGTCATTAAAACACACATGCACACAATAATTTATGAAACAATAGAAAATATTATACAATAGTATGTACAGACGCCAGCACATCAAGTTACCCCAATGAGTCAAATTTCTTTGATCGTTTTTCAACTTTAGTTCAAACAGAATAAGGTTCATATTCAATTGGGAAAATTTGACACATTGGAGTAACTTGACGTGCTGGCGTCTGTAAACATTATGTGCTGTGTGCCTCACGGCTGCGCCAAAAAGGTCCATTTCAGCATTCATGCCAGACAGGTGATGCTGTCTGACGCTGGTCTTCCCATGAACCTTGAGGGGTGAAAATGACGGAAAGAAATAAATAAATATAAAACGAGTAAGTAAGTGAATTAGTTAAGTGTGTATTCAAGAGGTCGGTTATACATAAATGTAAAAAATAAATATACAGGGTGTATCATTCAAATCGGTCAGTATGGGAAAGTCTGATACTATAAGACATACGAAGATCTGCTCTGAGTAACTATGTCATCGATTTTAATAACAAGAAAAACTGCATTCATACATTTTAAAAAACATCTTACTACGTTCGGGAACCGAACCCAGTTATTTTGAAAAAAAAGAACCTACACAATTTCTATTTAAATATCGACTGTGTAGGTCTTAAGCAGTAAATGTTTGTATGAATCATGATGTCTAAAATGAATAAAATGCATTGTTTCCACATACTTTTATTTATTTTAGTAGGTGCTCGAAGTGACCACCGCCTTACTTGTTATCAAAATCGATGACATGGTTCCTCAGAACAGATCTTCGTATGTCTTATAGTTTCAGACTTTCCCATACTGACCGATTTGAATGAGACACCCTGTATATTGTGTTAGAAAGTGACACTAGCAACGATAAATAAATACAGAGATAAACTAAGACAGCAGAAATATTTTTAAAATAAACAAAGTGTATTTTAGTAAGTAAATAGTATGATTCCGATTCCATAACACCAATGTAATAAGGAATCGGAATCACAGCTCATTTTGCCTGCACTTCACCTACATTTTCACGCGGTGTGGTGTTTTTACAGAATAGTAAGTACTGCAGGGGGGTATTTGCTGTTTTTAAGAACGGTTGCATTTTTGACAGCTTGAGACTCAGATCAAATCTCTAGCTGTCAAAAACACGTTAATTTTCTTTCATTAGGGTTCCGTAGTCAACTAGGAACCCTTACAGTTTCGCCATGTCTGTCTGTCCGTCCGTCCTCGCTTAATCTCTGTCACCGTTAGCACTAGACAGCTGAAATTTGGTACCATTAGGTGTATCAATCACGCCGACAAAGTGGTAAAATAAAAATTGGAAAAAAAATGTTTTATTATGGTAGCCCCCCTATATGTAAAAAACAAAGTGTACCCCCCCCCCCCCCCTCTAACTTTTGAACCATAAGTTTAGAAAATATGAAAAAATTCTGAACAGTAGAACTTTACAAGGACTTTCTAAGACAATTATTTTGAACTTGGATGGAAACAGTTTTGGTACAAAAAAGACAAAAATATATACATAATAATTTCTGGCCAAGTTTGTAGTAGGTATAATCGTATATGCAAGCATTTTGAACACTTATTGTGACGGACGGGAAACTACGGAACCCTACACTGAGCGTGGCCCGACACGCTCTTGGCCGGTTTTTTTTGACAACATTTTGACATTGATTGTTGCTGAGATGAAATTGCGACTAGATAATAATATTGACACTCGTTTCAGTCCCATACTAACCCACGCAGATCTACATTGAGTTCAACTGTATCAACTGAAGATTTTTTTTTTGCGCACTCGCTGTGTAATTCACTTTAGACATTGGCAGAATAGTCGACATCGGCTCTGTTTGCCATTAAAAAAAATAGAATAGATATTGACAGTTTTTAATTACATTTAGAGTTGCGATAATTTGGGAAGTGCGATTTGACAGCTATCAAAATACTTTGTATGGCAAGAAGAAGAAAAAACGAAGAATCTATACAGATATTAAAAGGTGAAATATTTGATTATTTATTTGCATTAAATAGGCTCCGAAACTACTAAACCAACTTGAAAAAGTCTGAAAGAATCAATAAAACCGTTGGAAAGCTACACTATCCCCGGGTGACATAGGCTACTCTTTATCCATGTATTCCCACAGGAACGGGAACTACGCAGGTAAAACCGCGTGACATGTGCTAGTTTAAAATAAAAGAGGTTGGTTTATTAGATTGCTCAAAACAGTATTTATAAGAATATCCCTTTATTGCACACGAGTTTGTTGTATTTATAATACTTATTTACAATTATATTGTATTTTTATAATATTAAGTTTTTATAACATAATATTGTGTTTTTTTTTCATTTATCATTTATCTTATTTTCAAATGTGACGTTTGAATGAATGTGACGATTTTAACAAACGACACGAAACTTGTATTAACTTAACTCTTTGCAATAAGGACAATGACCTTCCTAAAATTGATGGTAAAGTAAACAGTAGAATAGAATATAATTTGCTATAAGTTAATTTTCGATTCAGTTTCCGTGTATCCATTAATTGTATTGTTGTATATTACATAATAATTTATTAATAGTTTCATTTATTTTCGGGGTGTTCCTTTGTTTGTAGAATATCTTGTTGCTTATGTATATTTAGTACCTACTGTACTACATTAGTGAAGGAAATAAAGTTGAGTAGAGTTTACAAAGTTGTTACTTTTAAACAATCCCAGATTCTGCTGAATTGCAGGCTAACAAACTGTTGCCAGCTTATATAAAGGGAAGTCTAGGATAGAATAGAAACTATTTATTGTACACCAAAAAAACTTACACATTGAAGAAGAACAAACTAATTGGGAAGAAACTAATTGTAGGTACAGACGCCAGTACATCAAGTTACCCCAATTTGTCAAATTTCTTTGATCGTTATTCAACTTTATTTATAACAGAATAAGGTTTATATTCAATTGGGGATATTTTGACACATTGGGGTAACTTGATGTGCTGGCGTCTGTACTACAATCAAACTGAATAGTTTGCAGAGTAAACATTACGCTTGTTTTCCCCGAAGAGTTATGCAGAGATATACTTTTAGAACACCCGTGCTTTGCTAGTTAAGTTTAAGACCCATGTAATATGAGCGTACCAATTAAATTTCTTAGTAGCAGCCCGAAGTCTGGATCCGTACCTGCTTGATGGGTAAGTTGTATTCCTACTTTTGCCCAATCCCTCGGGGATTAGAGGTGTAATGTTTATGTGTTGAATTATCGAAGAGTTGGTCACTCAAAAACATTAAGCTGGTTGCCCAATTCAAATAGTCAATCAGTGGGTCGATTCCGTATCTCCGTCGGCAAGTTCTCTCGTGTAGAAACAGAATAAGTTGCAAACATCGTTGGCACTCCCACGATTCGGAAAAAGCGTTTCGCTTCGTCGTTTATACCGCGTACATCGAAGTACTGGGACAACTTGCCTGCTGCGGTCTTCCCGTCCGATTAGAATGTTGGTGTCTTCAAGGCTAGAGTGAATAGGCTCTTAATAAACTAGTGCGCTTCACCATCACTGAAAGCATTACTGCTTACCATCAGGTAGGATTGCAGTCAAGCAGGGGCTCGAGTCTGCTATTGCAATCGTGTCTCAATGACCGGTCATTGATCGAATATTTGACAATTTTGACAGCTTTTGTATGGGAAATGTGTCATAAGTTTGACGTTATACGTCAAAAATCGATCATTGACTGGTCATTGAGACACGATTGCAATAGCAGACTCGACCCCCTGAAAGAAAGAAATCAGGATGACCAACAAGCAGTACGATAAATAACAAAAATAAAAGGAATTAGAAAAAATACAATAAACACAAACACACACATAGATGTATTGTTTTCTATTTATTTATTAATTTTTTCACTTTTTTTTAAATTAATGTTATTACATTTGTAAATATGTGAGCACAATGTATCTAGCTGTACCACATGTAATTATCAACTCCATTCCTTTTTTTTTTAGCTTAGTATAGTACTTTTATTCTGACTGCCTCGTTGGTCTTGTGGTCGCAAGCGCCACTACAGAGCTTGAGGTCTCGGGTTCGATCCCCAGGTCGGGCAAAGTGTTATTGAGTTTTTCAATCTGGAATTTCTCAGTAGCAGCCCGGAGTCTGGATTTGTGCCCGATTGATGGCAATAGGCTCGCCCCCTATTACATGGGACTTAAACATAACTGGCGAAATGTGGATGTACTACCAGGTACATCTCTGCCTAGCCCTTCGGGGATTACAGGCGTGACGTTACGTTATGTACTTTTATTCTAGGTGCATCGTCCTCACATATAATCTTACTGATGTATACAAAGTATTTGTAAAATCGATTTTAAAAGAGTAAGTATTGAGTTTCTTGCCCATTCTTCTTCATACAAATCTACTTTTTGGAAGGGGCAACTAGAATCATTTTTTAAGGTTAATTTTTGTTCGACTTCAAAAGTGCCTCATAGGGGCCTAATTGAAATAAATGGTTTGACTTTAACTTTGACTTTGACTTAGACACCAGCAGGCTTTTTGTTCAACAGTTAACTGTCAAACAGCTTAATTTTACGTATTGGCTATCATCAGTGTATATCTCACTATGGGCCTTATGAATAAGCTCAAAGTAGCCCAACGAGCTATGAAAAGGGATATGCTCCGAGTCTTTGCGAGATCGAATCAGAAATGAGGACATCCGTAGAAGAACCAAGGTTACCGACGTAGCCCAGCGGATTAGCAGGTTGAAGTGGCATTGGGCATAGACATGGCACGGAGGACTGTTGACCGATGGGGTCGAAAGGTTCTCGAGTGGAGGCTACGTATCGGCAAGCGCAGCGTAGGACGTCCACCCACAAGGTGGACAGACGGCCGCGGGAACGCGCTGGATGCGAGCCGCTTCCAACCGGTCTTATTAGAGATCTATAGGGGAGGTCTATGTCCAGCATTGGACTTCCTATGGCTGAAATGATGATGATGAGTGTGTATCTAGGATAACGTTATGCGCACTCGCAGAGAAGTGACGAAGCAAACAGTAGTTACTCCGACCGATAGTCACCGTAACTTGAAGTCCACTTGAAGTTCAATACCAATTTTTTGTAAATTCTCAGTTGTTATTAAAGTTCGGTGTGCAAGTGGACGCCAGTAAGTCACTGCCAATGAAAATTAAGATAGCCATTAGCTCTACTGGTCTTGGTAAATTATATCCACACAGAATAAGTTATTAGGTATAATAATAATCATTTATTTTCAGACATTGATGTCCATACAATTATTTACAATTTGCAAATTAACAAAGGAATTAAATTAAATTAATAAATTAATTAATTTCGTTGAAAGGATGGATGATAGGCGACTAACGAAAGGTATTTACAAGGCAGATGTAAGTGGGAACGCCGGGAGGGGACGCCCTAGATGGACGTACATAGACCTTATTGGTGAGGTTCTTCAGAAAGGTCAGGTGCGTAGTACTCGCAACCGGCGTGTGTGTATGACAACATGTATGAATGTAAACGAAGCAAAAGAAGTATGTAAGAATCGTAGCATATGGCGCTCTGTAATTTCTGCCTACCCCCATGGGAAAATGGCGTGAGTTTATGTATGTATGTATGTATGTACAAATTAACAAAAATAACATAATCAAAATAAATACATAACAAAATACAAATAATCATGAAAATAACACAAAACTCATAAAAATACAATAAAAAGGCATAATAACATTTAAAAGAGAATAAATAAAAAATAAAATAATATATTAATGTGAAAAGCACGCACAGCTATCCAGAGCCGCCCTGTGCGTGCAGTCTCACCCATCGACCAAGCATCGGGCAGTCCCACCGGTCACTCAATGCTCTCAGCATGCCGTGGGAACTGATATCAGTTCTGTTGTTGTTGTTGTTCTGAGAGAAGCGCATCGTTTTCGGATCATGGCATAAAAATCATCCACTCTCGCATCGGCAAACATACCCGAAGCGCTACAATACCGCGGCAGTCCCACAAGCATCCTGAAAGCATTGTTATACTGCACACGCAGGGCGCCGTATGCGTTCTGTGAGACTGTGTATACTTGACCCAAAGGCTGCAGCCTGCGTAGCATGAACACCGAAGAAACGGTCTTTGTCGTGTCTCGGAAGAAAAGAAATTAAGTGTTCATGCTACGCAGGCAAGGGTATTGAAAGAAATTTGACAGATTGAGGTTCCTGTCTATATAATCTGTCACTTTGCCGATTCGTCTGTAGACAAAGGCCGTTTCTTCGGTGTTCAATGTGTTCATGCTAAGCAGGCAGGAGTAAAAAGTCTGACAGAATGCTCGAAAAAGCGTAATTTCAACGTCGTAAGTACACCGTGCAAACCTACGGGCCAACATATTACTTCGAACAGACAGCGCCCTACGCTATTACCTATGATTGAATTTTTGGTGAAAGGATGAATCTATAATCTGTAGTATTTTTGTTTTTTTCTTTTGGCAACATTTCAATTGCTTGTTATGTCAACTTTTCTTTTTCACATTTCAATTGATTTCAATCTTATTTTGCATGCTGCTGTGTCAGCGAGACATGAAGAACTGTTTTAAACTTAATTTTACAACCTTGTACCGTGTTTTTTGTAAATAAATAAATTTTTAAGTATTATTATTAAAAGAAAAAAAGAATGGTCGATATCGGGTGAAAAATTAAAGTATCTAAGTATTTGAGCCAAATCATCCAGTTTAAAAGATACAGTTTCGAGAAAAAGGCCGACTGTGGATCATTCAGTTTTGCAATAAACAAAAACAAATATTGTCTTTTGATGTAGGTACTTATATCCAGCAATGTAGAAAGTCTAAGGTGTTCAACCATCAACGTGTTTTTCATCTGGTTTTTTTTTTAACAGCTGGAGTCTGGATTTGTTGCTCGCCCCCTATTAATGGGACTTGAACATAACCGGCGAAATGTGAATGTAGGTGCCAGGAACACATCTGTCTCACGCTGTGGGGGTTGAAGGCGTGATGTTATGCAAGTTTAAGATATTATGTTTTTTAGACATCACTAAAGGAAAATATTGTTGGAACTGATACCTGTTTTTTTTTCGTTTTATTTAACTTCGACAGTTCTAGTTTATCAAAGTCAAAGTATTTATTAGTGTGCTTTTTGGTGATACAGCAGGTCTTATAAATAGTTTATGGTAGCTCAAAAAGCTACCCATTATGCAATACACTATTTAACAATATCAAAAAATGAAAATTGATATAACATGCAAAACAAAAATGTCAAGATCTCAATCGAGATACAAATACAAATAAAAACAATTATTATTACAAACATTAAGAATACATTCAATTGGAATTTTCAAGCATAAATTTATAATAATAATAATTGTCAGTTTAAAGAATGTTGTCAAGAAGGAATTCGCAGTGGTATAGTAGCATTTTTCAATTAAAAAATCATTAAGTTTCCGTTTAAATTAATAAAATAATAATAAATAATAAATATTCCACAACTTTCCACACAACGCCATTTAGTCCCAAGCTAAGCTTGAGAGCTTGTGTTATGGGTACTAAACAGCTGATAAACATACTTATATATTTCTAAATACATACATAATATAGATAAATTACACCCAGACACAGAACAAATGATCGTGCTCATCACATAAACATTTGTCCTGGGTGGGAATCGAACCCACGACCTCCGGCATAGCAGTCAGGGTCACTAACTACTAGACCAACAGGCCCGTCGAAATTGCATCAAGTTCAAATCTTTAATGTCATTTGGTATTTTATTATATATTTTTGGACCCATGCAGAGAATCCTTTTGTGCATAAGGGCTGTCTTTGGGGCTCTTAGACATAATTCGTGTCGATATTCTGGTCTTGTCGATCTATAATCGTCGATCGTTTCTCTGAAGCTTTTTTAAACAGTTTACTATTTTTCTTGACGAACAACGCGGTTTCGTATATGTAAAGGCAAAGTAAAGTCAATAGTCTAAGGGATTAAAAATGTGGTTAACAGCGATTCGTTGGTTTTAAATTACACATCGATCTAATGCACCTCTTCTGTGCTTTAAAAATGTTAGAACTCTCGCAGGAATTTGCCCAAAAATCACTTTGTTATCATTTTGTTACATTGTCTTGCAGATCTATGGATTTAATCCACCTCTGCACATGTAAGCTGGCACACACTTTATACCTGGAGGATTCCTATTATTCATTTGCTTTTGCTTGAGTTAAGTTAGTTTTAATGTCGGTAGCTATAATACAATGTAAAAACCTATGTGGAAACAATGCATTTTATTCATTTTAAACATCATGTTTCATACAGACATTTACTGCTTAAGACCTACACAATCGATATCTAAATAGAAATAGTGTAGGTTTTTTTTTTCAAAATTACCGGGTTCGATTCCCAAGCGGAGTACAGATGTTTTTTAAAATGTATGAATGCAGTTTCTCTTTTTATTAAAATCGATGACATAGTTCCTCAGAACAGATATTCGTATGTCTTATAGTTTCAGACTTTCCCATACTGACCCATTTGAGTGAGACACCCTGTATATTACTGGTATTCTGTATATTGAGTGTGCTAGCTAACATGTAGTGAATAACTTACTTTAATTATTTTGTAATTGTAACTAATTGTACTGAGTAAATTCAAGTTATTCTAACTTATCAGACAGATGTGTTGCTGGGGACTTTGTTCCGCCACTTCTTCTTCCCGGCATAACACTAGGAAGGGGCGAAGGGTGGGCTTTTTGGGGAACTGTCTTATGTAATTTCGACGTTCAAAAAGTGCTGATCCTCAGCATAATTTGAATAAATGACTTTTGATTTTGATTTTGATTTTGAGAAGAAAACTGTATTTATAATTGACTGTACTGTGTACTGTGTGTGTAATTGTCTGTATTTTTTGGCCTGTTGGTCTAGTAGTTAGTGACCCTAACTGCTATGCCGGAGGTCGTAGGTTCGATTCCCACCCAGGACAAATGTTTGTGTGATGAGCACGATCATTTGTTCTGTGCCTGGGTGTAATTTATCTATAATAAATATGTGTTTAAAAATATATAAGTATGTTTATCAGCTGTATAGTACCCATAACACAAGCTCTCAAGCTTAACTGGGGACTTAATGGCGTTGTGTGAAAGGTTGTGGAATATTTGTGGAATAATTAAAACTTTGCTAATGGCAGATAAACACTCGTACTGTTTATCTAATTTTACCAAGCGTGATGATCCTTGACTGTATGTGACGAGGCCTTTGCTGCGTAGGAAGTAGGACAAGAATAGACTTCTTCTTATTTCTAGATCAATAAACACCTGTCACCCATGATATTATAAGTAAAAATGTGTAGATTGGTTATGAGCGCTCAGCAAGCGACACGTTAAAATGTGGCTAACTTTGACCCCAGTGTCGCTGTCGCGCCGTCAACGGACGAATGCGTGCGTTAGTGTGCCGTATTTGAAGATCGAATGTTGTTTAGGTAACCTATCTACACCTTTTTACTAATAATAGATATAATTGCCTGTCACCTAGTCCTTTTGCTGTTATTGTTTCTTTTTTTTATTGAAAAAGCGTGTTAAATTTTGTGTTTCAAAATAGATAAAAATGTAAGGAGAAATGATAGAACGCCGCCTGCTACGACCTCCTTACGAATTCCTTATTCCTAACAACTACCTTATACCAACCTATTTTTTTTAAGTCTTGAATTTAGAATATCTATGGTTCCTTTGGTAATAGGTATTCTATCCGCCGTATTATTTTTGCTGAAACATCAGTGATGTCCGTACCTTACATTGCGTCCTAAAAATAATCAATAGTTAGATAGATAGATTTGGAATAAGTATTATTAACCAGAGCATACACAAAAGACACACCTAAAACAAAACAAAATTAAAAAACAAAAGTAACATAAACAAACACTCAACAAACAGCGTGCCAATATTTTTTTTTAAATGTGTCACACTTACAAAACAAAATGAAATTAAAATCTAATGTACATACAATGTGTGGTGTTATATCTCAATGTTGGACCAGATTTGAGACCAGCTCAGCATGTGGCATGTGTCAGGCCAAGGAGGCTGATAGCCTGATGGACGCCAAGCAGACTAGAAAAATTGGTGTTGTGGCAGTTTACTTTAAGCAGAGTGACAATAATAAATATACCCGCATCTTAAATTATGTACTTATTACTATGCGATGTGGGAAAATAAGTAACCATCGACAGCAATAGAAAAGTAACTGTGTCTCATAAACATAGTAATAGTATAGTGTAGTTTCATATTATAACTTCTTCACTCAATCACATTTTTTTCAAAAAAAAAAAATCTTAAAGAAAAAAAAAGTTTCAGTAAATGTCTACGCGGCAGCGGGTCTACGCGCTGCAGCGGGGCGGGGGGGATTAAAGGGGGCGGCGCTAAACCCAGCCCTCAAGAGTCTCGCGAATTGGCACCAACGTGGTTGAGAACGCCTCCGAAACAGTCGCGTTCCGACCTTCGACGGAGCCGGTCGCATGTTAGTGGAAACAAACTCGTATCGTGTGTAGTGAGTGTTTGTGTCATGTTGGGAAACGCTGGAGCCCTGTGCTAGGTCATGTCACGAAGGAAACAGAGCAACCCCAAACCGCTGAAACGTAAGTTTACCTTACTTTTAAGTTTCGAACGTTAAACGAAAAAAAAACAGAAATTGTCGCTGAAGTTTTGTTTTATTTTTCCGCCAAGATTTGAAATTGGAATGTGTTTTGGCGGGTTCTTGTTTGAATCTCGTTGTTTACGTTTTGTCTAGTAGTTTTTCGTAAAGTCTGATTTCAAATTTTATTGTAAGCCAAATTTTATTTTTGTAACTGAACTTGAAAGTTCTCTGACACGTGTCTTTTTCAGAAACTAAGTTTAATGTTTATTTTCTCGTTTAGTTTGTGAGCAAATAATTTGAGAAGCAAAATGTATTACCTACTTAGTATTATTTATAAGGTATTTACGTCTATTTAAGTTCCAACATATTGAGTAGGATGATGAGTCATGTAGGTAGGTACAAATATTATGACTTTAATGTTATTAATAATATTCTCAATTCTTATGTATTTAATTAAGTGTTTATACCATAACGGAAAGAAACTACCTATGTGCTATGAGATTTTGTTATACACAGATAGTCAGACATTGACTCATTCAGTATTTCGTTTTAATATATTTTATTTTGTACCAATTTATTGTGATAACTATAATTTTAGCTACGAAACCAATATAAAAAATGATGATTAATTACTAAATGTTGTTTCAAAAACGAATAAATCTTAACGTAAAAGTTTTGCAAACTACAGATTGTTAAAACACTGAAAAAGAATTACAATGAACCAGAAACGAACGGTTTTATCCTTATTTCCATATTAAGAATCGGTACAAATATAACCTGACTTAAATAAAGTAAAGCACGTAAACCTGTTATTTTAAGTTAAACTTTATTCAAACAGTCACAAAGATTGACAGCGGAATTACAAAAAATCTAACATTTCTTTTTCCTAACATGAGTCAGTTATGTTGGTAATTTAGTTATCTCATACTATTTTCACTAAGTTTGTTCTTTATAGGATAGTCCTGAGTTCCCATGTATCATAGTAGGTAAATAAATAGTAAAAACCTTAATTTCTTCTTATTGTCATACCTTATTGGTATGTAGTAACTATATAAGTCACATTGTTTCCTTTTTATGCAGATATAGGAATAAGATTCCTATTTTTAACAGACTCATTTATTGGTTTATACCATTCAAAACTCTTTTTTGAGTTTAAAAGACAGTAAGTATCTTACTTTTGAAAACAAGCCTTTGAAACAAAGGTACCTAGTCAAAAGTCAAAATCAGATCTTTTATTTCAATTAGACCGTTAAAGGACATTTCTGAACGTCATACGTGCTTAAAAGTAAAAAAAAATAGAAAATGACAAAATGAAAAGTCATTTTGAAATTAGAATTTCGAAAGCCGAAGCCGAAATATACTAAATAGGTATACAAATATAAAAAAAAACGATTTACACAAAAAAAAAAAACAGTTCCAAAAAAAAGTATAGTTTACCGTACAACCCAGCAATTATAAATAATGAGTAATCCACCAGTTTAACCGTAACACAATACGTAGGTACCTATACAATTATTTTTTGTTCTACGCTTGTACCAAAGAGCAGTGAAGTTCGTTAAACTGTTGTTATCTCATGTATTTAATATTCTTTGATTATTTACTTATTATCTCTTTGCCGAAGATAACTTAAAGTTATAACTTTAATTACAGTGGAAATGTTCTGATAAATAACTTCGAGTTATCATGGGGTGGGTGCGGGATTTTGGGAAAGGGAGTTCAGTGGGGTGTAGGGAATGTAGGTGTGTGATATGAATTGGTTTTGTTTAGGCATTTCTCGAATATTGCTGAAGTAATTTTTATTTCTGAAAATAGGTTCATACAGACACTTTTACATGTCATTTTTAAACTAAATGGTGAGGTCGATGTTTTATTATCTGACTACTCTGAGAAGAAACACCGAAATAAACTCAGAGGTTGAACTTGATCTTAATCAGATTATTTAAGAACCATGCAGATTAGTGTCTGAAATGGCTGGATGGTTATTTTGAGGGAAGAAACACACAGAAATGGGGGGAAAACATTTTATAATTATTAACTTTTTTAATTCATTAAACCCCAAGCGGACGCCAGTGTCCGCGCCGTCATTGTCTTTCTATTTTGTCTCTAATTAACACGATATAAGGCTAAATAAAAAGTGAGTTTTCCAGTACGTACCTACCTATTTAAATCTGAAGCAAATGATTTAGTTTGCAAATTTCATTTGAAATTACTGGCTTAAATGAATAAAAAGCAACGTGCTGACAAGTTTAAAAGCATTCAAATAGGTTTTTAATTGTTGTGTTTAGAAATATCTCGTTCTGCATTTAATGAAGTTATAAAATCTATAATATTTAAATGTTAAATTAATATCACCAATTGAGCCATTCAACATCTAATAAATTACCTTTTTAGAAACTATAAAAGACAAACAATTTAATAAGTTATTTTATTACTTTTATGTTAAAGTTTCAATCCACTAAAATATTGAATTAACTAATGACATTTTGAGATTATCATAATGGAGAGTTAAGTTCGTACAGTTTAATGTCAAAGTAGTTACGTTATTTTGATATTAATTTATTACACACTTAGTTTATTTTTATTAATAATAACTGTGAGTTCTTGTCACTGATATATTTATGAGCTGATAACATTACTTTAATGGAAAGTTTTGATTCTTCTTATTCAAAAGAAATATCTATTTTCAGTTAGTTTGTTTGATCGCTGTACCTAATCTCAAGAACTGCTAGTCCTATTTTAAATAAATCTTTTGGCTTTTCATAGCTCAACTCTGCAAGACTACTTCTTCTAAGAATTTCGTCTGAAAAGCCTGGTGTTAGAGATTTAACTTCGCCCTTGCGCCGTTGCAAAACATCTCTCAGTCATACTGGTTTCCTCACGATGTTTTCCTCCGTCGTTTTTGAAGTAAGCGATAAGACGAAGCAAGGAGGATTAAGGCTATTTACTTGCTTCTCCAAGGGTTTAAAGCATAATATCAAACATCTGTAATACCCCACACCTGTTTAAGGGCAACACCTGTAATAATAATTCCAAGAGAGATAAACGAATAACTATGAAATTATTAATAATACTATTACTGTCCCAATACAATGCAAAGCAAAGGAGAAAAAATCAAATCAAAATCAGCTCAAAAATAATCAACAATGGATTCGAATCATCTTCGAGTCTAAATATCGCATGACGTCACTAGCTAGTACAGTTTATACTAGATAATGACGTTACAAGCCCTCTCTCCTCAACTTTAGTGCGCTTAATCTAAGCAGTTTTCCATCAATATGAAAAAGAATAAAAACACTTATTAGACTACTAGTGTATAATTTTTTAAAATCAAACTGTTGTACTAATTACATTTTGATGTTCATCTACTGTCAAGTACCGCAAGTTTATGATTAACATTCCTGCTGGATACATAGGTACCTACTACTTACGTACCTTTTAATAACGTCACTGTCACACACATCTATAATTTTCCTGTAATATAGGCCTCAATATCTAATAATAACCCTATTACAATCTTAGTTTTAGCTTTAGGAATTTGAAAGACTAGCTTTTTCATGCGGTAACGCTCCCAGGATCGGGATTAATACATTTCGGAAAATATATAGTTTTTTACAGCTAAAGTTATATTTAGAATTGAATAATAAGTTCTGGAGATTACCACCCTACATACAAACTTACAAACAAAACAAACTCTGCTTTTAATATAAGTAAAGATTACGCTTGACAAAGACAGTTAATTACAATTTTATCAATACCCCTCCGTGTCGAAGCAAACTAAGCCGTTACTAGTCTCTATACCCTGAAAATCTGACTGCAAATGGAACCCCAACATAATTAAGAAAAGGCTAGGCAGAAGCTAGATAGATTTATATAGAAACTAGCAGATGTCACGCGGTTTCACCCGTGTAGTTCCCGTTCCCGTGGGAATAAGGGGATAAAAGTAAAGCCTATTGTCATCCGGGAATAGTGTAGCTTTCCATCAGTGCAATATTTTTTTAAATTGGATCATTAGTTCCGAAAATTACCCCCTACATTAAAACTTACAAACAAATTTTACCTCTTTACAATATTTATTTATTATTTATTTCTTTATTTATTTTATTTTTAAGAAGGCTTACAGACTAACAATCCAGTGAATGTTGAATATTATATTTTAAAAAATAGCTAATAACAAGCCTCCACATAGCATATCAGTATAGATGTCTAAGACAGACACTTAGAGAAAAATATTCTTTTAAAGCAAGATACCGTTTCGTGTATCGTAAGAAATGAAGTCCAATGACGTAATGTTTAAAACCATTTTATAACAAAAGTAAAAAGTACAAGTAGAAAGTACATGATTAATGTAAAGTACAGCTGATATAGTATCTTCGTTGACCTGTTATCATTCGCAATGTCAACACAGATTTGATCGTCATTTCTTTTTTTTTTATACCTTTTATTGACAGTTATTGTAATTTGTAATCTTAGTCACATCACTGGCTCGTAGTGTTGTACTTTGAAGGTGACCCATTTATTGCACGTGCCAGTTGATTTTCTTTTCTTAGTGATGTAATCTTGTTTATTTTTTTTATCACTTGTTTTATTTGTTTCCAATTTTTTTAACTGTAGGTGATTTGTTTTACGTTAAATGCTGTCGTAATGGTTAGTAGTTATCTTAGAATACACCGATATTATGCGGAAACCTGGACTAACCTAATTTTTTAAAGAACATCTAATATTAACAGCACCATCATTGCCCCCGCGACACCGTCCACGAGAATTTCGTACTTTTGCCTCCAAACTTAACCATCCTAACCTTAAAATGTAGCGTTCTAAAGGTAAAAGAATTTAAAAAATCGGTTGAGTAACTAATTTTCGAGTTAAATCCCAAACAAACAAACCAAAAAATTAAATCTTTTGCTTTTCAAATATTAGCATAGATAATGTCAAAATGACATAGGACAGTCTCCCAAAATGCCTTTTGCCCTTTCCTTATGCTTTTGCTGGGACGAAGTGGCAACACAAACTTCACAGCAACTATTATTAAGTTGAAATAACTTACGTCTTTGAACATTGAAAAATCTATGACAAGTATAAAGGGATATTTTGAAAGCATTTCTATAAAAATATCTTACTTCTATCGTTCAATCGTTAAAGACATTACAAAACAGTGCTCTTATACAAAACTGCCTAAATTACAGATAAAATATAATTAGAATGTGTTATCTGTGGGATCAAATGTCAAAGTGTACTTTCAAATGATTATTTGTTATTATCTATATTTTATAAAAGGTGTATTATGAATATTACGATTGTGGTGATCCGGGTTTGTCGAAAACAAAATAAGAATGTTAACATTACATCACGACGATATTTCTTCAAAGAGTAAGCAGAGAGGGGACTAGCTTTTTGCTATTAACTATAAGCCCATACAAGACTCTAAGCTAACACTGTGAATCTGTGAATGAATGAAATATGTTAATTTCAATTGGTTTTACAATTACTTTTACTCGTCAAACAAGCAAAAACAACGACTTTGTTTCCTTTCTGACTAATCTGAGAAGAAACACCAAACAAACTCAGAAGTCACAGTCTCTTTTATGTCCAGATATTGTCTTCGTCAGAAAAGTGAGCCTTTTGAAAAAGAACCACACAATATGAGTGAGTGAATCTATCTATCAACATTTTTCGTGGAGTATGCAGAATTAAATTAATTTGCTTAACATAGCATACATGTAAAAAAAACAGTGGCACTCTGGGAGTACCAACAGTAGAGAAAACTTTTCGATAGGAAATAAAAAATTGCAATCTATTGATTAAAATGTAAACTTAAGCTAACTACTAGACCATCAGGCCAGTCAACATTATCATAATTAATTTATTGATAACAATTACACGTCAAACAAGAGACGTTACGGTAACGGTAACAGTGTCGAGAGTTCATTGGTTCTTTCCCATCTCAAAAATGCCCAACGCGTAAAGAAGTTTAGACTTCAAAAATAAAAGAAATAAAACATCACCTTCGCTGTCAACGACACAGTCCAAAAGTTTGGCTGTATTGCCACTTTGGCGATACAAGAGCATGAGAGGCTGGATACATCACGACATTTAACGTTATCGGTTACATATTTGGCCCACACTACCTAGCCAACACACTCCCAGCACACAAATATTTAGCATTCCGTCTAAAAATAAACGTATCTAAAAATAACCCCACGTCACAACCGCAACTAGAACCTAACATGCTTCAAGAGTGGCCCAAAGCTTATCAGGACCATTACACTGGAGTGGTGCGATGGCAAACCACTTGAAGATATCAATAGTTGTATACTATCTGTATTACACATACCAATTACATCTTGTTATCTGCCCAGCCCCTCGGTATGTGGGATTGAAACATGAATATGTGGTGCACTTTAGCCTAACAGTTTATTTGTGAGGAACGCTACGTTTTGTAAATGGTTAGCTGTTATAGGTGAGTGCTGGTGGTATAGGTACTGCGTTCGTTTTGTTATGGGTCATTTTGGCATGTGTCAAAATCACTTGTAAGTAACATTTTACCTTATTTAACTTAGGCTCAAGCCCGGATTTTTCGTTTGCTGATGGTAATCGTAAAATAATATTTTATTAAGTATATGTAAAGTAATGTAAAATAATATGAAAAATATGATATTTTGTATTTTTTTAGGTCTGATAGGTAAGTGCTGGTGGTATACTGTGTTCATTTTGTGATGGGACTTTTTGGCATGTGCCAAAATTATCTGTAAGTAATATTTTACCTTATTTAATTTGGGCTCAAGCCTGGATTTTTTGTTTGGAGGATGAAAATATTATACCTAGGATTCACTTAATTTAGTTTTATTTGTATTTGTAACTGTAGGTACTAAATTTAATGTACGTAATTATAACTTCATTTTATGCGTGAAATTTTCATTGTATTATTCTTTAACACCATCCATTTCTATGTTTTGTAAAATTCTCGTCTATGATCCATTCATCACTATTACTGATCGATGCTATGATCGGTTGTGATATACTGTGTTCGTTTCCGATGGGACATTTGACACTACTATGTCAAAATCACCATGTAACATTCTAGCCCATTTTCATAGTTTTGTTATGCTTTGTCCTAGCGTTAAATTGCATACCCTTACACACGTCTCAACCCAGCTTTACATTGTTACAATTACAATCCAGCATAATTTGTAGACCGCTTACACAGAACCATAAACCTTTATCCCCCCATCTTCCCATCCTTAAAAAACAATGAACCAGGAACAAGACGGCAGCGGTGCGTAATTCTGTCACAACTTGTGCTCCTGCGCAGCGCCGTCATTTGCGTACAAGTCCGTTTAGTTGACGCACAATACGCCTTTGGTCGTGCCGCTCCCGCTCGGTATAATTCGAGTCAGGTGGACGGCTAATACCCCCGTATGTTAACAAACAATCGTACATACACGCGGACAGACACATAAACTTGTATATGTAAAGCTTATGATTTCCGCGGGTATCTTGAAACGAATCGATGGCAATAGTAAATTATTGGGCGACGTTTTGAGGTTGCATGCGTACGCGCAGTTTTGAGTTTTTTTTTTGAGGAGTTAACTTTACTTATTTGATTTGTATCTCTACTGTTTTTATAAGCTGACTTTAGTTTATTTTATTTTTCGAACGTGCTAATATCATAAACTTGTAGTCATTGGATTTGTATGGCAAGCCCAATACTTTCGAAAGGTTACATAGGCCTTTTACTTTCCTTCTGCAAGGCAGGCCTCTTCTCATACACAGAAGATACGATCGACGAGTATTGATCACCGCTCTTGCACATGGCATAGGTAGTAGCGATTGACTTAAATTAACTATTCACCCGCGTAGTTCTCGTTCCCATGGGAATTCAGGAATAAACAGTAGCCTATGTCACCCGTGGATAGTGTAGTTGATAGGGAAACTATTCCGCATCGAACTAAAAAATAATCACGTAAATCGGATCATTAATCTCGGAGTAATCGGTGTACATACATAAAAAAAACAATCGAATTGAGAACCTCCTCCTGAAGTTGGTTAAAAAGACTAGGTATCTTCGCCGTCAACAATTTCTACAGTATCACAGACAACAAGTTTTAGTAGGTACACCAGGTACCATATTAAAGTACCTAGTATATGTATAGTGATTTATAAGGGTTATTAGCCTTACAAAGAATACGGATAAGTCTGACTAGTCGTTTTATTGAAAAAAAAAACTACCTAGTTCAAATTGAGTTCTCGGGAATGAAATAAGTTAGTCACTCATTTATAGCGGTTTATGTTTACCTGGATAGCATAAAACTTAGTATACCTGTAATCATGTTTTTACCAGGTAAATCAACTTTTCACAGAACGCCATTTACACCAAAGGTATACGATACCACCACACGAGAACACGGTGGTGAGACGAAAAATTGTGATACGAATACTAAAATCCCACCAAAACATTTCATGTAAAATGTTGCCAAGACGACCACATAAGGTTTGCCATGTGAAAAAGATATCAGGGGGTCGCGAGTCTGCTATTGCAATCGTGTCTCAATGACCGGTCAATGAACGATTTTTTACTAAACTTATGACACATTTCCCATAAAAAAACTGTCAAAGTTGTCAAATATTCGATCAATGACCTGTCATTGAGACACGATTGCAATAGCAGACTCGAGCCCCTGATCTCATGTAGAGCCAAGCTTCTGAATCTACACGGCCTAACCTACCGACCCTAAGTTCACAAATTCTACATATCAGTAAAAATGTATGGCTTATGTCTTGGCGGGGGCCCGTGCCCCCAGATTTTATTGTCGGCTTTATTGAAAGAAGAGAATTGACCCCTCGCTACAGATAGGTTTATTAGGTCTTGCATTTCATACATCGTCTTTACATTATTTTACATATCTCTTGCTCTGTAAGTACACCCTTACACCCCTGAATGCCGGAGTGTATGACTATCATTACAGCATAGGTTTTGGAATTTGAAAAAAGAACTGTCATACTCATACTGCACGAAGAATATTTTTAAAAAGTTAATTTTTTTTTTCTCGGTATCGATTAATTACTCGAATCGGAATCTAGACAATTTATTGAAACCTGCTGTCTTGTTGTTTACTTACCTCACAATCGATATGTAAAGCAGAGTATTTATCTCGGGCGTAAGCATCAATTGCATACTCGGGTTAATTAGCGCCTTCGCTTCGCTCAGGCGCCAAAAACCTCGTATGCAATTGATGTCATACAGCCCTTGGTTAATAATCTACTATTAACAAGAGTAAGTATGGAGTTTCTTGCCCATTCTTCTCCATAGAAACTACCTTTTGGAAGGGGCAACTGAAGTCGAAGTTTAAGGATACTGAGTATTGATTTGTAATTTGTAATTAATTATCTAATTAATAATGAACAAAAGTAAAATGTGGAAACATTGTTGATTGTACATTTACCTATATAATATGATAAAAAAATCTTTGTTGTTAGTTGTTAGTTTTTTCCAAATAAATAACATTTTTTTTATATATTTAATTGACTTGTCCGGCTTTGCCCGCGTTGTTACTTTTATTTATTTACACTCGAATTAGAACGCCGTACACAAATTAAGAAAAAATCATAACAAAAGTTGCTTTTCCAATATTATGCCAAGGGAATACATTACTGGAGTAAAAAATATTCTATGTCATAATCCAGGAAATGGTATATATCTACATTATTATGTACGAATTTGCCAAATCCATCCAAATCTGTTCTACGGTTTAGGCGTGATCGATTAACAAACAACCAAAAATATTTAAAACTTTCACATTATAATACTAGTAGGATAGGACAGAAGAATCTAAGTACCTTGTAAATTTGACGTTCAAAAGAGCCTTCTAATGGTCTAATTGAAATAAGTGATTTGACTTCGAATTTGACGTTCACTGAACCGGACAACTTTACTGTGGTCACATTATTTCATAAAATTTTGGACTGGCCTGTTAGTCTAGTAGTTAGTGAACCTGAGTGCTATGCCGGAGGTCGTGGGTTCGATTTCCACCCAGCACAAATATTTGTGTGATCAGCACGATCATTTGTTCTGAGTCTGGGTGTAATTTATCTATAATATTTTTTTCTTTACAAAGACATCTGCAAATGTTTAGTTGACGCTTCCCGTGACCCAAGGGCTGGCGATACGGGACCATTTGATTGATTAAGAAGTTACTTAAATTAATTATGATAAATAAGTAACTAAAACTAACAATAAATAACTACAAAGCGTCAAAAAAATATTCTGAGAGGCTTAGCCTCTGGTCAAAGTTACTTTGGCCAGAGGCTAAGCATTGCCATTCATCGTGGCATTGCCGCCAGTCTTTTGGGCACTTTACCAGCTGGCAGCTATGCAGAAGATTTTTTTGACGCTTTGTTATTTATTGTTAGTTTTAGTTATTTATTTATTTTAATATTTATGTTTTTAGAAGTATAGAAGTATCAGCTGTAAGGACCCTCATCACAAGCTCTTAGCTTAGCTTAGAAATAGATGCGTTGTGTTTAAAAAAAAAGTGTTGACAGACTAATATAAAAACCTCAATATTAAACCTCAAGAGGACACCGGTGTCCCCGCTGTCATTGTCTTTCTATTGTGTCTCTAACTAACACGATTGAAAGGTTAAATGACAATGACAATGTATTTTTTTAAACTGATTTTTTTCCTCATTTAAAGCGGAATATTTACAAGAAGATAGAATACACAGACACACGACTACATATCAAGCCATAAATTCCCAGTTTACGCTGATCTCGCATTGTACGGAAATCCTATACAATCCGAGACCGGCTTATATTGGAAATGTATAGCATATTGAATTGTTTCTTTATTTCTGTGAACGTAAACTTGATAAACTACGACGAATAAACTCGACTCAAAAATGAATCACAGTGCGTCACAAAGAGGGGAGGAATGGGGAGGGGGAGAGGAGAGGAGTTGATAAAAAATGATATGCAATGGCTATACCGTGGCAGTCTCCGAGTGCCACACGTCATTTTTTTATTTTTCAAATTGGTGGAAAACTGCTTAAGAAGATTAAGCGCATTAAAGTTGAGGAGAGGGGGCTTTTAACGTCAATATCAAGTATAAACTATACTGGTTAGTGACGTCATGCGAAAAGTGACTCACTGTATCGCCGTTATTTTTGGATTAATTACGAAGGAAAGACAAAAATGTGTTGAATATTTTTTTGTAATCTAGGTGAGGGAAAAAAATTATTAAACAAAAATTTTTGTCAAACTAGCCCATTGTTTTTAGACGATGCTACAGGTTCGATTCTCGGCTGGTGAAGTCCCACCTATGTGTGACACACTGTAGTCAATCACATGACTGCCACGGTAAGTACGTAATAAGTAAATAATAAACTGACTTTTCCTTGAGATGATTTTGTTTTTGAGAGCAAGAAAAATAACTGCGTCACAGGCGTGCAAAATTTATGAGGAAAAGTGTTACTTGACTGTGAGAAAAGTTTAGCGGGTACTGCTGGTAATACTTTCAAATATTTACCTGTTTTCCACGAAGGGTAACGCAGACCTGTATTTTGGTCTAACGTAATAAAGGGCGAGCCTATTGCCATCATCCTGGTGACCTGAAAGTCAGGCCTCGAGCCCAGTTTAGGCACCAATATCCTACAAATAATGCAGGTACCTCCTTTATGTTAACATAGAAATTATGGTAGTGGACCTGAGAATCGAAACTAGGGCTTCATTGCAATATCAGCAGTAGTGCTTAGTGCGTAGTGCTACTAAAAATTTCATCTCCCTATAATTTTCCCATAACAAAACATAGATTTAATTGTAAAGGACCAAAAGAAGTAGGTAGGTACTTATGTAAGAAGATAGAGTAGATGGCAATCTGTATTTTCCGCCTAGCCCTCGTAGGTAAAAGGCTCGAGTATATGTATGTCTGCATGTATGAAGTTAGAAAGAGACGGAAGATCTATAATATCACACATCGCCTTCTCACCTCTCCCTTTAACCTTTTGATCAAACAACAGTATTCTTCAAGAAGAATTTATTAATTGAAAATCCTTGATGAAATTATATGCGTAATATTTTTATCAATGACCAGCAATAGATGTTTATTGCTAGAACACATCAGATTATATGATAGATAGCGTTATCAGCGTGTTACGCTGTGTGAGTGTTGTAAAAAATATTCCAACTATCGATACTTTATCGATGTTTCTTAATTGTATAACTTCAATATAACTATAGTGATGTAACAGAGTTGTATTGATTATGCTTCAGTGCAGACGTTTTGCAAATATTTTTACTTTGCTGGTCTAGTGGGCAAGCACTACTGTTGAGTGTGAAGTCCTAGATTTAACTCCCTGGTGATATTAGGTTTATTTCATCAGAAATAAACAACACATGATATTTTCCTAGAGCGGGAGCCAGGGCCATTTTTAAACAGTGTTTCCTTCTCATAATCAATAAAATATGTACATAAAAACATTTCTGGCAATAAAATAAAAATAAACATTTCAAAATTTTCACACAAGCCATCTTGTCCGAAACTAAGCAGAGCTTGTGCTTATGTAACTAGACAACTGATAAGAATACTTTTATATTTCTAAAAACACAAAACATACTATAGATAAATTACACCGAGACACAGCACAAAATGATCGTAGTCATCACAGGGACTCGAACCCACGACCTCTGACATAGCCGTCAAGGCCCCTAACCACTAGACCAACAGGCCAGTCAAAAAATGAAATGGCAATTAAATAAATAAATATTCACAACACTCACTCAACGCCATCTTGCCCCAAGCTAAGCTGAGCTTGTGTTAAGAACAACAACACTAAACAGCTGATAAACATACTTCTATACTTCTAAATACATACATATTATAGATAAATTACACCCTGACACAGAATAAATGATTGTGCTCATCACACAAACATTTGTCCTGGGTGGGAATCGAACCCACAACCTCCGGCATAGACTGCTATCCTGGCCTGTTGGTCTTGTAGTTAGTGACCCTGACTGCAGGGTCTACAAGACCAACAGGCCAGTCAGAATTGATTTCATTGTAAAGATAATACTACAATTTTTATATATGTACTTAATTATTTACAGTAGCGTAAAAGATCAAATCAGGTGTGAATTGATATAAAATATAGAAATAACGGAATAGACTTTCAATTATGGTAATATGATCTAAGACCATAATCTTCGTTTCGTATGTTAATATATTCAAAATTACCTTCATTGATATTAAATATGGTATTTAGGTAAATTATTGACGCTATTTAGTATCTCATATTAATTTAAATTATGCTTTATTATGTGTTATTTTATATAAATCTTTCGGGTTACAAATTGACTAATGCAAGTTTATATAAGTCAAACGGTCTAGCAACTAGTGGCCATGACTGCTGTACCGGAGGTCGTGAATTCGATTCCTACCCAAACAAACGTTTGTGTGAGCACGATCATTATTTGTACTATGTCTGGGTGTAATTTATATATAATATGTAAGTTTTTAGAAATATTTTAGACTGAACCAACTTGCTAGCTGCAGTCTTCCCGTCCGATTATAATTTAGGTGTCTTCAAGGCCAGAGAGATTAGCTGTTTAGTACCCAGACCACAAGCTCTTAGCTTAGCTTGGGCCTAGATGGGGCTGTGTGAAAAGTTGTGGAATATCTACCACGCGCGCCCAGTGCGGATTAGTAGGTGTCAAATGTTTTCGAAGTTTTAGTTCTGGGACATGCCTTACGATGTTAACCTTACCTTCTGTAAACAATAGTGATTGTCGAAGATCTACAAACGACAGCTGGGACCAACTGGCTTAACATGCTTTCGAGGCACAAAACAGTAACATCCAAGTTTGACATTAGATATGTCTTGTTTGACATTAGATATGTCATTTTTGACATTAGATATATCTTGTTTGACATTATGGTTTTCATCTTAAAATTAGCGTGCTTACGCAAAGGGAACCTCATTCCACCGTATAAGTGACGTCATCGCATGTTTTTTGGTTTTTATTTTTTTTCTCAGAACTAAGCGATAAAAAAAAATATATATATTTTGTCCTCAGCATACAAAACTGAAGAAACGGTATTTTTGTTTTAGGGTCATGTCAATTTTAAAATGTTGTCAACTACCAGCCAACTTCTACACGCGAAGACTTGTAATTGGCTTCCTGTCGACTATTTTTTATTTATTAAGTTTTTAAGCTGTAAGTCTTCCATGTTTTAATAAATAAATAGATACTTCCTACAGACAGGACATCACGAACAAAAATTTATGCTATATTTGTGTCCTAGTAGACAAAAGTGGATTAGTTTAGTTTAGTATGCTCCGTTGCCGCTCAAATATTGCTATATTATGCTAGTTAGTAGCACAGTTTTTCTACATGACACATCTTCGCACGTCCTCTCTATACTACCTACTTACGTTAAATCTCTTTTAGTGAAAATAAAAAAACTCTCTCGAGAAATTATGTTCAACTACCTACACAATATAGTTTAGAAGTATTTACAGTACAGAAACATTAACAAATTGTCTTCTAAACCGGGTAAGCTATGGGGTCTTTATGTCCATATGCTCGCGGTTAGGGTGTTAACCCTCCGAGATTTTTCTTTACACCCTCGGTTCCCATGGAGCGCGCGTGGCCCGTTTTGACTTCTGAGGGTCATTACAAAGGGATGGGTTTAAGAGACCGTTGAGGGTTATATTTCAATTAGGGTTGCAAGTTGCGTAAGATATGTTATTGTAACAAAAAAAATATTATAGCGTATTTTTGACTTAAGTTCCTGTGTCCCATTTCGCTCCAGGTCTTCCCTATGTTCTTCGCCTCAGCGATGACCGTTCGTTGCCAGGTCTACTTAGGGCGACCACACTTACGCGTTCCTGGACGATTCCAGTTTATTCCAGCCTTCGTATAAGTATGTTCAGGGTCCCTTAGGAGCGTAAGGGAATTTGTAGGTGTCTATTTGCAAATGTTTTTTTGCTAGCTATAATTATTACCGTAAAACGGGGTGAATGGAAACTTAGGGGTGAGTAGAAACAAAACTTTAAGAAGGATTTTCACGCTAGTTTAATATTGTTTGATCCGAGCGGACGTCACAAAGTAGTAGCGTAGTTCCGACTCCCGTGGGAACACAGAAAAAAATATACAGTTTAAAGTGAAAAGAACATCAGGTAAAACTTGGAAATCCGGTAAAGCTGGAAAATTTCAATGCTGTAAACGAACTTGATGACGATTATGATTTAGAGAACTTATAGAGTCTAGGCTAGTGTGTCTCAGTGTCTCTTAGGGCTCCCACACATAATGCGAATTCGCAACGCATCGCAAAAAGCCACGATTCGCTAAAGTTTTGGTTCAGGTGACCAAACATCTCAGCTATTTGCGATTAGCCCTTAGAGCGCCCACACAAAACCGCGATGCGAATTGCTGCGATACGTTTCGTCCGGTAAAGCGTTGGTTCAGGTGACTAAACCTCGCAGATGTTTGCGATGCGTTGCGAATTCGCAGTCTGTGTGGGAACCCTTACACCCTGCAAGTATAGGTAATCTAACTCTTAGGAAATGGAAATTTTCCACTTCCATGTAATTGTGGTTTTGTCTGCAAATTTTACGTCATTCATTCAGCCTTGGTAGGCACTGTCTTGTGGGTTAGAAGTAAAACTTGATGATAACATTATTTATGTGAATAGGTGCCTATAATTAAATGTGTATTTTTAGAACTTAAACTAATGTTATAATAATATTTTCTTGAAATATAGGTCTTATTTCTAGACTTGTAGACGATGACGCCTCAACGACTTTTAACTTGA
This sequence comes from Euplexia lucipara, assembly GCA_921972225.1. Classification (NCBI taxonomy): domain Eukaryota; kingdom Metazoa; phylum Arthropoda; class Insecta; order Lepidoptera; family Noctuidae; genus Euplexia; species Euplexia lucipara. Next base: position 3,512,575 of record OV179146.1, on the reverse strand, counting down.
CTTAACCGCAAAAACTGTCACTATTCATACTTACCTACATGAAACACCAAATACGAACGATGTATAATATTTCAATAATGAATACTTTGCTATCTACTTTTATGCAGTGTGCTTGATACGAACCAAAATAAATGTTAAATTACTAACAATTTTATTATATAAATTAGCTAATTCGGCAAACTTCATTACACCATTTAAAAAAAAATAGTTTTCGACAAATTCTCAGACCTACGTACCTACTGAATATTCGCACAAAATTTTATAAGATTACATCTTGTAAACCACTGTTTAGGAAACTTAAAATACTTACATTAACTGGTATCTATATTGAGGAAATATGTAAATTTACTAAATCTCACCCCGAAATATTTGAAAAACTGGGCGATAAATGTGAGTTTAAAACTAGATATCCTAATAGATTAGTTCAACCTAGAATGAGAACAGAATTATACAGGCGAAGTTGCTATCCTATGTGTATTCAAATTTACAATAAGATCCCGGATCAAATTAAGGAACTTTCAATGGCCCGCTTTAGTAGGGCTTTACGCAGGTGGTTAATTGAGAATTCCTTCTATACTCTAAAAGAATTCCTTCAGTTTAAATGTAAATGATATCATCGTGTACCAAAAATTTTGCATGTCATTATGTATATGATTAAATATGTTAAGCTACCTATTATACTGTAAGAACTTCTGTAACCATATTTATCTGCAAATAAATCTTTGAATCTTTGAATCTTTGAATCTTTGAAGAATTGGTCAAGGTGTTTTGGAAGGGTTCTAGTAAGTAGATCTTTACGAATGTAATAAATAAAATACAGGGCAAGTTCTGAAGTTCTTTAAATCTAGAAAAGTATTTTTTTTTTCATCCAATCAAGTTTATTCTGGCTCTCGTCGGCTGCTGTCGCTGTCTGATGGTATATAGGGTCATCCATCCGCAACCCGACCTCTTCAAGTATTGTACTGCAGGCTGTTATGGACACAAAAAAATTTTCAAAGGCCGGCCTTTTTAAAACGTATAAGTTTGATATTACGATAAACACAAAGTAACTTCGTCACCTCTAAGTACCTTATAACCTCATAAGGAAAACACGACACCAGTTTCAAAGTCAATAAAGTTATTTTTCATAATATTATTACTAATTTACTATTTTAATCATCAATTTATTGAAACAATTACCTCGTATTTTCCATGGAGCAGAATTTAACGGAAGCCTATGTTACTTAACCTTAGTTCAATTATCCTTGTTAATAGATTTTTAGATTATTTACTGTAGTCCATTTGAAATAAGAAAAGAAATTTAAATTTAAACAAACCGTTTTACAGTCCGGTCAACCGATTTTAACTTCTATGTCGTTATCGTATGGTTGGCATTATGAGCAAAACCGCGGATACAATACCAATTGTTTCCTGCAGCTGCCATTTGTCATGTTACCATCGTAATAGATCTCAAAATCAGATGAAGGGACTGTAAAAAAGGTTTATTAAAATTTCTTTTCTTGTTATAAATGGACTATAGTTCTACAAGCGTACATTTCTTTTCTGATTTCAAATGGACTATAGTTCTACAAACGTACATGGACTCACGGCGTTTTCTCATGGAGGTTAGGCGTTGCATGACCACCTTTTCACGTGGATTTTGTCATGTTGTGACTGATTGTAGTAACACTTCTTTTGTTTTGAACACGACACTGTCAAGAATTAAGAGAGGAAATGTTTAGATTCTTCAGTCGACAACAGTCTACAATATCGAGCACAAAGACATTCAATACCTATAGACCGGACATCACGAACATAATTTTCGTCCGAAAAAGTGTGTCCTGTCGGACACAAGTCTTTGAGTTTTTTTTATTACGCTCCGCTGCCGCTCTAATATTCATATATTATTCTAGATGGCGTTATTGAGACATGGGATCAAAGTTTTTCTATGACATTTCCTCGCATGCCCTCTCTATACCTAGTCTTTGAAATCTCTTTGATCGAGCATCATTTCTCTCCTATAATCGACACAAACGTTTCAACAACCATCTGCTACTTTGTCGGTTCTTTCTTCGACGTATACGCAATGATATTTTAAGTAAAAAGGTGTAGATAGGTTATAAGCGCTCAGCAAGCGACACGTTAAAATGTGGCTAGCTAGCCACCAGTGTCACGTCGCGCCGTCAAAGGACGCGTGCGTGTGTTAGTGTGCCGTTTTTGAAGATCGAATGTTGTTTAGGTAACCTATCTACACCTTTTTTCTTATAATAACATTGGACATCCTCCTTTTATACAGTGATCATTCTAAGCGTTTTGCTACGATTCTTACATAGTATCTTGGCCTGTTGGTCTAGTAGTTAGTGACCCTGACTGCTATGCCGGAGGTCGTGGGTTCGATTCCCGCCCAGGACAAATGTATTAGTGATGAGCACGATCATTTGTTCTGTGTTGGGTGTTATTTATCTATAATATGTATGTATTTAGAAATATATAAGTATGTTTATCAGTTGTTTAGTACCCATAACACAAGCTCTACTTAGCTTGGGACTAGATGGCATTATGTGAAAGTTGTGGAATATTTATTATTATTATTATATATTATAACTTCCGAACCATTCTCCACTTAGTGCCCCAGAATAAGCGAGTAAGGGCTCTCCACCACTGTTTTCAGGATGCTACTATCACTGACCCGCGTTTCATGCATCAACAATGTGACCTTTTTTACGAATCATTGCATGGAAGTCGTCAGTCGATTCTGAGCAAAAATCTCTGATGCGCTACAGAAACGGGGCAGTTTAACAACATCATAAAAATGTTTTTGGACTGGATGCGTAAGATATCTAGCGATCTTTTAGTGTAGCTCATCCTTAGACCCCCCACTTACAAAAAATTGCAAAACGCCTTGAACAGGGTGATTTAGACTTTCATTTATTGACTGATTGAGAATCAGCACTTTTTGAACGTAAAAATTAAAAAAGGCGGTCCCCTGAAAAGCCCGCACTTCGTTATTTCCTAGTGTTTCTGCTGGGAAGAAGTGGCGAAACAAACTCCCCAGCAACTCATCTGTCTGATAAGCTAGAAGATAAAGCCCTGCCACAATGAGGAGAACTATGGCCCAGCAGTCTGAGTTTCTATGCCTCTTTCATAGGCCTCTAATTTGGCGTCACAAGTAGTCGACAAATATCTCTCAGGCATGCGGTTCCTCACGATTTAGCACTGGGAATATTGAACGGGATTTTTCACCGTGTATTAATCTACATGGTATGTACGGGACCCTTCACGTGCGAATCCGACTCGCACTTAGCCAGTTTTTATTACGTACACGTGTTTTAAATATTTGACATTATAGATACATTAATTAAAATAATATAGGTGTGATATGTGTAGTTCTTAGATTAGGATAATACATATATATATATGTCATTCATTAACAGTGATAATGATAATAAAATTAATTTATTTTATCACTCCGTGTCCGGATTTTGATTAAACGATGACCTGGTAGTAAAATATTTCACGTTTACCACTCTCAGATCAAATATATTAATTAATACCTACTTCATGTTGAAGTAATTTATGTGTTTTGGGATGATTTGAAATTCAAATTAAAATACCTAGTATCTTGACGCCCGCTACTCCTGCGCACACGCTATCATCCAATCAAGTTATAGATTTATCTAACTTCTATGTTGATTGTAAAATGGCTTTTAATACCATATAGGGAAATATTTTAAGCATAGCAGTTGAATAATATGTGTTTTGGAAGGCCAATTCTTATTTAAATAATTTTTAGAAGGATATTTTTTTTGGCTAGCCTCTTGGTCTAGTGGTTAGTGGCGCTGACTGTAAACCGGCCGTGTCGAGATGTTTGTGAGATGAGCAAAATCATTTGTTCTGTGTCTGGGTGTAACCAAGATCTGCTTAGTTTGAAACCAGATGGTATTGTGTGCAAGTTGTGGAATATTAAATCGATTCGATTCGATTTAATTCCACCAAGCCCTTTCCATCATAGAACCACCAGACGTACAGCACTGCACCACCGGTACATGGTAGATATCCCAACCATACGTATTAAACGCTATGGAAATACATTCATTGTGCAAACAGCCAAGGAGTGGAATTCCCTGCCGGTGTCGGTGTTTCCTGATAGCTACAACCTAGGGGTCTTCAAGTCAAGAGTGAACAGGTTGCTTCTAGGCAAGCGTGCTTCATCGTCGACCACATCATCGCTTACCATCAGGTGAGATAGTGGTCAAACGCGTGCCTGTCAGTAATAAAAAAAAAAAAGAAAAAAATATATTATTCATTTTATTAACTATCTGTAGGCCATAAACATATTTGACCTGAGTGGGACTTAAATCCGTGACATGCAGTATCCAATCCAGCACCAACCGTGCTCAAAGTCTGCATGGATTTGTGCCCGATTAATGCTGAAATGCTTGACTCCTATTAACGCGGGACTTAGACATGGTGGCCAAATTTCAGTGTAGGTACCTACTTACTATAAATACACCTCTGCCCAACACTTCGAGAATATAGCCGTGATGTTATGCTAGATAAGACGTCTCTTATCCAATCCAATTACCCAATTTATTCCAATTGACAGCTATGACGTCACAACTTTTGGTATGAACGCATAAAAACCGTGTGTCACGTCGAGCAATTTTTAACCCCCGACGCAAAAAGAGGGGTGTTATAAGTTTCACCGCTATGTGTGTGTGTCTGTCTGTCTGTCTGTCTGTCTGTCTGTCTGTCTGTCTGTCTGTCTGTGGCACCGTAGCGCCCAAACGGGTGAACCGATTTAGATGCGGTTTTTTTTATTTGAAAGCAGGGTTTCTTGCGATGGTTCTTAGATATAATTTATCAAAATCGGTTCAGCCGTTTCAAGGTTATCAGCTCTTTTGTGTAAGCTACCGTTGGTATTTTAGACGTCTATGGGTATTAACTTTACTTACAAACATATATGTGTCTTAAAATTTCAAACACCCATGTATGTAATATTAATAAGCAACATTATGGTGTATTTTGGTCTGATGCAGCCAGGATATCTAGCAGACTAATACACTCTTGGGAAAATAACAGCAGATATGTCGTGTTTGGATTCATTTTAACCTGCATTTGATTCTGCACACAATGCACTGATGGCAACTGGATGAGCTGATGCTGCTGCCAGGCTATCCAGCACACCAGAAAGGTAGACTCTTGACAGAATAATAGCAGATATGTCGTGTTTGAATTCGTTTTAACCAGCATCTGACTCTACATACAATGCACTGAATAATTCTCATAACTGTAAACTCTATAAAGCAACATTAATGCGTTTAAAAATGATAAAATAAAAATTAAATTAAAAATTTAAAAAACCCCCATCGCAAAAAAGTTAAACATTTAAAAAGTTAAAAATAACACTTTAGCCATGAAATTTTACGTAAGTCGGGGTACCGTTAAAATAAGTACCTACCTACATACCTACAAGTACTAGGAACTTTCCTTACTTAACGGTACCCCGACGTGAAGTAAAATTTCATGGCTAAAGTGTTATTTTTAACTTTTTAAATGTTTAACTTTTTTGCGATGGGGGTTTTTTAAATTTTTAATTTATATACTACCAACTTTACATACTTCCCGCCCTTCTCTCTCTCACCGGCTCAGTGACGTATCAATTTGTTATAACTATATTTACTGTTTATTTGCATTAAACAGTTTGATTCTATTCTAAAGTGATTTATTTATTTACAACAGGTTATGGGCCCAGGACGCAAGGTTATTCCTATTCTCATTTGAAACGCATAGTATATGTTGTCATACACACACGCCGGTTGCAAGTACTACGCACCTGACCTTTCTGAAGAACCTCACCAATAAGTATATCTGTGCTGTGTTGGGAGACGATTTATTATGTCAATGTCGAAATGATGCTTTCTTAGTTTTTAAGCAGCAGGCGATCGAGAGGTCTTGAGTTCGATCTGCTCCTATTGCACTATGGACGTGAACCCAAACTCAAGCATATTTAGCTTATTTGGAGGGGTTTACAATGTGCAACCCACAATCTTGTAACCCACAAAAAAGTACGGTAAGGCCTGCTTGCAGTGCAAAAATTAAAATCTACTGACATCATTAACAAATCAGGATGTCCGGCAAACCGCCAATCTAAAATCAGAGAGATCTACTGTAAACTATCTTTTAATTAATCGCGAAATAGATCGCAGAGAAAATCTATACTTCAATTTTAATTATCTCCTATCAAGAAAATATCTAGCGATTGAATGGATGGATGTAAAACAGGAATAAAATAGCGTCTTTTGTCTATGAATTTGTAACATAATATCACACATATTATCTCCGTAGGTAAGGCAGAGGTGTACCTGAGGTACACCCACATATTTCATGGCCCCATGTCATTATATGGGTCTTTAACATAACTTACTTATTTACTTAAAACTCTGAAGTCATTGTTGAACTTTTAATTTGTTTATGTAGTAACGGTTTTTTTTTTTCGAAAATTACTGTAACATTATCTTTACTAAAAGGCTAGTCTTTGAATTTCTAAAAGACAACTTCGCCTTGTGTAATAATCTCCAATGTCTCAATTTTCTAATTCAAAAGAAAAATATAAAAATTGGGGTTATGAAATTATATGTATTTCACCGAAATACATTATCTTGATAAAAAAAATTAAGCAAGTCCTCGATACGTGTTATCGATGTAGGATTAAAATCGCTAGGCTACTCGATAGTGATCTATCGATAACAACATGTCTATAAACGCACACTAATGAAGTCTAGATAGGCTCTGTACACCTGCAAGTAATGTTGGAATTGAGTAAATTCGTGACCATCAAAGAAGTTGTGCGTCTCAAGGCACTATATGGAAGTTCATCATAAATTCAAGTTTCTGATTTGAAAAATTCTTATTTCTTTTGATAACCCATTTCTTGAGGTTGATTTAAGGCTAATTAACAAACTACAACTCTTTAAAGAAGATGTAATCGCGGTGCAAAACTAGTTATAATGTAAGGATTTCCCTCTAGATTGTAAAGAATTGAAATAACAGGTAATTCTTTGTTTATCATAAAAGGAAGTTTTAGAAACCTCATCCTGCTGATAAGTTATCAGTAAATTAAATTTGTTAATGATAATATCCGAGGAAACATATTTCTGAATTTGAACATCAAGTTTAATAGTAATACGTACTATATTTGGTTACAAATTGCTGTCTTATTTTCTAGACTTTTCATAATGTATCTGACAGTGGCCTCATAGGTAGCTCCCAATCATATACCTATTTTAATGTGTATTTCAAAATCAGAAAAACTGTGACCTTAGACGTGTGGCCTACCCAACTTACAAGTTGACACGAGCCAGTTTGTTCTCCACGTGTACCCTTAGTAAACACACAACATCCATGTAATTTGATCTATATCTCGTCCCGTAATCGCATGAGCCCGGTTTATCGATAACTGCTTGATCGATCATTTCCAGATATACATTTAGATAACGATTTTAATCGATAAAGGGAGATTTATAATTTTTACCTTCATTGGCTAGGCTTAGAAATTCTGGGCTACGGTGATTTAGGTAGTTGTTTTTTGTTTTATGATGTTTGGTTAACGATATGTTTTCTAAAGGGATGGTATTTTTGGTTGTAAGTAATTTTTATTTGAGACAATGTAGCATATGTATAAACCATAGTATTGTCGGTAATAAGTATTATAAAGGTCAATATCTTTCATCGTGTTTACAATTATGGTCGTTTCCCGTATAAAATAAAAAGAGCTCTATGTCTAGTTGCAATCGCATTTCAGCGACAAGTTATGTCAATCACTTGTCAAAAAATATTTTGACAGATTGTGACTGAGATTAGAACCAATCCAAACGTTTTCTAAAATGCGGATAATACCCCTCTGGTGTTAACTTAGATATGTGATAGTATATGTAGACAACATTATTGTTAAAAAAAAGAATCAATACAAGCAACATGTTTAAATGCGCACACAAAATTCCGTAAGTGCCGAAGACTGTCAAGAAGTTCTTTCTTGAGGAGTTCAAAAAGCCTTTAAGACACATACATACGTAAATACATACATAAATTAATTTTTCATAGGGGTAGGCAGAAACTACAAAGCGCCATATGCTACGATTCTTACATACTTACTCGTATACATTCAGATTAAAATATCTTCTTACCTGCCTTTAAGACAACCCGTGAAACTTCTTTTTTAACTTTGCAGTAGCTGCAAAATTTGATAAATAACAGACAGACACCCGGACGGGAAAAACTAAATAACAGCGTATAACAAAAGTATAAGTCTAAAATCACCATTCCGTAGATATTGGGTAAGTAAGGTAATTAATGCTCATGATACGCTGCCTTGTAACAGTATTATTATTAAATAAATAAAAAAACCATGCAACAAAGTACCACAACCTCAAAAAGATATCTCCCCAACAATCTGTATAATCCGATCTCGATCACAAACCTTTTTTTAAAACAGCGCCATCTCTTGTCGCTTGTCAAAAACAAAACAAGAGTGACCACATCTTCATCCCACGGCTACAGGACACATGTTCGGTACATAAATCGCTTTCCACTGATAACATCTAACTGTTTATCAATCTGAGGGTCAATAAATTAAGGATATCTAGGTTTGCGATCAAACCTGATGAGGTAAAGTTAGATTTAATTGACCTTGCATGACGTTTGTGTGGTTTGAATGGAGTTTTTTTTGAAGAATCAAATGTGTATGATAAGTGTAAGGATTAGCTATTAAATAAATAAATAAATATTCCACAACTTTTTCACACAACGCCATTTACTCCCAAGCTAACCTAAGAGCTTGTGTTATGGGTACTAATCAGCTGATAAACATACTTATATATTTCTAAATACATACATATTATAGATAAATTACACCCAGATAAGACCAAATGATTGAGCTCATCATACAAACGTTTGTCCTGGGTGGGAATCGAACCACGACCTCCGGCATAGCAGTCAGGGTCACTTACTACTAGACTAACAGGTCAGTCTAATATTAAAGTTTCTAGGGTTCCGTAGGTTTAATGTCCACTCGCAATAATTAAATAAACAAAATTTTTACAACTTTCACACAAAGTCCCTAACTAAGCAGAGCTTGTGCTATGAGTACTGAATTACTGATAAACATACTTATATATTTCTAAATACATACATGTTAAAGACAAATTATTACACCCAGACACCAAACAAATGTTCGTGCTCATCACACAAACATTTGCCTCGGATCTGGGAATCGAACCAACAACCTCCGATATAGCAGTCAGGGCCGTAACCACTAGACCAACAGGCTAGTCAATTTAAGAAATGGCAACTGACAATATTTTCACGTTTCGACAATATTTATCTAGGTATTCGTGACAAAATAAATTTTGCATAGTTAGTTTATGTAGAGAAGAAATGCCGTAAGCTAAGGCAGTTGAATTTTAACCATTGGGCGAATCTCACGTTTAAATAACCGAATGTTGATTTTGATTAAGCCTACCAGAATACGAGTTGGACTAGATCAAAACAAGATGTCCATTAAAGTGGCTACGAAGTAGCCATTCTTATTTTTTTTTTGGTTTTATAAAACAAACACAAGAGCGCGTTGTAATACGAACCCTTACAAATATGTGGGGTCAGAGATATTATCTGTGGTGGAGGATGAATGTGTAGTTATAACTTTATGTGAATATTACTGGCCAATGTTGATTCTTATAGCCGCCTTGGTGTGAGCAAAGGAAGTTTAATAGGTTTCAAGCAGTACTTAGAGTCCTTTTTAACGGTGGCACTTAAATTAATAAGATTATATTGGACCTTTTTGGTCAAAATCGCTACTTGATAACCTGTATTTTTCACTGCTTTTTCGAACTACAAACTTGTTTTCGCGTTTGACACGTGCTTAATTGCAGACTATCGAATTCTATCGAGAACAATAGGTCCAATTGGAATTTCAGAGAAAACGCAAATGTAAACGTAACAAAAGAAGTTTGTCATAATCGTAGCAGATGACACTCAATAGATTCTGCCTACTCTCATGGGGAAAGGTGTTTATATCGGTATGTATATAAATGTAATTTAAACTATGAAACTACCTTAATAAAACCTAACAATAAACAATCTAAGAGCGTCGAAAAATTCGCATTGCTGTCGACTGGTAAAGTACCCAAAAGGCTGGCTGCATTGCCACTATGAATGGCATTTTAATGCCGGAATTAGTAAAAAAAATAATTTAAGAAAATGTTCAAATAAAAAATAAAAGTATTTCAATCAAAGAACACATGTCTCGGGTCTCTACCGAATCCAAACACTACTTATTAAGTAAATAACATAAATATAACACAATGATTAGATATCGACACATGTAATGTGTGCTAACGATTGCTGTAGCTGCCATCGTGATAACAGAGTGATAACAATGGTTATCAGCAGATCGCTTGCTACCGATGTCACGATTAAAGTTTACAAATTTAACGATATAATCAATAAAAAAATAACATTATATTATGCACATCGTTATTGAATTGGTTGTGTTAGAAAAAGGCAAAAAAAATGTATTTTTTTTTCGAAAGAGATATTGATCACTGACTGAGACCTAAGACTGGTCTGATGGTCTAGTAGTTAGTGATCCTGACTGCTATGCAGGAGGTCGTGGGTTCGATTTTCACCCAGGACAAATGTTTGTGTGATGAGCACGATCATTTGTTCTGTGTCTGGGTGTTATTTAACTATAATATGTAAATATTTAGAAATATATAAGTATGTTTATCAGCTGTTTAGTATCCATAACACAAGCTCTCAAGCTTAACTTGGGACTAAATGGAGTTGTGTGAAAAGTTGTGAAATATATATTTATATTTTTTTACCAATGTCAGTGCAGATTAGCTGATTTTTTTGGCCAAAATAGTAAAAAATGCGTTACAAATTTAACCTTACACATGAATCGGATCACTAAACACTACACATTGCAACATTACAACAAAAAAAAAAGAAATGGCCCAGCCTGTTAGGGCGAGACTCCACCAAAGCGTAGACGAGAAGAGATGTGTTTCAGATTGTGATCAGTTTGCGTCATTTTGACCGCTCAGTGCTTAGCTTCAGCACAATACAATATCCTATTGGTTAATTACAAGACATCTCCTCTTGTCTCCGCTTTGGTGGAGTCTCGCCCTTACTGTCCCACTGCAAGGTGAATGCCTCTTCTCATACAGAGAAGGAACGAGCATTGATCACTACGGTTGCTCAATGCGGATTGGCGATTTCTGTATACTCATTATATGTCCAGATTTCCTCACGATGTTATCCTTCACCGATGTCAAACATGTACAAACGGCTACACAAAAAGCGATAAATTTCCAGTATAAACTGATCTGGCATTGTATAAGATTTCCGTACAATGCGGGGTCAGCGTAAATTGGAAGTGTATAACTTGATGTGTGTACCATAGAATTTTTTTTAACGTAAGATTATTCTTCTGTGGTGTTTAAAGTGCTACTTATCTAACTATCCTTTTAATAACCACTATGTTGGGGTCTAGTGTCTGGTGGTTGCAAGCTCTTGAGTGATAATGGTATTAATTCTCAAGGGTTCGATTCCTTAGTTGGGGAAACTTTTATTGGGTTTTCCATCTGGAATATCTTAGTAAGTAGCATACCGGAGGTTGAATTCATTTTATATTTACTTTAGTTGACACTTTAAACAAATCGATGTGAAACAAGGTAAAGTTCAAGGAAAAAAAAAATGTCCTTATCTTTCATCACTTGCCTCTGTTCTAAAGTCGAATCCTAAAGTTGTTATAAAAAAATATTAATCATTTAATTCAGGAAATTAATCCCATATTTTACAAATTTATGAATGGTTAGTAAAACTTACAACTATGTTAGTAGGCACTGACACTAAACATAAAACAACAAAAACAAAAACAAATTGTTATAACTTACAGCTTTACAAAATTAAACTAAAATTAGGTAATTGACATAGCTCTGACTGACTAAGACATTTTATTTAAGTTTAGGAACTAGGGAATCGACACCATCTTACCGGTGAATTGAAATGAAATGAAATGATATTTATTTCTGTAAGTAGATCTTCCCAGATACTTTTACATGACACTTTTTTTAAAAACTAAATTTCAATAAATGGCATTTCCGAAAGAAACTCAGGGGTCATGGTCTCTTTAACAGTTCAAACATAAGATTGTATTCATTTATTATGCGAGTCTCACGATGCAGGGCAAAGTCTGGAAAAGCTTTTTGAAGAAAGAATCAATTCAGCTTTGAGTTGACCTGTCCCGACAGACGGCATGCATGCTTCAGTCATCGTGTAGCTCAAACCTATTTTAGGGAGTTCGACGACATACCACACGACGCTATATGCCGGTCATTTGCGTAGGCCACGTAAAAGTACTCAAAACCGCGCATATACCATTACCGGTATATTTGCTGTTGCCGGTATATTTGCTGTTGCCGGTATATTTGCCATTCTCCTCAGCAGATTAGTGCCCCTATCTCACGATACGGGTCCCGTTAATTTAAAAGTCAAAGTGACGCAGATGATCAGGATCAGATTTCAGCGTGGGCTAATATTCGTGCTGTATCTGTGAGTAATGGCGGCTGGGATGCTGGAGAGATAAATACATTCTCACGTCGGGTTCTGCGCACGATTGCCTATCTCTGATTATGCGCTGGCGCATCTTTGGTAGGTAATAATTAGGTGTGTTAATTTATTTGTGGGTTGTATTGAATTTTATTAAAGAAAAAAGGTTTATGTTGACCTGATTAACAGTATTTTTGTAGGTCAACTGCTGGATTTTGTATTCATTTATTCAAACATTTTGTGCATGTAAAAATATCCCTACAAAAACGGACTAAAACATTACTAGTGACAGGAACACGGAAGATGCAGCACAGTTAGAAAAATAATAATGCAAAGTCAACAGGAAAATAAATACGAATATGGCGAAGAAAAAATCTAACAAATGGACTGTACGTTAAATTTAATTGTGATCGGATTGATTGCCGTACTAAAGATCCGAATCCAAGATCCTGATTTAATTAAGTCATTTCGCAAATAAAGTTCAAAATTACTAATCAGTTTCAATCAACCGTATTTTAGAAAAACCTACAATTAAACGTAGTTCCCGATCACAAAATTTATCAGTTGTTAATATCGCTCGCGTATTATCTTATTTAGAGCGAGAAAATATGATATCATTTGAGTATAAAATAACGGACAACATTTAAATATGGAACAAAATAAAAAAAGATAAAATGTCAAGCGCTTTAAGTGCACTCTAAAGAGGTTATGTTTGTATTGATTAGCACTCAATTATGGCTAAGGAAAATGTTGGGTAATAAAAAACTGGCTATCATCAGAATGTATCTAGGATCACGTCATTTGCACTCGTAGAGATGTGACGAAGCGCACAGTAGGTAGGTACTCCGTCCGATAGTCACCGTAACTTGAAGGCCACCTAAAGTTCAATACCATTTTTTTGTAAAACTATAGAACCAGATGCTCTGGGTATCTGATTAACCTGGAAGCTGACCTCAACAAAATCAGAAAAAGGCTGAGCAGGTGATTAAGATTTCAAAAGTATATTTTTTTTTATATTTTGTTATAATATAATGGGTCTCACGATGTTTTCCTTCACCGATGTCAATGATGTCTAAGAACAACTTAGAAAGTACATATGAATTGAAAAAGTCACATTGGTACTTGCCCGGATTTGAACCACAACCTTGTGCATGAGAGGTAGGCGTCTTAACCTCTGGGCCATCACGACATAAGCCACAATAGCTCACAATATAAGTTTGAAATCGCCAATCCGCCTTGAGCAAGCGTGGTGATTAATGCTCGAGCCTTCTCTGTATGAGAAGAGGCCTTTGCCCTGCAGTGGGACAGTAACAGGCTGGTATTATAATGGGTCTACTCTTGACCTCAATCATGTCCTGCGGTCAGAGATAAGGTCGACGATGGAACGAGCTTACCCAAAAAAAAGCCTATTAACTCGCGACTTAAACAGATTGGGGTCATATGAACTCGGAAACACTGATGCAGGCAGGGAATTCCACTCCTTGGCTGTGCGTATAATGAAGGAACAGGCAAAGTGCTTCGTGCGAATGTGAGGAACATCTACAAGGAATGGGTGATAACCTGCAGTACGTCTGGATTCCCGATGGAAGAAAGGAGATGGTGGAATGAGCTCGTGGAGCTCTAGAGCACACTCACCGAAATACAGTCTGTAAAAGACCGACAGACATGCAACTTTGGGTCGGTGGTTGCGTTGGTGGTGGTTCAATACCATTTTTTTGTTAATTCTCAGTTGTCGTCAAAATTCCATGTGCAACTAGACGCCAGTAAGTCAGCCCGGTTGGTTAGGAATGGAATAAAATGCATATAGTATTATCCGCCCTGCCTCTGTACATTTGTGTGTTTGAAGTATTATACATACATACATAAACTCACGCCTTTTTCCCACTGGGGTAGGCAGAAACTACAGAGCGCCATGTGCTACGATTCTTACATACTTCTTTTGCTTCGTTTACATTCATAAATGTTGTCATACACGCTCGCCGGTTGCGAGTACTACGCACCTGACCTTTCTGAAGAACCTCACCAATAAGGTCTATGTATGTCCTTCTAGGGCGTCCTCTCCCGGCGTTCCCACTAAAGAAGTATTATATAAATAAATAAATAAATAAAAAAACGTTTGTTTTCGCCTCTATCCGTCTCGTCAAAGATCTGTGCTTGCAACGCAGCTTCGATAATCTACGATACGGCCATGCGGCCATCACGCATCACCTGTCTCTCTTCCTCCAACTAAAATCATACTTTATCTCTTTCTAGCTTATCGGCTAGCTACGAAATTAAAAAAATAAAATAATGAGTATCGTTATCAGTGTGGTGTTATCAACCAGCATCCGTCAGCGTATCGGAGATGATAAATTCACATCTGTTGTGTCAATGGTCCATGATTTCTGTTCTATTTGTGATTATAACTTGTTTTGCACGCGTGTTTGTAATCTCTGATGTTATAAGGTAATAAAATTAAATTATGTTTCTACTTTCCGTTTGGTCGTTAAATGTACCGAGAGATCGGTTTGCTGTACGCGAACATCTCAGTATAATTTGATTGATTTCATCATTGTCAAGGCAAAACTACATAATCGCCAAATGCGACAAAAAGTAGTTCGATTCAAAATCAAAATCAAAAGTCTTTACTCAAACTAGGCTGAGAATCAACACTTTTTTAACGTCCAAAAAAATACATAAAGACAGTCCCCCAAAAACGGCCCACCCTTCGCCACTTCCCAGTGTTTTTGCTGGGAAGAAGAAGTGGCGGAACAAACTCCCCAGCAACACATTGCAATCCCACCAAAATAAATCTATGCAGCATAAAAGGTTAAGTAATTTTATCTTTCCAGTCACTATTCATAAGACATAGGATTTCCGTTATCCTTGTTAGAATCCTCAGTAGCGCTTCATTAATTTTTAGCTGTTATATTTTTTTTTCTTTATTCTAAATCTGTACAACAATAACATACAAAAAGTCTTTTTTTTTTTTTTTGTGTGTTTGTTACGCGATTTCTCCCCCATTTGTGGACCGATTCTCAAAATTCTTTTTTTATTTGAAACAGTATACTCCCGAGGTGGTCACATTTAAATTTGGTGAAGATCTGGTGCTGATCTTCGGAGATATACAATGGAACTCTTCAAAAATAGACGGCAAATCTGTCGTGATTGCTGGAATCGCTTGGATATTTATTGTTTATACAACATCATGACGCATCATCACGCCTGTATGCTCTGAGGGGTACACAGATGTGTACAATATACCTAGATTTCGACAGTTAGGTATGTTAAGTTTCATTTATTAGGGATAAGTGGATAACCCTGTTACCATGACATGTATTGTTAACAAATAAAAATATAAAAATAAATTCATGGCAAATATTTGTATGGGAACAACTAAAAATGGAAAAATAAAAATCTTTTTTGCAAAAAATAAAACCGACTTAAAAAAAAAACACTAACCGGTGTAAAATAACTCTAAATTCGGGAGTCGGTGGCCCATCATGAATAAGCCAAAACCACCAAAGCCACAGACTTCAGAACATACCGTCGAATTGAGAACCTCCTCCTTTTTTTGAAGTCGGTTAAAAAGTCTGCCAAACGGCAAAACAGTTTGTCGGAAGTTGTTCTCGTTTTACAATTTAATAAAAATAATATTTTTTTATTGTAAATAAACAAATTTAAAATAAAATAAAATACAAAGTAAGGTAACAAGAGAAGGACATTTTAAACCTATATATGAGCAGACGTCAGCAGATCAAGCGACACAAAAAAGCCAAATTTTTCCATTTGAAAATAAACCTTAACGTATTTGTGATAAAGTTGAAAAACCATCAAAGAAACTTGACAAATCGGAGCAGCCCGATGTGTCGGCGTCAGTAAATGCAAATTAAAACATGGGTCGTAATTCTTACTAAACCATCATTGCTATTCTATTAAAATCACCGCGTAAAAATGTAGCTGAAGTGAAGTAATGCTAGGCATAGACAGTTCTCTTCTCTCAAGTTTTCACAGGGAGTCTTTTATTGAATCGACCGGCTGTACTGAAATTGCACCAATAGCTCTGATCTCTTGAATACAAGTTACTTATTTGTGAGAATATTTGAATGTAACCCATTGTAATGGATTAAAATAACACTAGTACCCAATTTTCAGGCGATTTAACACTTTTTTTTATTAATTACAATAACATAAAAAATACATCTGACATCATCGGATTGTCATCGGACCGGAACAACTTGCCTGCTGCGGTCTTCCCGTCCGATTATAATTTAGGTGTCTTCAAGGCTAGAGTGAATAGGCTCTTAATAAACTAGTGCGCTTCACCATCACTGATTGTATCACTGCTTACCATCAGGTGGGATTGCAGTCAAGCACTGGTTTATAATATAAAAAAAAAACATGATGCCTACATTTCCTTCAAAAAGTATTCTCTCCGCAGCGTTTCCAACGTCATGATATTTAAATTCAAGCAGACATAGGTCACATGTACGCATGTAAACTCTGCTTATTGCCATAAATCGGCCACGAATTCAGACCTCAGGCTGCTACTGAGAAAATCTAGATGGAAAAAACATACTTCAACTAAGTTTATTAAAAAAACTATAGCTGAGCTAAAAACTGACAGTTCTTATAAAAAATAGCTTATTGCATTCTTGATTTAAAGCTAGAAAAGTTGAAAATCGACGTAGTAAGCTTAGCTATAAGGCACAAAACGCTGTGCTCTGATGCATAATTGATTTTGTTTATTTTTTTGGTTTGTTTATTTTTTTTTGTTTAATTCTTTTATTTTGTTCCTGCTTTTATTTATTATCGTGAGCCTGTGACGTGCCAAATAAATGATAACAAATATTCCACAACTTTAACACAACGCCATCTAGTCTCAAGCTAAGCAGAGCTTGTGCTAAGGGTACTAAACAGCTGATAAATATACTTATGTATTTCTAAATATATACATATAATAGATAAATTCCGGGCAAGTACCAATGTGACTTTTTCAATTCATATGTACCTACTTTCTAAGTTTATCTTAGACATCTTTGACATCGATGAAGGAATACATCGTGAGGAAACCTGGACTTATAGTTAAGACGGCACCGACCAAAACAGTCCAAAACGGCCGGCACGGTTAAGTTGATGTGATCAATACTATTACAATAATTAACCAAAAAGAAATGCTATGAACACCGCAAAGAATGTGTTTACAATTATTCCGAAGCAAAAAAAAGAAATATTTTCTAGTTAAATAAACAAAGTTACGTAAAGTTGTGACAAATATCTAAAAATGGCATGTTGGTGTTTAGTTGAATTTTGATACTAAACTGTTGATTTTTTTTACAGAGTTAAATTCGTAGTAATCACAAATGTTTATTCTACAATTCGATGCTTTTAGATTTTCAAAGTGTCACCTGGTTATTTTAGTATATTCATTTTTTTAAAGCATCTCAAATCCGCCATACAAATTTTCTATGGACGCGGGACGTTGTATTATAAGCAACGTACACCGCTCGGAAATTCAGTCGCCCACAAGAGCTCAGAGAGTGGTCACGTCTCATTGCGGAGCGACGCACCAAAAACAACAAATCGCGATCTTTTGTGTACACATACGTGCTGCCACCAGATAAAATCAGGTAAGTCATAATTTTTGTGTTTTGAGTTTCTTAGTAAATGAAACAAGTAAGGATTTGTTTTAGTAAAAATGGGAATGCGAAAGGAATGATACTATAAGAAGAAAAGTGGCGCTCTTTTCCGGGAAATATGCCGACCTCATCATAAGTATGTATTTCAATATAATTTTCTCTTAGAATTCAATATGAGTATGATTTTAGGTTTTTGGGGGTGCCGCATGCCGATTACAAATCATTCATTTTCAAATCCAGGATGGCGGATGCGTTTTTTTCTCAAATGTTTGATATGGGTATCGTTTAATTGGTTTTATGGGGGTGCCGATTGCAAATCTGACATTAATTTTCAAATCCAAGATGGCGGATGCGTTTTTTTCTCGTATGTTTGATATGGGTATCGCTTAATTGGTTTTTGGGGGTGCCGATTGCAAATCTGACATTAATTTTCAAATCCAAGATGGCGGATGCGTTTTTTTCTCAAATGTTTGATACGGGTATCGTTTAATTGGTTTTTGGGGGTGCCGATTGCAAATCTGACATTAATTTTCAAATCCAAGATGGCGGATGCGTTTTTTTCTCATATGTTTGATATGGGTATCGTTTAATTGGTTTTTGGGGGTGCCGATTGCAAATCTGACATTAATTTTCAAATCCAAGATGGCGGATGCGTTTTTTTCTCATATGTTTGATATGGGTATCGTTTAATTGGTTTTTGGGGGTGCCGATTGCAAATCTGACATTAATTTTCAAATCCAAGATGGCGGGTGCGTTTTTTTCTCAAATGTTTGATATGGGTATCGTTTAATTGGTTTTCGGGGGTTCCGATTGCAGATCTGACATTAATTTTCAAATCCAAGATGGCGGATGCGTTTTTTTCTCATATGTTCGATATGGTCATCGTTTAATTGGTTTTTGGGGGTTCTGATTGCAGATCTACCATAACTTTAAAATCCAAAATGGCGGATACGTTCTTTTTTCAAATATCTAATATGGGTATGGTTTAACAGGTTTTTGGGGGTTCCGATTGCAAATCTGACATTAATTTTCAAATCCAAAATGGCGGATACGTTATTTTTTCAAATATCCAATATGGGTATGGTTTAACAGGTTTTTGGGGGTTCCGATTGCAAATCTGACATTAATTTTCAAATCCAAGATGGTGGTTGCTTTTTTTTGTCAAATGTTTGATATGGGTATCCTTTAATTGGTTTTTGGGGGTGCCGATTGCAAATCTGACATAAATTTTAAAATCCAAGATGGTGGATCCTTTTTTCCTCAAATGTTTGATCGTTTAATAGGTTTTTGAGGTGCCAATTAATAATAATAATAATAAATAATAATATTTTTATTTCCAAAAAGTACATACAGTAGAGTGTTAACAGAAAAAATAAAGCATTTTCATCCAAGATGGTGAATACAACTTTACATACATCTATGCAAACGTTCTGTCAGCATTATCCTTACTACCTACCTAAGTCTGTTTATTTTCTTGAAAATTTTGCGCTACAACAAGATATTTTTTATTTATTTATAGATTTACACCCCCCTCCACAAATTTATTTAATAGATTTTCAACATTATCACAAAAGAAGAAGGTTCATATTCGATAGGAAAAATTTGACAGATTGGGGAAGGTTAATTACATCGGCCTTTGGAAATCGATAATCGACTAGTTTAGGTTCGTAGAGCGTAATCTTTGTCATATCTATGTGACGATTATCACTGGGTCGCCGATCATTGTATTTTTTCTTATTTTTATTGAAAACTACATAAACCTTATAGTTTTTACTGCTAATTACAAAAATAACCAGTTTTTTTTTCTAATATGATGCTTTGTATGTCGTTCTCTTAGTGTGAAGTGTTTGTCATTTGATTTCGATGTCATTACAAGTGGTTACACACGGGTGCAATAAACTACTTAATGTTTTTTTTTATTTCGAAATCTTCGTTAAACCTTGCCTGGATAATAACATAACACTTCGTTTTTTAAATAGGCCGAGCCCTTTACAAGTTTATTGTGGCTAACGAAGCATTTGGTTTTAGGTAAGTAGGTAAATAAAACGATAAAAAGTTTAACAGACTGCCTGATTTTAACTATATAATTATATACCTACTCGTATAAAGCTGCTACCCTTTTTTATGTAGGTACCTACCTACAAAAATTGTTAAATAAACAAGTTATTGAATTGTTGGACTTTTATTACAGACTAGTTTTATTATTAACATACCTACCTTACCTACATACCCAGAAAATATCCTGGGTATGCACTGAACAACGTCATCGCAATCGGGTGAATAATATTAATGTAGGTATCTATAATATCACGCCTTAAATCGTAACAAACAAAAATCGAATCTTTCCTCTTTATAATCTTAGTTTAGGTTATATTATAGTGAGAATTACTAGAGGTATCTCTCTCATTATCACCTTGTACTTATAAACATTATGGTGCAATAATATTTTGAATTTCCCAGAGGCCAGAATCCCCACTAGCTACATAGCAACGCGAGAGCCGGACGGACCAAATAACTGCCGCGCGCGTAATTATTTTGTCGCGCGGATATTTTCATATTGTGATATCTTCTAAGATATTTATTTAAACTATATAGACTGAAGGGCACAAATATTCTATATTAAATTTCCATTCTAACGAACACATTTTTACACACGTCGCTGACAGACATATGCTGTCGCGGACTTTTTTTTAGAACTTTTTAAGAGGAACAATTCTATCGTACATGACATTTGCGTAATTTAAACGGTTTACGCAGCGCACGCTACGGAAGCTCTAAAAAAGGAAAATTTTATCTCGTTTTTTAAACATTTTTCATTTATGCTCAGCTCCTTTTGGCTGTAGCGTGATGTTATATAGCCTTTAACTTTTCTCAATAATTGGACTATGCAACACATAAAAGAATTTTTCAATTCCAACCAGTAGCTCCGGAGATTAGCGCATTCAAGCAAACAAACAAACTCTTGATAATATTTTAGTATAGATAAATAATAGATTATTCGATTTTATTTAGTGAGTTACGAATATAAAATCATGTATGTAAACAGTATTCGTCTTTTCATGTCATTCAATGCAACAACATTTTTTTTTTAAATCCTAAGTTGTCTACTTTCGTTGTGCAAATGCACTCGTGACGCGGGAGACTTGCCGTAGTGTGCGCCGCGCACGCACACAACCAGCGAGTCGTAGTTAATACCTATTTGCCGGACGCCGTTTACGCTCGGAGCCGTCTTAATAAATTATAATATAAGTTCGAAATCGCCAATCCGCCTTGATCAAGCGTGGTGTTCAATGCTCGAGCCTTCTCTGTATGAGAAGAGGCCTTTGCCCCGCAGTGGGACAGTAACAGGCTGGTATTATTATAGATAAATTAAACCCAGACACAGAACAATAATCGTGCTATCACACAAACATCCGTCCTGGGTGGGAATCGATCCCACGACCTCCGGCTTAGCAGTCAGGGGCACTATCTACTGGACCAACAGGCCAGCCCAAATAAATGTTTTTTCTTTCTTTATTTACATAACATAACATAACACATAACATAACGTCACGCCTGTAATCCCCGAAGGGCTAGAAAGAGGTATACCTGGTAGTACACCCACATTTCGCCAGTTATGTTTTTTTTAAGTCCCATGTAATAGGGGGCGAGCCTATTGCCATCAATCGGGCACATATTACCAAGGAAGTGGTAGGTAACCACTCCCCATCCATTCACCCATACATTTTAACAATGTTATCGCCGATAAAGTTAATTTTTTCATCGACATACTTACTAAAAAAAAAAAAATTTGTGAATATACAATCGACCCTTAGCTGTCGCTTCTTAATCTCGCTGTGATAACCGTTGAACCAAGATACACCATTCGTCTGATAATCAAAGATACCACGTAACTGTGTAATGAACACACTGGCTCCGTGAACATGGTCACGTGGGCTCCTACGAGGTAAGCAGAGATGATAGGACCACACATAGATGCTTTTAGATAGAGTTGACTATCAGTTGAACCAAGTGATGTTTATTTATTTGAGTGGCCTGTTTATCTAGGGGAAAAATACAAATGTATTTCATTGGATTACTTGGTACCTATGCAAGAACATACATCACACTCATCACTCACACAGCCAAATGCCAAATGTTGAATGCCAAGCTCCAGGTGTGTTAGTTAGAAGAGAAGACTGTTTAAGTTCCGATATATTATGTTAGTGCAGACGCCAGCACATCAAGTTACCCCAAAGTGTCTAATTTCTTTAATCGTTTTTCAACTTTAAGTCAAGCTGAATAAGGTTTAATTGGGAAAATTTGACACTTTGGGGAAACTTGATGTGCTGGCGTCTGTACATAGGTACAAGATGACCGTGCACGCTAAAAGGTCGGCAAGCGAGTGAGGTGGCCACCGCGACCCCACCAGGTTGATGCCGCGGTGGGGCATACGATGCCGTTGGTGGCCCAATGTGACGTCACACAGAAATCGAAGAAGGCTTCAAGTTGATGTTGAAGAGACTGGAAGAGGGCTCATCACTCTCTTATCATCACTTGGTATCACATAAATGCAATAAACAGTTTGAGTTTAAGTACACTGTACATTTTGTTAATAAATATCATCATCAACGTCGTACTGAATACTGTGCGCTCTTCACTTTGAAGAACTGAACTATGTAGAACTGTATTTTGGTATGAAATT
Source organism: Euplexia lucipara (assembly GCA_921972225.1). NCBI lineage: Eukaryota > Metazoa > Arthropoda > Insecta > Lepidoptera > Noctuidae > Euplexia > Euplexia lucipara. The sequence continues at coordinate 3,489,682 of OV179146.1, read as the reverse complement.
CGTTCGTGGTGTATGTTCTGCGTATAGTAAATTAGGAATATTTTGGTAACTATGGGGCATCTATCTTACTCTTTTTATCTCTTGACATCTGACTGGCCTGTTGGTCCAGTAGTTAGTAGCCTTGACTGCTATGCCGGAGGTCGTGGGTTCGAGTCCCACCGAGGACAAACGTTTGTGTGATGAGCACGATCATTTGTTCTGTGTCTGGGTGTAATTTATCGTTACTATGTATGTATTTAGAAATATTTAAGTATGTTTATCAGCTGTTTAGTACCCATAACCCAACTTTGCTTAGCTTGGGACTAGATGGCGTTGGGTGAAAATTGTGGAATATTTATTTATTTATTATAAGTATATAAATTATTTATTTAAGTTAATTATACACGATTGATACCAATAACAATAATTTGAGAAAGTTTTTACATGTCTTTTTTTTTAAATTTTACTGTTTTGGTCTTTATTCGTTTTCTTTTCTAAACTATACACTGTGGAAGATACGTTGGGATATTTTGTTAACCTGTTTAACCAGATGAAGCTGAACACCAGGTACTGGGTATCACGATACCCCTTGGTATGTTTATTTATTTTGGGAAAACAAACAGTTACACAAACATAGTGTTAGCCTGGTAGTAAGTTAAATGTTATTATTTCTGTTATTGTTTAGGCCCAAGCAGGCTCCTCCGCTAAGTATATTTAAGTTGAATGAATAAAATACTCCTTTCATCACACAACGTAACTTCGACATTGATCTAATTACATCAGATTGTTTATAAACATATGCTTAATTATATCTATCAGCTTTCACGTTTTTCTACCAAGAAGTGTCATTGTTTCACTGCTAAAATTCGGCTAGTTTGTTTATTAAAAGTTGATAGGTAACACGTGTATCTTTTAAGTAATATCGTGAGGATTTTGATTATAATTTCTTAGAAGTCTTTTTTATTTCTATGTACAGAAGCCAGCACATCAAGTTACCCCAATGTGTCAAATTTTCCCAATTGAATATGAACCTTATTGTGTTTGCCGAATAGTTGAAAAACGATCAAAGAAATTTGACACATTGGGGTAACTTGATGTGCTGGCGTTTATACATCACCTTAGGAGCAAACTCGAAACTTAGAGCTTGACTGCTCGAGTAGCTATCGAGGGAATATCAAAGTTTCCAGAGAAAAATTACGAAATACAAGCGGACGAAGTCGCGTGCGAAATCTACTTTTATAATAAGTTTCTAATTTAACCTCTTTTGTTTACCAGATGGCGGCAGCCCATTGCTGGATATTGGTCCGAGCGGTGTGGCCAGAAAAACTTCTAAAACTGGTAATGTTAAATATACAATCTAATAATAACATTATAATATCACGCCTATATTCCCGAAGGCTTAGGAAGAAGGTGTACCTGTAGTACACCCCCACATTTCGCCAGTTATGTTTAAGTCCCATGTAATAGCTTATTCCTAACCACACAGATCCAGCCGTCCCTTGCTGACCTCTCCCAGCGACGCCCTAAGCCGAGGCTCGTACCGCGCAGGGGGTGCCCTTAGCGTAGTCGCTTAGTTTTTAAGTTTTTTTATACTCAGACTGGAGGTCTTAACTTTTTGCTTAAAATATCTCTACAGAGACGCCCGGTTAAGCTATACACGTCCTCTTCAAGGACACGATATGCGATACGCCCCTCAAATAAATAAAAGTGAGCTTATTCCCATCCAACGGGCACTAATCCAGACTTCCGGGCTGTAAGTGTAAAATTGTCCCACTGCTGCACTGCAGGGCAAAGGTTTCTTCTCATACAGAGAAGGCACGAGCATTGATCACCATGATTGTTCGAGGAGGCTGGCGATTTGAAACTTATGTTAACTACAAGTTCACGGGTGTTTTCCTCACGATGTTTTTCCTTCAACGACTTTAATGATGTCTAAGATAAACTTCAGTACAAAAATTAATTAAAAAAGTCACTTATCCGGATTTGAACCCACAACTTTAGCGTAACTGAAAAAAAGCGAATTAGTAAAAAATAACACTGGGCGGTGTGACCCGAGAATCGAACCTATAGGTAAGTATCTCATGCTGGGCAGTAGTGTTAACGACTATAGTAAATATACAATCTTAACACAACAGAATCTTTGAACACATAATTCGCAACCGTTTTAAACCTCATAGGCCATTACTAAGTTCTCCGGTTAGTGTGTATGTACGTGTCTTATCTCAGAAACAGTATCAGCCAAGACAAAGTAACGAGTGATGTAGCTATGCATTTGCTTAACTAAACGGTTATCGCCGTGTTATCGTTAAAAATTTGTTACTTAGTAATTAGAATCCGGGTGGCGATACTGTTTGTACTACGTTCCAGATCTTTAGGTACCTATAGCAGGATGGGTCAATTGAAGGTTAAGCTACGCTTGCCGAGGTTGGTCCGTCGATGGGTCACCATTCATACAGGATGGGTAAAAAATAGTGATCAAACGAAACGATTGTTGGGGTTATTTGCAGTAAAAAATATCTCTGTTGCACGTATAAGTTATTATCTCCTTATAAGTTATTTTGGCAGAGGTGTACTTAGTATCTACGTTCACTTTTCGACATCTAAAATTTCGTATCGACGAGTCAAACTAGAAGATAAGACGCTGTCGACGTCCATTTTTTTGTCAACTTTTCCCCACTCTAGGGACTTCTTCCATATTGTGAGTGCGTTAACTAACATTTACCAAAAAACAACATTGCCATTTACAAACAAAAGCTCTCATACACAAACAACCAGACCTGGACCGACTACCTGTCATACAAATTATGTTCCGTGCAGGAATCGAACGCGCAACACGCAGCGCTGGCAGCCAATTTGTTACCACCAAAGCATTCGATACTTAATGTAGAAGGGGATTTTCATCCGATACATTTCTGTGCTATTGGATACAAATCGATTAGTCTAGTTTAGTACGCTCTGCTGCCGCTCGAATAATGCTATATCGTACTAGATGGCGTTACTGAGACATAGGATCACGCGGCTTTTGCTATGTTCTTCGTATGTCCTCTCTCCAGTGTCTTAAATCTCTTTGTTTTCCACTAATATGCGGTTCACTGTTATGTACACGTGCTTCCCTATACTGCCAGTTATCATTAACTTTAGGAAATACCGAAATCTATGCCTATAATGCAAAGTTGTACTCAACTCTAAGCCGTCAGTCGAGCGTTGAAAATCCCACACTGCGCTTTTATTTAGTTAAGACACGATAAGATATTTATTTAGAGAAATCCAAAATAAAAAAGGGAGGTTGTATTTTTTTTATTAAAATAAAATAAAAATAAAATAAATAAAAATAAATATTCTACAACTTTTCACACAACGCCTTTTAGTCCCAAGTTAAGCTTGAGAGCTTGTGTCATGGGTAAACAGCTGATAAACATACTTATACATATATTTCTAAAGACATACATATTATAAATAAATTACACCCAGACACAGAACAAATGATCGATATATTGACATTAGTTAGGCATTCATTTAGTTAGACTCTTGGGCGCTATTTCATTGATGTAACTTCTGCATGCGACTTCGTTCGTGTAAAAGTAAACTATACCATACTTAAGATGCTCACGATAGTGGCAGTGTCTACAAATGTCGTGATTCTATAAACGTTACCTATTTCCTTTATGATAGGTTTTGCCTGCAAATTTATTTTTAATGAACCCTAATATTATGGGTCTACCATTAGTCAAAGAATTTTTGAAAACTCTACAAAACTTACAAATAAATTGTACTATTAAAAATGTAGGTCTCTGAAACGTTGGGGGCCGCCATAGAAGTACAGACGCCAGCACATCAAGTTACCCCAATGTGTCAAATTTCTTGGATCGTTTTTCAACTTTATGTCAGACGGAATAAGGTTCATATTCCATTGGGAAACACATTGGGGTCACTTGATGTGCTGGCGTCTGCACATACACAGACTTTATTGGTGATTTTCTTCAGAAAAGTCAGTCGCGTAGTACTCTCAACCAGCGTGTATTCAATGATATTAAAAGTAAAAAGATGCAGATAGGTTACATACACAACATTCGATCTTAAAAAACGGTACATTAACGCACGCACGCGTCCGTTGAGGCGCGACGCCACTCTGAGGCTAGCCAGCTAGAAAGTGTGGCTAGTTAGCCACATTTTAACGTGTCACTTGTTGAGCGCGTATAACCTATTTACACCTTTTTACTTATAATGTCATTGCGTGCGTGTATAACTAAGTGCAGTGTGTAAACGAAGTAGGTATTATGCATTTTCTAATTCAATGGTATTATGTATAAGAATCGGGAATTCTGTAGTTTCTACCGAGCCCTATAGGAAAAAGACATGACTTTATGTATGTATATAGCGACTTTTCCATATATAACTAAGAGTACACATAACAAATACACGCCACAGATTCATTACTAATATAATATCTTATCAGTCGGACAACGAGCACCATTATGAGAACTATCTGCTTATCAGCAGCTTATCTCACTGATGAGAGACACTAAATCATCGTTACATGACGTCTGTGTTTAAATTTATATTTAATTATTTGTATTTATCGCGCCATGCGATCGATTTTGTGGAAAAACACAGAGATTTGATAAACTGGGAAACGAGAAAAAAATATTGTTTGAGTCCGAATTTCGGAGTATTCCCGTTTGAGCACCTATTTATTGAGCACCTATGCATTAACCTATGGGAAATGGGAATACCTTTGGTGCTAAATGCATAGGTGCTCAAAAATAGGTGCTCAAACGGGAATACTCCCGAATTTCGACTCTGCACTCTTTGGATCGACGGCAGTCAAACACTCTTTTGTTTTTTTAGTTCTTGTATTTGAATGAAAAACTAAAAAAACTAATAGACCTTACTAATGTTATAAAGGTGAAAGTTGGTTTGGATGGATGTATGTTTGTTACTCTTTCACCCAAAACTACTAAACGGAATTGGATAAAATTTTGTACACAGATAGTTTATAATCTAGGTTAACCCATAAGACAGTTTCTATCTCCATTATATCTTCTCGTGGGATATTTTTCGAGTTGTAGCGAGCGAAGCCGCTGGCAACAGCTAGTATTTATTAAACTACTTGCAGACGTCACGCAGTTTCACCGCGTAGGTCTTGTTCCCGTGAGAGAACAGGGATAAAAAGTAGCCTTTGTGTTAATCCAGGGTGTCGGCTAACTCCCTAACAAATTTTATTTAAATCGCTCCAGCCGTTTAGACGTGAAGAAGTAACAAACATACACACTCACAGACTTTCGCCTTTATAATATTAGTGTCATAATAGATATAAGTACAGGGGGCTGTTGTCAGATAGGGAAACACCGACCTCAACTACTACTTAAAAATGTAGTGTAAAAGTGTTTGTTTTCAGAACCAATTTTCAGAAATAAATATCATTTATCATTAAACCACTTCAGGACACCATATATTCTCTCCATCATCTTGGACTCCGCAGTGATTAAACTTTGCTGAAAAATCGACAAAGAAATAACCCACACGTATTGTGCGTAACCCACACTGCTAGTCTTACGCTGGATATTAATAATCTATCTCGGTTGCTATTTTGATCCCGATCTTTGTCTGTAACCAATCAACGACCGAATTCGCCTATCCGAGACTTAAAGATGTCCAATCAGAAGCAACCGTCAAAAACAAAGGATCGGGATTTGGATTGAGATAGAATATTAATATCGGGCGTTAGGCAATGATATTAAAGTGAAAAGGTGTACATAGTGCTCAGCAAGCGACACGTTAAAATGTGGTTAACTAGCCACACTCAACCTCAGTGTCGCGTCGCGCCGTCAACGGACGCGTACCTACGTGTGTAGTGTGCCGTTTTTGAAGATCGAATGTTGTTTAGGTAACCTATCTACACCTTTTTACTTATATTATGGATTTAGGTATCGAAATCTGTCAGTTACCCAGAACACTTTTTTTAACATAGGTACCATTTTAATTTTAATTCGTACTAACATTCAGATAAGCAATGGAGCAATCGGACGCTGTGATAAGAAACCTTGTCAATCGACCGATGTTGACGTTGTATGATGAGTAATTATAATGAAACTGTATCTATGTTCGACTGCCTTGTTGGTGTGGTGATTGCAAGTGGTACTGCTGAGCATGAGGTCCAGGGATCGATTTACTTTATGACATCTATTCTGATAATGGGGCCGGCACCAGTCGGGGGTTGCAAAAGTATCTTCTATTCCCGTGACCCCCAGCGCAGGTGTAAGTCGGAACACACATAGGTGTTTTAGTCAGCAAGAGCTTGACAGACTCCTTTGGCCTCCCCGGGGCGTAGGACATTCATGAGGATTTTCCACCCTCCACCAGACAAAAAAAAAGCTAGATCTTGCGGAAGAAACATACGTTATATACCGGTGTAGCTTTGGTTATATAAGTGTCTGACTTACCTTGTCCGTCGTATTCTTGAGAATTTCTCACTATGAGATCATAAAAAATAAAAGAAAGTTAGGTGAGATGCGTTGCGGAAGTTGGTATCGTCTGTTCCCCTGACCCATAGGTTTATTTTTAGTTGTTAAGATTCCAGAATGCACTTCAAGTGCAAAGCTTTAGTATCGCTCGTAGAAAACTAACTTCTGTTTGTTGTAAACTGCTTTCTAACAGAAAATTATTAGTAAGAGTGTAGTTTAAATGCAGCCCGTTTGTACAGAGTCGGTCTGACATCGGACATCCTTGAGGATCCACCCCGAATCTTCAAAACACGTAACTTGCAACTTAAGTTCAAAGTCATCACAAAAAAAAACAATAAACGTTGGACATCTGATGATTACTGAACATAAATTAACTGTTTCTTAAATAAATTCATGTGAAACTCCCTTATTTGGACGCAAGCATTAGTGTGAGTTTACACTGTTAGATACGATACGAGAAAATGGAGTATCGTTCAAGTTGTATGTAAGAAGTAATACGATGTGAATTGACTTTGACATCACTTGTTAGGTTTTTAATTTCTGTCGTCGCCTTCTGATAATATTCTGTGTATCAATTACAGTTGATTTCCCCAGTCTTTTAAAGAAATTATGCTTTTTTATTTATCTATGAATACAATTGATGACAGTATACAAAATATTTTTTAACTTTGAAATCACGATATCAGAATTGGTACTATACCGTAACTTCAAGAACACCTTTAAGTGGCAACTATCAATATAGACATTTTTGACAGTTTATTATTTTGCTGGATATTCTGAACGAATATTAACAGTTGATTCGTATTTGCCCTAAAGAATTGAGAGCTAAACTTACGTCTAGTGCTTTTTTAACACTTTTACCGTAACTTAATGAGAAGTAACACAAAACTCCAACTTTCTGATGTTATCTGCTCCCCTATTACCAGACCGTGATTAAACAATAGCCGTGTAATCGAAAAAATAATTTGCTCAATTTGTCCAACGGCCTGATTGATGCGCACCCAATTAATACCACCAGATAGAGATGCCCCGATTGTTAACTTTTAACCAAACGTAATTAGAACTATTTGTTTTAGCCGGGTTATCGCGACGTTCCATCGCCGCGGAACAATAGGAAAGTTCGAATTTTGAAATAATTCGATTACGGAACGAGGTGATAGTGATTTGTTGGCTTAATTATTTTTGTTCTTTTTTTTTAAGCAAAGGTAATTTAAGTTTTGGCTGGAAAGATAAAACTGTTTCGGTGATTGAATAAAACCGCCTTTTGTTTAGTGTGTTTACGTAATTGATAGATTATAATTATCGTAACGCTAATAGCCTCACATCTCATTGATTATTAACTCTCTAATAAAACAAGAAAGAGAGTTGATAATTGTAGATGAACTAAAACTCTCATTAAAACATAGTTCACATTATAAACCAAAAACATGGTATGGTTCAAGGTTCCAACTGAACGAATTTGACATCTCTATTTAATTCCTAATAGTTATCATCAGTCTCTGTCCTTTCGTGGAGCTATAGGTTTTTAAGTAGTGTCAAATTTAGTTAGTTTTTTACAAAAAGAACCGGTGCCATTTTCTAACTAGAGATTGCTTCGACTGTAGTGCGTTAGGTATGTAGCGTTACGTCAATTCGAAAGATTTTAAGAATACAATTACCCCGCATTATTTAGGTTCCGGCACAATAATAAGCCATACACAAAGTTTTAAAACTAAAATAATCATAAATTCATGTGTTTATTTGTGAAGGCATATATGCGTATGTGTTTGACAACATGTATGAACGTAAACGAAGCAAAAGAAGTGTATGAGAATTGTAGCAGACGGCGCTCTGTAGTTCAACTGCCTATCCCCATGGGAAAAAGGCGTGAGTTTATGTGTGTAATTCGTAACGAGCACTTACAATTTAAAAATTACACGTTTTATGTCAAGCATTCGTCCTAGAAGTACTGACGTTAGTTATAGCCAGCGAAGGATTTTTTTAACAGTAGCAACACCTAAAAAAAATAACAGTACCACTGACACCGATCAGCTATCACACAACTCAATAGGTAGCAACTGGTTGTCTTACGAGCAACCGTAATTGCATTGACGTGGTTGACGACCACCCGCGCGCTACCGAGAAACGCACGTGTAGTGTCCGGTTACCTACATGTGTTAATATCAGATACTATATGGGGTTATGATTAACTAAGGTGGTCGTTTGATAGTGTGAGCTATACAGTATCTGGGATGGTTTTTTGATTGTTGTTTAAATTGGTTTCTGAATGTGTCTTAGAAGAGATTGTTATAGTTTAAGGTAAAAACTGTAACGAATCTGCAAAGTTCAAGTCTGACTTTCTGACGAAAGCCTCCGTACCATAACGAGTAAAAAAACGCCATAATAATCTAAAAAAAAATACTTTATCGATAACAGCTGAAGTTTATGTCTACTTCGACGCCGACGAAGTCGCCAGATACTTATGTACTATTTCATTATTACTATTTTTTTTCTTAAATTAAGAAATGTTGACCAAACACAAAAAAAAATACTCCCACATACTATGAATTTCTGTTGTTTTCATATATACACATTCATACAATAAACTTACGCCTTTTTCCCTTGTTTTCATTGCGTACGGCGAGTGTCCACCCTTACATCATTGGCACTCCCACGATTTGGGCTAAGCGTTTCGCTTCGTCTTTATACCGCGTACATCAAGGGACTGGAACAACTTGAATGCTGCGGTCTTCCCGTCCGATTATAATTTAGGTGTCTTCAAGGCTAGACTGAATAGGCTCTTAATAAACTAGTGCGCTTCACCATCACTGATTACCATCAGGTGGGATTGCAGTCAAGCACTAGTTTATAATATTAAAAAAAAGTACTTACCATTTTTGTCTTTTAACAACCCCCTTTATTTACTATGAATTTTTACTTTACCCGTAACACTGCTTGGTGGTTGGTTGACCATACAAATTTTTGTTTCGTTTCCTGCAGCCAATCGCTTAGCCACGGTGCCAACTGTACCGTCAATTGCAAAGGTACAGTTAGTCATTAAAAGTGATTACTAGATTTCTTATCAACACATTAATAAGAATATGTCAAGTTAAGTTACAAATTTTATAACATAAACATCTGATAGTATGTGAATCATGTGATTAAGTAGGGGTCAGAGAGATAATTAATCTTTATAGGTATGACAAGATTACAAATTGAGATCATCTTGCGAGTCTGAAGAAATCGAAATTGATGAGTTAATGTGAAAATTAGCGTTGTGGAGAAATATAGTACCATTAGATCACGAATCCTACAAATCAGGCTGGTGATTATAATACTTATTATATTTTCCTAGCACCCATACTTCATTCCACCTTAGAATCCATTTATTAGTTTATTCCCAGACCTACTGAATATCCACACAAAATTTCATAAGAATTGCTCAAGCTGTTTCGGAAGACTTTTGTAACAAACACTGTGACACGAAAATTTTATTTGTTAGAAGATGGTCAACGTGATAATAACGTCAACTTAGCCATTTAATAACTGAAAGAAAGAAAAACAAATAAATAGTTACCCGTTTCCACAACAAAGAAATTTAAAAAAATCATTTCTTTGCAACCATTTGCTAAATAATGAATTTTTGAAATTTCTTTTCAAACTTTATAAAAAAAACAATATTTTAAATGTAAGCTTTCTCGACTTCGTGATAATTATGACGGAGCACTGATAGGTAGTCAGTACAAACTATTTTATTATTTAATACGTCATCATTTATTTATTATGAGACATAATATCATCATCGACCTAGTCTTTTCCAAACTATGTTGTGATTTTTTTTTATTATTTTTATTATTTATTTATTAATATGTTAACACGACTTTCAAAAGTCAATTACATTAACACAACATTTATCAATACTCATTACGACATCATAAAAAAAGGGAAATAAAAATAAAAACAAAACATATCAGAATAAAAAGAAATACAAAAATGAGATCGAAATAAAATCAACATAAAAATCAAAATTAAATTAAAAAAAAAATCAAAATAAAATCAATATAAATTCAAGATATAAAAATCAAAATTAAAACACAATAGTAATAGTAAGAGTAGTAATAGTAAGAGTAGTAATAGTAATAGTTATCGGCTTCCAGTTTAACATAAGGATGAAACTAAATACCAGTGTTTTATATGCAGCGACTGCCTGTCAACTTCCATAACCATGACACTGGGTTGTGTTACATGATACCCCTTTGTCAAATTTTCGGGCTTCTGAGTTCTGACAATTTGTAACTACTGTCTTAGATCTACTTCCAACGGCTGAACGTGTTTTCCGAGGCACGTAGGAGTCTTGATATGTAATGAATATACTTTTATATGAAACTTGGAGCCTTTTGGCGCAGCCGTGAGACATGCCATTTTTGTGTCTTTTTTTTTATTAATATGTTATTTTATTTTTTTTACTGTCGTGTATCCAACTGTTGCCAATAAATGTATTTTCTTTCTTTTTTTCTTTCTTTCTTTCTTTCTTTCTTTCTTTTTTCTTTCTTTCTTTCTTTCTTTCTTTCTTTCTTTCTTTCTTTCTTTCTTTCTTTCTTTCTTTCTTTCTTTCTATCTTTCTTTCAAACTACATTGTCAAGCATAGCTTAACCTTCCATTGACCCGTCGGGCTGTTATTATTCAGCCAAAAGTTTCGTATGAATCAAACAGAGAAAAGTTAATGGCATCAAAAACATGGCTCATTGGAACTGTTCCTATACGTTGCAAACCACCATATCTGTTCACCACGATCTTACAACCAACTATAGGCTCTGCATTGAAGTCTTCAAATTAAGTGAAACAGACACATATTTCCACTCCCCGTTCTACAAACGTCACATTTACAGCCTTCAGACCATTTTCAACTAAAATTGATTGAATATAAATAAATCTAATGTGCAATACACGTCATAGTGTTGCCACAACTTCTACGTTTCTAAAAGCATAGCTGTCTAATCACTTGTCTCATCTCACACTGAACAATTGTTCCTCATGCTCTAAACAATTGAAATTAAACTCTATTTTGATTTGTAAAGGGTTGTTTTTTGATTGAAGGTTGGATCTTTCTCGACCTACGGCCTCACGATCCATTTCATCTCTTCCAAGCATAAACTACATTATAGGCGTCAATTGTTAACAACCTTTCGATTCTCGTGAACCGATAGTATCGATTACGTCGCTTATTTTCTCGCACTAGCGACTCGATTGTTTTATTCGATTCTCACCCTGAGGCTTAGATCATGCGTTATTAAAATGTGATAGTGTGAGTACCTTCAATTATTTTCGGAGTGTGGGTTTAAAACTTTTTGGTAGATTTTGACATTTAATAATTTTGCTCCTAGATTAGTCTACAAATTGTTAAAAGTTTCTCACAAGCACATTGGTGGTTAAAAAACGTTGAAACAAGTAGACATTGCTGACTATTCAATATAAAAGGTGATTAAATTAGTTCATGGTTTTTTTTAGAATAATTTAGTTTTCACTTAAAACTTTAGTATCTCACTACAGGCTCTGTTGTAAAGGAAGACTTCCTATACAGAGAAGTTACGATTTATTAAGTATGGCATACAAGCTCCACGCTTTTGGTCAAGGCAAGTCAGCGATTTCAGACTTAAATTTATTATATGTCCAGGCTTCCTCACGACGTTTTCCTTTACAAATGTCAATGATATCTAAGATAAACACTGAATAATAGACAGGTGTAATTTAAAGTCGTTTTCGTATGAACTTACTGCAGTATCTAGAATCGATTGGAGCCTTATCCGGATTGAAGCGATACATAATAATTTTGAGGTTAGGATTTTGACACTTGCGTTCGATATCGACGATACATCTTATATGACGGATGTTATTAGCTGCGATTCATTATGACTTTGGACCTTATGACTTTGATGTAGAGTTTTAAGTTGTTTAAAGGGCAGTGGGCGTACTTTTTATGGGCTTATTGTTTAAGGACAGTGTTCGTTTGTTTTGACAGTCAGTGTTCGGTTACGGGTGACTACGATTATGCGATTGTGTGGAGCGTTTTAGATCGACAGATAACGGGAGTGGACACACAGCCTAATAGAACGGACAGCTTGCTAGGTCTGTTCCTTACTTTAGAAAGTTGGTTTATGGAAGATCTTAATTTTGACCAATATTTTAAATATAACTTGTCATTTTGGACTTTGAATTTGTTAAACCTTTTTGTTGTTAAAATTTTGCCTCCTAAGCCAATAATAGCTATAGTAACACAATGAACGTTTTTATTTTTTTGGAGATGCTAGAGTTCTTTTTTAGTAATTTAAAGTGACTCTTATTGGAAAGTACCTACAACATTTTTTTGCTTTCATACAGACTTCAATACAGTCGACAGACTTCAATTAGTAAGGTTATGTCTGAATCCTCTTACAAATTTTCCACGAAATCTGCAATTTTTAGGCCGTCTTCTAGTATGTTCTTATCTACTACATTTAATTACCCAGTCTAAGCACCCGTATATCATAACTAGTAGAACACACATCGGACCGCGCGTCCGCCTAGCCGGCCGTGTTTTTGTGGCCACCGTTAATGGTCCGATGTGCCGATAAGATAACAACACAATGTTTTACTTTAATTATATACGTGTTTGTGTTATACAACTATTAATGATTGTTATTACTTCGGTGGCTACTTGGTGATTAAGGGATGGTGATTTGGACTGAAATTGAAAAAAGAATAGAACGGTGGCATGAGAAGGTTCAACAAAACTTATGACTAATTATAGAGCAAAAAGATTTCATCTAGATACAGACGATTTTCGAACAGGTGTTGAAAATAGCCTTATTTCAGAAATATTTAAATGTTAATAAGTCATAATATACACACTTAGCAATACTCTCTCGCATAAAATAACAATGGAGCATTTTAAAACAAATTAATCCTGAAATGGAACTTGGCTAAAAGCCTTGTGTATGTCATTGGAAATAACAAAGTGCTGATTTCACTTCTATTTCCAAAGAGAACTAAAGCAATACATGCAAAAGCACAATACCCAAATCGAAAACCAATTAATCTACAGAAATACAAAATCGTGTTTAACAGTCTAACAGAACGATTGGAAACTCGATAGGTTCGCCTTAATACTCGCCTACGCACTATTGTCTAAAACGCGCAACGCTGCGTATGCGCTGATAAAATCGTTTGTACAGAGAACAAAAACACTGTGCACTGACTTTATAAGGATTGTGAACGGATCCGAGTATCGTGCGATAGGTCTGAATTTATTTATCTTCAAGCTGTGTACGGTGTGGGTAGGGAAATGGTATTAGGCTAAGTGGAGGCTTCCTTGGTCTAGAAGATATTGGGGGACTATAATATAAGTTACTAACTTTTTAATTGAGAAGGAAACACGTAATATGTAAATGAGGTCGTTTGGGACAATGGCATTGATTTGGTCAGTTTTGTTGCTCAGAGGAACCAGCTTACCTATATGAATGTTGAATAGAACCAAGTGGTTCATGAGCCCATATAAGAGTGAAGCAAGCTATACCCTAACCCGTAATTGGACTCTCTGTAATGTTATTAGCTTGTAAAGGCTCCCAGATTGGCATTGGTACACCGGCTTTAATTGGTGATTTCTGTGTTAACATCTCCTTAATTCCTTACACTACGTTTGATTACTCCTTCTCTGTCGTTCTGTCTTCGTTTTTCCTCTTCCTTTATCTTTATCGTGACTGCTTACCTGCTAATTAACGTGTGTCTATTTACTGTCAGCTCTTTTTAAATTCACTTCGCTTTCATTGACTGCAACACTTCGCAACAATTCTCATTTATTTCGATTAAGATAGATAGATAACTAACTCTAACTTTCCCTTTTCACATGTCCATACTGGCAGCACAATTCGGAACATTTAGACAATACATTTATACAATAGCCAAAAGGCAGATTTTATCAAACTCATTATTGCATGTAGGTACGTATTTACACGTCATTATCTATCAAAATGGCTGACAATTATTTGCCTTTACATGTCAATGTTGTACAAACACTTATTCAAACGTACTTCAAAAGTACCTAGTGTTGTCAAAAAGCCGATTTTAATCTTCTGAAATTATCGAGTAATCGACGTTACGCTGCGCTCGCGCCGGATGCCAGACCAAAGCTTTATGACGACGCAAACTTAGCGTGAAATCCGACAACATATTTTTAACTCTTATGCCAAAGACGTAAGGTTTATTGTTGATTAAGTATTAAGCAAAATATAAATTTGTATGTCTTTGTGTCATAATAACAGTAACCTGTCAAGGTGTGACATTTTCATAGATTAAAATCGCGCTATTAAACGACTGTGCGATGGAATAAATGATAGAAAGATGGTTTATTTAAATAGTGGACGTGTTTTTTATCTAATGTTACTAGTGATGTGTAATGTCATGTTTTAAACCGTGTAAGTACCGGTTTCAATTGTGTCGTTTTTGTCGGCGAGTCATAAAAATACCTCACATAAAAACAAACTAAAACGAATTTTGTTAACGAAAAATTAAATGGTACAGACGCCAGCACATCAAGTTACCCCAATGTGTCAAATTTTCCCAATTGAATATGAACCTTCTGTTTGAAATAAAGTTGAAAAACGATCAAAGAAATTTGACACATTGGGGTAACTTGACGTGCTGGCATCTGTACATCCATTTAAATTTTTCGTTAACAAAATTCGTTTTAGTTTGGGACTCTATTACAAAAATTTCATTCCGCAATATTCGCACCACAAATCCCATAATCGCGATCCAACCAAACACTACCCGCCATTGCAACACTGTCGCCATCTATTGATCAGAATTTCCATTACAATGTCTAACACCACCACTAGAGGTCGCTGTTCTGAAATTTAGTTTTCAACAAACGATTATTCGACTGACTTATGTGATTGTTGCCAGCCCTACCCTTTGTTTCGAGTTTCGAATTTCGATCGATCAATTTGCGGAGCGTTGTATGATTTAAGACCTGGCGAAGGGTCGTGCTGATGCAGGATAGGACAGCTCACAGCTTATAATTAATTTTTGTTTTTGTTAGCACGCTTGTTTGAACTATAAAACTCATAAATGATACTCGTTTGATTTAAAAGCGTGTTTTGTTTCGATAATATTTGCTTTAGTATTTTTGTTTTATGTGTTGGGCTGTGCGTGAGGAACAATAGAGGGAGTTGTTTATTGACTGTTTAGAAAGGAGTATAGGTTCGTCGTTTTTAATTAAATCTATATATGGGTATGCAAGTCTCTAGCATAAATGAACAATTAGAAGAAGCTGATACTGAGCTGAAATGTCGAATAAGTGCTCAAAGATTAAGAACTATCTATGTTATCATATATACAGAACTGGAACAGTACCTTCTAACTAAAAACCTCTTTATACGTGAATCTTTTAAAAATCAACCACTATAGTCAACATAATAATTAGGTATAATCTTAAATCAACTGAAAAAGTAAATTAATACTCTCAAACAATATCCTGATATTAAAGTTAAACACACTCAGACCAAGTGTTGGAATGCACAAAATAAGTAATAAGACAATTACCTGTTGGCAAATGTTACCGATACGGAGCACCACAATCGGCTCACCGGCGCACAATCTTACCATCGGTAATTTGGTAATAAAATGAAAATACGTTCGCCTCTTATCTATAATCCACTCTATATAAATATCCTTCACTATATAAACATTCACAAAATCCCATAAAACATCTCAAGCCACACACATCCCCAACCGATTGTGAACCTTTACGACCAAATTGAATCTTAACGGTCATTATCGAACGTTAAGTACTCGTTCTAAAGCAATAAGGATCAATATTGTTTGATCGTCAAAACGCTGTTCACCTTTCGCGGATTCGTTTCGATTTCGCGTGGCTGCAAATTTAATTTTCTTTAATAAGCTGCTTATACTTGGATCAGAGGAAACTGGACTTTATCATTGGAGCTTTATAGTTTTTATTGGAAAGGAGTGTTGCGTCGTGTTGGAAGGCATGTATCGCGATAGAGAGCATGTTTCATCGGTCCCGATGCAAGTGCAGATAGGGGCCCCGCCCATGCTTTTTTCGTGGTTTCTCCTAAGTAACAATGGGGTGATCTGCTAACTAAATAACGAGTGAGATACATCTCGAAGAGGCGATGTGCGAGAACAATGTTCGCTTTTATTTTCTTCTGATGGTTAGCTCTCTGATGGGATGGTTCGACGAAACGGGTTTCTGAACTTTTATAGCGGTTTGTTTTAAATGATTGAAGGATCTTTTGAAAGTAAGGAAGGTACTGGGGTATTACGCGTAGGCATTCGATACAATAGACTGCTGTTGCATTGACTGTGCAACTGCATGAGCTTTTGGTTCACTGTGTAAATCCATGACTGAAGAAACAGCTTAATACATACAGGATCTACTCTGCTGCGGGTATTGTTGTTGCGTTGAAGCTAGTCACTTCTGTCGCAGATATTTTTGTTAACGAGATAATTCCCGTAAACAAAAGTTTACGGGAGATTTGGTGAGATTGCGACTAGATATTGAACGTTTCTACATTCAATATCTAGTCGCAATCTCACCTCAGCCACAATATATTCTAAATGAAATAATCGATTAGTTAGTCTAAATGTAGGGGTAGACGCAATTATAATTTCCGTATTTTGACAGGTGAGACTATGATTATAATTTTAATGTTCTTAAAAAAAACGAGAATTGCTTCTGATCAATGCTTTTAGTTGCTTCATCCTTATAATTGATTGTTAGTCTCATATCAACATTTCGACCGTTTTAAACCAATAGAAACCTGTTGGCTCGTTAATTTCTGTTATTTGCATTTGGCGCAGCATGTCTTGATCTTACATACATCTCTACATGCTGTCATCTCAATCGTCAACTTCTTCCTAGTCGTTTCATATTTCACACAATCTACCCATCGTTTTTTTGCCCTTCATCTGGCTTTGTAAACACAGGTTATTGGTTGCTGCTGAACATAAAGAGATTTGACTAATATAGTAACACGTACTTAAATCTAAAAATGAAGTTCGTAAGTTGATCAGCTGCATATCAATAAAAAAAGTAATAAGCCTCTGTTGAGAAATATTAGATTCTCTACAGAATTCTCTAAGTTGCTATTATCCTTAAGATATCTACCAATATAGATCTTCTTAAAATAAATTCTGCATTGATGTCTCAAATTTGATTAAAAAGAGGTTAATTAATTTATTGATTGTTTAGAATCGAGTTTTTTTACTTCATATTTGAATGACGACTTTGAATTAATTAAAGCTATCAATGCCAGCATCAGCCACTATTTCCTTCTAAACTTCCCAACAGGGAATCCATATCCTACTATCATGACAAAAACACATTGAACTGCCTACCTATATTAATAGGCGAACAAATCCCTTTCAGGTTCCAGCTATCATGAGGAAACAGTCAACTAATTTATCGATACACCACGTGTATAATATTCCGTTAAATTTGTCATTTTATCCTGTATTTTAATTAACCGTATGGACTTTTCCTGTTTTTATCTCGTGCCGCGTGTTTGTTTGCCTGGCTCTGTGATTACGACATTTTGATTCACAGAATGTCAATGCAGGAAAATGTATTGTGACGGGTTAAAAGGTAATGAGTTATAGGGTTAAAGGTTAGCAACCAATCACACCGAGCGTTTGATTGAATACAGAGCAAATGGTAGTTTTACTTCACATGAGCATTTTGGATATTCTGTTTGGGTTCATATTCATATCTTTATTTCTATTCCATAATGTGTCCAGCCCCCCTAGCCAAGTTACAAACGATTCGTATCTACTTAGTCTCTTTCTACAATCGAGAACGCCTCAAATCCCTTTGTTTTGACCACGTGACTTATCACCTTTCGCTAAGTCACGTGGTCAAAACAAAGAGGTTTGAGGCGTTCTCGATTGTAGAAAGAGAATAGATACGAATCGTTTGTAACTTGGCTAGGGGGGCAGATCTTACAGTGGGCTTAAAGCTAAAGTACAATTACGGACCCTGTAGGAACAGCAAAAAGTATAAAATCTACTGTGTTATGGACATCATTGGCACTTGGATATATATTTGAGATATGAGTATTCAGAACCCCGAAAGTCTGACATCCAGTCTAACCAAGGAATAGCCCAGTAGTAACAGGGTAACACAATACTCCTCCGTTAGATTGGTTATCAAACTAAGCAGTGGGATTCTAAACATTTGATTAAACAATGGAGATGTGGAGACAGTCGCTCTATGTAAACTACTGGTATTTAGCCGAATCCAGCTAAAGCGGAATTCCTTTCGAATATTGTTGGGAAACGGCTAGGTAGATGAAATATAATTAAGTCTCTAAATCTTAAGAAGAATTTAAAAGGAAACGATGACAAGTATTGTCGGTTCTTCAATAATTATTTTAGTTGTTAAATATAATTTCTCCCAGAACAACATTAAAAGATCCCGATGTTCTTGACCGTCACACACATTAACTATAACTCCATGACATTCAAACAAACATTACTTATAATAATGAACCTCTTTTTAGACCCTTTTAAAGTTTCATACCATAAACTCAACTTGCAGTTACCCGCGTAAAACACAGATGTCGCTGAAGTTGTTCCCGCCAAACCAGTCGGCATGATGGCTGGTGGGAGGGGCGTCGCGAGCCTCCGCCCCAGAGGCCTAGCTCCTCAACTTGAAGTTACAAACTTGATTACTGTTTCATGATGTAGTAATAAGGAAAAAAGATACAGATTATGTTCTATTTAACTTTATAGTTGAACGTTGATTGAAGTCTGTGTGAAGCTGCAAAGTTTACGTTTATAATGACCTGAGTACCTACCTATAAGAATTTAAATTGCTGCCACTATAAAATATGACGAAATGCTTTTAGTGAAGTTGAACTACCTATACGTACATATTATTTATCAAGCATTCTATATTGTATAGATACAAGTTTTCAGACAGATGTGTTGCTAGGGAATTTGTAGTGCCACTTCTTGTTTTCAGAAAAAAAACTAGGATGTAAAGAAGAACGCGTTTTGTGACTATCACATGTAGTTTTTGCCGTTTATAAAGTGCTAATATAGACATATATACAGCCTAACTTGAATAAATTAATTTTAATTTGATTTTGTTTGACACATACATTTCACCAGTTAAGTAGTGTTTAAGTGCGAAGTTTCAATGTAATAGAAGATAAGTATGAGCCTTTAACTGGGCATAAACTTGAACTTCAGGCTTCTACCAAAAAATTCTAGATGGAAAACCTCATAACTACCTATTTGTCTGATCAAAGAAACCCGGGACATCAAGCTTGGCAAAAGCGCTTGTGACCGGTAAACCAATACGTAAGTCAGTCGATTTTTGCCACGTGCTGGCAAAAATTTACTAAATACATAAACTCATGCCTTTTTCCCATGTGGCTAGGTTACTACCGAGCGCCAACTGCAACGATTCTGAAATACTTATTTTGCTTCGTTGATCTTCATACGTAGAGTCGCACACGCACATCGATTATCAGTACTACACACCCGACCTACCCTACTAATATTATAAACGCGAAAGTTTGTGAGGATGGATAGATGAATGGATGGATGGATGGATGGAGCGATGTTTGTTACTCTTTCACGTAAAAACTACTGAATGGATTTTAATAAAATTTGGTATGGAGTTAGCTGACACCCTGGATTAACACATCGGCTACTTTTTATCCCTGTATTCCCATGGGAACGGGACTTACGCGGGAAACCGCGGGACGTCTACTTGTTAATGATATGATATATCAATCCAGGCCGCCCATTGTAACACCTTATGTACCCCTTAAAGTTATTATTTGTAAGTTTTTATGGTGTACAATAAAGAGTATTCTATTCTATTCTATTCTATTCAATCTATATAAAAGAAGATGTTGTTACAAAAATCGTAATGAGTGTGCTGAGATGGTTTGGTCACGTTGAGAGGACGAATGAAATGAAAGAAATCTAAAAGATGTCTGTAAATGGAAACGCCAGGAGGGGACGCCCTTGAATAAAATGAAATATCCTAGAAATACATACCTTAATGATGCTAATTATAAATTCAAATTGCCCAAAACCCAGGCAATGATAAAGAAAAAACGATTATTTTTCGAAACACCCAAATCGAAAATCTCCCAACCCCGGCTATTGTCAACAAAGTGATCTCTTTTCCGTTGATCAATGGTGTTCGATGTTGTACAAACAAATTAGCGCCGGCGGCGACTTGACAACGCTCTTATTAAGAAATGAATCGAGACGGATGATTAGGGTTGCTACTTTCGGTTACTACAGCTTTTAAGAATATGCACATTTTTCTTCTCAGAGTAGATGTCAGATAGTAAAACACTGACCTCACCTTCTAGTTAAAAAATGTAATGTAAAAATGTTTGTATGAACCTATTTACAGAAGTAGCTATCATTTAATATGCATGCATTTAAGCAGTGATTACTTAATAGTGTGACCGGCATACATCTAGGTCAAAGTACTTGTGTTTGAACCTTTTTGGAGTCATTAGGGAATTGTGTAACTATTACTTGCTTAAAATACCATTACATTGCGTTTTTATTTTCACAAGATCGCATAATTCAAGCAAAATTTTGCCAAAACACAAATAAAATAATAATAATAATATTAAAAATAATACCAGCCTGTTACTGTCCCACTGCAGGGCAAAGGCCTCTTCTCTATATAATTTTTAATAAATTGCCCAGGCATATAAGAGAACTGCCACTTACTCAATTCAGATTCAAATTAAAAAAGTGGCTTATTGACAAATGTTTTTATTCGGTTTCAGAATATTTGACATCATGACATGTATTCAATTTAATTTTTTGTAATAGGTATTGGTTAAATTTTATTCATATCATTATAAAGGTTGTGTATGTAATAATGTGTGAAATAATAACTAAACTAATGTCTAAAATTAATATAAAGAATAATTAATGTGTTTTTAAAATGATTATGATTATGTTAGTACTTAATTTAATTTTGCATGCCGTTTAAACGGTGAGACATGTCTTTAGCACTATTTATCATTGTGACCACCTATAATGTATTTATACCATGTTTCTGGCAAATAAAAATATTCTATATTCTATATTCTCATACAGAGAAGGCTCGAGCATTGATCACCACGCTTGCTCAATACGGATTGGCGATTTCAAACTTATATTAAATACATAGTCCAGGTTTCCTCACGATGTTTTCCTTCACCGATGTCAATGATGTCTAAGATAAACTTAGAAAGTACATATGAATTGAAAAAGTCACATTGGTACTTGCCCATATTTGAACCATAACCTCCTGCATGAGAGGTAGGCGCCTTAACCTCTGGGCCATCACGACTTACGACAAACACAAATACGATAAATAAAAAATATTAAGTAATAAGAAAAATCACAAACTTTAGAAGTTAGATGATTTAATTTCTTCTTCTTTTCTTTCTATATGCAAGCAATTTCTTGACGCAAAGACCTTGAATCTGGACAGAAAAAGAACAAGAACAAATATAGAAATTTCCCTCTTTTATTGTATCCAGATTCCAGGTTTCTTTTAATTAAGTTTTTTAAAGTCTCCACGTACATTAATAGTAACTGGGTTGTGTACACTGTACAGTAAGTCGTGGCAACCCTACTCGATCGCACAGCGGCCCGCGCCGACGCATATAAATTAAGGATTTACACATTATGTTTCATTTTTCAAGTCGGTTAACGTCCCCCATTGACACGCAGTTGGACGGATCGCGGATGATATTCAATATGATTGGTCGGTAATGAGTTTGCAGACAGATCTGTTTGGATACTGATATTAAAAGTTGGGGGAGAAGGAATTTAGGAGACTATTAGATGGAATTAACAGTACAAGGTGGTGAGAGTTCCCAATTCCTAGTAGAAAGTATAGTACTTACGAGAATTCGGGAAGCTATTCTTTTTCATTTTAGGACACGACTGTCAAAACGGCTTATAGTTGGTTTTAGTTCTTTGCAAACAAACATTTCCTTTCTAACAAATAGATATGTAATCTAATCATAATGCAGTCATAAAAAACTTACGGCTTGCTTTTTTATTTTACATAAACTTACAGGCCTGTATTCCTGAAACGTTATTAGTGGCAGAGGAAGTTAAGATATACCAATATTTGGCCAACACAGTTATTTTTACATACATTACATAAACTCACGCCTTTTTTCCATGGGGGTAGGGAGAAACTTCAGAGCGCCATATGCTACGATTCTTGCATACTTCTTTTGCTTCGTTTACATTCATACATGTTGTCATACACACACGCCGGTTGCGAGTACTACGCACCTGACCTTTCTGAAGAACCTCACCATTATGGTCTATGTATGTCCTTCTAAGGCGTCCCCTCCCTGCGTTCCCACTTACATTTGCCTTGTAAATACCTTTCGTTAGTCGCCTTTCATTCCCAAATAATCCCTATTAAGTACAAGGAATTTAAACATCACTACTAATAGTGACTTAATCGACTTACACCACGATTCTCTAGCGAAGTTAATATCACAGTTCATGAAGTCTTTGTCCGATCTTTAATAATTTGTTTACAATCAACATAATAAAAGCAGCTCAGTTTTTGTTTTCTCATCCTCAGTTAGATTCTTTTATTTTAATTATTTTAAATTTTAAGTTCCATTGTTATAATTTTATGTTTGTCATTAAAAACATGATTAAATATTGTAACGATTGTTAGATTACTTAATAACGAT
Source organism: Euplexia lucipara (assembly GCA_921972225.1). Taxonomy (NCBI): domain Eukaryota; kingdom Metazoa; phylum Arthropoda; class Insecta; order Lepidoptera; family Noctuidae; genus Euplexia; species Euplexia lucipara. The sequence goes on along the minus strand of OV179146.1, from coordinate 3,466,506 downwards.
GAGATATTGTGCTTGTGGTGTCTACCTTTATGTGAGTGTTACACTATCACTTTAAGTTAAGATAGTGTTTAAGAATATTATAAGTGTAAACAGTCGTTGGTAAACCAAATAAATAAATAAATAAAATTCAGATGAAAAACCCATTAACACTTAAGCCGACCAGAGAATCAAACGCAGGGTCTTATAAAAACAGAACTCTGATGAAAACCTACTACTAACCTACTTATGTATAACCCATATTTGCAAATAAATGCTATTCTATTCTATTCTATTCTATACACAGCAGTAGTGCCTACGATGACTAAAACAAAAAAAATAAAATAAAAATAAAATAAATATTCCACAACTTTTTCACACAACGCCATCTAGTCCCAAGCTAAGCTAAAAGCTTGTGTTATGGGTACTAAACAGCTGATAAACATACTTATATATTTCTAAATACATACATATTACAGATAAATTACACCCAGACACAGAACAAATGATCGTGCTCATCACACAAAGATTTGTCCTGGGTGGGAATCGAACCCACGACCTCCGGCATAGCAGTCAGGGTCACTAACTACTAGACCAACAGGCCAGTCAATGATACAGTGGCGTGTGTTTTTTAAACTACCATAAACCGTTCCCCCCAATACAAGTAAACTTAAACAGCCAACAGCTTTCAAACACGATCACAAAACATCATTAAAGCGTTTAACTGCTTAAAATTCGCGATGACGTTTGTCGCACGATTTGTAAACATGACGTCACGTCCGGTGAGGCTGTGGCGGAAATTCGACCTCTCCCATCTTTGAGAGGGCGCGTGGAGGGACGGGAGGGCTTGATGGAGTGTGATCTTATGCTGTATCACGAAGTGTTAAGGGTTTTGTAGTTTACTGGACGATGTGGTTGTAAAAACCGATAGGTATTTTTCAATGTTATTTGGTTTTTAAAGTTAGTAGTTTTAACAGTAGAAGTACCTATATTTGTCTTTTTAGCTTCTTGTGTTGTTACCTATTTGATACAAGTATTATACAAGGTGTTTTTTTTATATCCCATAACTCTTGGGTTATATTCTGTAGGTAAAAATAATACTAAAACTCCGAGAATAGATGGTCCAAAAATGCATAGTTTCGGAGATATCATCAATCATAATTAAATTATTAGTTGTTTAGTACCCGTAACACAAGCTCTGCTTAGCTTGGGACTAGATGGCGCTGTGTGAATAGTCGTGGAATATTATTATAAAGTATTATTAATATTATTTTTATTACCTAATTAGTTCAAAAATTGTCACCAGTACGACGAATCTTCTTTCTAAAGTCACTTTTCTTTCACGTAAGGGTGATAAACATTAATCATCGTGATTTTGTCGAATTATTTTACTGGTACTAGCTGGCCTAGCAAACTTCGAACCACCTTTAAAAAAAAAATCTCTACGTCCTACTTCGAGACCAACTGAATACCTACACACTTAATTTCAAAAGAATCGATTAAGCCCTTTGACACGCGCTTACAAACGCTTTGACACGAGTCTTAATTTAATTGGTTTAAAACCATTTGTTTACTTGCATTTGCGCCCACGTCTACCACAGTTTGTCTCTACACAGGTTGACTGGTACAGTAAATAAAAATAGTAAATAATAATAATAATAATCTTTATTCAGATATTAAATTGGTAAATACAAATTAAATCTAAGAAAAATTAAAGGTGTAACAAAGTATAATGCCTGTACTAGGTTAAAAACCTGTATCACAGGCGACATAAGATCTTACAGTACTATTAAGACGCCTGGCTTCGTTACAATATTTAACAGAATTAATAATAGTTTCATAGTTATTGAGTTATGCTATAATTTACTAAAATAGATAATTTTACACTTAGTTACACGAATTTGATTGAGTCAGCAATGTAAATGTGTGTGTGTGATGCGTGTGTGTTGTGTAGGTATATGTGTGATTAAAGTCAAAAATATATAAACAGATGAACATTAACAACTTGTAACTGATAAAACAGGTTAATAGAAACGTAAATATGGGTAGCTATAATCCATTTCAGAAACTTTTTTTTTTTTGTAAAGTTTACTAAAAAAAAAAAAGCTGCATCTGCAATAACTATACATCCACCATACACATTAATAGATAAAAATCTAGCATTAAAAGAAAACAAACGATTCCAGCTTAATTTCAGGTAATAAATAGATTATCTCCAGGAAAGCCGCGGTACACGAAGAAAAAAATATAATTAACTTAATAGGAAAAAACGTCCAAAAAGACATTATAATTCACCTCTTAATGCGTCTACCGCTTTTGTTAATGTCCTAAGAAATAAAAATGTTGCAATTAAAAATATATTTCTCGTAATGACTTTGCGAAGATGGATAGAAACTGGTGGGTTTTTTTTTCTGTGTTTATTTGATCATAAGTATAAGTAATTTATACAGGTGTACCTCTGCCTAAACCTTCGGGGATTGCAGGCGTGATGTTATGTGTTTTAGAAGGTAATTTTGTTAATTAACTTACGCCCGATATTAATATTCTATCTCAATCCAAATCCCGATCCTTTGTTTTTGACGGCTGCTTCTGATTGGACATCTTTAAGACTCAAATAGGCGAATTCGGTCGTTGATTGGTTACAGACAAAGATCGGGATCAAGATAGCATCCGAGATAGATTATTAATATCCAGCGTTAATGTGCGTTTTTAAAGCAACATTCTTTTTGTCTTGCATGACATTTGGGGTTCGATTACCGAGTCGCAAAGTGTTATTACATTGACTTGAACAATCCGGAATTTCTAAGTAGTAGCCCGGTGTTTGGATCTGATTCTAATAGATGGCAATAGGTTCGATCATTATTACATGAGATTAAGATACTGGGTGTACTAAAGCTAACTCTTTGGGAGCTACAGGCGTTATTTTAAGTATACTAATTATAAGGCCAAGTTTTCTCGCTAAGTATTCCTTTACCAATGTTATTGAAAGTAAACGAATAAGCCATCTCAGCCATTGATTTTAACAATATTTATGTCAACATTTATTTAACAATATATTTTCTTTTTTCCAGGTAAGTTCAAATGCGATACTATCACCTAATAATCTTCACAGCTTTGTAAGTAAGTACACAAGACTATAAACAACCCTGATGTTACGTCTCACTTCTTTGTCGGGGTCGCGGGAATAGACGATTCTTACGAAACCCCTGAAGGACCTTCCCAGGTCTGCGTTGCGGGGGGAATGAAGTGTTTGGGGCTCACTTACGCAGAATCTTCAAGCGCCCGAACAAGCAGTACCATAATGCCTAATGCCTCAACAAACGTTTATTTTCCTCCTCCTTTCTACACACCCTCATGATACAGCTAAACAAAAGTACCAGTACCAGCTCATAATTAAAAAAAAAAACACCAGCTAAACAAAGTTTACGTGAATACAAAGAGGAGATACCCCACTTCACATGTTTAAGCCTAGCCAGCTTAACAATTGTTCTCCGCCGACGTCGCTTGCACATTATGGTCGGCCATTTGAATTGTCTGAATAGATTAAAAAGTTTCCAACATGTGAGCTCTTTTGCCGTATTGATTTGTGTTTATGTTTGTTTGTTTGTTCAATTGTGGCGGTGTTTTTTGTTGGGATCTTTATCGTGTCGTTTTGTGTGGTTGAGGTCGTAGGTTTTGAGGTGGCTATTGTATGGCTGAAGAGTTACGAACGTATGCTAGCAGTCAGTTTTGGGAGTTTATACCTAGACTCATCCAAACCTCAGACAGCATATTAAGCAATTGGTCGCGGCTGTCAATTTTGACAGTTCGTAACAACTGTCAAAGATGACAGCCGGCCTTCTGATTGCGTTAACCAATGTTGACTATTCTGCACGCGTTACTTTAAGTTTTGATAGAAGATCAACATGGTGAGTCGTCGAACTTTATGTTACTGGTATTCAGCTTTATTCGGTTAGGTTCAATATAGTTGAGTACCTAAAAGCTAGGCAGACGATGATTGTTTTTTATTTTTATATTTACACCTATAGAATAATTTCTTTTTGAAAATAGAAGTACGTTTCCTTTGAGTAAAATTTGAACTTTCTCTCCAGATGGGGTACAAATATTCCTCTTTATATGTTACAACATATTACGGGACAACCTGATGTTACCTAGGCTTAAGTTTTTGCTGAATATGAACTTACATATAGGGCAAACCACAGAACTTTAACTTGTACCAAACCACCTATGTCTTTGCGAATTCATCTGCGTGTTGTAAAATTAACACAAGTGCTTTAAAAACTTTGAACGAAAACATCGTGAGAAAAATGCCAGAAAGATATTTCTTGACGGCATGTGACACCAAGTAAGAGGCCCATAGGCGGCATAAAAAATATATAACACCGGGTTAGTCGTAGTGGGAAGGAGAATAGTCATGTCAATTTGTTTACATTTCAACTAATAGATGGCGCTGTGCTGATGACGCGTTTTTCTGTAACTCACTGTTAAGATCCTCCGTCGTCTAATGACCCTCTGGATGCTTTTCGGTGACATACTTCCGAGTATCACTTAACCCCCTTCGAATAGAAGCTAGATCATCCATCCCGGTGAACAACATAATCAACTCATAGGCGAATTAGGCGATTACTCAACAAAAACGAATTCACAATAAGCCGTCCGCACCGCCCTTACCTTCAAATTTATCAACGCCTCCTCCCAACCCAAACAGAAATTACAAAACAAAATCCACCTGTCATATCCTCTCATCATCCATCTACTGAGCGTCCAAGCGTCCCGTAACCTTACCGGATCCGTCCCGTCCCGAGATCGTGCGCGTCTCGCCAAGGAAATTAACACGAAACGCGTTTCGCATACGAATAGCGTCAGCCGTGTGTTCGCACAAAAACTTGTAACGATCGCAATCTGAACATCTGTTGGGTTGGGATGCTAATGTTTAGAAGTGTTTATTTAATCATAATAAATAATAATAATACCAGCCTGTTACTGTCCCACTGCAGGGCAAAGGCCTCTTCTCATACAGAGAAGGCTCGAGCATTAATCAGCACGCTTGCTCAAGGCGGATTGGCGATTTCACACTTATTAACTACAAGTCCAGGTTTCCTCACGATGTTTTCCTTCACCGATGTCAATGATGTGTGTGTTTATATAATTTTGTATTATTGTTCATGTGTGTATAACATCACGCCTCTATTCTCCGAAGGGGTATAAGCAGGTGTATCTGTAGCGCAGAGGCCAGCGCATAAAGCTACCCCAATGTGTCAAATTCCTTGGGTAATGGTTTTTCAACTTTATTACGAACAGTTTAAGGTTCATGTTTAATTGTGAAAATTTGAGGGTAGCTTGATGTGTTACCGTCTGTACCTTCAACCACATTTTGCCTGTTATGTTTTATTCCCATACGTAATAAAATGGAATATTTTTAAAGGTTTAAAGTTATGTTAGGTAATTCCGAATCAAAGTTCACGTTGAGCAAAGCGCCTATTTAATTACAGACACATTATAGTCCATACTTACCTAATGTTGAGAAAGAGGCTTCTATCTTATTATAATTTTCGATGTGATAGATATCTTATTAGTATAGAGAGATATACTTTTATATTTATTAACTGCCCCGGCTAACTTAACACCGACTTTTTTATAAAAAAAAAACTTAGTTTACCACCTATTCTCTGATCTACTGAATATATACGAAACATTTATAAGGATCAGTCAAGCCTTTTCGAAGGAGTTATGTAACAAACACGAGAATGTGATACTTTTAACAGATTTCTCTAAAATAGAGCATTGCAGCAGAGTTCGCTTAGATTTCGAGAAAATTATAATACCTAGTTACAATGAAACAACAGTAAATTCTGCATTAGTTTGTAAGCATATCCATCGTAATGTTAGAGAAATACGAATGCTAAAACGCTTGTTACTTTTCTTATACATAGAATGTAAACTAAATTAATCAGTCATAAGTCAAAATCATATCAACAATTATAAAATAAAGCCCTTAAAACAACAGTTACAATGTAGTGCATAAAAATAACAACATTCCATAACAAACCAACCGAGACCATATCACAGCGGAGTCCGCTAACTGATAAAGTCATACACTTTCTTCGAGACAGCGAAAACAAAGTGGTATAAATTTTTGCCCTACACTGTATTCAAAGCTCAGAGCTAGTACAAACAACTGCACGGTATCCGAGTCGCCGCGATAACGTTGCGATAGCGCCGCGATAACGCCGCGATCACGTTACGCTATCGTCCGAGTCACATTGTTCGATATCGGCGACGTGCACTTTCGCTAGATATGTAGGGGTGGCAAGTGGGAAATATGCACTTTTTAAGATGCCCTTTTTGAAAATTCAATTCAAATTCAAATTGTTTATTTCTTTAGCAAGATTACAACAGTTAGTTTGTGATTGGAGCTTTATTTTAAGCAAACAATGCCTGTATTAGAAGACTCCGCTCTTCCATAACAAAAGAAAGAAGGAAAGAGAAATATAAAAATAAAACCGACTCACTAACCGGTGTAAAATAACTCTAAATTAGAAAGTCTGCGGCTTTGGTGGTTTTATTTAGAGTTATTTTACACTGGTTAGTGCTTTTATAAGTCGGTTTTATTTTTTGCATAAAAAAACATACACACGAACATGGCACCTCTTCCTTTTTTGAAGTCGGTTAAAAAGCACAAACACTATCAAATACAAATGAAAAGGCAAAATGTACATACAAAACATACACACACATACATACATACTTTACATAGGTAAAGTGTGGGTGAGTGTGTGTGTGTGTGTGTGTAGGTATGTGTGTGTGTGTGTGTGCGTTTGGCATGTGTTAGTGTGCCTGTGAGAGGCTTTGATGTGGATTTCAAGACCGAGGTCTTAAGAACACGGTTTCTCAATTGTTTAAAGCTAGCCTAGTGTCAACCTGTCAATGAGGAAGTCTGTGATGAGTCTAGCTGATCCCGCTATCTCCGTCGAAGCCTGTCGCGACGTCGTTTGCCATGTAAAGGGCCGTGCGTAATCCAGTGGCCTTCTAAACAACATAATATAAAGGGTAGAGAGCCCTATTGTAAGGCCCTGGAATAAGGTGCACAGCTCAGGTGGTGTCCTTTTAAATGTAAGGTAGATGTTACATTGTGTGAATAGTTACATAGTTCTAAGTGTTACAAACATTTCAATTTAAAATAAATTATTGTGTCTGTATTCTCAGCACTTAGTCTGGTTGAAGCTACGTTTTATTAACTAATGCATCATCATCATCTGCCTAGCAAGATTTTAACTATGTACAGATGCCAGCACATCAAGTTACCCCAATGTGTCAAATTTCTTTGATCGTTTTTCAACTTTATGCCAAACAGAATAAAGTTCATATTTAATTGAGAAAATTTGACACATTGGGGTAACTTGACGTGCTGGCGTCGCACAGCCAGACACCATGAGTTTTGCCACATATTTACAGACCAACACAAGGTACTAAAACTAGTTACCTATATAATGATCATAGGCTAGCCCCAAAGACATCACGAACAAAATGTTCCTTCGAATATCTGTTCAATGGGCACAAGTCGATTAGTATAATTTAGTATGCTCCGCTGCCGCTTCAATAAAAAAAATAAATATAAATAAATATTCCACAACTTTTTCACACAACGCCATCTAGTCCCAAGCTAAGCTAAGAGCTTGTGTTATGGGTACTAAACAGCTGATAAACATACTTATATATTTCTAAACACATACATATTATAGATAAATTACACCCAGACACAGAACAAATGATCGTGCTCATCACACAAACATTTGCCCTGGGTGGGAATCGAACCCACGACCTCCGGCATAGCAGTCAGGGTCACTAACTACTAGACCAACAGGCCAGTCAGAAAGTCAATATTCATATATTATTCTAGATGGCGTTACTGAGACATGGGATCACTGTTTTTCTTTGATATTTCATTAGATGCTCCTCCTTTCTATAGTAATTCAAGTCTCTTTGACTAGCCCCAAACAACAGGACCCCTGGACCTTAGGATCTGCAGCGTTGAATTTTTTCAAGGGATTTATTTAATTTCTATGATTCTCTTGATATTGTTTTGGCATTCAACTGTTTGCAAAAAAACATTATTTCTAGATATCTAATCTGACTGAGCTTTTAAGTAAATATAATAATTATAAATAAATAATACATATAGATATTCCACAACTTTTTCAAGCAACGCCATTTAGTCCCAAGTTAAGCTTGAGAGCTTGTGTTATGGGTACTATAGGCAGCTAATAAACATACTTATATATTTCTAAATACATACATATTATAGATAAATTACACCCAGACACAGAACGAATGTTCGTGCTCGTCACACAAACATTTGTCCTAGGTGGGAATCGAACCCACGACCTCCGGCATAGCAGTCAGGGTCACTAACTACCAGACCAACAGGCCAATCAAAAGAAGTGACTTATTTACTTTTTATGAAAAACCTTATTGGTTTGCATGTACGATTAGTGTTGATATGCTCATAAGATTCTTGGATTCTTTCTCTTCTGACAGTTTAAGGTAAAAAACGTTGATATTTGGAAATAGCTGACGAAACTTTTCACGCTACTTTAGACCAACAACTTTTAACGAAACTTTCATCGCGGGGTTTCCTGTTCAGTTACACAGAAAACATATTTTTAAGAGTTTGAAGTGAGCAACATACGACAAAAAAGCGTGTAAATTAGGGATAGCCGTCGAGAAATTTAAATATTTGATAAAGGGTCCAGAATCCTGTACTTTTGAGCTTTGAATTAGGTTATCCGTCGATGTATCTTCCACCCTGAACAAAAAATTATCTTAGAATTGTGTCGTCATGGAAAAATACCATCTACCCTTAAGAATACCTACAGACACAGCCCTACCCCGCGATGCAACTTGCAGCCGATAGTGCATTGTCCCCGATAATGTTGTTATTGGCTGATAAAGTAAAAGTGACTATCGTCCAGACTTATTTGTAAATATGCCACTTAATTAGCTATTTTAAGGTGACATGATATCGAGATGCTAGTGTTTTCGTTAAGAGTTTTCTAGGTTTTTCTAAAAGAATCGTGTGTTGCTAAGTAATAATAATGTCGCCTATATGTTACAGCCCCACTGCAGGACAAAGGCCAAAACACAACGTGTTTATAAAGAAGTGAAACGAAGTGGACTCTCCAAACGTTTTTAATTACATTTAATTTTGCGCCCTACAAGAACAATCACAGCCTTAGACGCGGTGCCTACTATCGACACGACATGGATAGACAAGGGATTTTTATACAGTTGATTTTGAAACCTATTAAACACTGTTAACACTCACATTTCATTGATACACCACACACCACAGACTGTCTGTGGCTTTGCTGGTTTTGTTTCGTTCATTATTGAACCACCGACTTCCGAAACTGGAGTTATTTTTCACCTGTTAGTGTTTTTTTAAGAAGTCGGTTGTTTCTTTTGTTAAAAAAAAAGTATTTTGATTTTTTTAGTTTCTTCCTATGCAAAAAAAGTCTTTCAAAACTTGAAAGAGTCATTTGATTGGTTAACAATTGCTAAAGAAGTTCTATCTAAACATTAATCTGTACCTACATCTCTGCCGGGCCCCTTTTAAACAAGAAGAGCGTAATGTTATGTTAGGGAAATACAAAAGCTCAACATAGACATCTGACTATAGCAATCGCGAAAAATTCGCTGTAATGCGTTGAAGAGTTCCGTTGCCTGTCTTCTTCTTTTTCTTGACCAAATGATACTTTCTAAATAAAAGGCTTGATTTCTTACTAAAAATGTTAAAATCGGTGCGTGTGTACCTATATTTTTTGAGGAGTTCCCTCAATTCCTCGAGGATCCCTCATGATGGGACTAATAGACAAACTTAGAATTAAAATAATTAGCTAATTAGCAAATCAAATAAAAGTGTACGTACACAGGGCCCTCTGACTTGGTTGCACAAATTTCGTCGAGAATATATTTATCTATCAGGCCGAAAAGTTAAAAGGTACAGTTAAAGGTACGGTAGGTAAGGGTAAAGGTAGGTTACAGGATACATTTTGGAGAGTGTGCACGGGAATTACATGACTTGATTCCGCCATCACCTTTCTTCCATCGGACAACCCGGCGTACGCCGAGTGTCCACCCTTACATCGTTGGCACTCCCACGATTCGGACAAAGCGTTTCGCTTCGTCGTTTACACCGCGTACATCGAAGGACTGGAACAACTTGCCTGCTGCGGTCTTCCCGTCCGATTATAATTTAGGTGTCTTCAAGGCATAGGCTCTTTATAAACTAGTGCGCTTCACCACCACTGATTGCATCTCTGCTTACCATCAGGTGTGACTGCAGTCAAGCACTGGATTATAATATAAAAAAAAAGTATAGGTAGGTAGGTAAGAATAAGCATTTTGCTTAGGTACTTACTATACTCATTAAAATAAACTGTCGCCACACTCGCCACTGCGCAGTAGCATATGAACATTCTAAGAACATAATGAACATTATTACCTAGCTTTGATAACATGTTTTGACTCGCTTATTTTTTATCAACGGTTGAGAAATGTCCGCTACTACAGTTCTCAGTGCTGATAGGAAAAAAGAATTGATTGTTGGTGTGTGGTCGTGTTTGATTGTACAAGTAATTATGACTATTTATAGAAACTGTGAAGAGTGACAACCCTGGCCTGCTTTTGGGTTTTCTGTAACAATAATGACGACTCTCTTGTTCTATAACACTCCTCTTTTTGCGTCGGGTATTAAACATTAGACTAAAATGACTGACTGATAGACATACAGACGGTGATAAATAAGATCTAAGTAGGTAAGAGATGTCTTATTAGTTTTTTTCTTGAACTGCGCTTTTTTGGCAAGGGCTTTACGAAACGTGTGATCGGGCGAGTTGAACGGAAGTTGAGAGGGAGATTTAAGTTAGTGAAGATGAAAACAGAGAGAGAGAGAGTTACGTTTCGTATATTACTGTAACTGCAAGCGAGAGAGGTGCGATCACCCACTTTTTGACTTCCCCTTCTTTCCTAGCCAAGTTACTTTTCGTATAATTTTAGACACAGTGCAAACCTATGTCTGTAATTCTGCATTACACTGTAGAGTAGTGCACGCCCAAATTTTCTTTAAAGCAGTTTACTTCAGTCGTGTGGTTGTGGTGGGAAATCTCTAGATCTACTGAACCAATTTTTAACCGACTTCAGGAGGAGGTTCTCAATTCGATCGGTTTTTTTTCTCATGTAGGTATGTACACCGATTACTCCGAGATTAATGGTCCGATTTACGTGATTCTTCTTTTTTTCGATGCAGGATTGTTGCCATTTGGTCCCATAAAAATTTAATATTGTTTGGCCCGGTAGTTTTCATTTTACGAACATTTTTATGAAAATTTTATTTATCTTTGAACACTTTTGTGTATGTATATGCACCGATCACGCTGAGATATATGTACCGATTAACGTGATTCTTTTATTAAGTTTGATGAGGAATATTTGCATTTTGGTTTTGGTTGGTTGCAAAAATTCTTATGCCAATAGAAAGCCCCACCAAACTAATAGGTTGCAGGAGATGTTAAAGTTCAAAATCCACACGGATGAAGCCATGGGCAAAGTGCTAGTGTATACTTACTAAAATAATGTGCTAGAAAAAAACATAATATAATCACCTGTACCATTCAGCAGACATTTAGCGTTCGGTCGTTAGGGGTTAAATAAAAATCGCAATAATCTCCCGATCAGTTAAGGCCAGTGTAATGGCGAATAAATCAGCTGGTATCAACGTTACGCCGCCTCTGTCAATAGCTTTGAGGTGGCCGGGCCTGTTGGATTAGAGGGGATCGGCCGCCCAGTAATTTTGTAAGTAGGCAATTAATATTTCTTTCTTTCTTTAATAAAGTTTACGACGTCTTACACGGGCTATGACCTTGCTTTTTATTATTTAGGTTTTCGCCTAGTTTGGGAGGCAGCAAGCAGGCTATGCAATTTTGTTAAATTAACTGTCCTTTAAAAAATATTGTGTGTAAATATGTAAAAAGCACGTTAAACCGATGGTCCCGGTTTATAGAGCTTGTGGCTAAATTATAACCCCACAACCCGCATCTGTGCTTGTTGAGGACTTTCTACAAATGGCTGCGTACATTCGTATTAAACAAGACTCTTCCTTGTCCCCCAAATGATAAAATCACATGCCTTCTCTTTGTTGGAGTCGGCTTCCAGTGTAACCAAATGGAGTTGAATTGCTGTATCTTAAAGAAAAGAGGCCTTTTGCAGTGCGACATTCTTCTAACTTGTGCTTAGTGACCAACCAGATGTCAGGATTTATGCTGCCCATGGGCCTCTGACTACGCTTCACAATGAAATATCTCTTCGGGATAGGCCAAAAGATATATCTCAACGACAATATTTCTCAAGGCAAACATCGTCAGAAAACCGCTATCGGTTTCCTGACGATGTTTGCCTTACCGTTTATAAAGCAAATGATAATAATACAATACGCACATGAATAGGTGCGTGAATTGAGTTCGAACTCGAGACCTATGACTTGACAGTCCGCCGCAAACAGTGCGAGCGTAGTGGGATATTTAGAGGCTAGTATTGTAGGTAAGCCACTCTCCATACACAAATGATATCTCAATATTTGCAAGACCACCCATGTTAGCCACCCGTCGCATCCACCCTATTCTACCGTCCGTATGAAGTCCATTATCGAGTGCTGGAGATCGGCGGATAACGCTCATAATTTGCAATAAATATAAGGGCGGAGGTGTCGTCGCCTTTGTTGCCGGTTCGATTCCCGGCTGTGGCGGATTTTGTGCCATAACTTTTAGATTACAGATCATTTTTGTTCGTGAATTTTGATAAGGTTTTTTTGGATTATATTTTAGTTTTTCTAGATATAGAAGCCTTATGAATTGGCTTGTCTAAGAGATAACACTAATACATTTGTATCTTTTTGTGTGTTCCTGTCTTAGTTTCATGTCACTCGGAGTCGGCACACTACTTATATTTATAAGGTAGGTACACTCTGCTACAAATGAAGCTATACATTTCCGGCTGATCTCGCACTTTTTAGGATTTCCGTAAAATGAGACGTCAGTTTATATTGGAAATGAATAGATTGGTGTGTACAGTAACCGCGTGTACTAACTAGCACTTAACTCCCGACTTTGTCCACGTGAAGGTACTTTTCTCTTTAAACTTTGACATCGCATCGAGATCTTGTAATTTTGAAAATAAAATATAGCCTATGTTACTAGGTGAATGTAACTATCTAATGGTGAGAGGTTATTTTAAAATCGGTTCAGAAGTTTACTCGCTACAAACAAACAAAAAGAGACAAATGTTCATCATATGAAGTATAGATATAGAAGTATGGCTAAATAACATAACATCACAGCGATTTTCTTTAAGGGGTTGGGCAGAGGTATACGTTTATTACCTAAACTTATTCTTGCCTCTTAAAAGGTTAATAGTTAACAGTAAAATAATGATACAATTTATTAAAATCAAAAGTCATTTATTCAAAATAGAGTGAGAATCAGCACTTTTTAAACGTCAAAAATTACACAAAACAGTCCCCCAAAACGCCCGCCCTTCACCACTTCCTAGTGGTTTTGCTGAGAAGAAGTGGCAGAACAAACTCCCCAGCAACACGTGTGTCTGGTATGTTAGAACTACAAGAGTTCAACACAACATTGGTAATTAATAAACATAATCATTTAAATTAAATAAGGTGTTCCATCCAACGTGTATTTAACACCTATGTAACACGCTATGTTATACAATAAAGTAAATCGACTATTGAGTTGACATCGATAAAATTTAAATTTGCATTCGGTGATAACAGTTTAGTGCACTCGATACCGACTTGGGCAAAGACTAAATAAAAATAGTTTGAAAATACAGAAAGGTTCATTTCATCATCTGCCTAGCCTTCTCCCAACTATGTTGGGGTCGGTTTCCAGTTTAGCTGGATGCAGCTGAATACCAGTGTTTAATATACATACATACTGACAACTCAGTTACTTAAAAAAAAAATGACGTGTGGCACTCTGAGACTGCCACGGGGTAAAGTTATTGCATAGCATTTTTTATCAACTCCTCTCCTCTCCCCCTCCCCATTCCTCCCCTCCCCCACACATCCCACACCCCTCCCCTCACCGCTCCCTCCCCTTCCCTCACCCCTCCCTCACTTCCCCCTACCTTCCCCTCCTGTTCCCTGCCTCTTCCCCTCCCCCTCTCCGCTCCCGTCTCACCTCATTCTTCCCATTCCCCTTCCCCTCCCCCTCCTTCTCCGACCCCTCTCTCTTTCCTCCCTCTCCACTCCCCTCCACATTCCTCCCCTGCCCCTCCGACCCCTCTTACAATCCCCCTTCCCTCTGTCACAATCCCCCCTCCCCCTCCCCTTCCCCTCCCCTCCCACCCCTCCCCTTCCCTTTCCCCTCCCCACTATCACCACTATGCCTGTGTTAGGTCGAAGACTGCCGAACTGAAACGACGTTAGACGATGCACGGCCTTCAAGCCACACCTCCTTGCCCGTCGGAGTGGGGAGCGTGAGGTTTTTTCGTTACGGAATTTCTGGATTCGGTCCCCGCGCTCAAGGCCCGCGATAGAAGCTATGCAATAACTTAAAAATATATACATTATTGTTTATTGATACCAGATACATTCACAACTTTGCAGGCGGGTAACAATTGAAATGTTTAGTACAATACATGCTGATATTGATTCCCAAACTAAGCTAGAGCTTGTATTTTGGGAAACAATGTTCAGTCATAGTGATGACATACAATATACATTGATTGGTGCTTGAGGACAAAGGTGAAATATTGTGAAAAATTTGTCGCTGCACGGTGCATATGGTTACAAAATAATTATTCCTAATTAAGTGTTATATCTTTATATATTACGGTAGGTGTAGCGTGTAAGTGCGTGCATGTATCTATGTATGTGTGTATTTATCAGTAATAATTATGTATTTACTTGGTAACATGATACCCCTTGGTTAAACTGACTGACTTGACTGGCCTGTTAGTCTAGTAGTTTTGTGACCCTGACTGCTATGCCGGAGGTCGTGGGTTCGATTCCCACCCAGGACAAATGTTTGAGTGATGAGCATGATCATTTGGTCTGTGTCTGGGTGTAATTTATCTATAATATGTATGTATTTGGAAGTATATAAGTATGTTTATCAGCTGTTTAGTACCCATAACACAAGCTCTTAGCTTAGCTTGGGACTAGATGGCGTTGTGTGAAAAAGTTGTGCAATATTTATACAACTCGATTCCTATATTCAATTCATTCAAGTTCCTTTTCAATGTACAGAATTTTTACTTCTACAGATTTAAAGTATAGATAATATACTTAACGAGTTAAATGAATACCTTCTACTACTTCAAATACTATCTTCTGGAGTATTGAATGTAACATAGAGACAAGTTGCGCTGCAGTTCAGTTTAAAATGTTCTATTTTGTATCTTTCAAAATCAATGCGTTTCAGTAAGGTAGTTAGGTTAGGTAGTTAGGTTCGCTATAGGATAGGTATGGTAAGTTAGGTTAGGTTATATGTATATAATATGTTGTTATTCTAATTCTATCTAAAACATTAGAGACTCGCTAAATAAAAAGTAGAAGCAGTTATTATTGTTTTGGAAACTTATATTCAATATTATTGTCATCTTATTAAAAGTATGTATATATTCGTAGTTAGAAAATTCTCGTGTCACAGTGTTTGTTACCAAACTCCTCCGTAACGGCTTGACCGATTCTTATGAAAATATGTTGTGCGTGTTCAGCAGGTCTGAGAATAGGTCGTACCTAAACAATTATTTTATGGCGTGCACTATGGTTATTATTTAATTTATTTATCATTAAAAAAGAGGGTAACTAAATTATAAAATAAAATAAGCCCCACAAAGAGAGAGCAGCGGTGGCCCAGTGGTGGCGGCCCCGACTTACGAACAGTTAGTCGTGGGTTCGAACCCAGGCAGGCGCATTACTTTGTGTAATTTATTTCATCACCACTGCTCTCAAAAACGGTGAAGGAAAACATCGTAAGGAAACCGGCATGTCCTAGAACCAAACATTCGAAGACATGTGACATCTACCAGTTCGCACTGGGCCCGCGTGGTAGATTATAGCCCATACGCAAAATACGCGCTGTGACGTGGAGTTGCGGATACCAGCCCGGTATCTTTATCTTTTTTTTTTTTAAGCCCCACAAAACCGTTGCAATGGTTTGACTGTGGGGGCGAAGAGTCTCTAGACATGTCAACATAAACATACCTAAAAATTAAACAATAATTAGATTTCAATTGTAAAAAACTTAAGATATTTCTAATTAATATAATTTTAGTTTACTTTTAAATCTATTAGCGTTTGTTTCACTTCTTAAGTCCGCCGGTAGACTGGTTGTTCAGGCTTTCAGTTCATAATATTGTGGAGACCAGTGATGATCCTGAAACCCCCATGTAGAAATTTTGCTACATTTTAAATTTATAAATGTATTTGTAGGGTTCACGTACGAGTACAGAACACTTGAGTGCAAATCTTGTGGCAAACATTCTCTTTGTATGAATGGAATATCGATCGTATAAAATACTTACTAATACTACCTACTAGTTTTTGAGTAGCCGTGGGCCGTGACTACAAACTTTTTTGGATCTGTGTATTTCTTTTTAGGGCATCCTCTCCCGTTGTTCATTCATCCTCTTGACAAGACTAAATCATCTATATATGCACCTACTATACAAAAAGCACTACCAAATTATAAACCATTAAAATGAATAATCATTAAGATAGTTCAAACTAATTTTACTACTTGTTAAGTAGCTAAAGACTATTAAAAATGTTGTCAACCAGTAAAAATAAATATTCGAAGTCGTTTTAAAGTTCAATTTACGAAACTAATGCTAAGTAGAACCATAGACTGCTTAATAGAAGTTAATGATTGAAATTGGAATGAGGTCGCATCGTTGATTATTAACCTTTTTATGTAACTATCTTACTTAAAGCCTCCGAAATGGGATCTTAATGCAGTTAAAGAAAATGTAATGCAGTTAAACAAATACATCAATTACTTCTTCGATAAAAACATTTAATATGTTAATGACTTTCATGAATTTATTTACTTTACTTTAGATACTAAAACAGTTACTAAATCTTTAAATTGGTAATTCTACTGTTCGTATGTTTGCCATGTAAGTAACTGCTACTAAACTGATAGACCGATTTGACTGAATTTCTCTGTCTTTGAGAAGTGGGCTTTGCTCTGCTGTAGAACAATAGTGGTGTAATTTATCTATGTATAATATGGATGTATTTAGAAATATATAAGTATGTTTATCAGCTGTTTAGAACCCTTAACACAAGCTCTTAAGCTTAGCTTGAGACTAAAATAATAGCGTTCTGTGAAAAGTTGTGGAATATTTATTTATTTATATTTATATACGTATTGTATAATAATTATCACTTGCTTTAAAAACGGTGAAGGAAAACATCGTGAGGCTGGCATGCCTGAGAGATATTTCTCAACGGCATGTGAAACCTAGTTAGAGGCCTATGGGCGGTATACCTACTCTGACACCAGATTAGTACTTAACTAATCACACAAAAAGAATAACAATAATCTCCTCCTTCACGCTCAGTCGGGTAATAAGTAACACCACTGCCATGCCCTTCAAAGCAACCCGTTTGATGCTATGTAACATATTATACCCAATGATATTATAAGTAAAACGATGTAGATAGGTTACCTAAACAACATTCGATCTTCAAAAACGGCACACTAACGCACGCACGCGGCCGTTTGGAGTATTCCCGTTTGAGCACCTATTTTTTGAGCACCTACGCATTTAGCACCAAAGGTATTCCCATTTCCCATAGGTTAATGCATAGGTGCTCAATAAATAGGTGCTCAAACGGGAATACTCCGGCCGTTTACGGTGCGAGGCCAAGTGTAAGTAAGCTACACTTTAACGTGTTGCTTGCTGAGCGCTTATAACCTATCTACACCTTTTTACATGTAACTTTAAATCTTTTTATCTTCAGCCTCTTCAACAAAAAAATAACTGAAATCTTGATAGAAAAAAGTAAATATTTACAGTCATATCAGCCATCTGTTAAGACTGTATACTGTTGCTGGTTGTATACTGATAAGATGGAGATAAGATAATTCTGCCTATTTCTATCTTCTTAGCGATAAACAGACTCAGATTGTATCTCCCTATTGTCTTAAGAATGCCTTGTACTTACTTGAAAGTAATTTATTAACTAAACAGCCTAGGGAGAGTATTCCAAGAAATTGGAATCAAAGAAAATGATTTCAGCTGTATTCATAATTAAATAATAGTATCAGCTTGTTACTGTCCCAAGGTTTCTTCTCACATATTATAGGGAAGGCACGAGCATTGATCATCACGTTTGCTAGTCGGATTGGCGATTTCTAACTTGTATGTTATCAACTCTATTACAGTATTCCCAAATTAATAATCCACATGCAGATCTTCGCTAATTGTCGTATTCCCGGAAACACCCGAATCATTGAATCGTTAGAGCCCTAATTATGCATGAAGAAAATGCACTTAACCACTCTATACAGGGTGGCAGGGACATCGACGCGCAAACGTCGTGAAAAGGTTGCACCTGATGCCATAAATGAAATTACAAAGGTCATTCATCTCGGAAATGGCTGGTTAAAAAAATATCGTACAGACTAGACCGCGCGCCGCCCGGTGCGGTGGCGTCCTTTGTGGCCGACAATAGAATGTTGGCATTAGGTAGAAAGCGAAAAGCGAAGGCACCTACTATGCTAGTGTTGACCTCGCATTTGAACTTTAGAAAAACAGCTGATCAGGTAGCCCTTTCCTGTTTTACTTTCATTGCTGGTTTAAGTGAAACAAGTGAATTTACAAAATCTCATTGGAATAGGTAAAAATAATGTTTATATACAGTTTACAGTAAAAAAAAATGCAAAAAAAAACGTAAAATTTAAGGAAAAGCCGACGAAAAATTTCAACGCAGGGGGGTCCAGAATCATGTACTGAATCCATGGTAAGCGGATGTGCGTCGATGTCCCTGCCACCCTGTATACATATAGTCATCCGACACTCGGGGAATACGGCCGTTGCCGAACAGTGACGAATATTTCTATGCGCATTATCACTTTGGGAGAACTGTACTACTGTATGCTAGTTTAGTAGGTACCTAAATACATAAACTTAAAATATTAATCATAGGAAGGTTGTATATGCCAAAAAGTGCGTAAAATCAACACCATATCAATTATTATTAATGTAGACGAACGGATGGACAATTGGACAACGAAGTGATTAAAGCGGTTACGCGGTTTTTTAAATGTTCGAATCCCTTAAAACAAGATAGCGCTATGAGTTCCAATTCTAAACACGCGCCAAAACTTTCTTGAACGACTTACCTTCTAAGGTAACATTTAGGTATTTTTTTTAAGAGACATGTCCTGTCTCCGTAAAGAAGTACCCTTTGGTCCCTCTCCATAGCATCTATTTCAATAAAATTTGTCGGCACATGTCGTTAACAAGATGGCGGGTACAAGGCAGTTTGCATTAAACACCTGTACACTCAGATAAGTACATCATAACCGGTTCGAAGCGCAGTTTTCCGGATCACTCCAGTTTTATAGATGTTTCTAGATTGTGTGATGAGCGTAGATAAAGATTGTAGTTTAAATGTGGTATTGCTTGTAAGTAGTGCTAATAATGTATTAGGTATGTATGATATACCAAGAGGATAATTTTTCAATCACTACCTATTTGTATTTACGTTTCCAACTAAAATAGGTCCATTAAACAAGCTTCCAGTCTTAGAATAATGACGCATAGGGACCTAGTACTACAGCGCATTATGTTATTCTCTATACGATAACGTAATTAAGGGTGATTTTTTTATTTTGAATTTGTTCTAAAACTTTTACTTCGCAAACGTTTTTATCGGGAAAGAATCGCGTTTTTTTTAGCGCTGTCAACTTCAACTCTTCTTTAATGGCGTTTGTGGAAGAGACACCACAATTTTGCCAATAACATACCTATAGGTACTATGATAGACCATCAAACGCTGGAGATTAAATTAGTAATGATATTCCCAAATCAACAATTATGGTTGATTTGGGAAACTATAGAGAGAAAAGATAATTTATAATTAACCAAAGAAAAAGAAAAAAAAAGAAATTAAACCTTACTCTGCACAGACATTTCAGTGTTGTAAGAAAAAAAAAGATTGGCAGCGCTAAAAAAAATTGTTATTTGTATGTTGTAAGTCCCACATTGACAGCTTGACTATATACCTAAATAGGTACCATTAACCATTACCATAACCATTAAGGTGGTAACCATTTAGGTACTCCTGGAAGCTAAACGCCAAAAAATTGGACCACCAAATGCCAAACGCCAAAAGCCCTGTCCGTCTATTCCGTCGAAAAAATCCAATCAAAATCTCAAAAGCATTTGAGTAGGTAGCTAGTCACCACAGACGGACAAACAGATATTGAGCCACAAATACAGATAGTGACTCAATATATTGAATTGCGTCTGCCAGTCAGGGCGATAAATAATGTCCGATAACTATTTTAAGTAATAAATGACGCAATATGGCGGCTACGTAATTGAATTTAAACTAAATAACACTATTGTTTTAATACTATAATCTTTGTTTGTTTGGTTTTGTAGTTAATTAATATTGAGATGTATCTATGCGTCCTTTTTCCGTAAGTGTAGTGGGCTGAGGAAATATAAAGGTGCTTATTGTTAATATTGATTAAATTGAAACCAAATGGGGATAGGGGAGTCCCCTTTATAACGATCTGAATAACAAAATTCTACAGGTAAGTAGGTAACCATGTCCACTATTACTGCTGTGGGATTGGTCTAGTTGTCACAAGCGCTAATGGTGATCATGAGATCACGGCTTCAAGCCCAAGTCGGGCAAAGCGTTGTTGAGTTTCTCTATCTGAAACTTCTTAGTAGTAGCCCGAAGTCTGGATTGGTGCCCGATTGATGGCAACAGGCTCGCCCCCTTTTACATGGGACTTAAACTGGCGAAATGTGGGTGTATTTCGCACACCACTGCCGAACCCATCCGGGGATTACAAGCGTGATGTTATCTTATGTAACCATGTCCTGTATACATACTGGGTTTCCATAACTGAATCGTAAAAAGTGCAAATTAATTTGACCTATAGACTTGCTTTGTTTTTTTTGTTGGCTTAGTATTTCCACACATCCGTCCTTAGGGCATGGAGTACTGCACACCATCATCATCATCATCATCATCATCATCATCATCATCATCATCATCATCATCATCATCATCATCATCATCATCATCATCATCATCATCATCATAATCATCATCATCATCACCTGTCTAGCCATTTCCCAACTATGTTGGGGTCGGCTTCCAGTTTTAACCGGCTGCAGCTGAATACCAGTGTTTTACATGGAGCGACTGCCTGTCAGACCTCCACAACCCAGTAACTGGGTAACATGATACCTACCCCTTGGTTAAACTGGTTGTCAGACTTTCGAGCTTCTGACTACAAGACAACGACTGTCAAAGATCTACAAATGACAGCCGGGACCAACGGCTTAACGTGCTTTCCGAGGCACGGAGGAGTCTTGGTATGTAATAAATGGTCACCCATCCACGGACCGACCTCGTCAAGCGTAGCTTAACCTTCGATCGACCCATGCGGCTGTTATAATTTAGCCACAAGCTCCTAATGGAGTACTGCACTCCGTTTCTTAATAAAACTCCGACTTCACTTCAGCGTAATAATCAAGGTGAAATCCGGTTATAACACAACATTACATATGCATTCCTAAGAGGGTAAGGCAGAAATGCACCAGATATTACACCCACATTTCGCACCAATGGGCTATTTGAAAAAAAAATAATTTTTAGTCCGTCATCTAAATTCAAAGAGATTTAAAAGACTATAGAGCGGGCATGTCAAGGAAATCCCATGTCTCAGTAACGCCATCTAGAATAATATATGAATATTGGAGCGGCAGCGGAGCGTACTAAACTCATAGACTTGTGTCCGGCAGGACACACTTTTTCGGACGAAAATTTTGTTCGTGATGTCCGGTCTATAGGTATTGAATGTCTTTGTCTAAATTACAAGAAAATATTCGACACGTATTTTTTTTTCTTTTTCATATTGATGAAAGTTGAGGAGTGGGGGCTTGTAACGTAGTCTAGTATAAACTGCAGTACAGTTTATACTAAATAATGACGTTACCAGTGCCAGTGCGACATTTTGACTCGATGTTTCGCCGTTATTTTATGATTAGGTACGTAAAAAAATGAATAAAATATGTGTCAAATATTTTTTTTGTAATCTAGTTGAGGGAATAAAAACTACAATTTTTGTCTAAGAGCCCATTATGTTTATAGTCCTATGTAATAGAGAGAGAGCCTTTTGCCATACAGCCGGGCACAAATCAAAACTTTCAGGCGAAAAAATGGCGAAAAATCCAGACCTATATGTAAATTCCATACAACCGTGCATACGTCCAAACTTCAGAAACTCCCTTAAATAGTTTAATGACACTTTTTCAACCAAGAAATTGAACCCAGGTATTGTAGACCAACAAAGACTTAATTAATAATTTATTCCCTGACAAATTTTATCAAAATTCTACCTTCACTTCAACATACAAAGTGCAAAACTACCCGTTTATTATCACAACATAGTGGAGCTAAGTATAACAGTGAATCAACAAGTTAAAACGCATTTAGGCAGGCGTGCCGTATCAGCGCACCATCAGGCGTTACATTACTTAGTTGCACTACTGTATCAACTGTGCTGTTATGTTGCTGATAAGCATGTGCCTATCGGTGGTTGTGTCGATCTGCTCCTAATAGGTGTGCTGTTTCATGTTCTTGATATTTTTTTTGCGATTGAAGCATTCGTATTGGCTAGCCGGTCAACGGTTTTGACTTGGTAGCTTTTTGAATTTCTAGCTAAAAGCTAGCTATCGAGAAACATAAATCCCGGTAGTAAAATGTCTCGATTAATATATCGGGAATTCAGAAGAAATTTAAATCACTCTAAGTTACGTAAATAAGCTTTTTTTTATCCCGGTGTCTGCTAAATACAGGATAATTTATATTATCACTTACCAAATTTTCTGTATCCGGAAATCATTTAAAATAAAACATACATTTAGTACCTATTCGAACATATTTAAACAACAGCTTTTTCTCCGAAATCCAAACAGGACCCATGGAGAAAGTTAGGCATAGTAATGGGTAGGATATTCTATGAACGCCTTTCCATATATCGGATATGGAACGGCTGATTTTTGTTTTGCAATTTTAGGAATCTTCCCAAAAGTAGCACTAATAACAATAAACATTCTTATTATCTGCTATGTGAAGTAACACTTAACACTTTCAACACGAATTAATTTACCCAATTCATACTAACTTACCCACAAATTCACCCTACTTGTCACACTGCTAACCAACTTAAACGACCATAAATAACTGAGATGGACATGAAAATCTACTTGAGTCAAGCCTACCTGTGGTACATCAATTAAATTGAAACTTAACGCGTTGTGCATAGAGTGCCGACTGTATCGCGACGGTTAATGGCGCGAAAATCGCTGATAACACCCCCACTTTCACCCCCATTCGGGCCGCTTTCACCCCCATTTCGCCCCCGACGCCTCCCGGTATCAGGGGGCCAAAGATCTCCGATCGGTGTAATTGTCTGGTAATAGATAATAGTTCCGACTTTGTGGTTGATTTTTGATTTGCTGGCTTGATGATTAGATGAGTTTTGGATGTATTTATCGGCCTTCTAGTGAGGTGACCGAGTTACTAGTACCTACTTACCTAGTTATTATATATAATTCACGTTTGAATTCGGTGGGTAATTAAACAAAGGAAAAAAGTATGTACAGAAAGCATTCCTTAATCCTTTATTTCTCGATGGTTTGTGAAGTCAAACCAGAAGCTCTTGGGTGGAAAAAAACACTCTCGACGCCAGCAGGCGTAGCCATATTACTTATTCTATTTCTATTATATAAAGAAAATGGCGTATATGGAATCAGCTGTTTGTCAACTGTCAAGTGTATTTCATTTTCAGCCATATTACAAATTCTACTCGTTAACACTTGACAGTTGACAAACATTTTCCATATACGCCATTTTCTTTCTATTGTCGCCTTATCGATTACGATAATAGAAATAGAATTTGTTATATGGCTAGGCCTGCAGGTTAGCCACTAATTACACTAAAAGAAAAGGTTTGGAGTTTACAGGTTTTCTTTAGGTTACCTAATTTTCATTAAATTATTTTACTTAATTCTCTTTTCAATGCCGGAAGAAATTTCTATTTAACAATCTCATCTCTTTCTAAAAAAACCAACAAATAAATTAAATGAGTGACTGACAACCAATTACTTATATTTAAGTCTTCACATTAATAACAGAAAAGTATTTGAAAAAATCTGTGAACAACAAAGTATCTACTGCCAAAAAAAACTTTTAATTAAGCTTTAAGTGGACGTATTAATATTATATTTAAATATCATTTAACGTAAAACTAAACAATAACATAATATCATAACATAACATAACATCACGCCTGTAATCCCCGAACGGCTAGGCAGGGGTGCCTTGTAAGTAAAGTCAGTGAGCTGCGTTACCTTATCCAATTAAGAAAAAAATATGATGGGTCAGGCAAAATAGTTCACTGATTGTACGACCCACATTTTGAACAAAATAATGTAGATGGTAAATCTAAGCTACTTAGGTTAGACTTGTATAATTTGAGCAGTTGATATTACTTTAAAAGAAAGAAAGAAAATACACTAAAAACTGAAACTACTATCACTTACCCTCACACAACAATTACTCAAACTGTGATGTTATATACTTAGTAGGTCTGAATAATATTTAGTGTCGGTTACAATGACACACCTTACTTAAAATTCCTAAATAACTTTTCATGATTAATATTCTTCATCCATAACAACTTCCATAAACCCAGATGCGCGTTCCTGTACTCTCACTCATCACATACACCACACACTTACACGCACACACACGAACACACTCACAATACACACACGCTCTCACACAAAAACACACCATACATGTTAATTACATCTCTAGTTAATAATTCATTAATAATTTGTACAAACTTACTCGCCGTGGAAGAAGGACCTGGAGTCCTGAAATACAGGGCTGCCCTAGTTAAGGCTCCAGTCCACTCTATTTATTTGATAATGTCTGTTCTATTTTCAATTAGTGTGGAAAATAAATGATTTTTTACTTTTACTTTTACTAAATCAATCTCATAGTATTATCGTTAAACCCTTGGAAAGTCAACATCACCAGTTTCTTTAACAAATAATTATCGACCTGACTAAGTATTAAGGCCCCCTTCCACCTTTATATCAACTAAAGCTATACTATTTTTTCCGCTCAGCGTTCCTTTCGGTGGCAGTCGACCCGTCTTCCATTCGCTCAATCATCTGCTTATCTCGCTGGCTATCGGTAGGTAATACATTGTATCACATTTTCATAAGAGATTCATTTACCTTGAGTTTTGCTCACCCCCAGTCGAGTGGGACTGTTTCCATTGCAAAGGTTTATTTTAATTTCTGATTTTCTAAAACGTTTTGTTGGAAGTAAAACTGTTTTAAAAGTGAACTGCAAGACGAGTTTTCATTTTGCAAACTATGTATAGACTTATTTACCTACTTAGTTTTAATAATAATTATGTAGTTAAAGTTTATCTTAGATATTTTTGCCATTGATAAAGAAAAACAATTATGTTTATAGAAGGTAAGTCTAAAATTGCCAATCCGCCCTAAGGAAGCGTGGTTAGCGTGTTCGGAAACTAAACTTAGGTTAACAACTACCACAACACACATACATAGTATACATTACACACGAACATACATACTTTAATACATACATTTATTATATTACTACTCCTCCATTAATTTTTTTTTTGCTTCGAGTTAATCAGAATATCATTTATCACTAAAGTGTCAAACTTTTGAGTGGTTAGTAGGTACCTATTTCTAGATTTAGACAGAGGAAAACAAGATTTATTTATGTGTATATTTAAGGATCTGTTATCGAATTATAATAATTCTGAGTTAATGCTCTTTGATGTATTTTTCCTTAATACACTAATTTTGGCATTAATTAAAATGACTCACTCATGAATCACCCGTATTTAAAAATAAAAACCTCATTAAATAGGTAAATAAATAATAAATAAATAAATAAATAAATTTCATTTATTTCTCACCACAATATTTAAAGGGATTACATGGTAATATTGTTAGCAATTATAATTATTAAACTCCAATATTGTGGGAGACTGGTGCCTAAGCTAGGCTAGTAGCCTGTAATATAGGACACCAGGTCCCCACCCGGAAAAACAATGTCAGGTCGTACTAGAGCAATACACCTTTAGTTGCGACAAGTTCAGTGTTGTGAGAGGTAAGTAGTATAAGGGTGTGTATTAGATGTAAGTGAAGTATGTGTGTGTATATGTGTGTGTGCGTTTGTGTGGTGTTTGATTGCTGTACGCGTAGATGTTGGTATTATAGAGAATAGTTGTAGAAGGTATATTATAACTTTCAGGACTATCAGTTGATTATAAGGACCCGTTCAGTACTATCGTAAGATAAGTCCTGGAGCCAATTGGTAAGTTTGGTCGTCAATGTACTTCTGGTGAGAGGATATATATGGAGAATACGATGGATTTTATTATAAATTCTAACACTGAGTACGCCGAAGTGGTGGCCCGCGAATGAAGTACGACATCGGGTAGCATTGCAGACTGGATGACCTTTGCGTTTCCTTAAAATTTTGTCGTCAAGAGGAAGCAAAGAGTGACGGCGTAGAACAGCACGCAGAATGAACAGTTGACGCACCGTTAGGACCTTTGACTCAGAGTAGAGCAGAGCGGTTGGATAATCTCTGCGTCTAAACTGCATAACTTTTAGAACTGCCCTTTGGGCTCGTTCAACCTGAATTAGGTGGGTTTTGCAGGTACCTCCCCATGCTGAAATGCAGTAAGTAAGAACAGAGACACACAGGCTCTGGTACACAAGGAAAAGAGTTTCTCGATCAGCTGAGTGTCTGAGTTCCTTAAAAATATATAAAAATTTCCTAATTCGCGAACAGAGTGCTTCAGTATGGGGACGCCAGCTAAGGTGCTTATCAATTTGAACTCCGAGGTATTTGGTACATGGAACCAGTGATAGGGTTAGGCAAGTGCAAGCATTTGGGCTGTGATCCAAAGAGTTCTGGCAAGTGTGAGCTTTGACAATATCTGTACCCACAGGAGGTATGATCGTGTGAGGGAGAGTGAAGCGAACAACCTTGGTTTTCTCAATGTTAAGGGTTAACAAATTCGTAGAGAGCCATGTCATCACTCGTTGAACCGACCGCTCCACCCTCAATCTGCAGTCATGCCAGTTATAATCATAAATGATCAGTGCCGTGTCATCCGCATAAGTAAATATATCGCAGTTGGGTATTGACAGGCGGCACAAATCATTTATGTAGAGCAGAAAGAGGGTAGGCCCCAAAATACTGCCCTGTGGCACACCGAAATTGATGCTCCCATAGTCACTATACAATGAGTCGATTTTAACACATTGTGAGCGATTTGTCAGATAGTCTGAGAAGATCCCAAGTGCAATTCCGCGTATTCCGATGCCCTCCATTTTAGAAATGAGTATAGGTACAGAAACCGAGTCAAACGCTTTTGACAAGTCAAGAAAGACACCGAAGCATTTCAATCCCTCATCCAACTTGCCTACCACCGTTCCTGTAAGGTCAAGAACTGCATCCTCAGTAGAGATTCCCTGTCTGAAACCGTACTGATTATTTGCTAGTAGCTTATATTTCGAGAGATATGTGGTGAGACACTTGTTGAGTATTTTTTCAAGTACTTTAGACAGGGAACTCAAAACGGAGATTGGCCGGTAATTGGTGACATTAGATCGATCTCCATTCTTAAAGATTGGGTGAACAACAGCCCTCTTGAACGCACTGGGGAAAGATGGGGGTAGATGATGACACGTCGTCAATCCATAAATTATATTACTGTATTTATTATTACTTAGCTGTATTTAGCCTACGACTTCGTACGCTCGTAATTAAATCAACAATTGATTGCTAAACGCAGAACTTTAAAAAAAAATCTAAGCTTAAGTTACTTCTTGTAACATAAGCTATCTGCCATTGAAAGTTCTGTCAAAATCGGTCTATCTGTTTCGGAGATAATCTAAAACTAACTAACGGGCGGACTTTTCTTTAATAGCGTGTTTTAAGTATGTACCTTTTATAATTTTATATAAGTAGTTTAAGAAGACAAATAATTTTTGACATTAAAAATAGAAACTTCAATTTTATTTATTTGTGTAGAGCAGCGTTCCTTAACCACGGGTCGCGGGCGGTATTGGGATGGGTCTCGAGATTTTTTTAGCACCCATGGGTTTTTAATCAATCCTTTCATCTTACTATCACTAATAATAAACAATAATCTATACTAATATTATAAAGAGATCAAATTTGTTTGTTTGTAAGTTTGTATGTAGGGAGTTATCTTCGGAATTAACAATCTAATTTTAAAAATTATTGCACTGGTGGAAAGCTACACTATTCCCGGATGACATAGGCTACTTTTATCCCTTAAATCTCACGGGAACAGGAACTACGCGGGTAAAACCGCGGAACGTCTGCTAGTAATAAATAAAATAATAGGGTCGCGATCATCAAAAATATATGTAATATATGCTTTGGGTCGTCAGTCTAACAAGTTAAGAACTGCTGGTGCAGAGGAATAGATGACAGCACGTTAAAAATAATTATCGTATCGTAAGTAAACATCTGAAAAATTGGTTGCCTGTAAAGTCGGTATACGGGCGAAAGTTTTACGTGACAACGACTTTGAGTGGTAAAATAATTTTAATGTGAATATTCATTCGTATAGTAGGAAGAAGGATGAAATAATAGTAAAATGAAATAGTAGTGTCGCTCTGTCTCTCTCGCTCTTAGGCGGGCTAACTGTGCTCGAGTGGAAGGGACGCGTGCCTTTCACTTTTTATGTCTGTCTCTCTCGCTCTTAGCCGGGCTAACCATGCCCGAGTGGAAGGGACGCGTGCCTCTCACTCGCTCTCATTGTGAGCGCATAACGTGAGCGGAGCGTAACGCAGTTTCTTGAAGTGTCACCCGGCAAACCAATTTATAAGACGTTGTCACGTCAAAATCTCGTAACGTACGTTACGTCAGAATGGGCACGCACACCGGAGGGTGGGCGGGCGAAGTCTGCTGCTCGCGATAGCGCCCTACCTTTGTTCTGACGGGCTATCTTCACCCGGGGATCATACTAAATTATTTATCCTTTTCCCCATGAGGTGAGAAGTGCCGGTCATGGGGAAACAGATGCGGAAAAGATGGTTTGTTTAGACTGTTATTTTTCTTCGCAAGTGGTAGCTGTGGCTTTTTACTCATAGCCAGTTAAGTGATTTAGCAATAAACTGCTGTGTTGCAATTTCGATTCCCAGACGGAAACAATTTTTCTTTTGTTATTTGTGTCCCGGGTCTTATTGTTTGTGTATGTTCCGTATATGTTTGTAAACGTACCCACGAAACAAAAAAAAAATCGTGTGGGGAAACATTTACTATACCTAAATGTAGCTTGATTTATTTACACACAGTGTCACAAAACTATAAAAAAAAATTGAGTAACTTTTCTTTGAGGCGTTACAACTTTGCTAAATGTAGGTATTTAATATTTGTGTAATCTATTCAGATGTTTTTATGTTTATCTTTCACGCTGCTGCGTCTTGTCAATTTTATTCATAAGTTTACATAAGTAAAAACTTGTAATTGGCCTTATTCTGTATATTACTGCTGACTATTTGAATGTATTAGCTGTAAGTTTTCCTAAAAGTAATAAAATAAATTAAATAAATAAAAAATAGCCCCTTATTAATAAGCGTTGAAATATTATAAAATACCAGTACGATCTACACACATTTTTCGAGGATTGAGTACGTTTGACATCATTTAACTTAGCCATCATTTATCTGATCCTAGAATTCCAGTCCTTACTTACGCCTAGACATTTCTAGCTACTTTTTTACAAGCGTATGTAAATGCGTGTGTGTGTGTAAGTTTTCATTCTGTGGCAAATAAGTACTTCAAGATTATTTTAAATTTTTCTTTATCCTTTATCATAATTAATTTAAGTATCCTCTTAATCAAACAACTGGTCCAGTATCGCAGGATTACTGAATTATGTTTCTCCAAATTCATGTTCACATTGCCGGCAAAATCTTAAAAAAAAATAAGCTTGAGATAGCTACCGATAGAGTATGTATGTATTCGTTATTCGCAGATAAGTCCTTATCTCATAAGGGAATTGGGAATTCAGATGAAATGTCGCGTTACTTGTATTATCACGAAGTTACTTATGTTTTCACGAGCAAAGAGCTTTTATGTTCTTTTAAAAGATAGGCATTGCAGGCTATGTTGAATAACTTACTGATTTCACGGTCGCAAAGTTCAATATTAAAAAAAGTAATGCCGATTATTTTCTAAGTAGTCAGTTATTATAAAGACAGAGACCTCATCTGACCTCTTTTGACTGGCCTGTTGGTCTAGTAGTTAGTGACCCTGACTGCTATGCCGGGGGTCGTGGGTTCGATTCCCATCCAGGACAAATGTTTGTGTGATGAGCACGATCATTTGTTCTGTCTCTGGGTGTAATTTTATCAATAATATGTATATATTTAGAAATATATACTTGTATGTTTATCAGCTGTTTAGTACCCATAACACAAGCTCTCAAGCTTAACTTGGGACTAAATGGCGTTGTGTGAAAAGTTGTGGAATATTTATTTAACTATTTGTGCCAAATTTATTTATTTTGTTTTATGACGAGTCAAATTGTATGATGGATAATAATAAGGTGTAAGTGCCTAACGCCCTACAAGGACACAGGCTGACCGGTAATGTTCTTCAGAAAGGTCTGGTGTACATTGTCATGTACATTGTCATGTGAAAGATACAAAATACGTAATTTTAAACCGTTACATGTCTGTAACGGTTTAAAATTACGTATTTTGTATCTTTCAAAATGAATGCATTTCAGTAAGGTAGTTAGGTTAGGTAGTTAGGTTCGCTATAGGATAGGTATGGTAAGTTAGGTTAGGTTATATGTATATGTGTTGTAATTCTAATTTTATCTAACACACAAGGTCTAAAGAGCACACAAGAGACTCGGTAAATAAAAAGTAGTAGCAGTTATTATAGTTTTGGATTTATTAATTTTATTATTGTCATCAGCTCGACCGCCCACGCGATATATTCAAATAAAAAAGTATGTTTTATGTCTATAAATAAAACTCTCGTGACAGTGTCTCCTCCGAAACGGCTTGACTGATCCTTATGAAATTTTGCGTGTTTAATCAGTAGGTCTAAGTATAAGACGTAAACTTAATAAAATTACTAATAAAGTGATTCTTATGTGGAACGAAATTTGCTGAAAACGCTAGAATGAAATCAAATGATTAAAAACGTTCAAAATTTAGTCTATCAATCTAGCGACAGTCAATGTCAAAAACTTAGCTAAAACGGAAGCAAATTAGACGTAAGTGTTTTTGACAGATTGAGACTTAAATAATAAGAACTTTCATAGAAATACGGATAAATATTTATCCCTAAATGTATACCTAAATGTAAATTAAACAAAAGAAGTATGTAAGGATTGTAGGTGGCGTTCTGTACTGTCATAGGAAAAAGACGTGTTTATTAAATGTATATTTGTGTTCAACAGAAATAAATGTTATCATTGACACGTTATTATTTTACACTTACGAACTTTGAATGAACTGTCATTGAAACTAAGGCAGTTACAACATTTATTATATTCTCAAAACAATGTGACAACTATGAGATAACATCGCTATAAACTCCAAATGAAATTCAAACGGTAACCATTAAATCGATTTACATACAAATCAATCACCAAGAAATTCAACGCTGCCGATTCACGTCAAAACGATTGTCGGAATCGATTCTCGATTCCCGATCACGCGTCAGGTATCAATTACTATCGTTACTCGATCGGAACTCGTTTTCTCGCCAGCGAGTCGCGGCCGCGCGGGTATCGGACCGATAACGTCACCTGTGATCAATCTGTAGGCCCTTCTCACTAGTAATCTCGTATGAAATATTTCTTGTTCCGCGAGGTAGCGCGATAGGGTTTGTATCGATGGAGGGTTGGTCAAATATCCGTGGTTGCTATTTGAGGGGTTAAATTTGTTGGATTTCTGTATAACTCAAGGATCTTTCATCTGAAAATACTACCTAACATTCAAATTCATTTAGTTTCATTAGAGTACCTACGGATCGGTTTAACACGGCTTTAGTGTTTGGCTCATTAGACCCAAACACTACACAAAGTTAAAAAGTTCATCACGTTCTGCTAGAGCAACAAAGTAATTGTTAAAATACCAAATTGTTAATAATAATATTCAAAGTATCTAAAACCTGGGTAAAATTCCAGTGTGACTTTTTAGTTTTATATGATCTGCTTGGTCTTTACCCAGCTATGTTGGGGTCGGCTTCTAGTCTTACTGGATGTAGCCAAATACTACTTATCTGACTTGCAGAACCCAGTGACTGGGTGACACTAAACCCCTTAATCAGACTGGTTGTCTGTCAGATTTTCGAGGTTTTGCGTAATCTAAGTATTGGTTTTTATTTCAAATGTTTTTTTTCTTTTATTCTAATCTTTTGGTCTTGATATTGTAGGGGCTACCACGTTTTTGTAATGCTTCCGCTATGTTTGTTGAGGCACAGAATGATGATTTTTTCGCCATAATCAGAAAAAGGTGCGCCACGCTGTTCAGGCGTGTGCGTGGCAGCCCGAATGGCGCATTCTAATTCTTAGCGCATTATCCCAGAGGTGGGACTCACCAAATGTTGATGAGGTGGATGCGACTGCACGCTAGCGGCCCCTCATATCTACTTATAATTAATAGGTACTATAATATTTTATGTGTTTTGACTATCTATTTGTGTCTGTATAAATTACATTTGATTATTATTATTATTATTTGATTTCATTTATTATTTTATACATGTTTTTGACATTCACGATTTATTTTTATAATTTTTTGAATTAAATATTTTTTTTTATTTTTTATAGTATAAATTTTTATAATTTGAAATTTATATTCATCTTTATGTTTTTAGTTTATGTTTTATGTAATATTATGGATTTTTATTATCTGCAATAATTAAATTAAATTGAATTGAATTGTAATCTAAACTACTGTCAAAGGTCTATGACAGCTGACAGCCGTGACCATAGATATAATATTTCTATGTCCGGGACCAACAGCTTAACATAATTATTATCAAGGCACGGATCAGTCTTGATATGAAATGAATGGTGACCCAACCAGGGGCCTCCCTTAGAACAACGACGCAGCAAATAGCCCTCGAAAATCCAAATAACGGCATTAAAAATCAACTCAATGAACTCAATATGCCCTCAAAAATGTACCTATTCTATAAAACAGAAAGCCAACAGTTTACGATCACAAAGGTTGCTATCAGCGATGTAGATGTCGCTCGTTAGTTCGAACGAGTCGGTCGGTCTCGCCAAATTGCGCGTGACGATAAACTCGGCTATATCGCACCTTTACAGAATAAGGACGTTTTAAAAATCACTCGAGTGAATTTTTGAATAGGCTTAGGTGAATGGAGGTTTATGATACGCTTGTAATAGGCCTTTTAGATGGTTTTTTTTTCGTGGATGTGGTGATGCGGTGGCAATCTTCTAGAAAGGTTTGGAGGTAGGTATGTTTTGTTTATTTTTTGTTAAGTATCTTCTGTGTCATTTGATTAGGGTTTCAGGTGAGAAAATCTTCTTTCTTTGTGGTTTCTAGCAGGTTCACAGATAATAAGCCGTCTGCGTATGAATATCGCAATACGTTTTATTGTACAGACGCCATCACATCAAGCTGCCCCAATCTGTCAAATTTCTTCAATCTATTTTTTGCTTTATTTCCAAAGCTTATGATTCATATTCTATTGGTAAAATCGTTTTGGTAAAGCTTGCTGTGCTAACATCTGTACTTAAGATAAGTATGTTGTAAAAAATTTCAATATTTTATTGATTTACGAAAAGTCCAAAGTGCATCATAATTATTCAACTATTCTATTCTATTCTTCTGCCCTTATTCTAATTATTTTGATTAAGGTCAGCCCAGCATGTGTTTTTCAACCGACGTACTATAATGGAGGAGGTTTTCAATTCGGCTGTATAATTTTTAGTTTTCCTTACATCCTCATTTGCTGTCATCTCAAAGCACCTCCTTAGAAAAACCCAAAGGTAAACGCCAGCACATAAACCAACCCCAATGTGTCAAAAATTTCTTTGATAGGTTTTACACTTTATTCTAAACACAATAGGGTTTATGTTCAATGGGGAAAATTTGACAGTTTGGGGTAGTTTGATGTGCTGGCATCTGTACATAAAGTGGCATGTAGATAAGCAAAATATTGACAAACTATCTTACAACACAAAATCAATATCTAAATTACCTACGTGCCGCCTGTCACTTGTTGAAACATTACAATAACTTAAACTTACTTAATACTTACTTAAAATGGATTACAAAGTTATCGTACACGTCGTTACACGTAAAGTTTGAAATCCTTATCTATGGTTTGTAATAGATTACTAAATATTGTAACCAATTAGGTACTGTTGCAGCTTTGTTGCTTAATATTTCTATTGTGACGTCATTTTCGCCATTTTGTCCTAGTTAAACTTGGAAGCTAAGCCTTCTTTACACCTGACAGTCTCGTAAATGTTACTGTAGAAAATTTCTTTAGTCATCATCTGCCTAGCCTTTTCCCAACTATGTTGGCTATGTTGGGGTGGGCTTCCAGTTTAACCGGATGCAGCTAAATACCAGTGTTTTACATGGAGCGACTGCCTGTCAGACCTCCACAACCCAGTAACTGGGTAACATGATACCCCTTGATTAAACTGGTTGTCAGACTTTCGATCTTCTGACTACAAGTAACGACTGTCAAAGATCTACAAATGACAGCCGGGACCAACGGCTTAACGTGCTTTCCGAGGCACGGAGGAGTCTTGGTAATAAATGGTCACCCATCCACGGACCGTTCTCGTCAAGCGTAGCTTAACCTTCGATCGAGCCATGCGGCTGTTGTAATTTAGCCACAAGCTCGTAAGACGTAAAAATACCAAACCACAAAATGCAAACCTGTGGACGTTCCGTTCGATACAATAAAAAAAAATCCACAACTTCCACACAACAACTTAGTCCCAAACTGAAAGTGTGCTAGGAATACTAGAAAACTGATGACTATATTTTACTAAATACATGCATACATATTATGGATAAATTACACCCAGACACAGAACAAATGATCGTGCTCCACGCAAACTTTTGTCCTGGGGGTCGAGTCTGCTATTGCAATCGTGTCTCAATGACCGGTCAATGATCGATTTTTGACGTATAACGTCAAACTTATGACACATTTCCCATTCAAAAATTGTCAAAGTTGTCAAATATTCGATCAATGACCGGTCATTGAGACACGATTGCAATAGCAGACTCGAGCCCCTGGGTGGTTATCGAACCCAGCTTCCGATATAACATTCAGGACCACTAACCACTAGACCAACGGGCCAGTAGATATTCCAAACACATTTCACTTGTTTTTCATTCTTACCCAAAAACACACTTACCATACGTTGAACTTTATTATGACGTAATCATTGAGCAGCGAAATGTCCGCGTTTTGTACGATTACGAGATAAAAAGTCGGGACTTCGCCAAACGTGTTTAAAGGTGTATCGTTAAGAGCTCAATTGAGCGTGACGCCTGATAACAGGATTACTACGTGTTGTGATGTATGCTCAAGTTGTTGAGCAGTTTCTGGTGGAGTGATCTTGGAAAGAGGTTAGAGTCTATGGATTTAAGTTGCTGGAGGTAAAATTACTAGAACTGGCTAGGGGATACTAGAAAAGGATCTTAATAAAGTTTGCTTCACCATCATTTTTTGTACCACTGCTTACCACCAGCTGGGAAGCAAGCACTACTTTAAGCCCTTGAAAAAAATATGATAAAAGGCAACAAATTCCCCTATATTAAATTATCAGACCACTTAAGAAAGAGTCATGGTTCAATAAAGATTTGGAAACATTCAGCCTTCATTCAATTGTCCATAAATATTTTATAAAATATAAATATTGCACAACTTTTTCACACAACGCCATCTGGTCCCAAGCTAAGCTAAGAGCTTGTGTTATGGGTACTAAACAGCTGATAAACATACTTATATATTTCTAAATACATACATATTATAGATAAATTACACCCAGACACAGAACAAATGATCGTGCTCATCACACAATCATTTGTCCGGGGTGGGAATCGAACCCACGACCTCCGGCATAGCAGTCAGGGTCACTAACTACTAGACCAACAGGCCAGTCATTTTGAAGAATACGAAGCTGTTGTATAAAACACCCTTAAGTAAAACTCATGATCACTTTTTTAACCTTTTGCAACTATGTTGGGGTCAGCTTCCAGTGTAACTAGATTTAGCTGAATACTAGTGCCTTACATAGAGCGTCTGCCACTTTAACCTCCACAACCCAGTAACTGGGTAACACGATACCACTTTTTAGACTGGCTGTCAGACTTTAAGGTTTACTTCTCATACATACATACATACATATCGTCACGCCTGTAATCCCCGAAGGGCTAGGCAGAGGTGTACCGGGTAGTACACCCACATTTCGCCATTATGTTAAAGTCCCATGTAATAGGGGGCAAGCCTATTGCCATCCACCGGGCACAAATCCAGACTCCGGGCTGCTACTGAGAAATCCCAGATTGAAAAACTCAATAACACTTTACGCGACCCGGGGATCGAACCCGGGACCTCATGATCAGCAGTAGCGCTTGCGACCACTAGACCAACGAGGCAGTCTTACCTACCTCTACTCTAGTACTTACCTATCTCTGTGTAAATTGGTTTTTATAAACTCTGTGGCCCTAGTGAAAAGGGGTATAAGTCCAATTTTGTCGAAAATGAGTTAAGTGTACCAAAGTGATCAGAAAAAAATGCTCTACCGTTTGGTGAAGACAGATCTAAGCTATATCTAAAAATAAGAAAGTTACTTTGTGTAAAAGGGTCCAACTGACACCAAAAAAAACTGTAAAAGTCGGTTTTCTGATCACTTTGGTACACTTAACTCATTTTCGACAAAATTGGACTTATACCCCTTTTCACTAGGGCCACCGAACTATTGAGGACTATGTGACAACTCTAAGAAGAAACACCAAAAGAAACTTAGAGATCAGATCATAGTCTCGTTTAAAATCCAGACAATATCTTGGTCATATCTTTTGAGGACAATGCAACTTAGTTTTGGTATTGCTGGGGAGTTTTTTGCGCCACTTCTTTTTCCCAGTAAAACACTAGGAAAGTGGCGAAGGGCCGGCTTTTTGGGGGACTGCCTTATGTAATTTTAACGCCTTAGCCTAATTTGAATAAATGACTTTTGACTTTTGATTTTGGTAACTTATTGGTTTACTTAAAGGCCAAAAATCCCACTCTTTTACAAAAGACTTCTTTACTTACTCTTCACCGATTTATAATAGTAGGCACAATCACATATAGTCGAGACAATTTTCATCCGAAATTACATACATCAAATGTTTCATATCTGTTTATCAGACGGGCGGTGTGGAGGGGTGTGGGGGTGGCTTGCAACCGAGAGATAACGTTTAAAAGTGAAGTTGGGGCTGTTTATTCCCCCACACTAGGTTCACGACGTGGTTTTACTTAGGACCGGGGTGTTAGTTGGTTTTAGGAGATGTTTTAGTAAGTGGATCTACGTATAACTGCGGGTGTCTTTTCCGGAAGGAAAAACTGTATGTAACTATTTGTTGAATTTTGTTTTTAATAGAAAGAAAGAAAGAAAGAAAGAAAATATTTTATTTGGACGCACAGAACAGGAAAATAGGTAAGTATTCTATGAATATTTAATAGGTAATTATTATATTATAAGTATTCTATGAAGAGCAGGACCTGCGTTCAGTGTTCGATTTTTAACCGACTTTCAAAAAAGGAGGAGGTTCTATGTTCGTGTGTATGTATTTTTTTTTTTTTTTTTTTTTTTTTTTTTTTTTTTTTTTTTTTTATGTATGTTACCTGATTTCTCCCCCATTTGTGGACCGATTCTCATAATTCTTTTTTTATTTGAAAGAGTATACTCCTGAGGTGGTCCCATTTTAATTTGGTGAAGATCTGGTGCTGA
The DNA here is from genome assembly GCA_921972225.1 of Euplexia lucipara. Lineage (NCBI taxonomy): Eukaryota > Metazoa > Arthropoda > Insecta > Lepidoptera > Noctuidae > Euplexia > Euplexia lucipara. Next base: position 3,428,128 of record OV179146.1, on the reverse strand, counting down.
TCTTCGGAGATATACAACGGAACTCTTAAAAAATAAACGGCAAATCTGTCGTGATTGCTGGAATCGCTTGGAAGTTTATTGTTTATACAACATAATGACGTATCATCACGCCTGTATGCTCTGAGGGGTACGCAGGTGGGTATAATATACCTAGATTTCGTCAGTTAGGTATGTTAATTTTAATTTATTAGGGATTAGTGGAAAATCCTATTATGATGACATGTATTGTTAACAATTAACAATATAAAATAAATTCATGGCAAATATTTTTATGGTAACAACTAAAAATGGAAAAATAAAAACTTTTTTGCAAAAAATAAAACCGACTTCACAAAAAAACACTAAACGGTGTAAAATAACTCTAAATTCGGAAGTCGGTGGCCCATCATGAGTAAGACAACCCACCAAAGCCACAGACTTCCGAATTTAGAGTTATTTTACACCGTTTAGTGTTTTTTTGTGAAGTCGGTTTTATTTTTTGCAAAAAAGTTTTTCACCGCCAGTTTGTCGTATGTAAGCCCATTGCCATCAACGTATCACAAACCTTAGCTCCGGATCCTTACCCAGACATTCTAAACACAATCACAAATCAAATCAAATTTTATTTTTCATTCATCATCATCATCATTTTTTCATTTTCATTTTTTGTTTTTTTTTCCTCTTTTTTTCTTATGTTTTTTCTCTTCAAGATTCTTACGGAATTGCACCTACCACTGTATGTCTCTGCATGACCTTTAGGTTGACTGGTAGAAAATGCCTAATTTCTTTGATCGTTTTTCAACTTTATGTTAAACAGAATAATGTTCAATTAGGAAAATTTGACACATTGGGGTAACTTGATGTGTTGGCGTCTGTACATTAATGTGTGCTTGAAGTATTAATTAAATAAATAAATAATAAATAAATCACACTATTCCAGTAGTATTAATTGTCAGCAGTTCTTGCGACCACTGAACTGACGGGCTAGTCCCTGCCTAAGCTTTCATGGATATGTTCCCGAGTCGAACCGACCTGTGTACCCAAATAAAGACCAGACTCTGATCACGTCGGATGACACACTTAGTAAGGGTAGGAGAGGGTTTTAGTTAAGCAATAATGCTAGGGATTGACAGTTTTCTTCACCAAGTTTTAACTGAGTGACTTTTACAGAACCTACCGGCTGTTAAACCCGAATAACGTTCTTCTTTTGAACGGCTCGCATTTGGTCACTTTCGCACCTGACGATAAGCGATGGTGTGTTCGACGATGAAGCACGCTTGACTAGAAGTAACCCCTCGACTAAAAGACCCCTACGTTGTACCTAGCTATCAGAAAACATCGACTCCGGCAGGGAATTCCTTAGCCGAACGCACAATGAAGGTGTTCCCAAAGCGTTCTTACCGGAGCCTATAGGAAAATTACCATCTAGGTATCATCCAAGATCTACATAGCTCATAAAAAACAACATAACCCAATCTTAGCAAGTGGACTTGGAATCTCGTTCATTTCCTGAACAAAACGGGTCAAAAAACCCCTTATCAGTCCAAAGGTAACGCAAAGAAAAGTATTTAATTACAAGAACCAGTGGGTAATTTGGCGAATTACAAGGTAATTCTCACTAGAGGGCGCTAGGGAGGTGATAGAGCATGGCAATATCCGTTGAAGCAACAGGCAAGATTACTTCTCCAGGCTGATTTAAACTGTATCTTCTGTCTCATAAGGTTGGAACTCAGTTAGGTGAGCTTTGAGATATGTAGAGAACCCTGTCGAGGTAATATGGAAGGAAAAATGTGGGTTGTAAGGTTGGGATTCGATTGTGTTTGATGAGTAGATGTATTATCAGGTAATTTTGTTGTTAAATGTCTGTTGTGCCTTTTAGTTTTGTTGATTTTTAATCGATTGTAGGTTTTTGATCGTTGGTGTTTAAAATAATATTATTATTTCATTGTAAAAATACTGGTGAGAACATAAACAATTAAATTACAAGGTAAATGTAAAGATTTAACCCTATTAGTTAGCTGTTATGGCGGAAAATTAAGAGTATTTTTTTCTGTGCTATTCTATATTGACATGATTTTTTATGATCTTATTAAAAGGAACAGATCTGATCAGAAAGGGGCTATTAATTGTACGTGGGTTTTGTAGGCTCGCCTCACATTGTTTTTAACCCCCGACGCAAAAAGAGGGGTGTTATAAGTTTCACCGCTATGTGTGTGTGTCTGTCTGTCTGTCTGTCTGTCTGTCTGTCTGTCTGTCTGTCTGTCTGTGGCACCGTGACGCCCAAACGGGTAAACCGATTTAGATGCGGTTTTTTTTATTTGAAAGCAGGGTTTCTTGCGATGGTTCTTAGACATAATTCATCAAAATCGGTTCAGCCGTTTCAAGGTTATCAGCTCTTTTGTGTTAGCTACCGATGCTATTTTAGACGTCTATGGGTATTAACTTTACTTACAAACATATGTGTGTCTTAAAATTTCAAACACCCATGTGTGTTATATTAATAAGCAACATTATGGTGTATTTGGTCTGATGCAGCCAGGATATCTAGCAGACAAATACACTCTTGGGAAAATAACAGCAGATATGTCGTGTTTGGATTCATTTTAACCTGCATTTGATTCTGCACACAATGCACTGATGGCAACTGGATGAGCTGATGCTGCAGCCAGGCTATCCAACCAACACACCAGTAGGTAGACTCTTGACAAAATAATAGCAGATATGTCGTGTTTGGATTAATTTCAACCAGCATTTGATTCTAAACACAATGAACTGAAAAATTCTCATAACTATACACTCTATAAAACAAAATTAATGCGTTTAAAAAATTAAAAATAAAAATTAAATTAAAAATTTTAAAAACCCCCACCGCAAAAAAGTAAAACATTTAAAAAGTTAAAAAAATTAAATTAAAAATTTAAAAAACCCCCACCGCAAAAAAGTAAAACATTTAAAAAGTAAAAAATAACACTTTAGCCATGAAATTTTACTTCACGTCGGGGTACCTAGTAAGGAATGTTCCTAGTACTTGTAGGTATGAAGGTACTTATTTTAACGGTACCCCGACGTTACGTAAAATTTCATGGCTAAAGTGTTATTTTTTACTTTTTAAATGTTTTACTTTTTTGCGGTGGGGGTTTTTTAAATTTTTAATTTTATCTATACTTTGTAGAATGAAAAGTATTAGAAAATAAGCTACAGACCTTGTGCACCATTATGTTATGGTAAAGTGTAGAGAACTTTAAAATATTTACAAATAAGATTCTATTTCTTCGACAGCAATTTGCATGCTCACTTGATGATAAATGTGGAAGCGAGACAAAACACTCGATCTTTCTGTCTTTTTTTGGGAGGATCTGACAATGCTTCATAAAATAGAGTTCATCTATCTTTGGGACCTTGCTCAACATATATTTCAATAAATAACTGCCCCGTAATAATACAGACAACGAACAGCTAAATTTTAGAACCTAAAGTTAAATGAAATCACAATACCTATATCTTTCCATAAAAAAAACAGCCCAGTCCGTACATCCTTCTATTTTGGAGTCGGTTAAAATTACACTCTCCGAGTCTACAAACAGCCTGTATCACCCCCGAGCAGGCCTAGATACAATCAATTTAATTATCACTAACAAACATAACAAAAATGTATGCCTTCACAACCCACATCACAAGACGTACCCATATCATATGGTTATTAATTCAGGTGTGCTATTTATCATATACATAAAAACCTTAACTGATTGTAATTAATGAGAATTTGGATAATTAAAAATCTTTTTTGCAAAAAATAAAACCGACTTAAAAAAAACACTAACCACTGTAAAATAACTCTAAATTAGGAAGTCTGTGGCTTTGGTGGTTTTGTCTTATTCATGATGGGCCACCGACTTCCGAATTTAGAGTTATTTTACAGTGGTTAGTGTTTTTTTAAGTCGGTTTTATTTTTTGCAAAAAAGATTTTTATTTTTCCATTTTTAGTTGTTCCCATACAAATATTTGCCATGAATTTATTTTTATATTGTTATTTGTTAACAATACATATGTCATAGTAATAGGGTTATCCACTTATCCCTAATAAATGAAACTTAACATACCTAACTGTCGAAATCTAGGTATGTTGTACACATCTGCGTACCCCTCAGAGCATACAGGCGTGATGATACGTCATGATGTTGTATAAACAATAAATATCCAAGCGATTCCAGCAATCACGACAGATTTGCCGTCTATTTTTGAAGAGTTCCATTGTATATCTCCGAAGATCAGCACCAGATCTTCACCAAATTAAAATGGGACCACCTCGGGAGTATACTCTTTCAAATAAAAAAAGAATTTTGAGAATCGGTCCACAAATGAGGGAGAATTCGCGTAACAAACACACAAAAAAAAAAAAAAAAAAAAAAAAAAAAAAAACATACCGTCGAATTGAGAACCTCCTCCTTTTTTTGAAGTCGGTTAAAAAAGAAACATCAACATGGGTTTTTTTTTCAAAGATTAATTTCAGGTAAAGTAACTGGAAAAATTACGCAATGCTCTTTGAAGAAATCACATTTTGCCTTGAAAAGTATGCAAGTTAAATAAATAAATCGATGGAATGTCTATAACTTTCTAGTCCTAGAAAAAAGTCTACGTAATATCTAGTTTCAACGTAAACTTTTGTTTTAGTTGGTGGCGCGGTGGAGTATCCTTCCTACCGCGATATTAACCTACCTACAGTCCATTTTAAAAACAAATATTAAATGAATGAATATGCAATCTCGAAAGAAAAATGGCTGTTTCATATAATATATTTGGCTCGAGTAGATATCAAACGTTTGAATGGTAAACAAGATGGTCACGTTAACACGTTAACTATAAGGATAGAAAAGGACTATTATTTTAAGTATTTCATTTCTATGCAACAGCAGATTTTTTTTCCCGATTTTCAAGTTGGTTCCATAATAATAGTGAAAATTGTTCATATTCATCGGTAGAACATTCTGTAATCCTGTAAAATGTACCATGATTAAATCACTCTGTATCTATGAACAACACAGGTTTTACACAGTTTAGTCATAGTCATAGTCATAGTATTTTATTGATAAGGGATTTTTACAAGTCATATATACATATTTTGCTGATAAACAATTATTAAAAAATACATTACCGAAAATAATTAAACAAATGTCAAATACAAGATGTCAAACAAGTTAAAGAAACAAATAAATAGTAGTCAAATAAAAAAATAAAAAAAAACATTAAAAATACATCATTAAACAAAATTGTCAAATAGTAAAACTGTCAAACTAATTAAAGAAACAATACACATACATTCTAGTCGCAGGTAAAGCACACAATAAATATTAGAATTCAAACTAATATATCATAGTTTACATTATAAATTCGTCAAAAGAATAAAAGGCTTGCTCGATAAGGCATTAAAGCCGTAAGCCGTAAGCGATAAACCGTTTAATATACATACATAGCTTGATGTGCAGGTCTGACAGGGGCAAGCACACCAAGCTACCACAATGAGTAATTTTTTTTTTTGGTGTTTTTCAATTTAATGGCAAAAGAATTAGATCCATGTTCGATTGTCAAATTTTGACAGTTTTGAGATAGCTTGATGTGCTCGCGTCCGGAGACATTACCTTAAAGTCACACCACAGTTACTTTATCAGTAAAAAAACCATGTTACACATCAATAATGTGTCTACTATCAAAGGACAATGCGAGGACAGACAACCGAGTATCGTACCAGGAAACAGAATCGACCTCGAATCGACTCCTTTTGTTTTTATCGAGTAACGTTTCCGCGTTACATATCGATTACTGTCAAATATTTTAATGGAAAGGCAAATGGCAAATTAGTATCGATTGTAGGTTTTCTGATATCTTAAAGTGTACACATACCTACATAGGTTCATAAACTTACGCCTTCTTCCCATGGAGGAAAGCAAAAACTACAGAGCGCCATCATTTTTAAACTTTCACACAACCCTATCCACCCGACTGCCTCGATGGTCTAGTAGTCGCAAGCGCTACTACTGAGCATGAGGTTCCGTGTTTGACCCTCAGGTCGGGCAAAGTTTCATTGGGTTTTTCTATCTGGAATTACTTAGTAGTAGCCCGGTATTTGGATTTGTGCCCAATTGATGACAATAGGCTTGCCCCCTATTACATGAGACTTAAACATAACTGGCGAAATGTGGGTGTACTACCAGGTACTCCTCTGCCTAGCCCTTAGGGGATTTCAGGCGTGACGTTATGTTATGTTACCCACCCAGAACACATGATCGTGCTCATCTCAAATATGTACATTTTTCATGGTTGGGAATCGAACCCACCACCTCCGGCATAGCAGTCAGGTCCACTAAACACTAGACCAACAGGCCATTCAAAGTAGTATTTTATGTATGGGTGATATACCAATCGAGATAAATTTTGGCCTTCTACTACTGCCACTTCAAATACTACTACCTATTCTAGTATTGTATGGAACAAAGAGACCCGTAGAGCAGTAGTTCAGTTTAAAATTATGTGTTTTGTTTCTATCGAAATTAATGCATTTCAGTAAGGTAGTTAGGTTAGGTAGTTAGGTTCGCTATATGATAGGTATAGTAAGTTAGGTTAGGTTATATGTATATATATGGTGCTATTCTAATTTTATGTAATGTAAAAACGAATTATATAGAAACCCCGAGAGGGTCTGGTGTTTCCCTTTACATCTGCCTTAAAAATACCTTTCTTCAGTCGCCTTTATTTCTCAATGTGAGCAAACCATCTAAGCATATTTTTTTCAATTTTTGTTACTACTTACATCTTTTTTTCTGAAATGTACTCTCTAATTTGGTTGGCGTCGGTTTCCAGTTCAACTTATTTATTTTTATTTAGTCCGAATTGTCCCACTGCTGGGCAAAGGCCTCCCTCCATTCCTTCCACCGGTCGCGAATTCTCCAATTCTCAAAGAAGACATCCAGATCGTCCCGCCATCTCTTTCATGGTCTGCCGCGGCCCCGTGTCACTGTAGGGCACCAGTTCTGGGTTTTACGAGCCCATGCGGCATGGGGCAGACATGTCCTGTCCAGTCCCATTGAAGTTCTGCAGCCTTTCGTGCACAGTCGACTATTTTTGTTTAAATGATACTTATTTCTGTAAATGGGTTCATATAAACACTTTTACATGTAATTTTTTTAAAAAAGAAGAGGTCGGCATTTTGCTATCTGACTACTCTGAGAAGTCTATTTTAAAGTCCAGACATTATCTTGGTCAGATTATGTAAGAACCATGCAGATTTATTTCTGATAACGGTCTTTTGAGGAAAGAACCACACAGATATGAGTGGACCAGATCAGTGAGTGCAAGCATTTGTCAGTTATCGTGGGCTCAACTCACAACTTGAGGAAATCTACGTCCTGACGAACAATACCAAAGAAAGAACATTTGAGTTTTTGGACCGCAGTCCAACTAAATGTGACTTAAAGTAGGAATACTTTCTTTCTAATTTATTACGAAATAAGTTATAAAAGAGATATTAGTATTATGTTAGGGTTCGTCTTCCAGTCTAACGGGATTCAGTTGATACCATTGTTTAACATGGAGATCTGAGCTCCACAACCCAGAGACTGGGTAACAGGATACCCCTTGGTTAGACTGGTGTTCTGACTAATCAAAACGACAGTCAATCTACAAATGAGAATCGGCACTAACAGCTCAACGTGCCATCGTGGACCTTTACAATACAGCTGGGTAACACGATACCCGATATATATGGTGACTGGTAATTAGTGACCGATACTTAAACACGTGATTGTACTCATGAATACGAATAACTTTCCCAAAAAAACTTTTTAAGTAAGAAACTCTTTTGAATACTCATTATTTTGTCAATTAAGTCAATTACGTCAGTACTGCAAAACGGGGGAGCGCGTGACGCTACTACTACTAGTAGATTTTGCCCTTCCCGAGGTCAGACTATCAGCTGATAGATCGTGCCGATTCGTGCTTACTGGGGGTCGCGTCAGCTATTGCAGTCGTGTCTCAATGACCGGTCAATGATCGATTTTTGACGTATTACGTTTAACTTGACACATTTCCCATACAAAAACTGTCAAAGTTGTCAAATATTCGATCAATGACCGATCGTTGAGACACGATTGCAATAGCAGACTCGAGCCCCTGTGATCGACCACTAGTGCGCGTGCGGGAATTTCAAACAACGTTTTGCTGTTTTATTGTGTTATAAGTTATTGTGTATAAAAAAAAGTTTCTTTGGGAAAGTTTATTGAAATCATGAATACATTCACGTGTTTAAGTATCGGTCACTAATTACCAGCCACCCTATATAGACTTGTTGTCACATTTTCGGGGTTAAGACTACTTACTTGTAACGACTGTCAAAGATATGCAGACGAGAGCTGGGATCAACGGCTTAAGTGTTTTGCGCGACACTTATTATTAAATAAAAGTCTTGACATGTCACGAACTGTTACCTATCCATAAAACTCTAGAACCAGGTGGGTAATACCCTTTGTATAGACTTGTTGTCACACTTTCGGAGCTCTAACTACTTGTATCGACTGTCAAAGAACGAATCTACAAATTTGAGATACGAAGGTAAAGATCTTGATATAACACGAATGGTTACTCATCCACCGACCTCCACAACCCATCTGGGTAACACGATACCCTTTGGTTAGACTGGAAGTCAGACTTTCCATCCGTATACCACTTAAACACCAAACCAAATCTCAATTAAAAGTCCTTGCGATGGTACAAATAAACCCGTCTGTGTGTGTAGGGGTGTCAGTCGATAAGGATGTATTAGCACATTCCGCCGGCGAGCCACTGTATTTATTCTTATCCGGAATAAGGCAGGTTACACCCCTAGTGACGGGCTGATATCGATAGCGTTTGTTTGTAAGACTTGTGTTGGGATGTGTGCAGTGTCGATGTGTTTGTTCTTGAAAAGGAACGTAAGATTTTTCAGTATTGTCTACAGATTTTTTATACTGCTATTCAATGTCTTCACTTCTGAGTGCTTTTTTTCTTAATTCCGAAAAGTGTGTAGAACTTAAGCAAGGTGTTATATTTCTTGTTATGATCTTGATTAGGTGCACAACACGACTGCTTTAGTAATTCATAAAGCTACATCTACAGCTTCTCGTTTCTGTACAAAACAACTCTGCAATTACTTAACTGTTGATTTAACTAGCATTCGTATTGGATGACAGCTCACTTTGCCTGCCTTTTTACAGGAACTTTTGATCCTATTTATTTACAAAAAAAAACTATAATTTTCTAAAAAACAAAAGCAACAAGTACTCTAGCTGGACCCATCATCATCATCTGCCTAGCCTAGCCACAAAACCCCTTGTTATAACTGTTTGTCAGAACTTTAGTGTTCTGACTTAGGTATCTATGAAAAGTGAGAGCTTGGACCAACAGTTTAACTCGTCATCTACGGGAATTCCAGACACAATTAAATTACTTATTGTTCGCGGAAGCCGGTTCGGTTTTCTATCGGTTATATTTCGGAGAGTGTGCATCGGAATTGCACGATTTAATTCCAGCAAGCCCTTTCCATCATCGGACCACCAGACGTACAGCACTGCGCCACCGGTACATGGTAGATATCCCAACCATACGTACTAAACGCTATGGAAACACATTCATTGTGCGAACAGCAAAAGAGTGGAATTCCCTGCCGGTGTCGGTGTTTCCTGATAGCTACAACCTAAGGGTCTTCAAGTCAAGAGTGAACAGGTTGCTTCTAGGCAAGCGTGCTTCATCGTCGACCACATCATCGCATACCATCAGGTGAGATAGTGGTCAAACGCGTGCCTATCAGTAATAAAAATAAAAAAATAAGCCGGCTTCCGCTCAGGGCCTGACAAAATAACGTGCTTACCGAGACACATACGAGTATATGTAGATTGTAGGTACTAAAAGGTCACCTACGCACGCACCAGCCTCGGCTAGCATAGCACAACCTTTAATCGACCCGAAACATTATTATTTAACCAACAAACCCCATCAACCAAACACTCAATAAAAACAAGAATTTATTACGCTATCGACATGTCCCTCGCACATCCCTACTCCTCACAGAAGGGGGTGAAGCGTCGCTTGGCGCTGCGAGATAGCGCCGATAACATCGCCGGGTGGCGGCCCTGATAGCACGAATAATAATAATTTTATTATCGCGATCCAGGGCTGCCACCTCTTTGTTATGCTGGATAGTGATGCTTGTGAATTTTAAAGTAATGAAGTGAAAAGTTTTTGTTGATGTGATAAGGGGTTTTTAGTGTGTTACATTTGGTGTGCAATGATCGCGTTGATAGCGGGTTTGAAGTATTTTTATCTGTCTTCAAAAAGGTCAGGTGCGCTAGTACTCGCTTCCAACGTAACAAGATAAATGAACGTAAATTAAGCGAACGATTTTGTTTCCCATGACTTAATTCCGAAAATGAAACTGGTGCGTTTAATTTAGGATACCGGTTAGGATACCACTAAAATAGACTAAAAGTAAGCAAGGAGATAAGTACAGAAAATAACTTTACAGTCTAATATATACACACACTATATGTACTATATCTTCTGAAAGTCAATAAGAACATCTGTTTGAAAACATTTTTTCGAGGGCACTCTGGGTTCTATTAGACTCTTTCTCACTAAAAACCAACCTGGTGTTCCGTTTAACATCTGCGTCGAGGTTCGCGAGAACTTAATACGATTCTTCTACAACCCCAACTGGTATCTGCTTAAAATCAACAACAACACTTAAGGCACAGAAAAGTAATTTAAAATGATCACAAATTGTGATTAGTTAAAAATCTCTTTCATCTCTTACACTTAAAAAAAAGGAGTAAGTATTCCAATTTGAGCACCCATTTATAGGACACCTATGCTTTGAATGCTAAAGGTATTATTTCGACTGTTAATCAATGCAAAGGTAATAATAAATAGGTGCTCAAATATGGAATACTTCAAAATAAATACTTATAGAAAACACATAAAAAACGAAACAAAAATAAGACTCACACACGCAGTGACCGTCAAAAATCATCCTCGCATCCGGCTTAGCTTCGGAGGGAGTTCCCCCCCTAGGGATGGTGGGAGGGCGCCTTATCGCGAAGTCGCAGATTGAATATATTTCATGTGTAAGTTAATACGAGCCATACTTGCGAGATTTTGCACAGTTTTCCACTAAATGTATAAGGAGTGTTTAGATTTCAGATGGTGTTAAATTTTGTTTTGATAAGTAGGAAGGTATAGCAGGTTTTTAGTAAGATAATTGCTATGTGAGTACAGATATTCGACTGATTTTTAACCGACTTTCAAAAAAGGAGGAGGTTTTATGTTCGTGTGTATGTATTTTTTTTTTATGTATGTTAGTGATTTCTCCCCCATTAGTGGACCGATTCTCAAAATTCTTTTTTTATTCAAAAGATTATACTTCCGAGGTGGTCCCATCTTAATTTGGTGAAGATCTGGTGCTGATCTTCGGAGATATACAACGGAACTCTTCAAAAATAGACGGCAAATCCGTCGTGATTGCTGGTATCGCTTGGATGTTTATTGTTTATACAACATCATGACTTAACATCACGCCTGTATGCTCTGAGGGGTACGCAGATGTGTACAATATACCTAGATTTCGACAGTTAGGTATGTTAATTTTCATTTATTAGGGATAAGTGGATAACCTTAGCCCCTCGATTGCTTGATGCATGACATGTAATGTTAACAATAAAACAATAAGTATAAAATAAATTCATGTTTTAATCAATTCATTCATCAAATATTTGGGAACAACTAAAAATGGAAAAATAAACTTTTTTGCAAAAAAAAATTAATGTTGTGATAACCTAGTATTTGAAGCGCCTTACATAGACGATGGTTAAGAGCCAATGAGAGTTTCTCAATACATAGGCACCTACTCGTATTTTCTAAGTTTATTTTAGACATCATTGACATCAGTGAAGCAAAATATCGTGAGGAATTTTAGATTTATTTTATTTTAGTCAGAAATCTGAAAGTCTGAGTGGGCCCTACAGTGGGTCAGTAGTAACAGGCTAGGTTTATTATTTTTGGTTGGATAGCTTAACTATACATACCAAAAGAATCGATCGCCTAGCACGTCAATTCGAACAATGTATTGTGGTTTTTGTTTTAGAAAATAGTTACGAAAAAAATAGTTCTATTAAATTTTGACTTGCTTCATACGGGTTTAAAACAAGTTTAAAATTAAAATTACTGCTACCTTGCTTAAACTAGCCTTAAATACCGATACATCATTCAAATTTTAATGTTTAACTTTGAATTTAATTATTTGTAATTTTAATTATTACTGAGCTAATAATAATTAAATGTTTTTTCACTCACATGAATGTTGGTCGACCTATTATTGGGGACTGTATAAGTCTGATACTTTTTACTATTATTCTAATATAATGGTGTATACAGAAGCTGTTGGTTTACATTAAATAAATAAATAAATAAATCTCTAAACAGCACATCACGAATTCGCCCAAAAAGGTAACATTCGCAGTTCTACCTTAACCAACTACCTAAAACATGTACCCAATGAAACTAATTACAGATAAATACACGTGCTGTTTATCTGCACACCAGTTATCACGTTCGGCATTGTTAACTAAGTGAATAACTATCGGGTAATGAGCAGCCAGAGGATCGAAGGCGACTGATAGTGGTCTGGCACTTGTGGCAATTAAAACAAGGCTGAATTTGTGAAAAACCTTGGAACTATGTGTAGTATTGCGTCATTGATTTACAGAATTATACCAGCTTGATACTGTCCCACTGCTCATCAAAGTAGGCACGAGCGTCGAGCATTGAACAAGACGCTTGCTCAAGGCGGATTGGCAATTTCATAACAATACTAGCAAACCCAACAGACTTTGTTTCGCTTTTTTAAATTTCGTCTTCGTTTCGTATACCTACCGAACATACACGGAACATTCCATAAGATTTGGTCAAGCCGTTTCGGAGGAGTTTTGTTACAAACGCTGTGATACGAGAATTCTATTAATTAAAAGATTAAGTTTATGTCCAGATTTCCTCACGATGTTTTGCCTTTATATATGTCGATGAACGTTCAACGTTTTGCTGTGTTTTTCTTTGAATCATCTAAACGTTGACTAGTGGAAAATGCCAATGGCTTTGAGTCGTCCTCTGTACATTAGTGTGCTTGAAGAATAAAAAAAGTAAATAAATGATGTCTAACATAAACTGATAACGTACAGACGCCAGCACATCAAGTTACCCCAATGTGTCAAATTTCTTTGATCGTTTTTCAACTTTATGTCAAATAGAATGAGGTTCATATTCAATTGGAAAAATTTTACACATTGGGGTAACTTGATGTGCTGCCAGTACATACATGAATTGAAAGTGTCACATATTTGAACCAACATTTCGAGCATGAGAGTTAGACATCTTAACCTTTGGACTATCCCCAAAAAGGTAGAATCCCCATATTTCTTAAGATATGTTCAGTTTTTCGTCTCATGTAATGGGAGGCGAGCCTCTTTTTGCCTTGAACCGCGCACGAATCCAAATCCGAATATTCCCCAAAGGAGTTGTATAGGACTGCCTCGATACAGGTCTAGTGGTCGCAAGCGCCACTGCTGAGCACGATGTCCCGGGTTCGATCCCCGGGTCGGGCTAAGCGTTATTAAGTTTTTATATCTGGAATTTCTCACTATCGAAGGCCGAAATCTGGAGCCGTGCCCCATATTGATGGAAATAGGCTTGCCCCCTATTACCTACATGAGTCTTAAACATAGCTAGCACAGATACTTATGACAGACACCTATGGGCTAAGTAAACACCTTTTCCCGTTTCTTCTTTTTTCCTTCTTATTATTACACCAACTCAAACATACGATACCCCAAAGAGATTTAAAAGACTATAGAGCGGGCATGTCAAGGTAATGTCATAGAAAAACTTTGATCCCATGTCTCAGTAACGCCATCTAGAATAATGTATGAATATTGGAGCGGCAGCGGAGCGTACTAAAAAAAACTCATAGGCTTGTGTCCGGTAGGACACACTTTTCGGACGAAAATTTTGTTTGTGATGTCCGGTCTATAGGTATTGAATGTCTTTGCGATACCCCTTATACTAACTGTCATCCATTAAGAGACCCTGACTACCCCACATTATAAAACATGATCAGAACAACCCAACACACAAATTATAACTAGACAACGTTATATAAGTCGCTTCAATAAAGCTCATATCGCGGGATCTGGCACCGTCCTATTCTGGCTCGGCTGGATTGGTGAAAAACGTGAAAAGTGACCGAGATAACGTGAGTTTTGGCCGCGCGGCCGGCGCGATACCGCTGCCTAGGGGTGCTCCGGTTGTAGTTGTCGTGTAATAGTGCTCTGTACACAAGGTTTTATTTTTAGTCGAAGGATTATTGAAAACGTTCTTTCGATTAGTGTTTGGGGAACAGGAGAAGGAATGCTGACGGAATGACTTTAACATAACTGACTGACTGGCCTGTAGTTAGTGACCCTGACTGCTATCCCGGTGGTCGTGGGTTCGATTCCCACCCAGGACAAATGTTTGTGTGTTGTGCACGATAATTTGTTCTGTGTCTGGGTGTAATTTATCTATAATATGTATGTATTTAGAAATATTTAAGTATGTTTAACAGCCGTGTAGTACCCATAACACAAGCTCTCAAGCTTAACTTGGGACTATATGGCGTTGTGTGAAAAGTTGTAGAATATTATTTATTTATTTATTTACTGGCAAAATGTAGGTGTATCACAGGTAAACCTCTGCCTAACCGTTCGGGAATAAATGGCGTGAATTGATTATAGGCGTGTTATGAGAAGGATGGCGCAGCAGAGTAATTAAAGATAATTGTTTTAGTATTTAAAACTGTAACTTATTTCAATACAAACCAAATCAAAACAAAATCCCTCCCAACCATCATACTCAACCATCCAAGGAAAAGGCCTTGTCTCACACAGAATCGACGCGAGTATTTATCACCACGCTTGCTCAATCATTTTTCCTTTCTCTCGATGTTAGTAAATTTAAGTGTAAGATGAATATTATAAGGATATTGGAAATTTCCCACTGGCATTTGCCTGATTTTGGACCTATAACCGCGTGCATGAGAAGCGAAAGCTACTAGACCACAACAACCTGATGAAATCTTAACAGTTTTATACGCCATTAATGTCAGAACATGCAGATCTTAGAATGTGACTTTTGTTTGTTGTTTTGATTTGTAAAACTGCATTTCCTATTTTTGTATTTAACACATGTTATGGCAGCCTTTGATTAAGGCAACACTGGTAAATTTAAAAATGTAATGTAAACCTTATCATATATTTTGGTGTACGCTTTGTTGGTTGTCCTTAAATAAATAAATAAATCTTTCTGTTACTAACATGCAGATCTATTTGTTACTTTAATACACACTTTACACCAATTATTGGCTAGCTTACATAAACTTAAAGCGGGATCTCCTAACACAAGCAGAAATTGCTTAAAAGGAATCCCCATACACCACCACACATTGTTGTAACAATTTGTGAATAAAACATTCTGTGTTTTTGTATTCTAAGAATATATTCTAAGACTCAAGGCCTGTCTAAAGATCTCCAAAACCAAAAATCAATCATTTCAAAAATTTATCAGCCTATCATAATCTGCATCATAACCCGCAATCAATAACACGTCTGGACAAAAACCCGGTCGAGCCGTGTTCCTTGAACACAGAACATGCTATACCGCGTGTGCAGTCCACTCTAGATGCCACGATACCACTGCTTTGCATAATACCGCAGATTTTTTTCAACAGTGCATACGTATAAACTTTGTGCGCTAATATGGGGGAAGGTGGTCTAAGGCTATGGGCGGCAGCGGATTTATAAGCGGGTTTGTTTAGAAGATTTTAAACAAAATTCGTTGTGTCTCAGGGCAAACGCCACGACTTGCGTTGGCCCTTCAGTGGGACAATAAGAGGTTAATATAATTACTAGCAGCGGCGTGTGTGTATGACAACATGTATGAATGTAAACGAACCAAAGAAGTATGTAAGAATCGTAGCATATGGCGCCCTGTAGTTTCTGCCTACCCCCCATGGGAAAAAGGCGTGAGTTTATGTATGTACGTCCCGTGGTTTGACCCGCGTAGGTCCCGTTCACGTGGGAATACAGGAACAAAAAGTAGCCTGTGTGTTAATCCAGAGTGTCAGCTAACTCCATACCATATTTTATTAAAATCCATTCAGTAGATTTTACGTGAAAGAGTAACAAGCATCCATCCATCCATACTTACAAACTTTCGCTTTTTTAATATTAAATAAGTAGGAAGTAGGGTTTTAGTCCATAAATGTGTGCGTAAAAACTCACCAATTTTTCACGGTGACATTTTTGTGTGAAGAGGCGGTGAAGAGAACTCATTTATCTATATATCAGGGTTATATTTAAGGGAAGTTTTAGTAGTTTTTTTTTTTTTTAAAAGTCTTTATTTTTTGTAAAATGCATAAAAGCAATATTTTAAGAAAATCGAACCGCCCAAGAGCTTATCTATGATACATGTATTATTTTCAATACTACCTACTAACTGCCTATAATAACGTATTATTTTGACTATCATTAATGCGGTTTAATTATATGGACTTACGAATTTCTATCAGCATGAAAGCAATATTTTAAGAAAATCGAACCGCCCTCAGCTTATCTATGATACATGTCATGTATTATTTTCAATACTACCTACTAACTGCCTATAATAACGTATTATTTTGACTATCATTAATGCGGTTTAATTATATGGACTTACGAATTTTAAATGTACAGGAAGTAGGATTTATCCAAAAAAGTGTAGAGGATAATTTGCGTAAAAGATAACCAAATTAATTATAACCTAATATGAAATTCGTACTGATAATGGCTGTGACAAATGCAATGATAAAGATTTTTTGAAACCAATATAATCCAAGATAATAATAATACAAGCCTATTATTTGTCCCCATGCAAAAAATAATACCATTCATACTCAACGGTTGGCGATTTTTGAAGTTAGTTTCCTTCACGCAAAATACTCTTAGTTACTTAGTACATATGGAGACAGTACTTACCTTATTTTTTTCTGTATTTAATCTTTTTCTGATAAGGCTACAATCTACCCGCTACCATCACCGCTCTCGCTTATGTCTTACCGCTATCAGGTCAATCGCAGGTCAACCCAGCGTCACCTCGTAATGATATTATAATGTAATTTAATTTCGCTTTTTTCTTTTAGGTAAGTAGGTCATCTGATGCCATTATGTTCTGCGCAAGTAAGTGACCATTCGAGTTTAGAGGCAATAGAAAAAAAAACAGGTTAGTGGTGAACTTTAGTTTAAACTGCTATGTATGAAGACAACTTGATAATAAGAGACTAAACTTCATAGTTTAGTAAACGTGGTAACTTTACCAGCAAAAATGAAAATAAGTAATTAAGATAATAACTGCCACAATTTATTTTTGCATCAAGCCTGTAAGATCTAGGTTATATTAAACCTCACCTTCTAGGCGAAAATTACATGTAAAAGTGTTTGTGTGAACCTATTTACAGAAATAAATATGAATCATGTATTAGAGGGCGAGCATATTGCCATCAATTGGGCACAAATCCAGACTCCGGGTTGCTACTGAGAAGTTCCGGGTTGACAGGTAGAAAACGCCTATGGCATTAAGCCCGCCTCTGTACATTAGTGTGCTTGAAGTATTAAATAAATAATTAAATAAATAAATAAGTTCCACCGCCTTGCCCAAACTGAGAATCGAACCCGGGACCTCGTGATCGGTACTCAGTAGCGTAGGTAGGCAAGAAAGCAATATTAATCAAAATCTTTTTCACAAGGGTACGTGAACGGCGCATACGTTTTCTTTATACCTAACTAAGTAGCAAACGTCCCGCGGTTTCAGCCGCGTAGGTCCCGTTCCCGTGGGAATACAGGAATAAAAAGTAGCCCATGTGTTAATCCAGGGTGTCAGCTAACTCCGTAAAATTTTTTATTAAAATCCATTCAGTAGTTTTTACGTGAAAGAGTAACAAACATCCATCCATCCATCCTCACAAACTTTCACGTTTATAATATGAGTACGATTTTCACCATTCAGATACACACAAAAACACAAACTGATTAATGGAGATACCTAACTACCTCGCTGGTTTAATAGCCTCAAGCGCTACTGCTGAGCCTAATGCCATGGGTTCAACTCCGCATCAGGCAAAGTAATTGTTCTTAATTAGGATTTTCCATCTGGGGTTTTTCAATTGCATCCTGAAATTATGATGTTTTACTGTTCTAAGGTATGGGAACATATAATGATAACACGGAACAAGAGCCCAAGTTGAATGGTTTAATGCGACTAACTTTAACATGGGTCTTAGACGCAGTCGCACATTGGCACACACACACTTAAACACTATTAGTGACATTTTATCTGCTAACGCCCGATATTAATATTCTATCTCAATCCAAATCCCGATCCTTTGTTTTTGACGGCTGCTTCTGATTGGACATCTTTAAGACTCGGATAGGCGAATTCGGTCGTTGATTGGTTACAGACAAAGATCGGGATCAAGATAGCAACCGAGATTGATTATTAATATCCAGCGTAAACCAACAATTATAATACCATACATGTGTCCCTACAGTGATCACACCATTATCACCTTGGAAGTCTGAAAATAAACTAACAAAACCTACTTTTATCTTCCTCCTACACCACAGATAACCAAACAAACTTCAAAAACTTATTTTTATTTCAAAAGCAAAGTGCTTCTAGACATTATCATCATACACACCAACTTCTGAATATATGTAAGTGTCGAGGGGGGTGAGGGCACCAAGTAGAGGGGGTGGAAGACGAGGGGTAGTGGGGGGGTGGTACGTTACAAACACAGCAAAAGTTCACGTCCGTCTTATCTCATCTGTTTGACGGATTCGTACCGACAACGCTGCGTATTCATATTTTGCGTAGAGTAGTTTGAGACAGAGGTGGCGTGTCATTTTGGAGTTTAAACAGAGAAAAGTTAAGGGTAAATTTCTCAATCTCAATCTTTTAACTCAGGAATAAAAATGGCGGTTTGACAGCTTTTGTATAATAAGTGCGTCATTGCTCAATTTTTATTCTACAGATAGAAGTTATCAGAGAAATGAAAAATCACATTTGTCAATCTTTACTCAAGACAATTTAACCTTTCAATCGTGTCAATTAGAGACACAATAAAAAGAAAATGACTCGGGTTGAATGAATGAAGAAACTACAGCGGCATGCGATGCTTTACCTTGAACTTGGACAAAACAAACATAAATAAAATTTAAAAAAACATATTCCACGTATTCACACAACACCATCTAGACCCGAACTAAGCAGAGCTTTTGCTAAGAGCGCTAGCCAACTGATAACATACTTATACATACATTTCTAAATACATACATAATATAGATAAATTACACCCAGACACAGAGCAAATGATCGTGCTCATCAAACAAAAACTTTGCCCTAGAGCGGAATCGAACCCACGACCTCCGCCATAGCAGTCACTAAGCACGAGCCCAACAGGACAGTGAACTATAATTTAAAATAAAACCAAAACACCGCCTCTATCCTTCTAAACTACTCTGCACAGCCCAAGATCGTCGACTCCCGCTACTGATAACGCGAGCTATTTAATCACAGATAACATCTGTAGGGCGGGCGGCGCGTTATCACCGCCCGCGGCCGCTTATCGCCCGCCCGCCCAGCCTTATCGCTCCCGTATATAAATTCTTATCAAGGACGTTCCGTTATTTCTTCATGTTGACTTCAATTTTGTATTGTATTTTGTTTCTAGATTTGTAGATGACGATTTGTTAAGGTTTTTTTTTGGGCTCTGAGTTTGTTTTTTTGGAGTAGTTAATGCTTATGTTAATGCATAGTTCCCGGTCATGGGTTTCCAACTTGGAAGAGGGAAACCCATGACCGGGAACTATGGAAGAGTATGGGGGAGGCCCATGCGAAAGCAAAACAAACTTCGGAAACCGATGTCTGATATATGAAATTCTTTATACAAAAATAATTTAAGTAACTAGATTGTTAGTATTGTTAATAAAGGCTATTATTATTATAATGCTTATGTGAATACCGTACCCCTGATCATAGGCAGAGTTATAACATCGTGATGGCTAAAGTTGGTAAGAGTCCGGCTTGCCTCCATATCACTCCCAAAATGGAGGATGTCCACTCAAAAAAAAAATTAACACGATCATAATCAGCACTTTTTGAACCTCAAAAATTACCTAAGACATTCCCCCAAAACGTCGCCCGTCATCACTTTCTAGGGTTATTGATAAGACAAAGAAGTGACGCACAAACTTCCCAGCAACACAAGATTTCCGTACCCAAATTGCAAAGTAAGAAAGGGACCATATTACCCGCTTAGACCCGATGTTGGTCTGTCTTTTAGGGCGGATGTATCTCATGAACCGTTATAAGTAAACAACAGAAGTTTTCTCAGAGTTTGTAAATTCAACTGCCGCTGTTACAACAAAATAAAGAAATAAAACTAAAAAAGTTTTCACATGCCGAAATGAAAAACTAAATGCCTATATTTTCTGAAAAACAGGATACCTACTTAGCCCGACCCTGGAATTGAACCCAGAACCTCACGTGCTGCAGTTAGCTTGTAACCACTCTGCCAGTGTTTTAATACATAATAATAATCTCTCGACGGCCTCGTTGGTCTAGTGGTCGCAAGCGCTACTGCTGATCATGAGGTCCCGGGTTCGATCCCCGGGTCGGGCAAAGTGTTATTGAGTTTTTCAATCTGGGATTTCTCAGTAGCAGCCCGGAGTCTGGATTTGTGCCCGATGGATGGCAATAGGCTCGCCCCCTATTACATGGGACTTAAACATAATGGCTAAATGTGGGTGTACTACCAGGTACACCTCTGCCGAGCCCTTCGGGGATTACAGGCGTGACGATATGTATGTAATGTAATAATCTCTCAAATATTTCTGTGCCCATATGTTGGACCACCTTCTAAGTAACTGAAACTAGAACCGACAAACTGTTCAAGACAGCAATATCATTATCAGTAAATGTATTTAGATATCCACTTCTACAACACTTCCTAACAAGTACCAACACCCACTTTGGACTTTATACTTAAAAACAATGATAACATCACAGCGTTATCGCGCTTCCAGCTTTAAAAAGCGCTTTAAAGCTGTACCTATAAAAATACAAAGCGAACTACCCACATAGAGCGCGCCCTATCTGTTCGCTTATCAGTACAGTATAAATCCAGCTGATTGTTATCACCGTTTCGTTGCGATTTACGAAGCTTTTTATCATTATTATTTATGTTGATAGCATTAGTTTCTAGTCTGTGATGTGGAATGGTCAGTGGATTGCACATATAGCTGATAATTGAGTCATTTTTAAAATGCTGAGTCAGAATCGGTACACACCAATCATACCATTAATAATTATAAGACAAACTGTCACTCCTGTATTTCTTGAAAGGTTGGGTACAGACGCCAGCACGTCAAGTTACCCCAATGTGTCAAATTTCTTTGATCGTTTTTCAAACTTATTTCAAACAGAATAAGGTTCATAATCAATTGGGAAAATTTGACACATTGGGGTAACGTGATGTGCGGCGTCTGTACATAAACTTTTTGCCAGTTATGTTTTTTAGTTCCATATAATAGAAGTAGATGGTGGACCTATTCTGACTCTGGGCTGCTACTAAGGAAGTTCTTATAATACTATATTCTTATAGTACTTCCTAATTTTTATTTAAATGTGAAAATATCAAACGTAAAATGGAACGTATTGTCAAATTTCTTTGACAGTTTTTTAGCTTTAAAACTAACAGAATAAGGTTTATGTTCGATTGGGAAAAATTATCAGTTTGAGGTAGCTTGATCTGCAGTCTGGCGTCTGTACATAAAGTACGTTTTTGTTTACAAGTTTATAAATAATCTTCGGAACCACTCACCCGATATTAAAAATTATTTCGCTGATGAAAAGCTACACTTTTGCCGAATGTCGTGAACATGTAGATTTTATTTACTTATTATTTTTGATTTAGATCCTACTGCACTCAAAAAAGTACGAAACTTGCTTGCCAAACTTTCAACCATAAGCAATATACCCAAGGGCCACCAAGAGCGGTAGTCATAACAAATTTTAGCGATGATCAATAACTATTTACCTTCGTATCTGTTTGTCAGCGACTCAGCCATAAAACTGCTATCGTCTGCCTGATATCGGCTATAAGGAGTATAAATAGTTTTTATCTTTTTCAAGACGCTTTTGAAATGGTTTTGTGCAAGACTGGACGTAATAGAGATGTTTGTTGCACATGGAGCGTGTTGTACAGACTGTTCTTTTAGTTAAAAATAAAAAAATCCATTAATATCAGGTAACAAGGTCCAATAGATAAATACCTTAACCTAATATCGTAATATTAACACTTTTCTTATGACCCAGAGGTTAAGGCGCCTACCTCTCATGCACGAGGTTGCGGTTCAAATCCGGGCAAGTACCAATGTGACTTTTTCAATTCAAATGTACTTTCTAAGTTTATCTTAGACATCATTGACATCGGTGAAGGAAAACATCGTGAGGAAACCTGAGCTTATAGTGAATGTAAGTTTGAAATCGCCAATCCGCCTTGAGCAAGCGTGGTGATAAATGCTCGAGCCTTCTCTGTATGAGAAGAGGCCTTTGCCCTGCAGTGGGACAGTAACAGGCTGGTATTATTATAACAGTTTTGTTAGGATACTTGCACGAAGTTTTTAGTACGGTCAAATTAGGTCATTTTTTGATAAAGATCGGAATAAATTCTCTGGAGAGACAAAAACGGTTCTGATGGTTTTGTATGAGTGGAAAATCGAGTATGAAATAAAAAAAACATTTACCACCCCTACGGAAGGGGGTGAAAATTGTTCTTTTGCCGTAATGGCCATAACTAACTAGATAATACAGGTGTACTCAGCGTAATTTTTTATACGCTATAATACACCTTAATCTACATTATTACATTTTATTTATTTTAATCGGACCAACGCAGTATTAGAAAAAAAATAAAAACATTTTTTTTTCTTTTTTGGTCATTGCGACTTTGGGGAAAACTGTGTAGTTGTGCAAATTGAGGTAAGGGTTATACATTTTGACCTAAATACATTATTGATTTTGCACCCTAGTGCGACACATGGAAATTAGCTTTTCACGATTTTCTGGCGCTGTACTTCGGGGGAAATTTTGGTTGTTTTGAAATTAATACAGTCATATTAACTTGGTTTCCTTTATATTTGCGCCCTATAAAAAATTGGCATTTCTTAAGGGAACATATAATTTTCTTGTATTACAGTAATTGCCAAAGAGCTATTACGCCATGGAAGTGACAAGCGACATGCGCTTGTCACTTCCATAGAATATTGTTAGTCACGTAACCCATTTTTATTCCAAACATACTCATTTATTATTTAACTAGCTGATACCTGCGGTTTCGCTTGCATGGATTTATTTTTAAAGGTTTTGGAAGGTTTATTTTTAACCTCCAACAAATACAATTATATTTTTGCCAATGCATACAAAAACTTGACAAATTATATACTAATAATTTCCTTGAGAAAAACACTATCTACAGGTAAAAACAGCATTGGCGTAGTCATGTTTGAGTTCATCGCGAACAGACAGACAGACGACCGCGACGCAAGTGCGGATCCACTCGATCAACCAGTCAAAGTAATATTTATGTATGGATGATACCAATCTGGTTAAATTATTACCTCCTACTACTACTACTTCAAATAATACTTACTACCTTCTCTAGTATTATATAATAATAATAATAATAAGTTTATTAATGCTTCAGTTTACATTGTTTAGGTTTAGTGTTTGGAGCCTCCTTTTAAGAAAATAATGCTTGTGTTAGGAGCAACATAGAGACACTCAGCGCAGTAGTTCAGTTTAAAATTATGTATTTTGTATCTTTCAAAATCAATGCATTGCAGTAAGGTAGTTAGGTTAGCTATAGGATAGGTGCGCCGTGCCCTCGTCTTTGGAGTAGGCAGTGACTTGTCGCTGCCGGCCGTGGTCGAGAGGATAATCGGCAGCGTCGAGTCCTGGGACGCGGTGGTGTCCTTCTGCGAAACAGTTATCTCGCAAAAGATGGCTGGGAAAGGGAGAGGGAGAATACCTCCACTTACCCTGCCCGCAGCAGGCACACCGGGCGCAGGCGGAGGGCGGATCACGCCCTACTTCCAGCCCCCCACATACATGGACCCGAGGTGGCGGCGCGTCGTGTTCACGCGCGCCCCTCTTAGACGTCGCGAGGGAAGTCTAACACCTCACTCCAGTCGCTGACTTGGCGAGGCCCGCGGGGCCGGCACCAGTCGGGGGTCGCGGAAGTATCTTCTGTTCCCGTGACCCCCGGCGCAGGTGTGAGAAGGAACACGGGATGGTTTTTAGTCAGTAATAGTCTGACAGACCCCTCCGCCCTCCCTGGGGTGGGGGACATCCATGAGGATGATAAGGTTAGGTTATATGTATATATACTAAAATACCTCTTATTTTTTTTTTGCCCCCTAGGGGATTGAATTCACAAAAGTTTAAAAACCCGAATACTTCATTTTATCGAAATAATTTTAAAAACCAGAGAACTTTCACACTAACTTTGTTCTCCCCATTTACCCCCTTAAAAAATGATTTACGAAAAAATATTTGTTAAGTACGTGTTTCATGACTTTCAATGAAAAACCTTCATACTGAATTTCATTGGAACAATTTCAAAAACGACAAAGTTTTATACAAGTACTTACTTTGCACCCACGTTTTACCCCCTTAGGGGATGATTTTAAAAATGTATCGCGCTCCTGATTGTTCTCGAGGGACCGAGCAGTCTCAGAGCAAATATTCTGAATATTTAACCTCTGATTCTTCTCTGTAAACGTTTCGGATGCGCGAGACAAAGAATGACGATCCCGGTCGATAGCTAAACGCATTTCTTGTTGTTTCACACTTTCCTGAGATAGAGAAGAGTGCGGACTCGTTTAAATTTTAGTCGTAATTGTCGCTGCGTGCTAGTTTCTGCGGAAAAACTTAGCGCATTACGCTCACGGTTAGAACCTAGCCGTTGTACACGCTCTGCGTCAGTTTCGAGAGATCGAACTAACCTGCGCATCTTCGAAACCCTTAAGTTTCGAGACAGATTTGATGTTTTTCTAAAAGGCATAGCTAAAATTTCTTCATAATCCGATACTAACGATATTCAAATCAGCACGTAATAAGCACGTAAGGATTGCTAGTAGAGAAGTAAGTAGAAAAATAAGGTCAGAGTGTCGTCTTGCGGGCACTATGAAAAAAAAAAGACATTTACAGCTTGGCAAAAAAGAGTAGAAAATAATGGAGGCGCCACTGTGCTCTTCGTATGGCAACCCGCGTGGCAACCGCATAGCGTACCAATCTAGTCTTGATACTTAGCTGTTTTTTAGACAAATTAATCTAATTATGTATTATTTTTTTAATCAGTAAGTAATCACTTTAATCGTGGCAATTAGAGACACAATAGAAAGACAATGACAGCGTGGACACCGGTGTCCTCTTGGGGTGTAATGAATTAATTGAACAAGGACGTGTTCTCGACACGCAACTGATTACTTACCTAAAAATAACAAATTGAGTAAATACTCCTGAGTTAACAACATTGTTTAGGAATGATAAAAAAGAAAACATAACATTGTTTAACATAATTTCTATATTTTATTCTAGTAAATCTTCCTCTAAATATTCTACCCCGAACACGTAGGCCGCAAACTCATCTGAGTCATGTTCGGGTTTAGAGGTGATGCTACTATCATCTTCTAGATTTTTTACTAATCGCTATATTTCCTCGTTCATAGTTATTTTTTTTCCAGTAATCATTTTCTATTTTTATTACATGTTAGCACGAGTTCTTCCAATCCTCCTCGATAATAGCTTGTAATGCACGTTCAGCTGCTTCCTGTAAAGACGAAATATTTCATTTATCCCTACCAATATTAAAAGTAAAACATTTTTGTCACATACTGTTAAAAAGCCGGATGTAGAAAATACCCTTTTGTTTATCTCCTTCCAGCACTATTTTGCTTAGAACGATAACAGGCTTCCCTGAATTAATAGATTTAGACTATGGCACGACAATTTCTTTTACATTTCTAATTCAAACGCTAGAACAAATAATTCTCTCCCTTGATATCGCACTTAAAGTATAATTTACGTAGAAAGTGAATTTTCATTCCGTTAAAAGTCAAGTCACCAAAGTATCAATTTATCTCAGCGCACTATACCAGAGTAATGCTGAAAAAATGTAAACATAACCTATGTGCTCGACATTTATTGTTTTGAAATTTCTAGTTATTCCATAAGCAAGCAAATTAATATAGCTTTGTATTCATCAACTAACACTTGATTTACCTAAAATCAACAAAACAAACTCTTACATACCTGTATTATAAGCGGAACTTTAGAAAACATTGTTATGTTCATGAAGAATGGTTTGGGCCTCATGTTCCGCCAGATATCGCCTGTACACCTTATAAATAACCACCCTGCCAGCACTACGAATAGTTTTATTCGTTTTTATTCACTTTTTACGTTTATTAATCAACGTTTGGTGGTCGAAATTAAAATTTTACGAAATCGTGAACTTTGTTTATTATGAGATGTCATTATTTTGAAAATGTTACCAACAGTCAAAAATTTAGTTCCGTTTCTACACTTTTTTGCCAAGCTGTATTTAGGAAAAAACAGTACCTACAGTCATGAAAAAATAAAAACGATGATAACTGCAAAAGTTAATAACAGTGGCGCAGCTAACTTAGAAAAATTTCGCAACCAATTTCGAGGTAGTTGGTCACAGTTTTTTTTATTTTTTTTTGAGGGTTGGAAAATCCTCATAGATGTCCCCCGCCCGGGGAGGCGGAGGAGTCTGTCAAACTCTTACTGACTAAAAACCACCCCGTGTTCCTTCTCACACCTGCGCGGGGGGTCACGGGAACGGAAGATAGGCTTCCGCGAACCCCGACTGGTGCCAGCCCCGCGGGCCTCGCCAAGTCTGCGAGGGGAGTGAGGTGTTAGACTCCCCTCGCGACGTCTAAGAGGAGCGCGCGTGAACACGACGCGCCGCCACCTCGGGTCCATGTACGTGGGGGCGACGGACATCCCCGCGTCCGTCGCCCTGGACCCATTCAGAGGGGCTAGAAGAGGGCGTTGTCCGCCCTCCGCCTGCGCCCGGTGCGTCTGCTGCGGGCAGGGTGAGTGGAGGTGATCTCCCTCTCCCTTTCCGCAGCCTCCTTCTGCGAGATGACTGTTTCGCAGAAGGACACCACCGCGTCCCAGGACTCGACGCTGCCGACCATCCACTCGGCCACGGCCGGCAGCGACAGGTCACTGCCTACTCCAGAGACGAGGGCACGGCGCGTCTCCTCCCAAGCGGCACACTCTGCCAGCGTATGCCGCGCCGTGTCCTCTCGACAATCGACGCAGTGGTGACACCGGGCGTCCGGCTCCCTGTTTATGCGACACAGGTACTTTCCGAAGCAACCGTGCCCGGAAAGTATCTGCCTCACCCGAAACGACAGGGAGCCGTGCCTCCTTCCGAGCCAGCGCTCGAGCACCGGCATTGTCGTTAATTAAACAGATATTTTTGAATTTCAAAAAATAAGTTAACCGCAGCAAGGAACAAAACTACGAATTATAAACTTAAATCAATTACCAATTACAACAATAATGTGCTTGGTAAGTAAAAACTTATACTGACTTGATTTCATGATAGTGTAGCTTGTTGTACCACCAATCAATCAGTTTAGTAATATTGGTGTGAAACTCTCCATACAATTAGATAGGACATTTATAGTACTCACATTTTATAACAGTATCGTAACTAACGCATAAACTAACAAAAACAAAAATACGATTTTTCTAAAACAGTATTATAGGGTTTGAACTTGAACTCGCACCATTTAGTGTGGTAAACGGTCGCTTGACCTCTCCGCTAAATTCCCCGTTGACATATTGTTGAATAGCTGTTCCCCTGCAATTTATAATATTAATGCCCCGCTCCTTAATAAAAAAAAACGTGATTTTTATGTTCCCAGAGTTATTATTTTATTAACTAAATAACATGTCATTTGTGCATACAATTACGAAAAAAACCTTTTAAAATCAATATTGCTTACCTCCCATAACATAAGGCGTGATAATATGTAGCCTAAAGCCTACCTTGGTTTACATAGAACATTTTTAATCATAGAATTTCAATTCATTCTATCCAATAGTTTTCGCGTGAAGCGTACCATACACACAGACAAACAGACAAACATTCTAAAAAGTCTTTTTTGTCATTAGTTACGTTTTTCCGACAAATCCCACTTATTTTTTTTAGAAAATTCTCAATGTACAGTTTTTCTTGCGTTACTGTTTTATTATATGTATAGATAAATTTATTATTACTGTAATGTGTATTTCTAACAATACACTGTCACTTTGCGTAAGTAAATATAATTCGATATTTATTTTTAATTCATTTTTTTATTTTAGCTAAAAGTAAATTTGTGTAACGCGCGGATCGCTTCTTGCCACAACAAAGATCTAAACGCATCTTCTATGGCATGCACGCTTTTGTTCTCGCCCCGCCGGTCGCGCTCGCCCCGCGTCCCGCTTCGACCCCGCGCGCGCCCTGCGAACGCCACGAGGCGTGATATATATCCACGTTAATTTTACATAAACTTCCAGTCATATATTTCTTATTTTTATTAGGTGCGAATATAGTATATTTAGAATACATCATGTATAAAAAAAACCACGACTACAATAATTTGCCCCGAAGTACAATTTACAAATATTGTAAAATGCTGGTTTCCAAGGGGTGCAAAAGGGTGCAAATTTAACTGGGTGTTTATGATGCTATAAAAAGCTTATTATGAGTTTGCACCAACAGACAAAATTTCCCTTAAGCCGCAAATCAAAAATATTAATTTATTAGTGTTTCATACACCTCACACTTTTTTCGTGACCAGTAATCATACACCAAAGGGGTATCTACATATTTGCATACTTAGCACAATTAGTTACTAAAGAAATTTCAAAATTTTGGGACTTTAAAGTTTTAACCTAATATTAAATGATGTTCCGTAAATAATAGGAATGGTGCAAACTCAGAGAAAACTTATTTTCATGTCTTCTAATGATTCCACAAAAAATTACAACTACACGAATTACGTCCAATCTTTTTGCTAATTTGACTGTACTATTTGTGCGTTTTTGTGTAATAATAACAATAATGGCCGGTTATTGTCCCACTGCAGGGCAAAGGCCTCTTCTCTAGCAGAGAAGGCATGAGCATTGATCACCACGCTTGCTCAAGGCTGATTGGCGATTTCAGACTTTTATTAACTACAAGTCCAGGTTTCCTCACGATGTTTTCCTTCACAGATATCAATGACAACATAACATAATATCATGCCTATAATCCCGGAAGGGTCAGGCAGAGGTGTACTTGGTAGTGCATCCACATTTCGCCAAATTATGTTCAAGACCCATGTAATAGCGGGCGAGCCTATTGCCATCAATCGGGCTTCAATCCAGACTCCGAGCTGCTTATAAGAAATTTCAGATTGAAAAGCTCAATAACTGTTTGGCCGACCCGAGGATCGAACCCGAGACCTCTTGCTCAGCAGTAGCGCTTACGACCGCTAAACCATCTCAGAGACTAATCAGCATGGCCGTCACATAGTCCGATCAAGATAATGTACGGACTTTAAAAGAGACTGTGATCTCTGAGTTTCTTTTGGTGTTACTTCTCAGAGTAGTCAGATAATGAGCGGCGACCTCACCTCAGTTCTTAGTTTCAAAAGTGTTAGTAAAAACCAATTTACAGAAATAAACGTTTGCCATTTATATTAAAAACAAAAGGCGATCGCAATACAATCTCATGCTGTAGACTCACAGAAAATTCAATTAGTAGACCATTTTTTATTTTGTCTTTTGTTCACTTGAATGTACTTAATCATTTTAAAAATAATTTATTTCTAAAATACAGGTAAATAAAGAGTTTCTTCTCGTGCTTTTTTGAGAGAAAACGACCAATTGAGAAACGGGTTTATTCGGGTTTAGGCCTTCTTCCACAATGTTAGGAATCGGCTCCAGTTTCAGACTTCCGGGCTTCTACCAGTGACGATTGATAGTTTTTGATTAGACTAATGACGTCGATGATTCAGCCAACTAATGACTGTGGCTCGCATGCATAACCTTCCTCAAGAATTTAAATAACAAATACTTTTTATTGCAAAATACAACTGGCAGTTCTAGAGATTTGCGCGTTCAAACTTGAACCATCTTTATAAGTTGGAAATACTGACAATTTTGCCTTTCACCGTTCGATAGACGATTATGTTACTGCAAAACCTTAATGAGACAGTGAAATATATGTACTTCTTAAATAATTTAAATGTTTAAAATTACAACCTTTTCGTCTATATCTAAGCTGTTTGACGTAAACAACTATGGCGACAAGTCTGTGGGTATCTTGTTGTTCTGGTCATCGCCATGCAGTTGTGCGACTTTTAAGACTCTAACTACTACAATACAACAACAACAACAACAACTTGCAGGCCTGTTGGTCTAGTAGTTAGTGACCCTGACTGCTACGCCGGAGGTCGTGGGTTCGATTCCCACCCAGGACATATGTTTGTGTGATGAACACGATTATTTGTTTTGTGTCTGGGTGTAATTTATCTATAATATGTATATATTTAGTATAGTATAGTATAACGGGCCGGTGTCCGCAACTCCACGTCAAAGCGCGTATTTTGCGTGCGGGAATATTATGTATATATTTAGAAATATATAAGTATGTTTATCAGCTGTTTAGTACCCATAACACAAGCTCTCAAGCTTAACTTGGGACTAAATGGCGTTGAGTAAAAAAAAAAAAAACTACAATATTGACTATAACACTTTCGGGCATTTTTCTCGTTGACAGCAATGCGGACAAATTTATTGACAATCTATTTCTGACTATAAGTACTAAGACTATGTTCTAATGCAAACAAATAAAATATAGGTATTTAATTGTCTGAGTAAACGATTAACTACAAAATACACCGGTAAGTTCATACTTTTGTCTACACAACTTGTAAGTAATGTGTGTTTAAAGTGTTATAAATAAAGCCACTATCAGGGTTTCCTGTTGGCTGGCTCTGGTGCAAGATATCGATACTATCGGCACGCTAATTAGAATTATCGTAGACCAATTATTTTATAAGTATACAGCTTATCGGGAAGCCATTGTTGTAAGTTTGTACTGTGTGACACACGGGGCGGGCGGTTGGTTGACTTGTTTGTGAGCAAGGATGTGTGTAGGATTTT
Source organism: Euplexia lucipara (assembly GCA_921972225.1). Classification (NCBI taxonomy): domain Eukaryota; kingdom Metazoa; phylum Arthropoda; class Insecta; order Lepidoptera; family Noctuidae; genus Euplexia; species Euplexia lucipara. The sequence continues at coordinate 3,396,712 of OV179146.1, read as the reverse complement.
TTTTTTTATTTTTAGAATTACTTTTTAGGGTATATATACACTCCGGAAAAGAAACCATCGCACATACCAACTCCATGAAATTTGTACAATGATTCTGAACCTTATGGGGTTCAGAATCATGTATGTATAATCATGTATAAATCTGCCTTTGGACATTTGTGTGCTCTGTACAGTTTTGAGACGTAGTAGAAGAAGATTTGCGTTTAGCTCCATTAAAACAGTTAAATTATTACATGATTTATTTACAAAGATGACTCTAACTCACTAATTTAAATAACTTCATGATTCGAATTTCGAATCCTCTTGTATTTTTTATTTGTGGATAAAATTTTAAAATCTACAGGTTTCATATTGCCAGCTTAGAAGTAGAATTCCCTGCCGTAGTCTGCGTGGCTTGATAGTTAAAAACAAGGATTTAAGTCAGGAGTGAATAGGTTACTTCTTCACATCATCCCTTGCCATCAGGTAAGATGGTGGATAAACGCGAGCCTATCAATAAACATCCATTCACTAGGTATCTAATAATTAAAACATTAGCTCTAAAACAAATAACAGTATAAAAAGCTAACTTTCTAATAAAATTACTTATTATGGTTACTAAAAAGCATTTAAATTTCAACAGGATTTTGACAAATTGCATGCTTGCTATGCACATAATATATGTAAAAGTTTCTCGGTAAACAAACATATGTAATCAAAATTGTTCACTGCAGTAATTAATGTCATTTAAAACTGAACTTTCACAGCAACTAGTTGTTAAGAAACACGCAAAGTTTTTTATTAAAATTAACATAGCAAGTTAGGTTATCAGCCGAGAAACTTTTCAAGCATACAATTGGACAAAGTAAAAAGACAATACAATAGCTTTTTACTTTAACTTCCTAAATCTGAAACAATTTTATCTTTTTTTGTATGTTTGTAATATTTTCTGCATACTTTTCGAGCTTAACATACATACCTACAAATAAAAACTGTAGCATGAACTAGCTTATAGCCACTGATTTACATGGAAACATTACTATTATCGAAATTGTAAACGTTGAACTGTCTATTCTATCAAACCTCAATCAAGTACTATCTACTTAATAGTGTATCAAAGTTCAGCCAAATCTGTTCAATCGCTTTCTCTAAATAATATTATTACCAGACTAATAGGTGATAGCCCCACAGCAGTGCAAAGGCTGTTTCTCATACATAGAAGGCACCAGTATCGATCACCATGCGATTTCAGGCTTATTTTCATTAGCAAAAGCAACAAAGTCACGTTCTCATCTATAATATAAGTTAAGATTTACTGAAACAAGACAACAAGAATGTTTTTTATTTTTCAATACCTAAAAAGACATACACAAACGTTCAGATTTAAATGTAAATCGTTGCTGGCCATCCTAAAGTGCCGTGTGTACACACAGATAGGTACATCAACAACACAATATTGTATACGGCAGATATACACACATCGTACCTATTTATTACTTACCACCGTTTTTCCTTGACATACAATGGTAAATAATAATAAATTAACTTGCGTATAAATGACGGTCTTAATGTGGAATAAAGTTTATCTGGTAGATAAAAGAATGTGAAACTTTTTTCAAATACGATAAGGAGTTAATTTGTCCAAATACAAATGTCAAAAAAGGCGAACGAACACCTTAATGTTTCTAGCATTTTAACGTGTTAGTTACCTACCTATTAGAGTTTTGTTTCTTAGTGCAATAGCTACATATTTTAATTCAGAAGGGTGTAAACCTAGAGATAATAATAGTTTATTTATTTTCTCTCACAATGGTTTTGTAGCACTTAACAGTTTTGAACTATAAGAATTCACATTGTGAGAGCTGGTGCCTGAAGTAGGTTATTTAAAAAAAACCTGTGTTACGGGTCATCAGACCCCACTTATTGGCATCATAAACAACTAGGCAGGTAACATGTTTTTCTACCAAACAATAAAATTATAAACAAAAATAAATAAATGAAAGTAGAGATGTGTCAAACATCAGTAATAATCGACAAAAATATATTCGTGCAAATATATGAAAAATAAGTGACAACATCACTTGTTCGGATTTGAGTCTACAGCTTTGCAGCACATCAAGCTTCCCCAATGTGTCAAATTTCTTTGATAGTCTTTCAACTTTATTGCAAACAGAATAAGGTTCCTGTTCAATTGGGAAAATATGACAAGAACATAAAACGCAAGGGGATAAATAAATGAACTATGTAGTATTAAAATCGTTACCTACTAGTATGTAAGTTAGTAAGTAGGTTGAAGTACAAGATGCGGACATCATCGCAGTTACATATTAATTCAAGACTGCATTACTACATACAATAGTTACTAATGTCGTTTCTTTTTTATATGAAATCTACCATAACCAACTACTAGAACCATTCTACCTATCCTACCGCACCCCATACATCCCGTTTTAAAACTGTATAATCTTCTAATCACCAGTTGAACCTATTACAATGGAAAAATGCATTAAATCCGTATTTTCTCGCCCATCAATTGTTCTAGGCAACGCTTACACTGAATGTATGGGCCATAAAAATGTTAATACTTTAATGCGACTGCACTATTTTCTTGTATGTAATTTGCCATTTTGGGCACTAAAATACGCTATAGGTTGTGTGGTGTAAGCGTCGAACGGTGAGCGATGAGCAACCCTATCTTATATTCATAATAAATAGGGGTTTAAGCAAAGCTGCCTATTGACAATATAATTATTCAATTATTGACTAATTATATTGTTTGTTATAAATTTGTGATGCCCTAGAGGTTAAGGCACCTACGTCTAATACAGGTTGTAGTTCAAACCAAAATACCGATGTCTTCAATTCATATGTACTTTCTAAGTTTATCTTAGACATCATTGACATTGGTGAAGGAAAACATCGAGAAGATATCTGGGCTTATTAGTTATTCAAGGATTAAAATCACTAATCCGCCTTGAGCCAACAGTGGTGATTAGTACTCGTGCCTTCTTTGTATGAGAAAGGATCTTTACCCAGTACCCTTTAGTGGGATAGTAACAGGCTGATATCATTTTAGAATTTTTGTTTTTAAATACTTTTACACTTCAGGTCTTCAATCCATATCAATTCTTTTCAATATATGATTATCCTGCCTTGATCCTTACTTATTTGGGTTCGACGTAGTATGTCTTCATCTCCTACGAATTTTAATCAGCTGTTACACTGTCTAAGTTTAATTTGGTGTTGTTACTTAGAGTGGGTAGTCGCATAAGGCAACAATGACTTCCCTAGTTTTAAAATACATCTTGCTTGTTTGACGTCTCTCAGTGCAGATATGTAAAACCCATACATATAATTTATGAATGCCTTTTCATGCTTCGCTTCACATTTGATGTGGTTATTTGGTTTTGCCCGACAGGTCATTCTGACGGGGAATCTTGGGGGTTTGCTATAAATATACGCATTTAATTGAAGGGATTCGAAGTTGCTACGGTAGGTACTATTACAAAACCTCAACTCAAAATTTTACTTAATTTTATCATAATTTTCGTTTTCGTCTTTTAGAGTTCTTTATTTTTGATTAAAGATATCAATGTTAAATTAGCCGTAAACATTCACATTACTTGCTACATTCACAAAGCTAGTAAGTATTTGCCTTGCTTTGAGCTTCAAAATTTTGCTTTTTAAAATAAACCCCAACATACTCAACTGTTTTTATATTTTCTGTGGTAGGTTAGAATGTTCCGCTTAAGCTTATGCCTTAAACAGAATAGTTAACGTTGATTCGACAGCAGTGTTCTTGAAAACGGCTATGTAAATGTGACATGTAAAGTAAGGCATTAGCTGGCTGTAGCTCACGATAACATCATGATACGACACAAAAATATTACTCTAATGTTCATGTTCGTACCTTTTTCTTTTCCAAGTTCCGATGTTACGATGATATTAAAGTTTTTCGTCAAGGTTTCAAGGAACTGTACCAACGTCATAAATAGACTTTCTTTTTACGTAAGCCGCGTATAGCATCACGATTGTATTCTCTACAGGGTCAGGCAGAGGAATACCCAGATTTTGTAGCCACAATCAGCAATGAAAAGAAAATAAAAAGTCATTTATGCAAATTAAGCTAAGCGTAGTGTGCATCAGCACTTTTCCACATAGTACCACAAAATGGCCGCACTTCGCCTCTTCCTACTGTTTTTGCTGGGAAGAAGAAGTGGCGGAACAAACTCCCCACCAACAATGTTTTATAAGTCCCATGTAGGTAGTAGGGGCTGCACCTGACACATTCAGACCCTGGACTACTAGGTATGCTGGGCGCGACAAGGTCCGTCATGATAACCTAAAATCATGCCACTAATCACTAAAGGGTTAGGTAAGGTGTACCTATGGTTCAGCCACATTCAATGAATTCGTCAGTTGGGCTTAACTCCCATGTTATAGAGGGCGGGCCGTCGTTTATCCATAATATTATTGAATAATTTGCAATATTTATGCTACTCCGGTTTGGTGAATTTGAATAAAGATCGATAACAAGATAAAAAGTACCTAATTGTGTCTTCTTTCTGTGACTATACATTAAGGTGTGCAATCAAGTAATGAATACCTAGGTTTATAGGTAATCAGCAAGCTAAGTAAATGTTAATACGCATGATTTTGTCTCCCAAACATTTGTTTGATCCACGACTTCGTACATTGAGAGGTAGGTGCTTTAACCAATAGGCTTCACGAATGTTGCTGCAATACAAGATACTTAAATAATGAATGTATGTAGTTTAATTATTATGAAACTCTTGGTTAGGAAACGTAGCGAACCTATCTCTTATTTCAGATGAAATAACCTGTAGCCACCAATCGTCGTAAGCGACATACACACGCACCAAGCTACTTACAACTCTATTTTAAACACAAATAAATGATATAATACAAAATTCGAGTTTACGATAATCGTCGGATATAAATAGTGTACAATAAACTATTGGGCTGAGGGTTAACGCGCCGGCATCCAGGGGTTGTTTGCCAAAATGCGCCAATGTATGGCTCACATTTACTTGTGCCAAAAAAAAGATGGGAAAAACTTATGCTATTTTACGATTCACGCTAATTGAGTATGCAGATATTTGCCGGATTTCCCTGTATTTTGCGGTGATGTAGTACTTAGTAGCAAGTTCTGATAACTGCTTATCGGGGTGTGGTACTAAGTAAAGTGTGGTTTAGGTGACATTGCGGGCTTGCGGGGTTACCCTGTTGGCCCGTCAAGGTGAAGCTATAGCTAAGGTGGCAATAATTAGTCATTGATGGTGTAGCGACATCTATCTCGCCACATAGGAACTAGTGACTGACATCCTAGATCGCGGTATTAAAGTTATCCGCGAAATTTGAACCTATACAAGTTTCTGACAACAACCGTCGGGCAGTAGTAGCCCACCAGACACAACACCTGTCTGGTCGGAGGATCCTCCCTTTTTATGGAGGATGAGGAACTTTACACCCTGCTCCTCATACCTATGAAATGAAATGGAAGTAAAATAAGATAGGATTGAAATAGACACAACAGAGAGCTGGTGAGAAGCTTGGCTAGGCTAAATAATTACTGCCATTTGGGTCTATTGAAGGTTCAGCTACGCTTGACGAGGTCGGTCCGTGGATGACGTCGATGATGTCGATGTCGTGATTTAACTATTTATGCACATTAAAACTCCTCCTTGCCTCGAAAAGCACGTTAAGCCGTTGGTCTTTGGCAGTCGTTACCAGTAGTCAGATGTTTGACAACCAGTTTAACCAAAGGGTATCGTGTTACCAACGAACTAGGCTATGAAGGTCTAACAGGCATGTACCCCCCTCCGTGTACTCCATGTATTAGAATACCAGTGTTTGTACCTACTCTTAAAAATAGTAGTTTAAAGTAAATGAAAACTGTATTGGAGACTAGTATTTTCAATTTTAAAGACGTTACTCAAGTTTTCGTCAAGCAAGCATACTAGGTCCACTATTGATTCATTTTTTTGTGTATTTTTTTTAGTTCAAAGGCTCTTCAAGAACCAGTATTTCTATTGTTTTATAACCTTCACATTCCTTGCAATACCAAAGTTATTCCCAAACGAAATTAAACTTGAAAGCGTTAATAAAAAATGTGACTTTCAAAAATATCTGATAAGCTGTATACCAAGGAGGTCTGCTTTTATACGATAAGATAATAATGAGTATATTTAATTCCCTGATAGTGTATCTGCAGTTGACGGGTTTGGCGCCAACCTAATGTATTTGGGGTAGTTTGATGCCGAGAGGTTCGTCTGTCTTCGGATTTGATCGGAAGATTTCGTGACTAGGAATTAACCAAAATGTCGATGTTCTATAAAATAAATATTTCATTTTTACTTTTTATTTATTTAGGGAGGACTTAAAACTAATAAAAACAAACAAAACAAAAAAAGAAACCATAGTCCCCAGAATGCCAAAGAATCGGTACATATTTTTTAGACATGTTACTTATTTTTAGAAAAAGAGCTCGGGTTGCAATCTGTACAAAGGTGATGATTATTCTACCTCTTGAACTAGGGTTCACCTGTACCTTAGGAGGTAGTATTCGGCAAATAATATACAATTTAAGGAAAACCACAAAAACTTAACAGATGGAATGCGTTTGTCTACCGCCTGGTTTACAAACATTAAAATAAGAAGTTAATAAAATCAAATCAAAAAGTTTCTTTAATATGCCACGTATTGGACTTTATACACAAGAAATGAAAATAAAATTTAAAAACTATCTCTAAGATATGGCGTCAATAATAAATTTAAATGAAAATTAATGGACTTATGAGCAGAGATGGAAATATAAAATTTCCATGGACACCCTTTAGGTACAGACGCTATCAAGATTCCCCAAGGTGTCAAATTTCATTGATCGTTTTTCAACTATATGGCAAACAGAATAAGGTTCTTATTCAATTGAGAAAATATGACACATTGGGGTAACTTGATGTGCTGGCGTCCGTACATCTCGGCTATTCTCTTTGGTAACATTAGGCCTGATGGTGTGATGTCAGAGCCAGATCGTTTGTGGACATTCATAACACGTGAGGTCATTAAACAATATTGGTAGACTGAACTTTCTATAATCGTGAGCTAAGAGGTTTCACCCATTCTTCATGTTACATCGCTTTTGCCACGCATGGTCTTACCTAGCTTGATGCCTTTCTACTACAGTGGACTGCTAACATCGTAAAAATAATCGCACGAAGCACTTTGCACATCCTTTATGTGTACAGCCAAAGAGTGGAGTTCCTTGCCCACATTGGTGTTCCCAAGTTCATATGCCCCCAATCTGTTTAAGTTACGCGTTAATAGGCTTCTTTTGGGTAAGCTCGTTCCATTGTCAATTCATATGCTTGAAGCCAAGAGTAGACGCATTCAATTTCTAGCAAAAGAACCACCATTTAAAAATAAACAGTAAAGTGAAATAAAAAAAATTCTTTAATGTGCAATGTACTGGACTATAAACACTAGACATGAAAATAAAATCTAAAAACTAACTCTAAGATATGGCGTCAAAAATACCTGACCTCTAAAATACTGCCTCGTTGGTCTAGTGGTCCCAAGCGCTACTGCTAAGCACGAGGTCCCGGGTTCGATCCCCGGGTTGGGCAAAGTGTAATTGAGTTTTTCCATCTGGGGTTTCTGAGTAGCAGCCCGGAGTCTGGATTTGTGCCCGTGTAATGGCAATAGGCTCGCCCCCTATTACATGGGACTTAAACATAAAACATAAATGTGGATGTACTACCAGGTACACCTCTGCCTAGCCCTTCGAGGATTACAGGCGTGATGTTATGTTATGTTATGTGTAACCACCATTTAACAACAAACCAGCATAATTATCTCCATCTCCAGTTCCTCAATTCTCTTTCCAGCCTTCTTGAAAACCCCTGACCTCAAAAATCTCGTAAACATAACATCAAAAACTGTTATTACCTAGATGCCTATCCGCCATATTTTGCTCATCCGAAATCTGCAATCTGACGTCATTAATCTAAGGCTATCTGCACACGAGGTTCAGCTTACAAATTTTAATTCACGAAAAAAGCTTTAGAAGCACGTTTGTGATAAGCTGGCCGGTCGTAACAGCTGATAACTCGACTTAGATAAGAGATGTTCAGATAGCACTAGTCTGTAGATTGCTCCCGCTACATATTGCGTTGTCTTAGATAGGTATGGGGAGATATTTTCATGTTTTATGGTGCAGCTAGATAAACACTGTCTAGGGCCATTGGTTTCCAACCAGGCGGTTTGCAAGAGTTGAGGTTCTGCGTTATGTTCCGCAAAAAGGTAAAAACTTCTTTATCAACTTAACAACCACAGATTGATATCAATTACAGATTTCTTTTCCATATCAAAGGTTCTGTTAATTAAATATATTTGATGCTTAATTAAATATTATTTTTGGATGAATACAGTTTAATTTTGTTATAGTTCCTGTTAACAACAAAAACAATAACCACTAGGTCTAGGTGACTAAAATAGGAAGTTTCTTGTTAGGGATATGAAAAATAAATTTTGTGGTTTTAATAACTATATTGGAACGCTCAGGCCATAATATACTTAGAGGTATTAGTAAAACTGATAATAATAAAGGGAGACACTTTACGATGCTTCAAGTTTTCGAACTACTTTTCACGTTCTTAATTTATTACATGACTGGCCATATTTTTTCTTTCTAATTTGCGTGCAGTTAATAATTAAGTAGATGTTACATTATTCCAAAACCTTCCAATTGATGAAATTCTATTTTGCACTGGAGACCGCACAAACTCGACTGAAATTATGGCGGTATTAAAATTCAATAATACTTTCAATGGAGACACGTGTAACCTGACCAATTATGCTATAAACATTAATTTCAGAGAGACCCACAATAATTATACCATAAAAACTTATTACCAATCGTAAAACATAACAAGAACACACCAAAACAAACATGAAGAAAACAAAAGACGAAAGTTTTAATAAACTGACAGTTCAGACTGATAGTGATCTAATAAAAGTCTCGTAGGACAATATTATCGATCGTCGGGAAAAAGGGCGTAACACTATACAGCACGAACTAACGCGAGAGAAAAGGATAGAAGATAAAAAAGCCGAGACTACCGGCGCGAGAGCATCTACTAACAAACGCAGATAAATCCGAGCGTACCGATTTGTATCGGTTACATTGACGGCTACACAAGTTGTTGTGTATTTGGAATGAGAACAAAAAGAGGAATGGATATAGAATTGTTTCGTTGTGTTGTTACTTTATACTTGGGGAGTTGTATAAGGTTGTATTTGTCGTAACAAATAGTTCATTGTTTAACGTTTGAAACACTAAACGGTACGACGTATCGATATACGATCTGGCGATTGTCACCATTATTTTCTTGTTTATTGGTTGATGCAGGTTTGTTGTTGATGGCGTAGAGAGTGGAGCTTGAGGTCATAAGTTCAATTCTGGACTTAGCTTTATTGATTCTGTTTTCAAATGAGTCACTATGGTAAGCTATTGAATTAAGGCAAGATAAAAGAATAAATTGATAAAGATTTATAATACTTCGAAGGTCTTCATTTTCTGACAGCTTATTGTGGTACTTGTCTTCTTTGAAAATATATAAAAATATCTTCGAATAACAATATAAAACGAATCTGTTTCAATAAAATTATCCACAATTTATGTTCACCCAACCCAGCCAGGAGGCTTAACTCCAACCAAATCAAAGGTAACCCGATCTTAACAATTTAACATAGTTGACCTTATAACAAATGTGTTAAACGGTTTGGAAGTATAAACACTAGAAGGCATTGTTCTTGCGATAGCTATCTCAACACAAAGGACTGTGACGCGTATCGTGGTAGCAGGCTCAGTTGACAAATGAGTGCTGCTTGAGCCCACCCAACATGAGACCTGTATTATGAGACGCCTATTAAGTTATTCGGATTGTTTGGCCCTTGGAATTGATAGTGAGGTGTAGTTGTAGACCGTTTTAATGGTTCTTGCTGTACAGACTTCGAGACAGATAGAAATCTTTCTCGGTGTTGATTATTGTTTATGAAAATGATAGTCAACTTTAATAAGTTAATTTTCGTAGTATTTATTATGCATAGTAAAAGTACATAATATATACACGTTTAGCTATGTTTCAAAGCTTAGTTGTTAAGTTGTTTTTTTTTAAAGACTTACAAAGGTTTAAAATTCCAGCGAAACACTTAACAACGACACTTTTTAATTTTTGCTTTATTTTGTTTTGGTTCTAAATATAAGTCCTTGGGATACCCCATGCGGTTTAACTCATTTTTTTTAGTATCTATTGTCAATCTTGGAACCATAGTGCTATGAACCTGAAGTTAGCTCACTGCAAACGCATGACAAACATAAACAACAAGTTCAAGTAAATAATTTTAATTCTCTGCAGTCTACATCAGTGTCAAACGCTTATGTATGTTCCCTCTCAGTTAACTATCAGGAGCAAGGATCTTGTTTAGAGTAATAGTATCGTCGCTCGATAGTGTTCGGCCATTTTTCTTGGGTACAACAAAGGATGAAATCGACCGTGTGTTGCTCGTGTAGCCATGCCTTTAGTTATGAGCGATCGCGATTACAAAGATACTGCTGTGGTTGGTTTTTGTGTTGGTCTAAGTAAAACAGGCATTAATTTTCTTAATAATTATCTTTTTTAAGTATTTTCTGATTTATAATACTTAGATGAGAGATTTACACTTATGACTAACATCTTCGGCTCAGTTGTTAAGCGATAGAGAAAAACAATAATACAATTATATAGTCTCATCACATCCATCCTGCAAAGAAATCACAACTTTGGAAAAGTAGTATGCTTGTGTTTCAATAATCTATTGCTGTTGAATTAGTCTGCCAATTTCTTATAGTCAATTTCTACTAACACTAGGCCACGGTGTGTCGTGTCCAGTCAGTAGTTTTATTTCTTCAAGCGTGTTCTATACAAAATAACCATCACCATTTCACATTCATCGCTCATTACTTGTTCGTGTCCACGCGGCCACAGTGGGCGACGCGTCACCTCCACCCTCTATCGGGTGTTTAATGATTCACTCGATCGCCAGATTACAGCTTATTATTCGAAATATGAACAAAGGTGACAAGATTAGCAGATCATACAAAAAGAGTCATGTTACAATTTTATTGTGAAGCTTGATGCTCATGTGGATCTAAGAGATTTCATATATTCATTAATGTTCTCAAAATATTATATCCAGTGCACAACTACTGGCAGACTTTTAGCTCATTTTGATGCATTGGATATAATAACTAATACTTTAGTTCGTAATCATCATAGTATCTGTTTCTATCCATCCGTAAACTTCTTAAGGTTTCTTTTTGAAAATTATAGTGAGGTTTTACATTGCATTTTTATCAAATTTGATTTCGCAGCAATTGTGATAGTGCAAGATATCTATAATCGTCTTGAAATTTTACTGAGCAGCAAATCGTCGTTTTGTCACGTTTTATTTCAAGCAAATATAATTGCAAAATTTTGTAAAAATGGAAAGAAATTTTTAATTTTTAAATGTAAATTATATGCTGATTAAACCCTAAATAGCGATACATCAAAAGAAACATTCACAGAAAGTTGCCACATCTTAAAAAGGAGTAAATTCAATAGAACAAGAAAAGGGCTAATAGTAATAAAATATACATATAATATAACTAATATCACCTTCATTATCATCCTCCTACTCTTATACCAATTTATTTGTGTGCAACGCAGTTTGTCTTCTTCTTCCATAAAGTCACCTCCACAGATAGATAGACGTAGCGCAAGGATCACGATCTGTATGAAAACCAAGCGTGTCATTCTTTTACAGTATTACCAGGTATTACTGAGGGTATTAAATTAAAAATAATTGATTTTCAAATTAATTACGCATTATATTCTAAATTGACTGATCCCACCCTCTTTTTCCTTGTTACCTTCAACTAAACCCTTTACTCAAAATAAAAACCTTTTACTCAAAATAAAAATTATAAAGAAATGTATTGAGTTGATCAAGAACTGGATCATTCTACCGCCCACACTTTAACTGAATCACTTGAGTATTTTGAGCATAATACTGATAAAAATCCTTTTGTTTCAATTTGAATAGGCTAACGCGGTTTTTGTAAACACACATGATATTTAAAACAAAGAATAAGGCAAATGAACACATGACGCGGCTATGACTACGACTGATACACGATTAATTAGGTATTTCTGATTAAAAGTAGCAAAGACAATAGGTTTGCCTTATGATTAGCTACATAGTTAACGTTGTTATTAATTCCTTATTATTACTTAGGTTATTTTTTAATTTTATCTCTGTATTGTTTATATTTTATCTATAGTTCACGGTTACTCACTGTTGGATTTAAATTCTCTTTTGTATTTCATATTTTCAATTGGCATTCTTATTCTGTATTGTATTTTAATTCTAGATTCGTGGCCGACTGAGTGTAAACTAAACTTTATGCGTGAGATTATCAAAGAACATTAATTTTCCCAAAACAAATGTTTGTTAGGTATTTTTAGGAGCTGAAATGCAAATTTTGGATTCTTACTGAGCCTTATTTTTACTCTTTCTTTCTAATAGTATAATGATTGTTTCGCAGTTTAAAATTAACTAACATTGTTAGAACATTTTACTTGAAAGAAAATGATTCCCTGTTGTTGCTGGCCTGGCTTCGATTTCAGGTCGGGTAAAGTAATATTAGATAATATTTATTATACATATAAATCTGGAATATATCTGCAGCACCCCAGATTCAGAATTTGTGTCTGGTTGATGGCAAGACTTGCCCTCTATTACTTGGGACTTTAACATAACTGGAAAAATTTTAGTACACCATTGGTTTCTTCCGAACCCTGTGGGAAATATAAGCGTTATGCTATTCACATTTTACGTGATAATGATTTCACAACTCCATATCCGCTATTATTTTTACCGTCGACCATTATTCTTTATTACTTACTATATCGAAAGGAAAATAAATAAGATTAGATATAGTTGACTATGTAGGCCTATTAATAATATAACTTGATGAAATACCTACTTTTTATGTATTTCCTCTAGCTAGTAATGATTACTTTTTTGACCCTTAATTGAAACCACTAGATTTGACTTCCTTCCTTAATCGTTATTATCATCTATTAATTTTAACATAGTTTCTATTGCTTATCTAAATTCAAAATCTCATTTACCAGTTTCCCCATGTATGATATCGTAACCAAGCCTTTATTTTTTTTAACTCACAAGTCAATACTCCCATTCTTTATTTTAATTCATTTGCATACGTTTTCGGACTTAGATTTATTGATTTTAACACATTTTGATCGTATCTCTGTGATAATTTATGTTCTTATATGGCGATCGGCAATGACAGATTTTTATCATTGAAAATCGGCCAAGTGTAAGTCGATTGCAGCAATTAGTATTGTGTATCGTAAATTATCTAAGTCCCACATGTTTTAGGGGTCCATAAAGTTAACCGCTGTTCATTAGATTCTTGATATTAATCATGGTATGTGTATGTGATGCTAAGGAATGAGGATCATGTTGTTAGAAAAAAACATATTGAACTTAAGCCAGAAGAAGAAGAAGGTCAGAAAAAGTAAAGTGTTGAGTATGGAAGTGGAGGGGAAATAAAAGGAGAAGAATACCATAGAAAGATGATATAATTATGGTAAGAAAGAAGTGATTATTGAAATGACGCGACATCAAATGTTTGTTTGATTGTGTGGGATAATTTAACACAGTGATTGCTTTGTAAGCCATCAATAACCATATAATATGTTTCTATAACAGCGCCCTATGTTACATTCGGCATATTGAATCAGTTTGGCCAGTAACTGGGTTGTGGTGGTCAGATAGGCAGTATCTTCATGAATAACTGGTATTCAGCCTCATGCATTTAAACTGGATGCCGACCCCAACATAATAGGGAAAAGGCTAGGCAGATGATTGTGATATTGAAATGAAATTTTTGTGAAGAGGACTATTTAATCTAATGAACTAGAAAGTGTTTGAAAAGTTATTTAGTCAGAATACTATCTTACAATGGTCGGTATTAACTAGCCCCCTTGATCGAACTCAAAAACTTACTTGGTAGTCGAGCTGACGTCTACTAGACTACCGAGGCAATCAACATCCTGCCTATTGTGTTACATTTACATTTTAAATGTCTGCACCAAACGGATCTAGTAACAACTGATTGTCGTTACCACTTTGTCTTTTAAATGTCACTTTATAGCAAAAACCTGCTAGAAACACTTCCCGTCCTCAAAGATCGATCTAATTGATAAGAATGACAAGAATGTAAATTCATTTGTTTTTATTATTCGCATCCTTCCTCTCATCGGTGGAGGTAAACTTTGTGAGGACACCTGAGGGGCAATTGCCATTTTTTAAAGAACGTTCATGAAAATTCTCATCTAAAATCAGTCTCGATCTGTCAAATTATTGACAAGTTTTTGGTATTAGACTGTCGCTGGAATGAGATTGCGACTACATTTAGAATTACGAGAGTTGCCCTTCTGGTCTCGTAATGAATAGAGGTCTAAAATTGTTACCGCTTTTAGTAAGCATGGTGATCAATGCTCGTGCCTTCTACTTACGCACAAGCCTCAAAATTCATCATTCATCACTTTTCTGAGAAAGCTGTTGTCCTGCATTGGAATAGAATAAAGAACCATTACTTAGTTTATTTTTTACATAGCGTTTTCTAATCATTGTCATTTACAGCCTTGTTTCTGCCACTGCTGATATTTATGTAGTTTTATTCGTGACAAATAGTCTTTTTCATGACACCAAAACCTTAATGAATGAAGAACTTTGATGATAGTTACAATACTAACCAAAAATTAAAGTCGATCCGATTTTATCCTCCGAGTCCCGATACATAATAAACATAGTTCTGCGTAAAAAAGTTTTGGATACAGGGAGCCATTTGGCTAAGAATATTTTTGAGGAGTGCGAAAAATTCTTGTTCAAGACTCTTCTAAGTAACATCTTATACCTACAGACTAATTATGATAATTTCATCAAAATTTTATTAAAACAAGCGTACACACAGGTGCTAATACCATTATACACGTAATAAGTAACACAGCCAGACAACAAGGTGTATCTGAGCGATACGTTTTATCGTACAAATGGATCTTGCTTCTCTAATTAAAGTTTATGCACCTTTTTTTCAAAAAGATCTTTATCTACATCGCTGCGGTCACGATATGGTATTAATTTTATTAAAGCAACGCTATTAATATCTTAGTTATCATTGTAAATATTGTTGAGAATGCTGCTTAAGATGTCTTTTTTATTAAGGCTTGTGGTCCTGATAGGACAGAGTTTGTAAGAAAAAAATGACAGAACAGGTGTTTTGGAGCTATTTCGTATAATTTACAGTAATGGATATGCCAAAATTCTTCATCTTTTTTGTATTATAGAAGGACGGAAATGGCTAATTGTTAGTTTAGATCGACCTCCTATTAACCAAACCTAATGGTAATTACTGTTTCCGCCGTGACTAATTCTTTACATGATTATCATTGAGAGTATGTTAATAGGGTCACATGCTGCAGTAGTTACTTCATCTGTAGATCAATTTGTCTCTATTGCATGATGCTTATAAAAGTTTTCACAATCGATAGCCATGTCGGTATTATCTGTTTAGTTTTTTTTCCCAAATATATTGGGTTCGCTACCAGTTTTAACGTATGCAGCTGAATATCAGTATTTCGTAATAGTGTGACTTGCCAAAGGCTCTTATAATATATTTAATCTACCACGCGGACCCAGTGCGGTATGATCAATGTCACATGTGTTCGAATTTTTGGTTCTAGGATATGTCAGTTTCCGTAAGTCACGGCCGTTACCACAGAACCACCGCGGCTCTACCATTCCTTACTTACTACTTAGTAATATTGTGACCTCTCCAGACATGTTTTAAGATTTGATGAGTGATCTTACGTCAATAGTGCAATGGCCGGGTCTCGTACGCATGACCTTTTACTCAGTGAACTCACATGCCGCATACGAAAATAAGATTAGGTGAATTTAAATATCCAGTATTATTTTTATTCATCTCTAAAAACATCAGCTGATAGGTGGGACAACCCCATACTGGGCCATTGCACGCCTTCGTGTCACTTTGATAATTGTTTATGTTGTTTTTTGGTAGATATAAAAACTAACACTAGTTTGTAAGACGTGTGTATACCAACGAAATGAACTATAGGTATGTGTTCGAAATTACAGATTTCATTTCATTTCATTCATTGTCTACTATTATAATAATCCAATACTTGAAGAGTAGGTATTTCAACAACAATAAAAAAGTAAATTCAAGGCAAATTCCTAAGTCTCCTGATGACTCACGTCCAGGGTCCGAGGGCACTGTCACTGATGGAGTTTCTGATACATGCAGTGTTTCAGGGATTCAACACGAGCGAATAACACTCGATCGGGACCAATTTCGCAAAAACTACACAACGCGATCCGTTGTTCTGATCGCTGATAGCAAAGTAACGTTCGCAGATAAGTGGGGGAGATGTGACCTAATTGGTTTCTTCTTCTTTTTTATGAATGGGTTGGCTTTGGGTTTGGTTGAATTTATTCTGTTTAGTGTGCTTTGAGTGTCATTTTGTTCTTCTGTAGTTGCTCTACTGTCATTATTCTTTTGAAAACTTAACAGTACCTACCTACAGTCCATATAAACGTTTTACTGAACCTACTAAATATTCGTAAATAAATTTCACTTTATGTTATATCATATCCAAATAGTTTTCTTGAATTTGAAGCTCATAAACGACTATAAAATTTGAGTCTAAAACCATCCCATCTACACTCACACTACCTACATCAGCCAACACAAAAGTGATACCACAAAAAACGCCAAATAGCCAAAAAAAAAATAACCACACTAAAAATTGTTTCGTCCGCTGCTATCGGTACGAACACACAGCGCGTATCGTGCGATCTAATATTATTCTGGGAACGGCCTTAATAAGTCACTACAGAATGTTATCTACGCCATTTTATCGGTTCAACAGATAAGCATCTCAATCCAATTAGCCTTACAATGCAATATGGGCCGTCTCAGCAGCGGTTATGATGGCCACTGTGTGTGTTTTCAGTTTTATGTGCTTTCGGGGTAGGCAGGCGAACATTAAAAGAGGATGTATTGACTCGGTTGTTATAAGAACATTGTGACACAACACAAGAAATTGTGTTACTCTCTATAAAACTTTCAGTGCTATAGTATCGATTCTTAAATCAATATCGTGTGTGTCTTCGTCTTGAATTCTCAATATTTATTCTACTAATATTGAGGTTAGCTTTTAGTATCACCGATTTAAAAATTTAGACATATTGTCATTCTAAACTTCGTCATCATGACATGATTGACAACATATTTTCCAGCCCCAATGAAATTACGTGCGTTTTAAGTTTTGTGTATATATTCCATTTTAGATCTAATCCAAGGTCGTTTATAGTTTCCCCGTAAAGTTAAGGTCGCTGCCAACGTTACGTGTTTTTATCCGGACGAACCGTACGCAAAATAGGCGCTTGGTCGTGGAGTTGCGGACACCAGCCTGATAAACCTATCCGGACGAACCAGGACGTTTTAAAGAAAAGCGGTAGCTTAAGTCTTCTCTTCTTCTTTTCGTGACCTGGTGTCAGAGTTTATACACCACCCATGGGTTTCTAACTTAGCTTCACATGCTGTCGAGAACAATGTCTTAGGCGTGGCGGTAAAGTTACTATACATTGCAATCAGCATTCTGGCGTCGATTGTGCCTTCATCTTCGTACTCAAAATCAAAAGTCAATTATTCTCAACTAGGCTTATGCTCAATCAGCACTTTTTGAACATTAAAAATTACATAAGACAGTCCCCCAAAACGCCCGCCCTTTGCCACTTCCTAGTGTTTTTTCTGGGAAGAAGAAGTGGCGGAACAAACTCCCCAGCAACACGTCTCATACCTCAGTTGACTCAATATGGCAGGTGGTAAGCCATACATGAGTCATAATAACTTATTCCATAATAATTGGTAATTAACTGATAATGCTGAACCAGAAAGGCAAACATATTTTCTTAATGGATTCTAGTGAGTTTTACGCTCAATAACTATTTTAGTTCACCTATCCGTGAATTGATCCATTGAGTTCAACTGCATCTGATTGCAAAGGGCGATGATAAAGTTCTTGGAATATAAGATGGCACGACAATTACATGACGCATACAATGATGATCCGGATCAGTCATAGAGATATATCTACAATAATTACATACTACTTGCCAATATACGTTTATCATTGAGAAATAATGTTTGGCCCACTATCTTCACATCATTCAGCAAACTCTTCATCTACTCGGAGAGTCTCTTGTTGAGTATTTTGCTATTAAGAGCAGCGTCATCAAAGTTTCAGCTGAAAAACATTTACTATATAGCCAATGCAATAGGAATTCCTCAAGCGTCACCCAAATGTCGAATGCAAAATGCTATCCTATCTTACTATTAAGTATTAAACATGTGCAAGTTTGTGAGGATGTATAAGTGTTTGTTACTCTCTTACACGAAAACTACTAAATAGATTTTAATTATAAAACTTTACTTGATTATTGGTTTTATTTATTTGGCTCACCAACAATTGAATATACCGATACAAAGATAGGATGTAAAATATACATACATCCAAGTTGTTGAATGAGTTATATCCACTAGACCAACAATTTGTGAGAATTACGCATAGACATATACATATATAGATTTTATGTATACTTAATTTAGAAACAAATTATCGAGTGGCTGGTAGTATTCAATATTATAATCAGTTCTTTAGTATTTTGTGGCCATCCACCTTTGCCCTTCATAGTTAACCGACTTCACTTTATTAGAAACACAATCTTACCTTAGATCTAATCAGGGCCAAAACAGAATAAAAAATATTACATCTGTTGTGAATCAATGTGGAGAGATCAGATTACACATTCAAGGTGTCTTGGGCAACGTATTACAAAAATGCTGTTCGTGGAATTTCGATGTGAGATGTCTGGGACATTGAAAATGAAGTAACATACATACATACATAAACTTACGCCTTTTTCCCATGGGGGTAGGCACTTAGGCAGAAATTACAGAGCACCATCTGCTACCGCGATTCTTACTTACTCCTTTTGCTTCGTTTACATTCATACATGGTGTTATACACACACACGTCGGTAGCCAGTACTGAACACCTGACCTTTCTGAAGAACCCCACCAATAAGGTGTATGTATGTCCTTCTAGGGCGTCTCCTCCCAGCGTTTTCACTTGTAAATTCCTCTAGTTAGTCGCCTTACGTTCATTCTTTCAACGTGACTAATCACCATGACCATCAAAGCATAGAACTCTTTAATTTTTTGTAACTATGTCTTCTTTTAAACCACAACGTTGCTTTATCACATCATTCCTCAGTCTGTCATTCACGCAATGAAGTAACACTGTAGTTTTATTCAAAAATATATAATCATCAACATCTTCTGCCTTGCCTCTTTTCAACTATGTTAAGTTTGGCTTCCAGTTTAACCGAATGCACCTGAATACCAGTGTTTTATATTAAATATGAAAGGACTGCCTATCTTACCTCCGCAACCCAGTTATTCCGTAACCAGTTAACCCTCGGTCAGACTCTTGGGGCATAAATTAGATACTCTAACGACGGTCAAAAATTAACAAATCGGCAATAGTCTTACTACGTACTTCCTTGGTCTTGGACTAAAAACCTGTTTATCCTCATGTTGGATTCCTTTGTCCTCCGTTAATCATCACACCTTACAGGGGAAGCTTGCGGGCGTGGTGACCCCGCTGGTAATTTGATCGGCCGATAATCAGCACCATCTCACCATCACATAAATGTGGTAGCGATAGGAAAAAGATGTTTAATTATTTTCCACGTTTTGACTTTGGTCACCAGGTGAATTTGGTGATTAAATGAAATATAATGCAATCTTCTTCTGTAAATAGATATTTCTAGACACTATCATTTACATGTCAATATTCCTAAAAACTAAAAACAAATTGACTGATCCCTGAGAAGAAATGCCGAAAAAAATTTAGGGGTCATGGTCTCTTTTAAAGTCCTGATATAAGATTATGTTAATTTATTGTGCAAGTCTTACTACGATCTAGAGCCAAATCTGGATAGGTATCCTGAAGAAAGAACCACTTCATCTGTGAGGTGACCTATATCGACAGACGGCATGCATGCATCAGTCATCGTGTAGCTCAAACCTATTTTAGAGAGCTTAATAGATAGATCTTTCCAGTATTTAAAGAAAGAAGAGACTGAAGTCAAGTCACAAAGTAGATATATCAAATAAAAAAAGAAGTAGATGCCGTAGAATGTTTACTATACAATAAGGTAAAGGATAAAACTAAGGGTAACAAAACTTTGCCTCACTTGTGTGATAAACTTGTGAACGATTTGGAGTATAAATCATGATTTCAAATTGGATTTGAAAATATATAAATTTTAAATCCGATAGTTTTCAATCAAGATTTATACTTGAGGAATGAACTAGAAGGACTTTATGGTCTCTGTTAAGTCTATAAAATTAATAAACATCATTAAAATTACCATCTTTTGCTGCCGTTACGTCCAACACCTGTGGGGACTGCGGGGGGGAGGCCAGATGGTACTGATAACGTATCGATTGACCGCCTATCGCTCCATCGACGAAACGAAACGCATCAAACTCGATACGTTTCGTTACCTGTGTTTGTGGTTATATTTTGCGGTTCATTTTGGGCAGTTGTGGTCAAATTAAAAAATTGGTAGACGGAATGGCTGGTATCTTTATCAATCATTTTAGTTCGTGTTTAAAATGGCTTTTCGTTTCCTGTTACTAAGGCGTAATGTACAATGTGTGCTTGAAGGTAGTTTTTAGGCTCACGTGATCATAGTTTCAAGTTTTAACTGATCTCACGAAATCAATCTTCGTAGAGTCGAATAGGGAACACTGTGCTAGTAATATTGTTTTTAATTTTTATTTTAGTTTCAAACAGACGATTTCGTTGAATCTAAAAATAACTTTACTGTATCAATATGCTGTTAAGTGTATCATCTGTGGTATGCGCAAAGATATAACAAGTTTTCTTTTTCTTTTAACCAAAAAGCTTATCTTTATTGCCCAACGTAAAATTGTTTCCAGCCTACAAAACATTCGATGTTTTCATTTAATTGACTTAACCCTACAATTCTTCCGTACATATAGCTATAATTTTTAAACAATAAAATACATTGAAACTTAAAATTGCAGACAACAAGGTTGCAATTAAAAGTCATTATGTTAATTTAATTTTACACAATTGTAACCGGCAATAATGATATGGAGATAAAAATTATGAATACAGTAGCTCACTATGATAACAATCTAGATGGACAGACAAACTGGGAAGTGTTCTTTAAAAATACATGCTCATCTGAATGCAAAAACGATTGTGAATCGGCCATTTGCAAACTTATAAGTTATATTTACTTTTTGCTTTTTAAGATGATAAAATGATAGACCAGTTTTACAATAAATACGACATCCTTGTGAAGTGTTTTAAAAATCACTGGTCTGGTTTTGCTTTGTTATGAAGCGTTATTAGCGTTATGATGATGCAGTGGCTATGGCCTCGCACCTCATCATTGATTCAAATTTCATACCAATACGTATCCTTTCATAAGTACATACTTAACTTATCTCAGAAGTCACTAACATTAGTCTACAAATACACTGTGAGGAAACCTGGACTCATACTGATGGAGCAAAAATTGTAATTAATGAAGAACAGTAGCAGGCTGGTATTTTTATTTTCAGCACATACTTCTAAATATTCAAAATTCTATAGTAACTATGCAGACCCTGATCACAAAATAACAATTTTGTAAAGAAGTAGAAAAAAATACCTATTGTTTCAAAATAAGCTTCCCATCACAGAATCTCCATAATCAAATGCTGTACTCACGTCCAAAATGGCACTAACACACTTAACAAATTCACGCAACGAATCAAGGGCTTCAAAAATACCTCGTCCACATGACGACCGCCGCATTAAGAATCCATTAACTTCGACCAATACTGATTAATGTTTTATCTGCCCTTATCACTAGGCACCGAGACGGGTTGATTTATTCTGGGACTTATCAACACATATGGCTGGCGCCGACCGCCTATCAGACTGGGCTTTCTTTTATGAATTTTCGAGTAGATATGATGTACTTAGCGGCTGCCGTTTGATTTGTGTTTCGGAGCCCTGTGCCCTGGTTTTTTAAAGGACATAGTTTTATTTCAGATGTATTAAGTGATTCGTTCTTTGATCGAGATGCAATCGGTGTCTGATGAATCTTTTGGATTTGATTACCAGCAAACTAAAACTATTTGTAAATAAATTCAAAAAAGTAAAAATAAAAATGAAAACCAGGAACAAAGCTAGGCGTCAAAGTATTGCTCCGCATCACTCTTATCTGGAAACGTGCCCAGAAGACTGGCAATATTACCAGTCAGGTGCTATATGTTTAAAAGCATTATTAATATCCTTGGTAAAAGTACTCACACATCGGTGCAACCATCATTATCATCACCATCGCTGGTTAAAGAACAAGTTCCATGGCTTTTGCAAGGGATTGCATCAAGTGAGTGAGCAGTAGCATCTACTTGCTGATGACATCATATTGTAATCAACAATCTGCGTACCTTGTGAAGATACCATGGTTGAAGTACGTGGTAAGATCGGCTGCGGATGTTATATAATAGGGAGTTTCTAAATCTCGTCTTTACATAGAAATTCTGGATATGGTTCGATATCCCCTCATATCAAACCACATCTGGAAACCATGAGTTCTCTACATCATCTTAGACCCTCAGAGTTGATTTTTTTAAATTTATTTTTAAAGTTTTTCGGATATTATTTTTAGTCTAAAATGTATAAAAGAGTAATTTGTTTCAGACTAAACCAAAGTTTAAAAAATTACAAGAAATGCGAAAATTCTAGATTTAAAAGGTTTTTCTTCACTGAATTGATAATACTTCAGAGACACTTTTGCCACAAAATTACACATACGCATATATCCGTAACAAAACAAAATATATTACAAGAAAAACCTCACAAACTATGAGTTATTAAAGCACACAGTACAACAAAAAGTTAATCGATGATAAAAGATAAAGGCATGGTCGAAAAAATAATAGTTTTTATGTAAATGAACGTTGCATACGAGATGTGAGATAAACACAATCTCAGACGGGGATCGCACACAAGCATCGCCCTTGTGTGTGTGTAAGTGGTGCCAAGTGCTGTGTTGCACGGGACAAATATAAGTGAAAACTTCTGGTGGGGAAAGAATAAAGTTGCTTGGTACTCGTTTAATAAAATTCGAAGATAATGTGAATATATTAGCGAAACAAATTTTTTCTTTGAAAAAAAATTAAAACTGTATTATAAATCCAAAACTGTAAATATAATAGGGAAAATACAAAATGGATACATCGCGTTAATTGCAACACTGTCAATCCAAAAACGGTACTCAGAAGACTGACATAAAATAGATCCTACTGAATATTGTAATCACATTAGTGGTTGAAAATCAACCTCGACATTTCTATTTTATCAGTAGCTTCAAATGTATGATTGCCAACAACTATCTGGATGACAATGGGAATCCTTTATTAGCAGTAGTAAAATCAAGCTGTCTAGGACAGTTGACTCATTTTGTTAGCAAAATCTTCCTTATGTCAACAGACCAGACAACGGATATGCCAATATAACTCTAGTCGTAAAATAGAATCAAAAACATTTGAAAAATAAAATCGTTCCTATAATTTAAAAAATATTCCGAGATTATAATAAGTTCCCAATACTTCTCCTCACTACCGTTCAGCCACCTGCGTCCGTATCTAGTAAATCATAACCTTGGCAGCTATCGTTGGATCAGCACCGAATCTAAGACTGCTATTAACTGCGTGCGCGCACTTGTGCCATATATGCAGATAAATGTACAATGAGCAAAAACTAGCTGTGTTCACTGTTTGTTTTAAATTATGGGAGACTTGGATGAATTTGAAGATTTTTTGAGTTGTTGTTTGTTTCGTTTCAAATCGTCATTAGTCTAAGGTTTAATTTTCAAGTCAAACCATAACTGGCAAAATCTAAATATGCTAATTATTTATGTCACTGCATAACCCTTTGGAGAATACAGTCAGTAGGTACTTTTAATAGAAACTTTAACAAGCTAAAGATTACAAACAATCAAATGGAGAGGACAAATGTTTGTCTGTTCAAGAATAAGAGTTTTAAATGTTTGTAACACTTACAATACAGAGAAAATTGTGAGAGGTGGAGCAAGATTATTAAAACAGAGGTCCAGTCTTACACAATCATCGTTTTACGGGAAGGAAGGAAAAGAGATCCAAAAAATTAAAAGGACAAAGTTTCCAATGACGACGCGTCGAGTAAACTTGACCTAGCTAACATTACCAGTGATCACAGAAACGTGTTTTCACGCTCTGAAATATCAAAGTTCACACTATCAGATTTCATAGCCTAGTTACTTCCTTTCGGATAAGAAGATCATCAAGGTACTATATATCTAGTTAATGGACCTGTAAAGTATGTCCAGCATGGACCACAAGGCCAATAAAGGTCTTTAAAAGTCCATATTCGTAAAGTACCTACTAACGATATATAGATATAAAGAGGCTCCGTATATTCAGCACACAAGTGGTAATTGTATAGTTGGATTTGATAGGACCCTAAAAGGAGGTCTATGCGTGAAGACTGTTAAATATCAAACGAAACTGTCTCAGAATTGTGGAGACCTGCACTTAGTTGTTGACCCACATCGAGAAGTTTTCCTTAATGTCACCTTTTGTCCGTCACGTGTTTGTGTTGCCAGTCACTATCAGTGTTAATGCATAACTACTGCTGCGTTATTTTTAAGGTGGCAATTTTTATTGTTAGTTTTGAAAATATTTATTGTATTTTAATTAATGTTTTTTTCTCTTTACAGGTAAGTACCGGTGTTAAAATATGGTCAAAGTACCTATAAATTTGATCAAATGTAAGTACACACACCAAAATTAAAACATATAAAGGCACAACTTATTTAGAACTGTGTCCAAAAACTTAACTTCGGTAACAAAAGCACCAGAACTTCTATATTTCTGAGAGCTCTTAACAAATTCTTGAAATCATAAACCTTGTGCGACTTCCGACATCCCAGGGGTATCAAAAAAATCGCCGCTAGACGTGTATGGCGCGCAGCTTTTTTTATTTGACATTTTATACAAGTTTATTCAAAGAGCGATAATATCGCTGACTCTTATCTTTCAATGCAACGTTACCGCGAGCCCGGAGTGATAGCATCTGGGGCCAGCCATTGCTAGTTAAACCAACCTGATAAGGGATCGGTTGCGTCTGTGTGCGGCAGCGTACGGACGCGGCGCGCGTGTGTGCGGGGAGGGGCGTTCGACTCGCCGGGCCAGTCACTCACTTTACGCGGCAAAAGTATGACGGCTGAAATGTCGCGCGCACAAATATACACAAAATAAATACCAAAAATAGTGCTGTGCTGTGGATATTATGTTATTGTGGTTGCGGTATCTGAAGCAGCTGGAAGTGGCGGCCGGGGACCCGCCGCCAGGTGGCGCTGTCGACTTCAAAACAATGTGTAAGATTTGTTTACACATCACTCGGTGTGGCTGAGTGTTTATATTGCTTTGTTTTCCATATTTTTATAAACTTTCCGATAGTTTTAAGGCCCTTCTAATGTCCTCCGCCTCATTCCATTTACGTTTTCTTAAGCTGGCTTCTTGTCTATTCAATCTGCGATGGGTATCAATGAAATATCTTGGGAATAGATGCTGATACCGATTAGAGGCATCTATCTTAAGCATACTGAATGAAATGTTGAATCAAATAAGAATTACTGTTGTTACTAACTCGTTCTACTCTCCTTATCTATTAAACTTTGACATTTTTACTCATTACCCAACTAACTACCTACCTAATGCTTTGGCAAGAAGTTTACCAATACCTATTTGATTCTCAGACATGACATTGTTGGTAACAAGAATTTTGTATGAGAAAATAATAAGACCTGTCTCGTAGTTTCTAATTTATGCATAACAAAAAAACTTTTTTGCAAAAAAAATTAAACCGACTTCAAAAAAAACACTAAACGGTGTAAAATAACTCTAAATTAGGAAGTCTGTGGCTTTGGTGGTTTTGTCTATTCATGATGGGCCACCGACTTCCGAATTTAGAGTTATTTTACACCGTTTAGTGTTTTTTTTGAAGTCGGTTTAATTTTTTTTGCAAAAAAGTTTTTTATTTTTCCATTTTTAGTGGTTCCCATACAAATATTTGCTATATATATTGTTAATTGTAACAGTACATGTCATGATAATAGGGTTATCCACTTATATCTAATAAATGAAAATTAACATACCTAACTGTCGAAATCTAGGTATATTGTACACATCTGCGTACCCCTCAGAGCATACCAGGCGT
Source organism: Euplexia lucipara (assembly GCA_921972225.1). Classification (NCBI taxonomy): domain Eukaryota; kingdom Metazoa; phylum Arthropoda; class Insecta; order Lepidoptera; family Noctuidae; genus Euplexia; species Euplexia lucipara. Next base: position 3,370,157 of record OV179146.1, on the reverse strand, counting down.
GATGATACGTCATGATGTTGTATAAACAATAAACATCCAAGCGATTCCAGCAATCACGACAGATTTGCCGTCTATTTTTGAAGAGTTCCGTTGCATATCTCCGAAGATCAGCACCAGATCTTCACCAAATTAAAATGGGACCACCTCGGGAGTATACTCTTTCGAATAAAAAAAGAATTTCGAGAATCGGTCCACAAATGGGGGAGAAATCAGGTAACATACATAAAAAAAAAAAAAAAAAAAAAAAAAAAAAAAATACATACACACGAACATAGAACCTCCTCCTTTTTTGAAAGTCGGTTAAAAACAAAACAATGTTGCAGTTAATTCTTAGTTATTTTATTATGAAGACTAGGTAAGTGTCTAAGTATTTTCTTAGCGTTGAATGTAAACAAGTCCCAAGAATGCTTTGATTTGAAGGAAAACAGTATGAGTTTGTGGAATTTGTTGACATTAGATAAAACAACATTCTTGGAATTTACATGTGGACTAATAACCGCGGTTTTATCAACGATCGGGATAACCGGACTACCAATTAGTGCCGATAAGCTATTAAAAACACTTAAAACGTTAATTAAAGTAAGTTTAAAGAGCATTTTCTGTTGACAAACTGCGTCGAAAAAGCCTTCAATTGCTATATCGCTTAGAAAGTCATTCTAAACAATTGTAAACATTGTAAACTGTTTACGATTGTTTTGTTAACACTTCAAAACAATTGTAAACGAACTTTAGGTGGGGTTAATGAACTTCAAACCTTATCAGTGCAGCACAGATGTTACATGAATGATGAACAACAATAGTTCTTAACTTTTAAAACATCCCAAGGGATATATTTAACTTTAAAACGCTGCAAGTCATCTCAACCAGCCCACACAGATCAGAATAACAAAACCGTGGGCCAAGTTCGACCAAAAATCAAAACAAATAAATATATTTTGGACGCAATATATGTTACAGTTTTCTCCGAATTCGCGATAAGGCCGTCGTTAAGATTGGTCCGTTTTTATCTGTTGTCTGATAGCCTTAACAGTGGTACTAATGTATTATATAGGATTTTTATTGCCCTGTAGATACATTATCAGAACACGAACGAATGTAAATCATTGATAAAATGTAATTACTATGAGTTACTTAGATGTTCATGTTTTGAGCTTCATTGCGGGTCCATTTCAGAGTCTCAGTACAGCATTTACCTACTAGGTTTAGTTAGACTTTTTAAAGCCTGTTTGTTTATTTACTCTTTTACTGAACCTTAACATTGTTAAACTTACTTAAGTAACAGTTTCATGTAAGTAATCCTTCAAACAACAAAATAGTGATGTGACAATACAAAAATCAGATACCAATCTAAAGCTGATGCCAAATCACATTGCAGCGACATCGAATCCATTTTTAAATACCGAACTCGTGAGGCGTGTTCCTATTTTGACAGCTCCTGTCAATGTCAACTGTGTCTTAATATTTAGTGTGTGCTTTGTTAGGAGTTGTATCTCGTTGCTTCATCGGTATAACGCAGTTCAACTGTCCGGGTTAGCAGATTTTTGTGATTGAAAAATATTATACTGATATCCAATTAAAATTCAACTTTGACGTCTTTTGTTTTATAATCGGATTTTTAGGTTCTTCTTTTTTTTTAATTGTATCACGAAAACTTTTTAATAAACTGCAGCTGCTACTGTTCATAAAAGCGCAATTGCTATCTTAGAAAGAAACAAAAAAACTATTCATCAGCCCTACTCTTAGACAGTCGTGGCAACGATAAAAATGACGTGTGTTCCACTCAATGGGACCCAGCCTCCCGATCTCGCTGATAAGGCGAGGGAGAAACGTTATCAGTGTTCTGATTCCACGTTCATTATCAAATTTTATGTCTGTGCGGGTGACAGAGAAAGACAGAAGAGACAGAGATTGTTCATGTTGTGTGTGTGTGTGTGTGTGTGTGTGTATTATGTGATAATGAGGGGTGATTTTTTCTAAGATTCCTATAGGGGGTTTCAAAAATGACACGTTTTAGTTGTGCTTAAACTTTTGTTGATTAATGTTGTATCTGTTGAAAAAAAAGGATTTAGTCACGTAATCCTACTGGCTGGACATAATTGTGTTAATTAATTTTTTTCCTGCTCTTTACTATTTGTATATAGGTATTTTTTTTTTACCTAAACAAATTAAATATTAAGTCTGTCCTATTTATAGCACTAAAATCTTTTATTACAACAGTATTGTCGTTCTATATTTTTTAGATTTTCTTGGTGTTTGCATTTAGTAGACATGGACAGGTCGGCTATTACGATTTCTTAATGAGTTTGCCGTTCACGAATAACAGTAGTCACTTTAGTCAATTATCATTTATCAGTTTATCTTTCATTTAAGAAATAGAGAGTTAATAATGAGCCACGGCATAATTTATTTATTATACTTAATAGAATATCGTATTATATGTTAAAATTATCAGCTTAGTATGTCAGCTGTGTAGATTTGGACAACCATGATTTGTTCTAAGCAAATTCGGTTTAGAAAATGTCAAGAGATACAAGTTTAGAATGACTTATTTAAAAATAAAACATAAATAGGTACCAATAATAAATACACATATGAGACTGCAATACAGTTGATTTACTTAGGTCCGTGACACCTTAACCTCAGGTCTTTAAAACTAGCGTCGGACACATTAAGACGTCTAGCAATTTTGCTTAACTGGACCTATTTGGTACAACCGCTTTTAAGGTGAAAGCATATTCCCATACTAGGAATTTCTCTTATGTCCTGGGTGGATTTAGAAACATTTAAACTTACTTACACAACCAACTTGATGCAGAATCAACCACTGATATTACAAATATTTGATAGTCAGTTCGGGAATCAAATTATGCAGCAACAAATTATTATATCTATCTTTGGTTTTGTATGCCAAGGCATATGTTCATGATAAGTAAAAATAAATTCCTTTCTTTTTCAGTCCAATAAAAATTGCATATATTATGTGCCTGTATGTATTCATGAAATTAAGAAACTTGCCAAGTAAAGGTCTTTTACACGTCCCATTATTTTTAATATAACTCTCAAGATCAAACCATATACATGCAAATTCGCTCAATGCTAATAGTAGCGTATAATTGTTGACCGACAACAATTAACATACGGAACTAATTGTATCTTATTAAACAGTAATTAGAGAAAAATAAACTAATTTAGGTACCTAATTACCTTTTGAAGTGGCGTGGCAACTGATACCATATGTAGCGTTGAAAACACTACAAAATATTCATATATCTGCCCAGCCTTTCTCAATTATGTTGTGTTCGGCCGCCAGTCTAACTGCGGTGGTGTCCTTCTGCGAAACAGTCATCTCGCAGAAGGAGGCTGCGGAAAGGGAGAGGGAGATCACTTCCACTCACCCGGCCCGCAGCAGACGCACCGGGCGCAGGCGGAGGGCGGACAACGCCCTCTTCCAGCCCCCCTGAATGGGTCCGGGGCGACGGACGCGGGGACGTCCGCCGCCCCCACGTACATGGACCCGAGGTGGCGGCGCGTCGTGTTCACGCGCGCCCCTCTTAGACGTCGCGAGGGGAGTCCAACACCTCACTCCCCTCGCTGACTTGGCGAGGCCCGCGGGGCCGGCACCAGTCGGGGGTCGCGGAAGTATCTTCCGTTCCCGTGACCCCCGGCGTAGGTGTGAGAAGGAACACGGGGTGGTTTTTAGTCAGTAAGAGTCTGACAGACCCCTCCGCCTCCCCAGGCGGGGGACATCCATGATGGAGCCAGTCTAGCTGGACGCAGCTGAATACCAGTATTTTGCAGAGAGCAGATGATGATAATAATGAAGCTACAGCATATCCGATAAATATGAAAAAAAATATAGAAGAAGATTCGTGGATACAAATAGTCAAATATTCGGACATTTATTATTATTACTAGCAGACATCCCGCGGTTTCACCCGCGTAGGTCCCGTTCCCGTGGGAATACAGGGATAAAAAGTAGCCTATGTCACCCGGGGATAGTGTAGCTTCCCAACGCTGAAAGAATTGATTCGGAGCCTATTAAATGCAAACAAACAATCAAACATTTCCTCTTTATATATTAGTATAGATTACTACAGTTTTAAGTAGATACAAAATCCCAGAGAATTTTTTTAATATAAAATTGGTAACTGAAATCAATAAGACTACTTGGTAAATCCATAGTGCAAATATATATATTAAAATATACGCTCTTAAGATTAAATGTATACTAAAGCCCTCTAAACTGATACCGACGCGGCGACGCGACGGTCTCAACTGATTTAATTAAACTCCCCCTAAAGCCCCTAATACCCTATGAACAGATAGGTACCAATACTAATATATTATTATACTAAGGTACAGTTTTAAATACTGAGACTGAGACCTAACATAGTCTATAAATATCAATCAATGACTTTTTTCTACAGATGCCTTAATCAAACCGTTTTAATAAGACACTTCATACTTCATGCAACTCATATAAAAAAGCCGTTAACTCACTAATTAAAAATATTCCTAAAAGGATACCCTTTAAACTGATACCAATACCAGCATTTTAAGTGCTAAGACTGAGACCTAAAATTGTCAGTATCGATGACTTTTGTTAATTTTCACAGATGCCTCAAACCATCCTAATTTAATGATTTAAATAAATAATATTAATAAAATTTAATTAATAATCAAATTAATGCTTTAATTTTTTAATGCTTTGCTTTTTCTTTCTTTCTTTCTTTCTTAATATGGCACATCATACAAAATATACAAAAAAAGTGTCACCTTATTTATAAAAAATATCCCTAAAAGGACACCAACCAATTTTTTTTGGTCTCAGCGTATCAATTAGGCAAACTCCTTATCACTCCTGGAAGTATGTTATATTTCCTCCGAGATAAGCGTTCTGGTAATGATATTAACTTTGTTGACTTTTAATTAGCAAAATACCAAACAGTGTAATTTATTTTTATCGGTTTCACGGATAAGAATTAAGAACGTTTACGTTTAAGTTTAAATATTAATGATAGTGGGACTTACCGAATTGACAATTAGGAGATACCAGGATTCGACAATAATATTTTTCACTTTTTAAACTTTGTGTTTATGTAAAAAAAACTTGACAAAGGTGGACTCAAAGCCTTAGTTATTTTCTACCAGTCTACCTTAAGGTGATGCAGAGACAAAACATGGTATCCGCAACAACTGAAACAAAAATTTTAAAGTCAAAAATATATAAGACTGGCCTGACTGCTATGCCGGAGGTCGTGGGTTTGATTCCCACCCAGGACAAATGTTTGTGTGTTGTGCACGATAATTTGTTCTGTGTCTGGGTGTAATTTATCTATAATATGTATGTATTTAGAAATATATAAGTATGTTTATCAGTTGTATAGTACCCCATAACACAAGCTCATTATATTGTTAAATAATAAATATTTTAAATAAAATTATCGTAGGTATCAAAGTGTTTTTTACAAAACACCTCTAAAACAGCTTGACCCATCCTTATGAAATGTATTGTCTATATTTAGTAGGTCTGAGAATACGACGTTAACTATTTTTTCTGAAAAAAACAAAGGCGATATGAAGTTTGCCGGGCAGCTAGTAAATATTACAAATATGATACATATTTATCTGTATATCTGTATAACCCAGTTTATATCGGAAAACACAACAAAAACAATAGTGAGATGTGTCATGTTAAGTTTAAATAAAATAAATATGGATCAACTAATTTGGGAATACATTGTTTATTTTTAAATAGTTAACAATCGTCAACAATAACGTTACGTACTATTCGATAATGGTAAACAATATAACATTTCATAGATTAGAATAGAACGATCTTTGTTGTACACCTTGATAACTTTCTATTAATAACTTAAATGGCTATACACCACAAATAGTACAAAAAAAAATGGGCTATATCCGTACCTGTTACTGATCATATTTGCGTAATCTAAAGTAAAAAAAACAAAATTCAACTTTTGATTATGCCACTATTTAGTTAAACTTAAATAACGAAAACAGCTGTTGGATGCGGGGCATGCTTGAGCGGGATCACGCGAACGTGAGCGAGAGATGATGATTAATGCATACTACTATGTCATGAAGACTACCCTGTACAATATTTCCATTAATTGGGTGACTTTTTGGGATAATAAACAAACGCTAATAACTTTGCTGTTTATGAATATTGTTAATTTTATTCTTTACAAATATAATGAGAAGACCGTCTAGAATAAGCCTTTTAAGTGTAATCTAAATAAAAATTAGTGGTGTATAAATAAAAAAACATAAAAGTAAACTTCTTTCTAAAGTAATTAAACTTTTAATATCTAAGGCGATCTTAATCAGTTAACATAAAAATAATTTATCAACCAAAATTAATTTCTATAACAATGCCATTGTTTAACTTTAAAACTATGTTTTTTACACCGAAACATAAAAATTTATCTAATGAAAACATCGCTCGGCCGGGGAATCGAAGTTGTTATCGGGAGCTTATATCTACACTGCTGCCCCGTTGTGTTATCTAAGTGATCTCTTTTTGTGAGCAGCTTGAAGGTTTGTGGTCGAAAATATTGCTATTATTATTGCTCTTTTAAAACTTCAAGTAAAATTTCAAACTAGTCGACGTTACAATGTTGTAGTGGCCCAGTGGTTAGAGCCTAAACTCTCATGCACGAGGCAGTAGGTTCAAATCAGAGTAAGTCAAAGTTTTTATAAGTAGTAGTCAAAGTAGATATTACAAAAATAGAAGCTCTAAAATCTATCCTTTAGGGCACAGACTATTAGTAAAAGTATCAACATTTAAACAATTTAGAATAAATTATTAAGATACAATTAAATTATTATGGCTTATTTAATTGTTTTACATTGTACAGACGCCAGCACATCAAGCTTCCCCAAACTGTCAAATTTTCACAAAATTGATATGAACCTTATTGTAATTGAAATAAAGTTGAAAAAATATTAAAGAAATTTGACACATTGGGGTAACTTGATGTGCTGGCATCTGTACAAGAGAAATCAGTCACAAATATCAGTTACATGTGTCATTCAAGTCTCCAGTGTTTATTTATTAATTACTTCAAGCACACTAATGTACAGAGGCGGACTTAATGCCATAGGCATTTTCTACCAGTCAATCTTTAGGTGATGCAGGGAAAAACAGTGGTAGGTGCAATTAAAAATAAAAAAATAAAAGGAATCAAAGAATACTAATATATAATATGAGTATAAATACATAAATATTTACACTATAAATATAATATATATATAATAAATTAAATTACGAAGAGATAGAAAGAAGAGAAAACATTAGCGCTGTGAAGATACTACTGCCAACTTCTTACGAATACGCTCGCGAACCTTAACCTTAAGAGATAAACGGTTGGTTGCCATCCTGATTTCCTGAGGGAGAGCGTTCCACAGAGAAACAGACTGCACAAAAAAAGAACTATGAACAAAGTCAGTGCGGTGAGTGGGACATAGGAGAAGACGGTTATGCGATGAGCGAAGGTTTTCATTTTGGTTGGCACAGATGTATTGAAAGTGAGGAGATAGATAAGTAGGGGAATTAAATGTGTTCAATGCACACACCACTAACTTTTCGGTTCCCAATACGTATTGCATAAATTATCACTAGCTTCAAAAACTGTGGAGAAAAACATCGTGTGGAAACAGGCTGCCTGAGAGATAATTCTCGAAGGCATGTGATGCCAAGTCGGAAAGAGGCCCAAAACTTATGGCAGGTCAGTCATTAAATACACGAAACGAAAAAGATGGTAAAAACTTTCCCTTCAATATTTTTCACTAGACTTAGAGTTTACATTAATGCAGCCCAGGTCCTTATAGGTCTTAGGTATAGTACTAAGTTCCTGGGAACTCATAGCCCAGTCGGTGTCGAAATACGGGTCCTACATCAAGTTAACCGACATTCTATCGATAGTGCAGCCTCGCCCCATACACCGTACGCTGCGTTTATGTGCAACATCAAAATCAAAATCAAAATCAAAGGTCTTTTTTCAAACTAGGCTGAGAATCAGCACTTTTTGAACGTCAAAAATAAAAATACATAAAGACAGTCCCCCAAAAACGGCCCACCCTTCGCCACTTTCTAGTGTTTTTGCTAAGAAGAAGAAGTGGCGGAACAAACTCCCCAGCAACACATCTGTTTGATTCGTTTGAAGAACTAATTTAATAAAGAACTTAACATAAGTTTACGCCTATATTTTCCAGGGGTTGGATAGAAGTCCACAACATTTCGCCATATTCAATTGAGCACAGATTTAAGCTGCCAATTAATAAATTGTAGACGGACGAATCCAATAGGTAACACTTTGTGCAATCCGGAAATCGAACCCTGGTACTCATCCTCAGCATGCACAAGCTACCACTAAACCAGCGTCACACACAAAAAGAGAGAAAAAAAAGTTTATTTGTGAGAACATAGTACTCCGAGTACCTAGACTTTTAAATGTGTTACAACAATAAAGGCAAATAAACTAGAAGAATAGTCTATAGATATAGTGCCTATACTCGTAAAAACTTAAACCAAAATTTAAAAACCCCGGCAAAAAGAAGTTCTTACAAAAAGAAAAATATTAAAATATTGCGCGGTTTGGCGTTGCTCTTATGTCGAAAGTTCGTGCTAGATTACCGTCTATTTACATGTAAACCTTAAGTATTTCAAGTAACAACACTATTTCCTGAACTCCACTTTTTCCACTAACCACAATTCCCACTTTTTCGTCACTTAAAAAGGTTCTTTTCACAGCAAGGTTCGCTCCGAACACAGTCGTACGCTTAATAATCCCCGTTTCGGGGTCAATCTCGTTTAGCATCAATTTATGCGGCCGCGCCGCGCCGTGGGCCGGCCGACTCACGCGCACGCTAATTGATTCCAGATCGCAGGGGGCGGGGCCACGGAAAGGTCGCGAGTTCGATGCCAGATGACGTTGACGGAACTGTGAAAGTTATACTAGTTATACTTAGTGATAAAGATTTTTGTTAAGTTTAAGTTGAAAATTTTGTTATTGGGATCTTCTTCTTAATGGGGTTAGTTACTAAGCTGTTGTCAGAATTTTAATGCCGCCCATTGGCCGCTGACTTGGCATCACATGCCGTTGAGAAATTTAATAGCTCTCAGACCTGCCGGTTTTCCGGTCCTCACGATGTATCCCTCCATCGTTTTTGAAGCAAGTGATAATTCTACAATACGCACATGAAGCCGGTTCGAACTCGCGACCTTTGACTTGGTACGGTCACACCACTAGGCTATCAATCCTTTTCTATATTATACATTGGGCTCGATGATGGTAAATTGGTACGTAGGTGATATTATGGAAAGGCTCTTAATATCCTGAAAATAATCCAGAGTGGGCAATTTCCATATTGTTAAGAACGACAGCATTCGTCAAAAGTACTTTTTTGACAAGCTTTTACAATTGATTGTCGTCACGATGAGATAGCGAATTGATTTTTAATGCTTTTAAATACCGGAATTAACACACTTTCAAAGTTGTAAGTCTTTGTACGCCACGGCGCTGGTCACCGGTGACCTCGTACAATTGAATGTGTCTGGTAAAATGGCAGTCAAAGTGTTAAGTTAAAATTTTGAAAGAAAAACACACGTGAAGTTATCCCACCCAACAGAGCTCGCGACATCACACGTCCGCGTATCACACCGTCACGCTCGAATCCACCTTCCATTTATTACAACGGATCGTAATCTAAGATGGAGAGCGGGCGAGTGATAAGGAACGCCGCGACGCGCGACGCCACATCGCGATAAGCGGGGTGTGTTGCCGGTAGGACGAGACGCGCGCTTCGGTGTGAGAGGGGGCCGGTAATTATAGGAGAGAATGTTATCACACCATCTGTGATTTAGTGACTAGATTATTTCGTATGAAAATAGCTGTGTGTGTAAATTATAATGAATTTAGATCTTATTTTTATTTTATTATAATATCGGCCGAGGTGCAGTTATACTAATTGAGTGACTGAAATTATGCTCGATGTGATAATATTCTGATTTTATAATGAGATATTTTTCAAATTAAATATTCATTAGAAAGTTTTATTTTATTTACTTACATGAATAATTTATGTTGGGGAATAACTAAAGAGAAATAAATTGGTCAAGTAAGTGTAGGTAAGTTCACAGAATTATGATTATTAATAAAATTACCCTTCTCTAAGAATTTCTTCTGTATCGTGGGTCCGTTTACAAACATTTAACCTCACGTACAAAAACAGATAGACGCGGAATCAACCACTTTATACAAATACTTTTTCGGTGCGGGAATCAAACCCGCGACACTAAGCCCAACAGAAAATCGCTCAGTCAGTGCGCCAATGGTGCTGTGAAATTATTCTATCTTTGTTTGTTGCCAGACAGACTTAGGTACTCAGAACTGTCGAAACCAATACTTGTCCCATACAGCTACGAACCCACGACACTCAGCACATCAGCTACTACCAGCCGCGCTTTCAAAGCCAAAGGACATGGCAATGGCGATTTAAACTGTATTTTTTTTCTTCATGGCAAAACTTCAACTTTAAGCCAAAAAAGATTTAGCTACTTCAAAAATACAACAATACCAGCAGTTACATTCTACGTCGAAAAGGCGTCTAGCGAACCGCTTGGTGGGGGGAGGGGAGCTGTTTTATCGCCCAAAACTCTCGCCCGATCGCAGCGAGATTCGCCCGCGCGATATAGACCGATTCTTCGGCGCGATAAAAATCCCACTCCAGAACATGCCTGTATCTTTTCAAAAAGGTTTTTTGTCTGTAATCGCTTGCCAGAATCTAGTTTTAATGACTTTTCATAATAGGTTTACGTGGGAGGAATATTTATTAGTTTTTTTTTTATTTCCTTGAAAAATATAATATCAGGTGGTACCTACACAGCGCAGGCTACCTACTGTTACTTTTTAAGGTACTTAATCTACAATATTTTTTTTTTCAGTAAATAATAAATGAAACAAAACTACTTACTAATCTTTCAAAACTAGAGTAATTTTACGCAGGACCTTTTAATGTTTTTTTTTAAGTTATCCAAATTGCTTCCCCACACTATCACAATAGAAACACTAAACTGCTACTTACTAACTACACAACAGTACACAGTATAATTGTTTTTTATCTACAGCGGCGCCATAGGGGCGGTATCGCTACGATGCGCTTCGTCATGATAACGTCTTACCCCTATGTGAATAGAACTAACTGATTAGCCTATCAAATATGTATGTGACAATGATGTTAGCTCAATATGGGGTTACCACTTCATTAAATTGGTTAGGTATCTAAGTAGATAAAAAACTTTGTGGTTTAATAATAAACAGCCACATTGAAGGTTAAGCTTGTCCCGTTGGTCCGTGGGTTGGTGCCAATTCATAAGAAAGCATAGATTGTAGGCTGTTAGAAAAGAAAGTTGTGATGTCTTTACATGTCATCTCAAGACCGCTGCATGCCTCGGAAAATACGTTAAGCAGTTGGTCCCAGCTGTCATTTGTATATCTTTGATAGCCGTTACTAATAGTCAGAACACAATCTGACATCCAGTTTAACCAAGGGGTATACATACAGGGTTATTATTCAATGACCGGCCAAATTTTCACAGGGTGTTCTACCCATGAATATGGACAACTTTCCCTATGGGACCGACTCTGAAATCACGAAAAAATATCAGCTGTTTCATATTTGGTTTCAGATTTCAGAGTTGGTCCCATTAGGAAAGTTGCTCATATTCATGGGTAGAACACCCTGTGAAAATTTGGCCGGTCGTTGAAAAATAACTCTGTATACAGCAGTGGTACTTTACAGCAGTGACACACAAACGTCCTAAGATAATATTAGTAGTATGTAGTGTATTTAGCTGAACGTCCATATCCCCTGAGATACAGGTTCCCGCCTAGTTCAGGGGGTAGGGTCAATACTCTGTGCATCCATAACTACCCCAGAAATATTGTTATTAAATGGTGAAATTTTTTTTTTTAACCGTCTTCAGGAGGAGGTTCTCAATTCGATCAGTATTTTTTTTTTTTTTTCTTATGTGGATACACCGATTACTCCGAGATTAATGATCCGATTTACGTGATTCTTTTTGAGTTCGATGCGGAATAGCTGCCATTTGGTCCCATAAAAATATAACATAGTTTGACCCGGTAGTTTTCATTTTATGAACAACTAGCTGACCCGGCAGACTTCGTACTGCCTAATTAAATTGCAATAAATTCCTGTCAAAATGATTTGTAATGTGACATTTTTTTGTTCCTATATAAAATTTATAGTCGGGGCAAAAAAATCTCCTGAACAGAACCGTCACCCTGGTCATAGGGCGTTGTGAATAAGAAATATAATTAAATAAAAAGCATTTAAAAATAAGTAATCCCTTTATTGTTAATCATGTGAATCATAATTATTAACAAAAATCAGTTTTATTTTCATTGTAGTGCTTTGTGATATACGATGTTTTTTGTTTGATTATCTGGCACAAACAAATCTGATGGTTTTCCAACACGGGCACAGGCAACATACAATTGACCATGTGAGAAACATGGGTTTTCCAGATTAATACCACAAACACTTAATGATTGCCCCTGGGACTTGTTTATGGTCATAGCAAAAGCAAGCCGAACTGGAAATTGTAGTCGTTTAGAGTCAAACGGCACATCATTTGGAAAAATTGAGATGTGCGGTATGAGAACGTCTTCTCCTTTATACTTTCCTTTCAGTATAGTTGCTTCTATCACGTTGTTTAGTATTTTTTTTATCGCTAACCGTGTGCCGTTGCAAAGACGCGGTTGGTTGATATTTCGCAACATTATAACTACCGATCCAACCTTTAATTTGAAGATTGAGGTGGCAATCCTGGAAAATCCAGCGAGTTTAAAAATTCTGGTGGATAGTTCACTACATCATCTTGGTTAGTAGCCGAATCAACTGATTTATATATCCTCGCTTCGCCTGTAATTTGTTCTTGCATTTTTTAATTTAATTCATTTACATCTATGTTTTTTGCAGCCAATATAGCTCGTTCGCTCAACCAATCATGGTTCCTGTAATTTTGAGAAACATCTAGAAACACCTTCTGGATAAGTTCATCTTTTGATCGAGTTAACTGACAAACACTTTGAGAAATGTTAATGCAGCCAACATGTCTATAGGAAATTTGCCACTTCCAATGCGTTGTTGAGAGAATATGTTTCCAGATTGGTCATTTTGCAATTTGACATCCATATTCTTGCTTAAATGAAGTACTTTGACATGTTTCCACAATTGTAGGACTTTAGACATGCATTGAGTTCATCAGCTGGCAATGTTTGACGAAAATCTCTTTAGAGGTTTTCCGGCAACTATTCGAATTTTTATCGACGTAAAACCATCTTTGAACTTCAACAAACAATAAAAAAAAGAATTGGCCAAATTTGTCCAGGCGTTGTTGAGTTATGCGCTTACCAACACATTTTGCGATTCATTTTTATATTATAGATTAATAAATAAATAATAAAGTTACTCGAGAATATATTTGATATGAGAGTTACACTGAGATAGTAAAAATGTTTAACTACTACGCTTGAAGCAAGCAAGAAAACTGTAGAGGTAACATCCCTACTCCGTGCTGTTTACAGGGTGAGAAGTGACACCGGTAGACATATGGAGGGGATAACTTACCAAGTGATAATAATTGATGTTATCGAGCGGGATAGAAAATGATAAAATTATGAAAATGACTATTAAAAAGCAAGGGTTGGTGATAAAAAAGTCCAAATTTAGAGTTGTGTGTATTTTTTGATGCCACTTAATAAAAATATCAAAATATCAAAAAAATAAAAAATGACTGCCTCGTTGGTCTAGTGACTGCCTCGTTGGTCTAGTGACTGCCTCGTTGGTCTAGTGACTGCCTCGTTGGTCTAGTGGTCGCAAGCGCTACTGCTGAGCATGAGGTCCCGGGTTCGATACCCACGTCGGGCAAAGTGTTATTGAGTTTTTCCATCTGGGATTTCTCAGTAGCAGCCCGGAGTCTGGATTTGTGCCCGATTGATGGCAATAGGCTCGCCCCCTATTACATGGGACTTAAACATAACTGGCGAAATGTGGGTGTACTACCAGGTACACCTCTGCCTAGCCCTTCGGGGATTACAGGCGTGACGTTATGTTATGTGTAAAAAATGAAAATTTGGGGTAAACACCCCTTATCACTTAGAGGTTAGAAAAATAGATAGTAGCCGATTCTCAGGCTTACTGAATATGCATAAAAAATTTCATGAGAATCGGTCAAGCCGTTTCGGAGCAGTATGGGAACGAACATTGTGACACGAAAAATTTATATATTAAGAAAGAAGATTATTAATATTATTTCTATTACCTAACTATGCACGATCCACATAATTTACGCAGTTCAACTTACCACCTTAAAGACAAATGCCTGCTGTTGAAATTCAATAAAAATTTGCACAATACACGTTATTGATTTGATGTTTTCCAATTTAAATGTTAGGAAACGAATAACTTATTTTTTTTACTTTTTTTTCACAATTTCACAGTGAACACAATACTTATCAATATTTACTTTTTGCCTGACATTATGTCAGTTGTCAATCTGTCATTTACTTTTTTCTAATTTTGTGTCTTAGTTTTTCATAGTGACTATGAAGGTTGCATCTGATTTATGTAATTTAATTTATTTTTATTAGCCCTAATAATGTAATTTATTGTTATTTTTCCTGAATTTTCTTTGCTATAAACCTCACGGAGCCCGAGACCTTTCCAACGAATGCAAAACCGTGGAAATCGGTTCGTGCGTTCTGGAGTTATATCGTCAGGAAGGAAAACCCGACTTATTTTTATATAGTAGATTTTATGAAAATTTAATTTATTTTCGAACACTTTTTTGTATGTATGTTCACCGATTACGCTGAGATTTATGTACCGATTTACGTGATTCTTTTTTAGTTTGATGCGGACTAGTTTCTTTTTGGTCTCATTAAAAAATTACATAGTTTGGTCTGGTAATTTTCATTTTATGAATATTTTTGTTCATGAATTTTACTTTTTGTATTGATTATAATATGTAAATATGTGTTGTAGAAATGGATAATAATTTATCATCTAGGTATATAAAACTAAAAACTAAAAATTGTTAAATAAAAACTTTTTTACAAAAAATACAACCGACTTCAAAAAACACTAACCGGTGTAAAATAACTCTAAATTCAGAAGTCGGTGGCCAATCATGAATGGAACAAAACCACCAAAGCCACAGACTTCCTAATTTAGAGTTATTTTACACCGGTTAGTGTTTTTTGAAGTCGGTTGTATTTTTTGTAAAAAAGTTTTTTTTGTAGTGTTACCCAGTTACTGGGTTGTGGACGTCAGTTTGGGGATCGCACCATGTGAAACACTGGTATTCAGATGCATATGGTTAGACTGCAATCCGACCCCAACATGGCCATGAAAAGGCTGGCCCGATGATGATGATTTCATTAGACAGAGAACTTTTCTATCAAGACACAGACACATCGCTTGGGAACAGATAATACTAAAATAAGATCTAATCTGACTTAAATTCTAAAGTAATAAAAAGCTGTATGTATAGACCATTAGAAGATAATAAAGTGTCTTTTATCGTAAATAATAAGACAGAATTCGATTGAAAATGTATAAAAATCAAAATCGAAACCTGATCATTTGTAAAACAAATTACTAATAGCAACAATTAATATAAAATAGCGCGCAGTAATCATAAGCATTGACATTCTCTTATCCAAAAACAAGGTGCATTTAAGAAAAACATGGAAAAATATAAATAAAACCCGAATTATCTTACCATATCACACGTTAATCTGATTGTAATAAAATTTTATTAATATTTTTTTTATATAAAATCTATTTGTAGTTTTGGGTGTGTTGCCAATTTATTTATGCGATCAATGAACACAGTTTTGCATAAACATTGTCAATATTGCTGCATTTATTTTATTAGAAGCACCTTTCGTATCCGGGTCACATTATTACAGGCTTAAAACTAAATCTTATCACACCTGTTTAAAATTGATTATCCTTTGACAGTTGTCTGGTATTTCAATCTTTTTCGCATGCAAATAGTATACATTTTATTGCCTAAATGAATAGATTGGTTTTTATCTTACTCTGAGCATATAAATCTAACATGTCTCCACTCTTTTAATTTCTTACTGAATATGTATTGCGTATAATTAAAATTTTGCCTGTAATTTAATTAAAAATAGGCATAATCTAAAAATTAGCATGTAGTTAAGGTTTTCTTTATAAATATTACGAGTTACTCACGCCTCAAAGCGCCACAAAAAAATATGAATAGTCGTTTACTTAGACAAGCTTTGCCACGAATGCAACGCCAATTCGAGCGATTAAAATAATAAATATAAAATCATTTATTTTAAAGAATTCATTCATATCTAGAAGTAAAACTAGATAATTTTAGTAGAATCATAAATTTTAACTTAAAAGCCACAGAATAGTTTTTGTATGGTCTAATATAAAATCGTCGACTTCATAATTACGTTCGTAAGCAACTGATACGTATAACAAAGAAGAGTAGAGTATCTCTTAGTAAGTATTACGTTTTGTAACTACTTTTTGAAATTTTAATTATATTCGTTCTGATTTCATCTGTTGATACATTTTTATAACCTTAATAATAAATAAATATAAATAAATATTCCACAACTTTTCACACAACGCCATTTAGTCCCAAGTTAAGCTTGAGAGCTTGTGTTATGGGTACTAAATAGCTGATAAACATACTTATATATTTCTAAATACATACATATTATAGATAAATTACACCCAGACACAGAACAAATTATCGTGCTCATCACACAAACATTTGTCTTGGGTGGGAATCGAACCCACGACCTCCGGCATAGCAGTCAGGGTCACTAACTACTAGACCAACAGGCCAGTCAATAGTAGTAATGTTTCATATAAAAAAATGATTAATAATGCTTCCTCGCACCTCACTCACTTATTTTGCTGTGCCGGACATGATCAATATTATGACCTAAATAAGTTTAGCACCTAAGAATATAGATACATGTGGAATGCAATAAAAGTATTGTGTGTTGAACTGTTGAGCATTGTATTGAGTTTTGAGTAATTTCAAGTTACTCAAGTCCTTGAAGGGGAAATTAGTCACAGGGCAGGGCTATATCGATTGAATCTGAGCTATCAGACTAATCAGACGAAGCACTCAGGCGATGGGCTCATCGTCTAATGATGTAAGTGCAATTCATTGATTAGTTCTGATTAACCTTTATTGCTGTCGTGAAATTTCATCGATGGAAACATCTAAAGGCTTTTTGTTGTTGTTGGAATGCAGTGTAAAAGCCACCTTGCTTGCTCAAAGCTGGCCAGCTATTTTAGACTAATATTAATGTTAAATCTAAGTTTCGTAACTTTCTAAGTTTATCTTAGAAGTCATTGATATCGGTTGATGTTTAAGATAAACATAGAGAAAAAACACTGTGACTGCCCTGACTACTATGCGCGAGGTCGTGGGTTCGATTCCCACCCAAGACAAATTTCTGTGTGATGAGCACGATCATTCGTTCTGTGTCTGGGTGCGATTTATCTTCAATATGTATTTGTATGTATTCAGAAATATGTTATCATTATCAGTTGTCTAATTCTCATAACACAAGCTCTGTTTAGCTAGAACCTAGACGGCGTTTTGTGAAAATATTATTTACTAGCTCTTTGCCACGCTTCGCTGTGGCACATTGTGATTGAATGGTTAAAAAAAAATAGATAAAAACCGTCCTTGATGCGGATTATATGTACATCATGCTAAAATTTCAGCTCGATCAGTGCAGACCTTTTTGAGTTTTTGAAGCGTACACAAACCAACATTACATTTTTATGTAAATAGATTTATAGGTGGGAAAAGGCTAGACAGATGATGAATACCGGCTGAACTGTTGATTAAAAAAAGATTAGATTTTTTTTTATTGTAGGTACTCCATAAAAACTTACAAATAATAACTGTAAGTACATAAGGACGTCACAGCTTTTTTTGTTTCAAAACTTACTCAAAAAATAAATTCTAAACTTCAAAACAATACAATACTTAATTACTATTATACACGTTCGCTATCCGGCACCGTATCGTTATCGAATCGCTCCCGGAAACGTCGCCGTCCTTATCGCGAGCCAACCATTACGCTTACGTTAAATGGGGGTGAGTGTTTATAGTAGTGTTACCTACTACAACAGCTCGTTGAATAAGTTGCTGTTTTCAGATGTAAAAATATGGCCTGTGAAAGTAGAAAACAATTTTTCAAGGTAATGTAAAAGTAATAGTTTATTTCAGTCATTGGCACCCATAAATATAAAGATAAAGATATCGGGCTGGTATCCGCAACTCCACGTCAAAGCGCTTATTTTGCGTATGGGCCATAATCTACCACGCGGGCCCAGTGCGTAGTGGTAGATGTCACATGTCTTCAAATTTTTGGTTCTAGGACATGCCGGTTTCCTCATGATGTTTTCCTTCACCTTTTTTCAGAGTAGTGATGATGAAATAAATTACACAAAGTAATGCGCCTGCCTGGGTTTGAACCCACGACTTACCTACTGTTTGTAAGTCGGGGCCGCATAAATAGCATACAAACAATGAAACAATAACTTAACACATTTATTCAAACTCCTTTAGTATGTGTGTACAGCACAAGATACAGCAGTAATTAATGAGTATGACGATAATAAAACTGAAGAGCCATTTCCTTAACCACTGTACCAACCGTGACGTCAACCTCGTAATTCAGCTAAAAATGAACATAAGTGTTACTCAAGTAAAACCAAATAGATTAAAAATACAATAGAGCGGATATACCACAGATATACAAAAGTTACCTACCAACCAACAACAAGTTACCTACTCGACTAAAATGTATGAAACAGCTGATTTTTTTTTCGTGATTTCAGAGTTGGTCACATAGGGAAAGTTGCTCATATTCATGGGTAGAACACCCTGTGAATATTTGGCCGGTCATCGAAAAATAACTCTGTATAAGATTTATAGAAGATATATAAGGTTTTTCATAGCCCAATAGCTCTTCCAGGCATTTCCGGATCGTCTGGCAACTTCTTTGACCAAGATAGAGATACTCATCGAAGTATTCCACCTTCCCACCTCCCACAGTGATCCTGCGATGCACATCGTTTGAGTAAAACAAAAACCTATATCTATAAGCTTCACTACCACCACAAAAGCAATAACAAAACATAGCTTACCGCTAACAATACTCCATTCGATCCTAACAACGGGCTCACCGCCATTTCTCTCCGAAACAACAGACGTACGACTTTATAATACAAGACTTTACAAAACGTGGGCGCGTCTCACGTTCTTAGGTGCGACAATAAAATCGCATGCGATCTTCTTGAGGCGTTAACAAGGGGGCAAGACAAGCGCGTCGTCGCCTTGTCGCGATCGCATCGCGCCAATTTGTACGCACGTCCTAGTACGATTTATTAGGCACGCGAGGCGCGCTCATTGCTAGATAGGCCACTCATAGGTGGGCCTGTCTTGGCGTAAGGGATTAGGTTGCCTGGTCCAGTATTGGTTTGTGGAGATCTGTTGTTGCTGAAGCAGGTTCATTTGAAATTTTGCTGGGGATATCTGATATAGTCATCATAGAACTTTTTTTTTAAACTTACTAGCAATCTCGGTTGCACAGCGTAGCCTTTAAGCCTTCCAACTAAGCTATGTTTGTGCCTGGAGTGGGTTCACGTCAATAGGGAAATGGGTGGGAACCTAACGACCACGACCAAGACCTCTTAATCGTCAGGCCGACGCCTTAGCCATTGGACTATAGCCGCTTACTTGGTGGTGATGGTGTCGTAAAATTTTGATGTTACAAGATGAGTCTAAATAGGAAAATACTAGCCTGTTATTGTCCCACTGTTAAGTACCTAAAGTCTATTTCTCATACAAATACAGAGAAGGCACGAGCATGGATCATCACTTTTGTTTAAGAAGGGTGAATGATTTCAGTTTGATATTGTTTGTCGAGTCCAGGTTTCATGACATCTTCAATTTCACTTTTAAAAAGATAAAGGTTGGTAGTTCATTTGCCAGCGAAATCATTTTAACATACCTATTTGCTGTAAGAGATTGCCCGTTAAAAATATTTGTTTTTAAAGTGGTTGGCATCATTTTCGAAGCTAAATCATACGCTACGTTCAAACACCAATCACAGCCCACATGTCAACCATAAACCAAATAACTATCCTACAATAAAAATCAAACAATTTCTCTAAAACAACGACCATTCGCGCCAATTAAATCGGTTGGGTTTACAAGCGCGACGCTCACGCCCGTTGAGAGTGAAATATAAACGTTAAGGTGCGCGTGAGTCGATAGATCGGCACACGGCGTGCCTATCGGCGGCTGCGATCGCGCCGTAATATCATTATTGTACCCCCCACCCCGGGTATGGGACTATCGAAGACAGTTTGTTCTGTGAAATTGAATAGGAATCTAGAAAAGAGAGGGCAGTTTTTGTATAATTATAATGTGAGTTTTTTGTATTTGTAACACTCTCAAACCACCTTTTACTTAAGCAATCATCAGGGTACAGAGCTTTCAAAGATCTTTAACAGTTGATGAGAGTTTCCAGAACAACAGTTGTCAACCATAGTCGTTGAGAGACTTTCGCAGTCCTAACATCACTCAAGGGTAACCCAGACAATGGGTTGTGACTTTTAGGAAGGCAGTTGCTCCGTTGAAACTACTTATATTACCTAAGCTGTATTCAGTTGGACTAAAAATTCCAGTATAGTTTGTGAAAGGCAATCATTTTGTTTCCAAAAACAAACGAATTGAAAAGAAAATTCTAAAATATAGAACTAGAACCGATTCCTGGATTCATCTCGCTATTACCCAAACTATCACATTGGATAGAGATCTCTGAGACACAATTTCAACATAAAACAAATTTATTTTTAAAATCAATGACAAATTCACGAATAAAACGAATTTTCTTCTCGATTTTCATTTTTTTCTACTATGTGTACTTAAAGCCTACAAAATCACAGATTAACCTTGAAAAATTAGAATGAAGAATATCAGAATAGCCATAAAAAGCCGTCTCATCAATAAAAAAATCATCACCATAGCTTATTAACATAATATTTGAGGCTTAACTCTAATTAAAACCAAGATAACGCGATCAGTAACTTATTACATACCTACGACTTATTAATATTCTTGACATAATGATATCTTTAAAGTAATAAAAACTTTAATAGTATTACGGTAGGTGTTTATATTACCTACAGCCAAAACTGTATAAGCGGGGAGACGTAATTCAGATAGTATCGAAGAAAAATTGTCAATCTGTCCATGCATGGATAGTCTCATAGTGATAAAAATTTTACTTGCACAAAAAGATTCAACAGCCGATATTCTCGGAAAATTAAAATGTAACAGATGTGGGTAGTAGAAACGCCAGGAGGGGACGCCCTTGAAGGACAAACACAGACCTTAATGGTGAAGTTCTTCAGAAATATTAATATTTACGTATTATAACATTTATAACTGAAACTTTTTAGGCAAAAGCGCGATCTAGGTCTACCGCCAAACAAAATTTTAATTACTTTTTTTAAATGCACAGCTCAGTATTAGCTTGAATGGTTTTATGAAAGTTACTCATGACCGTAACATACCAACATGTATTTACCGAAATTAAATCATGAGATTCATCAACACAACTCTTTACATACATACATAAACTCACGCCTTTTTCCCATGGGGGTAGGCAGAAACTACAGAGCGCCATATGCTACGATTCTTACATACTTCTTTTGCTTCGTTTACATTCATACATGTTGTCATACAACTCTTTAAGTTAAAATATTTGACCGTAGACGTCACGATCTCAAGAAATAATCATTTAATCGGGTAATCTTGATCTTGATGAGTTGTATTAAATATTTCAATGATTGTATATCAGTATGTACTATTTGTTAATATTGCCACTTACAATACAAGTTCCTTCTGGTCTTGACGGTTTTACATTTGAAACCATACGGATAGAATATCGTATCATTATAATCTGCATAGCGTTTTTCAAATGCGCTCGACATCCAGTCTCGATGGATGCATACCCGTGTTTTACAAGGACCAAAGGCCTTTCGGACCTCAACAACCCAGTAACTGGGTAACACAATACCTCTTACTTACTGGTTATCAGATTATCAGGGTTCTATCTATCGTATATATACAACCAAAATAAATTTGAGGTAAGGGTTATTAAGTTGGAAATATAATGCTATACTGTTCAAAGGCGACGGCTTGATACACGAAATACAAACACGTTGGTACAAGAACAACACGGAAATATCATGGAGTCTGCAGGCGTGAACACGGATTAAAGAGAAACAAATTATTGGGGTCTTAAAGTTTAGGAAATGTTTGTTGTCTAGCTGGAGTTGTTACGATTTAAAGCTCTTTTGTAAAGGCACAAGTATAATAGATATGAACATGTTCACGGCTGTCGTTTGTAAGAAAGATTAATGAAAACTAAATAATGCCACAGAGGGATATATCATATTCACGGCCACATTCACACACACACTCACATTTTTTCCACATTTTCATTGACTGGCCTGTTGGTCTAGTAGTTAGTGACCCTTACTGTTATGCCGGAGGTCGTGGGTTCGATTCCCACCCAGAACAAATGTTTGTGTGATGAGCATGATCATTTGTTCTGTGTCTGGGTGTAATTTATCTATAATATGCATGTATTTAGAAATATATAAGTATGTTTATCAGCTGTTTAATACCCATAACACAAGCTCTCAAGCTTAACTTGGGACTAAATGGCGTTGTGTGAAAAAGTTGTGGAATATTTATTTTATTTCTTTATTATTTATCCAAACATAGAGAAAGAAGAAAACTTTAATGGTATTTCTAATTGAAAGTGTCTGACAACAAGTTTACCCAGTTTAGTCGGTCCATACAAAACACTAGCATTCAGCTAGACTGCAAGCTGACCTCAACGTAGTTGGTAAAAGGCTAGGCTGATGATGATAATGGACAATTGGACATGTATATAGATTACTTATCACCACATAATAGTGAAGACATGCTTCGGATATACATTATAGGATTATCGCTTTCTGGGCAAGTATATTTCTTAAAATTAAGAGCTTGTAAGGGACAACAAGATTCGCTTTGAATTGAGACCAGTTATGATACTGAAGCGTCAAAGATGATAAGTAAAAATCCCCTAGTTGAAATGCCACATAATAATAACGATACATCTCCTTTTAGACATCTTAAAACTGCAAAATAAGAACACTAAAGCGAACCAGTAAAACTGCTTTATAAGTTTTACAACCGACTGTACCGAAAGATAAAGGTTTAAAATGTAAATGAGACGTGTTGAAAAAGTATAAGATTATCTCTCTATTAGGTATAAATTAAGGGACGCGGAGTGAGGTATGCGGTACAATTATATTGTCACGAATGTGGCGATCGTGGTCGCACCTGCGAGTGCAATCGGTTCTGCCATCGGCGCCCGCGCACGCTATATTGACGGGAGGGGGGACTTTTTTCTTTTGGGGAATTATTGGGTATTTAAATTTCGTGTTTAAACCATTTTTGGCATAATTGGAGGGCTTTTTGGCAATCGTTTTGATTTGTAACGGCCCATTAAGTGCATTTGTAAATTAAACTGCTTTCAACTGTGTTTTGATCGAGTGCGCTTCCAGTGGTTTTAATGGTCAACCCAGAGCGCAAAACTGAAGTTGGTTACATCCATTTAATTTTAACAATGAACTACGTAGAACTATCAAACTATCTAGAGAACCACATCACTAACAAAACAACATCAAAAAACAAACAATTCGCAACAAAATCAAATATGAAAAGAAAAAAAAAACTACCGACTCTTTCCCATCACTAGCGAAACCATCGACAAAGCGGACCGTAATCGATACTGCAACGGGCTCACCATATTTTATTGTGTGCCAATTAAAATTATTCCCTTCCTTATGCATTGTGGGAAGTTAGTCAGTGAAACTGGGTAGTTCTATTTGAAATATGGCGTTCACACAGTGATGTATAGATGGAAAAATAATTGAGTCTGTCTGTTCAGACGCTTCTAGCCGTTTGTCAGTTGTGCAAACAACTTTGTTAGTAACTGTTTAGTGGATAGTTGTTTTGGTGAGATTTCTATTTACGTTTGAAACTAAGTGGATTGGTGTTAATTTAAGACAGATTGACGCTAAGTTGCTGTGTTAAATTATTAAAAATCTGACTCTTTTGTTTTGTTTTAGCCAATAGCCTTTGCGTTTTTGTTTTTTGAGACATTCTTTTCCTACTGCATTTGTTTTACTTGAACTAAAAGTTAAGTTTCGCTAATAAGACTTCTTTAACTATTATTCAAACAATAAATAAAACCGACCCAATGAGGACATATTCCTTCACCTTTTTTTTATAACTTGCCTCTGAGTAAACTGCATCCGAACTGACGATTTTGTACTTTTAGGATAAAGATAGGAAGTTCTGCGATGTACAATATTATGTTCAAAAATGTTTCATAAGCTTAACATGTTTTACAACTTGTTAAATGTTTTTACGCTTGTAGATAAATAATAAAACTCGTCGATCGAAGGTTAAGTTATGCTTGGTGAGGTTGGTCCGTGGATGAATGAAGATATATTATTACGTAACAATTAAAAACAGTTCGTTAAGCTGTTGGTCTCGTCTGCCATTTTTAAGACCTTTAACAGTAGTTGGGAGAAAGCTTGCCAGATGAATGATAATAACTTGTGGAGCATTTAATGTCTACGCGTTTTGAATAAAATTTAATTTAAGTTGGGAAATGTGAACATTTTAAAACATAGTTGTGAAACATTTTCAGTTTAAAAACAGACACATAAGACAATATAATCCTTGACTTTTGTCTGTTCATTAATATAAGTAATTACAATAGAAGACTATTCTATCTAGATTTTAATCTAATCGTCGTTCTCAGACACATTCTAGTCTTTTTACAAAGTCATTTACTTGATACCTACTCTATCTACAAGATATCCGGATTTCTGACTGACTTAAGATTTCATTTATAAATATGAATAAAAATATTTTTTATTCATATTTATAAATGAAATCTTTTAAATAAGTACTGGAACAACTTTCAACTTATTTAATGTAATGTACATCCCCGTATGGACATAAAAATTATAACTTCACGCTTGTAATTCCAAAAGGGTAAGCCATAGATAGCCCTAGCCATAGCCATTTCGCCAGTTATTAATTTATATTCGGTTTTATTTCTCTGAACCATCTGCTTCTGGACCTTTGGAAGGCGTACGAGGGGCCGAAGCCAACTCGCAGAGGCCCGTTGTCATATTTAATGAAATGAGACACTAATTATTATTAGTTATTATTTTAATTCATTTATTCTATTATTTATTTTATTTATTATGGGCTGAAAAGAACATAATTTAAAAAATATACCTAGTCTGTGAATCCGGCGGCCGAGACCAGAATCACACGTTAGGTCCAGTTGTCATTTGTAGATCCTCAACATGATAAGAAATATATATCTAGGTACAGACGCCAGCACATCAAGTTACCCCAATGTGTCAAATTTCTTTGATGTTTTTTCAACTTTATGTCAAACAGCATAAGGTTCATATTCAATTGGGAAAATTTGACACATAGGGGTAACTTGATGCGCTGGCGTCTGTGCATACTTATAGGACTAAAAACTAAAATTCAGGTATCTAGCCTTGTAAAAATATTTCTTCGACAATGGCAGACTCCTTTGTGGTTTATATACGTTCAATACAAATACATAGGCATTAAAATATTCAAAGTATTTACTCAGCACATACTATCGGACTGTTATCACTTCGAAGTCATTAATAATGAGTACACACTGTTCAATACAAGTCTATTACAATCGCTTTGAGGATAACTAGAAGTAGGTAATTGCAAAAACTAAACGTTTTTAAACGTAACTTTATATTATATAAATCCTAAACATGCAAAAACTGGAAGGTCGTTCGTTTTTGTTAACTTTAACAATTCATTTTGTTTGTTTATCAGCACTTGATGCAATATATTTTATTATATTTTGTTTATTTATTTATTTAGTTACCTACCAGCTGTTCTTCGCGGTTTATTACTTAATGACTAACCAGTATATCTTGTTTTTTTTTTAAGTTAAGTCAATAATAATCTGAACTTCGATTACAACATGAGATTGAACGCTAATCTGTGTGAGAAGAGGCTTTTTCCCGCAGTGGGACATTATTAGGCTGTTTTTTTTTGTCAACAATTTAAGCGTACACAACTACTTAATATTATAAGAAAGATTGCGTAAAAGCTCACAGTTTTTTGCCACCTGTTTTCCTTCGGTTTTGCACAAAACGCTATGAATCATTTAAAAAACGTCTGCGCACACGCATCTGGTTCCGTTACCGATCGCATTGATTTGCAGAATTGGTCAGTCTTTGCACGTGTGAACTCACCTTTTGCAACGACACACTTCCTGACACCTAAACAATGTAACCACCAACCTAGTTCGAAGAAAAACCAACCTTATCGTTACAGGAATCAAGTATAAAATCAATTGCATTGTTTAAACATATTCATGCTGCATGGATTGCATTCGATTCCTATTTCAAATGACTTGCACTGAGGTTTGTTATTTGCTTAAACTGTATTCCATCCTTGCTGGCACTATTGCACTCTATATTTGAAACCTCAAGGTTGAAATTTCAGCGAAAAGTGTTTGGTGCATATGGTGTTTGGGCTATAGAAAGGGTGTGTTGGCGCGAAAGCAGGCTGCGCACGCGCAGATAGCCATTACAAAGCGGCTAGACGGTGTACAGACGGTGCGTGTCATCGGAATGCGGTATCTTTCACTCTTGCATGTACCAGGAGCGAATAATTACGGGGTTCATAATGTGGGGAATATTTGACATATTTATGAGGAGATGATTATGGGGATAAAAACGGGAAAAAAGTAGCGTCATCATGTGTTCCAGGAAGAAAGACAGACAAAGAGACGACTGACGGATATTGTGAGCGGTGGTATGGCTATAAAAAACTACAATCGACTCATAAATTATTATTATTTATTTATACACATATTTAATTTCACTTATAAAAAAATACTAACAGGTGTAAAATAAGTCAGTTTCGGATGTCTGTGGCTTTGGTGGTCTTGTTTCATTCATTATTGGCGACCGACAAAGACAACCAATACTTACCATAGAACATCGCGATCAAAAATTTTCATCTATTACTTCTGTCCTAGTGGACACCACTCGATTAGTCTAGCTTAGTACGCTCCGCTGCCGCTCCAATATTGCTATATTATTCTAGATGGCGTTACTGAGACATGGGATCATAGTTTATCTATGACATTTCTATGCATGTCCTCTTTTAAATCTCTTAGGCCACCGACTTCCGAAACCGAGTTATTTTACACCTGTTAGTGTTTTTGTAAGTCGATTGTCTTTATTGTAAATACGTTTCACGGTGCGTGTTTAATTATGATGCCGACATAAGTGTTTTTTCTATCTTCTTTTTTTTATACCACGACGGTGGCAAACAAGCTTACGGCCCGCCTGATGGTAAGCGGTTATCGTAGCCTATGGACACTTGCAACACCAAGTAGTACAGTCAAATTAGGTCAATTTTTGATAAAGATTGGAATAAATTCTCTGGAGAGACAAAAACGGTTCCGATGGTTTTGTATGAGTGGAAAATCGAGTATGAAAACAAAAAAACATTTACTACCCCTACGGAAGGGGGTGAAAAATGTTTATTGGCCATAACTAACTAGATAATACAGATGTACTCTGCGTAATTTTTTGTATGCTGTATTACACCTTAATCTATATTATTACATTTTATTTATTTTATTCTGACTAACGCAGCGTGAGAAAAAAAATAAAAACATTTTTTTTTTCTTTTTTGGTCATTGCAGCTTTGGGGAAAACTGTGTAGTTGTGTAAATTGAGGAAAGGGTTATAAATTTTGACCTAAATACATTATTGATTTTGCACCCTAGTGTGACACATGGAAATTTGCTTTTTACGATTTTCTGCCGCTGTACTTCGGGGGAAATTTTGGTTGTTTTGAAATTAATACAGTTATATTAATTTGGTTTCCTTTACATTTGCACCCTATAAAAAATTGGCATTTCTTAAGGGAACATATAATTTTCTTGTATTACAGTAATTGCCAAAGAGCTATTACGCCATGGAAGTGACAAGCGACATACGCTTGTCACTTCCATAGAATATTGTTAGTCACGTAACCCATTTTTATTCCAAACATACTCATTTGTTATTTAACTAGCTGATGCCTGCGGCTTCGCCCGCATGGATTTATTTTTAAAGGTTTTGGAAGGTTTATTTTTAACCTCCAACAAATACAATTATATTTTTGCCAATGCATACAAAAACTTGACAAATTGTATACTAATAATTTCCTTGAGAAAAACACTATCTACAGGTAAAAACAGCATTGGCGTAGTCATGTTTGAGTTCATTGCGAACAGACAGACAGACGACCGCGACGCAAGTGCGGATCCACTCGATCAATCAGTCAAAGTAATATTTATGTATGAATGATACCAATCGAGTTAAATTATTACCTCCTACTACTACTACTTCAAATAGTAGGTACTTACTACCTTCTCTAGTATTGTATAATAATAATAATAATAAGTTTATTAATGCTTCAGTTTTCATTGTTTAGGTTTAGTGTGTGGAGCCTCCTTTTAAGAAAATAATGCTTGTTTAGGAGCAACATAGAGACACTCAGCGCAGTAGTTCAGATTAAAATTATGTATTTTTTTTTTCAAAATCAATGCATTGCAGTAAGGTAGTTAGGTTAGCTATAGGATAGGTGCGCCGTGCCCTCGTCTTTGGAGTAGGCAGTGACTTGTCGCTGCCGGCCGTGGTCGGGAGGATAATCGGCAGCGTCGAGTCCTGGGACGCGGTGGTATCCTTCTGCGAAACAGTTATCTCGCAAAAGATGGCTGGGAAAGGGAGAGGGAGATTACCTCCACTTACCCTGCCCGCAGCAAGCGCACCGGGCGCAGGCGGAGGGCGGACCACGCCCTCTTCCAGCCCCCCACGTACATGGACCCGGGGTGGCGGCGCGTCGTGTTCACGCGCGCCCCTCTTAGACGTCGCGAGGGGAGTCTAACACCTCACTCCAGTCGCTGACTTGGCGAGGCCCGCGGGGCCGGCACCAGTCGGGGGTCGCGGAAGTATCTTCTGTTCCCGTGACCCTCGGCGCAGGTGTGAGAAGGAACACGGGATGGTTTTTAGTCAGTAAGAGTCTGACAGACCTCTCCGCCCTCCCTGGGGCGAGGGACATCCATGAGGATGGTAAGGTTAAGTTATATTTTTTTTTTTTTTGCCCCCTAAGGGATTAAATTCACAAAAGTTTAAAAACCCTAATACTTCATTTTATCGAAATAATTTTGAAAATCAGAGAACTTTCACACTAACTTTGCGCTCCCCATTTACCCCCTTAAAAAATGATTTACGAAAAAATAATAGTTAGGTATTTCATGACTTTCAATGAAAAACCTTCATACTGAATTTCATTGGAACAATTTCAAAAACGACAAAGTTTTATACAAGTATTTACTTTGCACCCACGTTTTACCCCCTTAGAGGATGATTTTCAAAATGTATCGCACTCCTGATTGTTCTCGAGGGACCGAGCAGTCTCAGAGCAAATATTCTGAACTAGCTTCTTCGGATCCTGTTGCTTATGCCAGCGACAACGAGGTCGTCAAAATTGAAGATCTAAAACGTCTGATGTCGAATTCTAAAAGCCCGGGGACGGGAAAACAATGAGATGCGCAAGACGATTCAAGACGTTCCAGATTTTTTATTTTTGTTGGTCAACAGGAAATGCCATCAGACTTAACAACTTTTGCTAAGACGCCATTTCTATTATGTATATGTTATTTATTGTCGCTGGGCTTTGGAGTTCCACTACAGGTGCTCCAGATCTTCAAATTTAGTCTCACAGCAGAAAACACTCTTCACGTGGAATACTTTTTGCAATGGCACCATTTTTATATCTCTTTTACTATAGGCGTTCCATTTTCCAAAATAAATTATACGCTTTGTGTTGCGTGACGTTCACGATCAGGGGTCAGTCGCGCATCTCCTTCCCCCACTTATCTCTAGAGTCGATGCGTATATACGCTGAAAACTCAAGCGTCATGCTTTTTCCGTGAACGTCTCCACCTCGCGAGACAGTGCATGATGTTCACGATCAGCGGTCAGTCGCGCACATATTCTTCACTGGTGTCTAGAGACCTTGATGTAGATGCGTAAATACGCTGAGAATGCAGGCGTGCTTCGCGAACCCACGAAATATCCACGGAGCGAGTTGCAGCCTCATGTTCTCGAACAGTATCAAGTCTCTCCTAACGCTCTTCGGTAGAGTATTGGGATTTTACGATCTTTAATCATTTAGCACCTTTGGAACATTGGGAAAGATTTGACCTCTTTCTAGGCATGGTTATAGTTTTATTGTGATGATACCTGATCAATTAAAATCTAAGTGGCTGCTCCCCTGCGTTACCGGGTAGACTACCGTGTCACGAAGATAAATCGAAAAGGAAATTAAACACTCAAATAACATAAGCCCGAATGCATATTTATTCGATAAAATAAAAAAAAATGGGAGTTTTGGCCAGTAGAATCTAATTTTCAATGATATACCATCGTCATCGAAAATCAGTCCTGAACTGTTCCCGCCTTCACCGCGTGGTGGTACTTATGTTATTTTATAATTATGCAATGAAATTAGTGATAGCTTTAATTTCTATATCAAATGTTTCTGATCTTCGATTTTTATTAGTCAACAGGAAATGCCTATCAGACTGAACAACTTTTGCTAAGACGTCATTCCTATGTGAGTTATGGTGTAGCTGGGCTCTTGGAGTTCCACAACAAATGTTTCAGATCTTCGATTTTTATACGTCAACAGCGAGTGCTCATAAAGGTGAACAACTCTTGCTAAGACGGCATTCCAATATATGTTATAGTGTAGCTGGGCTCTTGAAGTTCCACATCAGGTGTTCCGGATCTTCAAATTTATTCTCTCAGCAGAAAATGCTCATCACGTGGAACAATTTTTGCTATGGTACCATTTTTGTATCTCCTATAGTTTAGCTGGTCTGTTGCGGTTCTGCATCAGGTGTTCCGGATCTTCAAATTTATTCTCTCAGCAAAAAATGCTCATCACGTGGAATAATTTTTGCTATGGTACCATTTTTGTATCTTCTATAGTTAAGCTGGTCTGTTGCGGTTCAGGTGTTCCAGTTTCCCAGATAAATTATAGCCTATGTGTTGCTCAGACTTAATATCTAAACAACAAAAAAAAAACATTCAAATCCGTCCAGTAGTTCCGAAGATTAGCGTGTACAAACAAACAGACAAACAGACAGACTTTTTTTTTTGGATTCGTGGTCTTTTACTGTTTCTAAACCCCCCTCAATTATTATTTTTTAAATATATTCAATGTACAGACACAGTTTTTTACTGTCTTATTATATGTATAGATAGATAACATGTCATTTGTGCATTCAATCACGAAAAAAACCTTTTAAAATCAATATTGCTTACCTCCCATAACATAAGGCGTGATAATATGTAGCCTAAAGCCTACCTTGGTTTACATAGAAAATTTTTGCTAAATTTTAATTCAATCTATCCAGTATTTTTCGCGTAGAGCATACCATACACACAGACAAACAGACAAACATTCTAGAAAGTCTTTTTTTGTCATCAGTTACGTTTTTCTAACAAAACCCACTTATTTTTTTAGAAAATTCTCAATGTACAGTTTTTTTTGCGTTACTGTTTTATTATATGTATAGATTATTTTTTTATTACTGTAATGTGTATTTCTAACAATACACTGTCACTTTGCATAAAATATAATCCGAATTTTTTTTTTATTTATTTCAGCTAAAGGTAAACTTGTGTAACGCGCGGATCGCTTCTTGCCACAACAAAGATCTAAACGCATCTTCTATTTTCATGGCATGCACGTTTTTGTTCTCGCCCCGCCGGTCGCGCTCGCCCCGCGTCCCGCTTTGACCCCGCGCGCGCCCTGCGAACGCCACGAGGCGCGTTATGTATCCACGTTAATTTTACATAAACTTCCAGTCATATATTTCTTATTTTTATTAGGTGCGAATATAGTATATTTAGAATACATCATGTATAAAAAAAACCACGACTACAATAATTTGCCCCGAAGTACAATTTATAAATATTGTAAAATGCTGGTTTCCAAGGGGTGCAAAAGGGTGCAAATTTAACTGGTTGTTTATGATGCTTTAAAAAGCTTATTATAAGTTTGCACCAACAGACAAAATTTCCCTTAAGCCGCAAATCAAAAATATTAATTTATTAATGTTTCATACACCCCACACTTTTTTCGTTACAAGTAATTATACACCAAAGGGGTATCTACATATATGTATACTTAGCACAAATAGTTACTAAAGAAATTTCAAAATTTTGGAACTTTGAAGTTTTTACCTAATATTAAACGATGTTCCGTACATAACAGGAATGGTGCAAACTCAGAGAAAACTTATATTCATGTCTTCTAATGATTCCACAAAAAATTACAACTACACGAATTACGTCCAATCTTTTTGCTAATTTGACTGTACTAAAGGGCGCCACACGCGCGTTGCCGACCCTTTAAAAACCTATGTTCTACTCCCCTTTTGAAGAACCCCACACTGTAGCCCTCTGAGAAAACCTCGGCAGGGAGTTCATTCCAAGTGTACGCGGGAGGCAATTCCTCTGAAACCGCACTGTACGGGACCAGTTCAGCTCCAGTGTGTGAGCATGAAGTCCCTGTTGACGGCGAGCGGTGCGATGATAGAATGTGGCTGTGGGCATCAAACAATTCTTCGGAACACAACCCAATTTACAACCGGTAGAACACATATAGGGAGGTAAAGTCTCTCCCAAGACTTAGGGGCTCAATACTGCTTGTGAGTACGGGATCGTCGACGAGTCTCACAGCTCGCTTTTGAACCGGGTCAAGGGGCCCAAGCTGGTGCTCCCGCCCAGAGATGACAGCAGTACGTACTTGGGCCGAATCTGCGACTTGTATAGCAGCAGTCTTTGCCCCGGTGTGAAGTACCGCTTCGCTCTATTAAGCACACCGAGTTTTTTATCTGTCTTTGTACTTAAAGAAAGAAAGAAAGAAAATATTTTATTTGGACGCACAGAACATAAAACAAAAGAACAGCAATACAGATAAAAAAAGAAAAATTAAAAAACTAAAGACAAAAATAAAATAAAAAAAAAGACCTGTGCGAGACCAAAAAGGCGCCTACCTCAGCATTAGCTGCGACATTTATAAATACTAAAGTACTTTTTGCTGTATATGTATTATGTTAGTCTAATGAATTTCAAGTAAGTATTAAAAAGAGATAAAAATATAACAGTCAACCATAAAAATAGATGACTAACAGTAGTGTGGCTGACTGACAGTTGTGATAGTGAGTCAATAGTGTGAATCAGCGATGCACTGATAGGATAGCGACCCACACTAACGTACAAACAAACAAAGATTGTTCAAGTAGTATTAGACACCAAATCAAAAGCAGTTTAAGGTGTAATTGGGTATAATAATTCGATCACAAAAGAAGTAGGATACAATATTAGGAAAATTATAATAGAAAAACCAAGCCGCCCCGTCGCTAGCCAAACAACAGAACTAGCCCCTAGCAACGGGATTGCCAGATCTGTCGCCAACAAGTAGAGTAGACTGCATATCAGTATTAACACTTAGAACTTAAGTAGACCTATATAGCATATGAAAAGATATTGTAAATAATAAAAATCCAACCAAGAGTTTCCCAGGTGTTACCCAGTAACTGAGGTGTGGAGATAAGGTAGACAGTCGTTTTATGTAAAACACTGATATGCAGCTGCAGCCAGACTGAACTGACAGAGTTGGGAAAAGGCTAGGCAGCTGTTGACGATACAAAATCACACCGCGGAAATGCTGTGTTTTTTTTTCCGTTTTGTAAATCTTATTTACACTATATTATAGCAATACCTGTACCCGTCTGTAATAAAGATCTGGGCAAAAATCTTACGCCTAAAGCACAGGCTCGGCCCAGTTTAGGTATTTGTAGTCATTTGAATGGCAGTGCTTGCAGATTTGTACCCTTGAACCAAAATAAAGTGTAAATTATGTGTTTTATGTCAATAAAGATTTTAAATTAATAGAATAGTTAAGTAAGTAGGTAGGTAAGAGTAGGGAATTAGGATTAAACAAACTGGGTATCATGTAGAGTAAATAGGAGGTATTCCTCGAAGCGCTACCAATTTGAGGCGCACCTTATGAAGCGCTCCTTTTTTATTCCTCGGAGCGCACCTTTTAATAGCGCTCCCGATAGCAATTAAAAATATTAACTTTTTTTTCCTCGAAGCGCATCTATGATTAACTTTCGAATAGAGATAGGATACTAACTGAAACTATTGATGATAAGTAAAACATGTTATTTTAAACAATTTGCAAAAACTCTGTACTCCTTGACCATAGATTGGTTTTAAAAGTTTCGCTCCGAGGAATAAAAAAGGAGCGCCTCAAAATGGTAGCGCTTCGAGGAATACCTCGTAAATTGTAGTGCACCTACACTCACTTTAATCTGCAGTTTGGCGCAAACTGTGTCCCTTTACTCCAACTTTACACCTAAAATAAAAAAAATCTCACAGCAACAAACCTAGATATGCCACCAGTTTCAATTTCCCTAACACATCTACTCCCCCTAAGATTCCTGACTTCATCCACACAAACACACACTAAATAATTAAACATATCCACATGCAAGCACTCGGCGTGACTAGGGATGTGCCAGGAACGGGTCAGATATTTCAATTCTCCGTCGGATATTGGCGGGTGTCGTGACATCGCATACATCTGCGATCGCCCCCGCCTTATCATAATATTAAAATCTTGTGTGTGCTATGTAAGTTATGACGGGTTGGCTTTATGTACGGATGTGCGGTTTGCAAATATATTGCCACCTCTTTTTTTTTTCTTCTGTTGGTTACTCGTCTAGCCGATTGGCGTTTGTTTATTTTTTTTTTTAAATTTCGTATTCTATAAAAAGCTTTTCTTCATATTATTATGGTGTGGTGATTGACTAATCGAAATCGATAAGGTGACAATAGAAAAAAAATGGCGTACCTTTATGCAATCAGCTGTTTGTCAACTGTCAAGTGCATTTAATTTTCAGCCATATTACAAATTCTACTCGTTAACACTTTTGACAGTTGACAACAGCTGATTCCATATACGCCATTTTCTTAATAGTGTCGCCTTATCGAAATAGAAATAGAATTTGTAATATGGCTAGGCCAGTGGTGACAGAGTTTTAATGGCGCCCATAGGTTTGTCATGGCATCACATGCTCTTGAGAAATATTTCTCAGGCATCAGGTTTCGTCACAATGCTTTCCTTCACCATTTTTTAAGCAAGTGATAATTATAGGTAGGTACCATACGCACAAGAACCCGAAAAGTCAGAGATGGTTTCAAACTGGATTATCACTGGTTTCTAAAAAGATTACAATTAACTTGTGTTTGTTCAATGATTAGATTTACTCTTTACAAATTACTCTTTCATTCATGAGGTTTTGCTTGGCTTTAAGGCTAACTAGATCCAAGCTGCATATAAGTATTTTATATGGTGCGACTTCTTGTTTGACCTCCAGAACTCTATGTAATAAATTACTTCGACTTATTTATTTAAGACTAGCTTCTGCCCGCGACTTCGTACGCGGATCCTGTTGCTTATGCCAGCGACAACGGGGTCGTCAAAATCGAAGATCTGAAACATCTGATGTCGAATTATATAAGCCCGGGGACGGGAAATCAATGGGATGCGCGAGACGATTCAAGATGTTCCAGATTTTTTATTTTTGTTGGTCAACAGGAAATGCCATCAGACTTTTGCTAAGACGCCATTTCTATTATGTATATGTTATATTGTCTCTGGGCTTTGGAGTTCCTCTACAGGTGCTCCAGATCTTCAAATTTAGTCTCACAGCAGAAAACACTCTTCACGTGGAATAGTTTTTGCAATGGCACCATTTTTATATCTCTTTTACTTTAGGTCATCATAATATGTTGCGTGACGTTCACGATCAGCGGTCAGTCGCGCATCTCCTTCCCCCACTTATCTCTAGAGTCGATGCGTATATACGCTGAAAACTCAAGCGTCATGCTTTTTCCGTGAACGTCTCCAACTCGCGAGACAGTGCATGATGTTCACGATCAGCGGTCAGTCGCGCACATATTCTTCACTGGTCTCTAGAGACCTGGATGTAGATGCGTAAATACGCTGAGAATGCAGGCGTGCTTCGCGATCCCAAGAAGTTTCCACGGAGCGAGTTGCAGCCTCATGTTCTCGAACAGCATCAAGTCTCTCCTAACGCTCTTCGGTAGATTGTTGGGATCTTATGGTCTTTAATCATTTAGCACCTTTGGAACATTGGGAAAAATTTGACCTCTTTCTAGGCATGGTTATAGTTTTATTGTGATGATACCTGATCAATTAAAATTTAAGTGGCTGCTCCCCTGCGTTACCGGGTAAGCTAC
Source organism: Euplexia lucipara (assembly GCA_921972225.1). NCBI lineage: Eukaryota > Metazoa > Arthropoda > Insecta > Lepidoptera > Noctuidae > Euplexia > Euplexia lucipara. The sequence goes on along the minus strand of OV179146.1, from coordinate 3,333,464 downwards.
CGTGTAACGAAGATAAATGGAAAAGGAAATTAAACACTCAAATAACATAAGCCCGAAGGCATACGATAAAAAAATGGGAGTTTTAGCCAGTAGGGTCTAATTTTCAACGATATACCATCGTCATCGAAAATCAGTCCTGAACTGTTCCCGCCTTCACCGCGTAGTACCTCCTACTTATGTTATTTTATAATTATGCAATGAAATTAGTGATAGTTTTAATTTCTATATCAAATGTTTCTGATCTTCGATTTTTATAAGTCAACAGGAAATGCCTATCAGACCGAACAACTTTTGCTAAGACGTCATTCCTATTTGAGTTATGGTGTAGCTGGGCTCTTGGAGTTCCACAACAGGTGTTCCAGATCTTCGATTTTTATACGTCAACAGCGAGTGCTCATAAGGCTGAACAACTCTTGCTAAGACGTCATTCCAATATATGTTATAGTGTAGCTGGGCTCTTGAAGTTCCACATCAGGTGTTCCGGATCTTCAAATTTATTCTCTCAGCAGAAAATGCTCATAACGTGGAACAATTTTTGCTATGGTACCATTTTTGTATCTCCTATAGTTTAGATGGTCTGTTGCGGTTCTGCTTCAGGTGTTCCGGATCTTCAAATTTATTCTCTCAGCAGAAAATGCTCACCACGTGGAACAATTTTTGCTATGGGACCATTTTTGTATCTCCTATAGTTTAGCTGGTCTGTTGCGGTTCTGCATCAGGTGTTCCGGATCTTCAAATTTATTCTCTCAGCAGAAAATGCTCATCACGTGGAACAATTTTTGCTATGGGGCCATTTTTGTATCGCCTATAGTTTAGCTTGTCTGTTGCGGTTCTGCATCAGGTGTTCCGGATCTTCAAATTTATTCTCTCAGCAGAAAATGCTCATCACGTGGAACAATTTTTGCTATGGTACCATTTTTGTATCGCCTATAGTTTAGCTGGTCTGTTGCGGTTCTGCATCAGGTGTCCCAGTTTCCAAGATAAATTATAGCCTATGTGTTGACCAGACTTAATATCTATACAACAAATAAAAAATCATTCAAATCCGTCCAGTAGTTCCGAAGATTAGCGTGTGCAAACAAACAGACAAACAGACAAACAGACAAACAGACAAACAGACAAACAGACAGACTTTTTTTTTTGGATTCGTGCTCTATTACTGTTTCTAAACCCCCCTCAATTATTATTTTTTAAATATATTCAATGTACAGACACAGTTTTTTTACAGTCTTATTATATGTATAGATAAATGTATAATTAAAACTTGAAACGTTTACGATTGTCTTTTGAAGAAATTAATAGAAAATATCCAGTTTTGAAAACTTACCTCTGTAGTGAGTTAGGTAATGTACAGTCAGCCTCATAAGTCGATATACATATCCATATTTCCTAAACTCATGAACATCTTAACTTACACAAATTGCTAAACAAGACTAGTGAATTTTGAACCTTTGAGACGTTAATTAAATCCTGGCACTAGTCTTGTTTAGCAATTTGTGTAAGCTAAGGTGTTCATGAGTTTAGGAAATATGGATATGTATATCGACTTATGAGGCTAACTGTACCTACATACTGAAATATATAACGGTAATAAACATGAATTTAAATTGGTGCTTGACTACCAAAATTCTTTACGAAAACTGAATGGACGATTAGATTATTTTTATCATTCTAATAGTAGTAAATTCACAGGTGGATGCTTGGTGTTATCTCATTTTTTGATAATACTTGCGACACCTATTAAGTGTAAAGAAAGATTTTACAAATAAATTAACAAGACATTCAAGTTTGTATGTACCTACATATGTAGGTATTTACTTAAATAGTTTCTGAAAAGATTCTCGCCCCTTTTGTGTTTTCCCTTGAACTGACATGAGCTATTTTGATTAGCATGAGGTATTTTTTGATTATAGAGTTGATGAAGCCAAAACAGATATAAAAGGTCCCTGAACCTACAAGGGACCCGGTAATTGTAAAATTGTTTATTCATTCATTAATTTGATAATTCAAGTACTTATAAACAAATTACAGAGGTGGACTTTCTACCAGTATGATGACCTAATATAATGCACAACTTTTAATAAAATATTATAGGTAGTACTGTCTAAAACTAACAGAAAATTCCTCCCTTAAGAGCGCCCTTCCCCGTTCGACGAACGTCAACGCGAGCATGGCTAAAAAGTTTGTTGTTTCGTCGGTAGCAAGCCATTCCGCAAGCAAGTGAGAGAGAACGCGATAACAGTGAAAGAAAAATAGTGTGTAGAAATTTCATAAAACTTGTTCCAAGAAATACATGTTTTTTCGTAAGCCTTAAAAGATTATGAAAAAAAAGTTTTACATTTAGAAACTCCATTACATTTGCAAGGTTTCTATGCAAATATTTCTTTCCGATTACAATTAATGAGTACATTATAAACGCCCAAATTTCATATAAAATTTGTGCAAAAAAGCTGATTTTTGAAGGCTTGTACTGAATTTGCTTCATCAAATTTTGATTTCGCGTTTTAATAGAAACCTAGGTATAGTGTACAAGATACCTATAAGTTCGAAAGTTTCAAAGAAAGATCTGTTACAACGCCATAATCACGTACGAACGTTTGTATGAAAAGATAGACGGGTTGGCCGCCCTTAAAAAGGGAAACACACTTTCAAAACGAACAAAAAATATATAGAACACCTTTTAAAAAAAAATTAAACTCTCGAAAATGATGCAAAATCCGCCCAAAAAAAAGTACAGTCCGAAAAATACATTGCGTATAAAAAAAAATACAACAAAATATTGAATAACATTAGTATATTGACGCGTTGACAAGATCCCGCGATCTGGCTCCGCAATTTCCTATTCCGTCCGTCCGTCCGTCAGTACACCAAACATGTTTATTTATTTCCTTCTAACATTTCATGACTATTTATCTTTGATATCGTTTTCTATAAAAATGTTTTGCATCATAACGAAAAATAACCTTTTTTGCGTGGACTGTTGTACTGTGGTCAATGGCTCGATTAGTTGAGTTGAGTATTCTTTTTGTTGGAGTTAAAAATCTTTTAATTAACTGTAAGGATATGAATCTGGGTTACCTGCTTCTAATTCTGCAGAGTTTAATCTTACTATAGTTTGTTTGGATGGATGCATGTTTGTAACCTTTTCACGCAAAAACTACTGAACGGATTTTGATAAAATTTAGTACGCAGATAGTTTATTACCTAAATTAACACATAGGATAGTTTTTATCCCGATTATATATTTCTGTGGGAAATTTTTCGAGTTGTAGCGGGCGAGGCCGCTGGCAACAGCTTGTTAATAATATCTTTTTCACAACTTTCACACAACGCTATCTATTCCCAAGCTAAGCAGAGCTTGTCTTATAGGTACTAAACAACTGATAAACATATTTATATATTTCTAAAAACATACATGTTATACATAAAATTACACCCAGACACAAACATTTGTCCCGGGTAGGAATCGAACCCACGACCTCCGGTACGATAAGGGCAGCGTCAGGGCCAATAACTACTAGACCAACAGGCCAGAGGCAGATGTGTGCCTATACATATATCGTTAACCCATACTTCTGTAATACAAAGAGCCTATTAACACCAAGTGGACATGAATCTAGGCTCTGGGCTGCTGCTAAAGAATCACAGAATAAAAAAAACGATAATTTTGCTGAAGACACTTAGGCATGTAGAACATCAATTCAACAAAGCAACATTTTATTCTAATTTAGTAAACAAACAAAACTTTCTACTTTTAAACCATTTTGAACAGAGAACGGATAATAAGACATTTCACATCAAAAACAATATTCCTATTCATTACAATTGATTAAACATTAAAAAGATAAACACAATTGAAGCCAAACCTTTAGCCAATCTAATAACGGATCACAACTTACAAATTCAAATTTCGAAACAAAGGCGCATCATTCAAACGAATGAAGTGAACGAATGGAGTGAACGAGTGAACAGATTGAGTGAACAATATCTTATTTTGCAATAATCCGCTAGGAACTGTGGTAATTTCCTGAAAGAGATGAAACAACTGACTGTAACCCGTTTTAAGCTCAAATGTTTACAATAAGGGATCGTTTTTGAATACAAATAGGATATATTTGGATGTTGTAGTTGCCGAAGATGGTTTGTTTTTGTTTCTATTCGATACGGTTTATATTACTTTAGGATTGGTATTTAAAATGGCATAAACGGAACAAAACAAATATAAGTGCCCAGAAAATAAAAGCTAAGTATAGCTGTGACTATATAGGTGTTGTCGTATTTTTGTGATATCGCCATGCGATGGGAAAATAAAAGAAAAATTAAAAGAAACGCCTGAATTCTTCATAGTTTGGCTGAGGTGTACCCCAGCTTAACCTGTAATGTTTAAGTCTCTTGAACCTACTAAGGTCGAGCCTATTGCCGTCAACTGGGCAGAAATCCAGACTCCAAGATGGTACTGATTTTGGTAATGACTATGATAAACTGAGAAAGTACAGACGCTCACATAATTATCAAAATACCCAATACTAACAAATTTTCCCAATTGAACGTTCACCTCTCCTAGTCTGTATGTAATAAATTTTAAAAACTATTCAAGAAAATTGACACTTGGTGTGGTTATCTTGATTTTCACATGTACAAATTTAAAAAGTCACATTGACCTTAAATCCTTCTTGGGTTAATTGGTTTAAAATCTATCTTACTAAATCTATGTACTAATATTCTCTTTCCCATCAAACTTACTAAAAACTTTAAAAAAGTCTATTAAAAAAACAACACCGTTTACTTAGCTAAAGGTAGCTATTTCTCCGAGATCAACGAAACAAAAGTAAGCCACGCCGCGGATTAACGCTAGTCACAACATCCTGTATTATAAGGAACCCGTTTTATATTATTAACAGTTGGATAACTTCACTTGTTTACGGTTAAATCAGTTGTTTTATTTAATTAAAAGATTGTGACACTCACGCTTGACTAAAAGTAGGAATACTTTCTTTATTGTTTATTTGGAAGATTGTTATGTTGGGGTCGGTTTTTAGTCTTACCTGATACTATGCGTTTCAAATAAGAATAGGAACGTCAATGACCTCTATCTGTCAAATGTCGCTTAAAAAGTACGGCCTGCAACGAAACCTTAATCGCGTATCAATTACCTATTTTCTTTTTTTTTTGTTTTAGAGAGTCGAAGTTATTGAAAATGAAAAAATCGTCTTAAATTAATTAGTCTTGTGGAGTGCTTGCGTTTTATTTATTAATTCTGTTTGTTACGCGCTAGTTTGTTGTTGTTGTTGATATTTGTTTTTGTTTTCTTCTCCCTGACTGCTCAACATGTGTGAACGAGGCACTGTTTTGCATGGGAGGGCTCGAGAGATTATCTCCAATGTAAACAGGTACTTTGACAGTTCAAATAAAAAAAAATCGTTCGTAATTCGTAACTAAATTATATTTAGAAAAAACCTTGTTTTGCTGATCTTACCCAATTTATTCGAATTGACAGCTATGACGTCACAACATGGCGCCAAGTCATTCCTATTCTCATTAGAAACGCATAATACATGTGTTTTACATGACGCGAATGCCTGACTGACCTTCATAACCCAGTAACTGAGTAACACGGTACCAAAAGGGATAGCCTGGTTGTGAATCTTTCGGGTTTCTGACTACTTGTAACAAAGAGATTTTGGAGGAATGAGGAACAGGGTGTAAAGTTACTCATCCACCATTGAAAAGGGAGGATCCTCCAACCAGACGGGTGTTGTGTCTGGTGGGCTAACTTCTGCCCGACGGTTGTTGTCCGGAACTTGTATACGTTCAAAGCGCGCGGATAACTCTAATACCGCGATGTAGGATATCGGTCATTAGTTCGTATGTGGCGAGATAGATGTCGCTACAAGATTAAAAATACTATAGAGCGGACATGCGAGGAAATGTCACAGAAAAACTTTGTCCACGTCTCATTAACGCCATCTAGAATAATATAAATAAATATTGGAGCGGCAGCGGAGCGTACTAAAAAAACTCATAGACTTGTGTCCAGCAGAACACAAGTTTAGAATGAAAAATTTGTTCGTGATGTCCGTTCTATAAATATTCCACAATAAATAAATATTCCACAACTTTTCACACAACGCCATTTAGGCTCAAGTTAAGCTTGAGAGCTTGTGTTACGGGTACTAAAAAGCTGATAAACATACTTATATATTTCTAAATACATACAAATTATAAATAAATTACACCCAGTCACAGAACAACTTATCGTGCACAACACACAATCATTTGTCCTGGGTGGGAATCAAACCCACGACCTCCAGCATAGCAGTCAGGGTCACTAACTACTAGACCAACAGGCCAATCAAAATAAAACTTGGTACTTTAATGAACATAGATATAAACCCTTACTTTTATTTACATAGATTGAATATAAAAATTAGCTCCGTTTTTTTTCTGCAAATTGGTTATAACGTCAAAAATAATCTAAAAGAAATATGTTTTTAAAACTAGTGAGGTGAGAAAACCGACTGTTTCTACATCTAACTACTTACTCAGAGGATAATATTTCCAAATTATTTATCTATCGTCGAAAAGGAAGGCAGCATGTGTTCTTAACTTTACATATTCGTAAACTTAATTATTGCTAGACAATTTGTCGCAAGTTAATAAAGACGCAAGAAGTGGCAAGTTCTTTGTGTGTTGCTGGATTTATCGGCTTCTCCCGAGCCCGCTTCATTTCCTGAGCTCGCCTCTTGTCGAACTTATGGCAGGCGCAAGATATAGGATATAGCGGTGTGGTCCAAACGGTGGTGGTTGAAATGTGTTTGTTGATGGTGGCGGAGACAGCTCAAAGAAAAGTGACTTATTGCTAGATCACTTTCACTCTGCACCTGTACATGTTTGTTGGAAAGGTTAGATGTAATTGACTCTGCAATTTTCTATAATTTAGGTGTGCATTTGGTAGTTTTCTAATGATAACAATGTTACAGTACACCCTGGAGATTCAAGCAACTATAGATCTAAAGTTGTCTTATTATCGGCTAGAAAATATAAACTATAAACCAGGAGTAATACCTGAATGGGATACATTTATACTCACAAAATTATTAATTTCCTGCCAATGAAGGACAATGCAAGAAAACAGAAGCTCTTCTTAAAGATCTTGTGTATGCACAGTTAAAAACAGATACGGTCAACCACCTTGTGTTCTACGTTTACTTTTTTACACTGAAAAAACTACGCTGCTCCTATAACCTAAGTATTCCGTCTTAGTACACAAAATGAATTTATAACTACTTATAACTACAATCAAACGAAATTATACCTACAATAGTCCTTATGTAACACTAAACCACAATGGCGTATAAAAATTAGTGCGATTTTGGATCGCTTAAAGTGGTACCTAACACTAAAAGTTAAAGTAAAAAAGTTATTTATTTTAATTTGGTTGAATTGTGCAGTGACGAGAGAGAGTTAAATCTGGTTAAAAGTTTTTTAACCTTTTATATCATCACTGTACATATAGCTCCTCCATATGTCCTATCTCCCCGCTGTCAGCTCATGCCTTGCGCCTCTCACTAACACTACAACGCGGGGATAATCGCATTGTTTTGTTTTTGATTCATTGCATTTGTTCTCATAAACTTCGTATTTATTACGTTTCTTGCACCGATCGGATATTTCTATGTTCTCTATTTACCGTTCCCTTGATTTACGTATTGTTTATCTTTGAGAGGTTATTAATAAAAAGCTGGTGTGTTTGTTTATTGATCGAGTGGGTTGGTGCAAGAATTTTGTTCCTACATTGTACGTAAACCTCTCTCTACATTGAAAACTTAAGTTAACATAACATCGCGCCATCGCTGAAGGGTAGGCAGAGGTTTACCTATAAATTAGGTACTCACACATTTTACTAGTTACGTTTAACTTATATGTATGTACTAGGGAGAGAGCCTATTGCCATCAATTGGGCACAAATCCAGACTCCAGGCTGTTACTGAGAAATTGCAGATGGGAAAACCAATAACAATTTACTTGACTCGGGAAAGGAACTCAGATTCATGCTTAGCTATAGCCTTTTTGTGGGCACTAAACCAACGAGGCAACCAAACCATGGCATTGTACTTAAATCTTGAAGTAAATTAAAAACTGACTATATTTCACTCTAATTCTTATCATATAGCTGAAAGTATTGTAATGTGTACTAAGTTAAGTTTATTTTTTTACAGGTAAGTCTACATTACCTTTCATGCAGTTGGTAAGAATTTAAGGTAACAACATAAAATAACTATAAAATAATTAGCACACATTTTATTTATTGAACTTGTAAGCTGTCGATGCAAGTAGGTACAGACGCCAGCACAACAAGCTACCCTAATGTGTCAAATTTATTTGATAGTTTTTCAACTTTTTTTTTAACAAAACAAAGTTCGTGTTCAATTGGGAAATTTGACAATTGGGTAGCTTGATGTGCTGGCGTCTGCACATACTTCCAACAGCAATATCTACTGGTTCTGTGGTCATCAACTGCCAAGCCTTGTCCCAACTATCTTAGCGTCAGCTTAAGCTTCCAGCTTCAACGGGTATAGCTGGATACTTAATACGTCAAATTGGTAGTCAGACTATCGGGGTTCAGACTTCTCCTAACGACTGTAAAAGATCTACAAATAAAAGACAGAACCAACGGCTCAACATACTTTCCGAGGCACGCATGGGGTCTTGCTATGTAATGAACCTTCACCCATCTATACGAACAGACCTCAACAAGCATAGCTTAACCTTTCATCGACCCGTGCGGCCGTTATTATATTACGCCACAGCTCTTTAAAAATATGCTAGACTTGGCTTAAAAAACAGGGTTAGAAGGTACATAATCAACATGCCTAGGTAGTTAGGTAGGTAAGCACTCTCTCAGACACTGCAAAAGGCCAACCTTTCAAAAGTGCTGAAGCCCCATCGAACCCTGCGTGATGGTAGATTAACCACTCTCGCGCTTTTAGCCGACATCCTACTCACACTTAGGCAAAGAAAAGAGATAGGTAGATTTATAATTCCTTTAGCTAAGTAGGTATATCTTTAGGCTTATTATCTATAGAGGAGGTAGATTTGCAGGGTATTTCTTATGTACTTAAGCAAAAAATCTTAATCGTATCTGCTTTTACTATTGAATACCTTATTCTGTTAATATGAAAAAATAGTTCATGTTGGTTTAAAAGGTATAAAAGATTCCGCCGGTAAAAGCTATCCTCATAATTATTTAAATATGTGAATAAACCCGAAGACAACGTCCGATTTTTAAATTGCAAATACAGTTTATGAGGCAAGCACAATTTGTATCACCTGTGATGAATAGTCTTAAAAGTTCCATAATATAATATTCAAAAAACTTAATTGCCTTTGAATTGGCGTTCAAAGTCAAAGTCAAAGTCAAACCATTTATTTCAATTAGGCCCCAATAAGGCACTTTTGAACGTCGAAAAAATTAACTTTAAAAATGATTCTAGTTGCCCCTTCCAAAAAGTAGATATGTATGGAGAAGAATGGGCAAGAAACTCCATTTACATTCACGTTAAGGATTCGTGCTAGCATCAATAGCCCTTGTCATATAATATGCACGACAGATGCAGGTTACTACGCACCTGACCTTTCTAAAGAACATTACTGAGAGTAATGTTTGTGTAATTAGTTCTTCTACGTAGTCCTTTTTGGCTTTTCCACTTATAAAAATACCTTTTGCTGGTCAAATTCAAATTCATTAATTTATTTTGTGCAAAATGATCTTAAATATATTTAAATATAATGTTTGGTCCACCCTATGTTTCGCCGAAAGGCATATAAAAAAGTCATGCACTCCATTCACATTTTTATGTTAACTTTTAGGTCCAAAATGCATTGGCAAACCTCATGTAGTTGTAAGTGCCTATAGGGGAGTAACAAGATATGTTGCTGGGGAGTTTGTTCCGCCACTTCTTCTTCCCAGCAAAACACTAGGAAGTTGCGAAGGGCAGGAGTTTTGGGGGCCTGTCTTATGTAATTATTGACGTTCAAAAAGTGCTAATCCTCAGCCTGATTTGAATAATTCACTTTTGATTTTGATTTTCAAGTTCCCAATGAGGTTTACACCAACCAGATTGCAAATAGGTATCTACGCCATTCTATTTCACAAAATCCAAGCCCCAAATTCCATCAATTCTTACCATCGATCCTACAGTCATAAAACAGAATTCCCCACAAGTTCTAAAATGATAATCACGAATTTTCTAACTAAAACACCGTTATTAGGTAACACTAAATAAACTTAAAGCTAGGTATACAACAGCGTGGGAATATCCTAACATTTGTTCCGAGCGTTGCGCAAGCGCAGGATCTAATCGAGATATTAATCGAGTTAGCGAGTTACTCGATTGAGCGTTATCGATTGTAGAATGAATGTTACATTACACGCAATTAGAGGTTGACGATGTACTTATAAGGGTATGTGAAATCTTGTAAGTGGTGTATTAACTAATTACTGTTTTATCTAGGTTGCATTCTTAGTTTTTCAGTTTAAAAATAACTAAAGCAGCATTTTCTCAGTACTAGTATAAATTGGTAGAAGGAGTATGCTTAGACGGTTTGGTCACGTTGAAAGGATGGATGAAAGGCGACTAACGAAAGGTATTTACAAGGCAGATGTAAGTGGGAACGCCGGGAGGGGACGCCCTAGAAGGACATACATAGACCTTATTGGTGAGGTTCTTCGGACAGGTCAGGTGCGTAGTACTCGGTACCGGCGTGTGTGTATGACAACATGTATGAATGTAAACGAAGCCAAAAAAGTATGTAAGAATCGTAGCATATGGTGCTCTATAGTTTCTGCCTACCCCTATGGGAAAAAGACGTAAGTTTATGTATGTATGTATGTAGTATTAATGTGGCATATATTTCCCGAAGATTTTGACAGACATGTATCCATAGTATATAAAAATATGTTAATTATAAAAAAAAAACTGTTTCGTTCCATTGAAAATGTTGTCTGGCAGTTTGAGTACTGCGGCAAACCAAAATGTTCTTCTTTGGTATTGTTTGGCAAGCCGTTTAGCTCCTCGAGTTCCCGAGTATGGCTCACGATTACTGAAATATGCATACATTGACTGGACAGGTCCATCTTCTCATATCTCTGACACTAATCTGCATGGTCCTCACATGATCTGACAAAGATAATGGCTGGACTTTATTTGTGAACAAACTGTGACCTCTGAGTTACTTTCGGTGTTTCTTCTCAGAGTAGTCAGATAGTAAAACCCCATCAAGTATATAAGGTGTTTTCCAAATATCTGCCATCCTCTAAAGGGGTCATTGTACTCATCATTATAAACATCTTTTACTATGGGACAAACTCCTAAATCGCGAAAATGAAATCAGCTGTTCCCTACATTTTTGGTCACGTGACTCGTCGAAATGTAGGGAACAGCTGATTTCATTTTCGCGATTTTGGAGTTTGTCCCATAGTAAAAGATGTTTATAATGATGAGTACAATTTAATGACCCCTTAAGAGGATGGCAGATATTTAGAAAACACCTTATATATAAAAAAACAAAAATACATGTTTGAAGTGTAAAAATGAGAAAGATATACCATTTATGATCATTATAGAACACACCGACACAACATGCAGTTATTCAAACCCCAATCCTCCTCCTACAGCAGAAAACTCAACGCCCACAAAAAGATTTTACCCTGTATCAATATCCTCTTCACCCGGCATGGAAAGAGCAAGTTCCGATACAATCAGTCACAAGTACCATCATCTCAGTGGTTCAAGAGTCTGAGCGCGGGTAATCTGCGTTCTGGAGCCGATCGGCCCTGAGAGCTATTCGACAATTAGTATTGGCGTTGAATAAGATCGGGGAGTATCACGTTCTGCCAGGTTGGGTGGATGATATGGTGAGGGTATTGCTCTGTCGCTGGAGAGGGCTCTGTGATATATGAAGTGGGTAATTGAGAGTTTTATAAGCAGTTAAATAAGTAAGCAGGAATTGCCGAACTTAAGCGGTAGTGGGCACATTGGCTGTTCGCGTGAAAGGGTTTTGTGCGATAAAAAAATAAATAAATAAAATTCATTTATTTCAGGTAATTTAACCCATATTAGACACATGATAATAATTTCAATAATATATAAAAAGAGTCACAAAAAAAAAAAAAATTCAAATATAACATAATAATAAAATAATTCTCTAACAATCATAATAAAAATTCAAAATCATACGTAATAAAAATAATAAATAAAAATATTAAAGTAATTAGATAAACATAAATCACACATTCAATTCATATAGTTCTCTTACGTGCGACACTATATGTAACTTGTTTGTCACAGCAGTGTCGCACATAAGGACAGTCAAACCTATTCGTAATCATACTCAGAACAGTGTTGGAGCTGGCCCGCACCCTGCGCACAAGAGACGCGCAGCGCTTCTGCATGGTCGCATGGAAGCAGTCCGTGCGTGCCCATGCGAACATACCTGACGCGCTGCAGTAGCGAGACAGACTCAACACCGCCCTGAACGCGTTGTTAAACTGAACGCGAAGGGCGTTGTAGCATATCAAAAAAAAAAAAAAAAACGCGCGAACCTACGGGCCAACATATTAGCTCTTTTTGACAACGCCCTCCGCTCCCGTTCCAAGTCAGCATGATCCCTGAGGCCTGCCGTGACTATATGCCCTAGGTATTTAAACTGGAACAACTGGAACTGGCGATGAAACGTAGGTAGACCCCACACAATGTGGATTGAAAATCTGGTGAAGTTTGCAGGAAGTACAGAGATAAAGACATTGCAGGGATGGTCGTTCTTGAAATCTTTGGAAGAGACTTATGTCCACCGATTGAGGTCTATTGGATTAAAATGAGTAAGCAGTTCAGACCATTAAACTATATGGGTTACGATTTTTCTTTGGGTTCTTAGGGTAACACAATGTGAGGAGGATCACGCTTCTCGTGACCCAAGGGATAACCTCTACTTTGGTCCGATTCTAAGCATAACCATTCAACTTAGCAATGCCGTCAGTCTCGTTTGTATGAACCGCCAGCGATGCGGATGCATTTTTCGACAATTTAAGATTAATAATTGTTCGGATAGTTGGCCTTTAGAACGTGTATTCTTGTCATTGTGCACCTACATTATATTCCAGAAATATCAAAGCGCAATGTAATGATCCTAAGGAGGTTAGTTTTAGATTCATGGCTCTGGTTTCTGTGCAATTTATATGAAAATATATCTAATCTCTAAACATGATTTACATGAATGCGAATGAAAATTTCTACCAGGCAACTCCAGACGCTACTCTATCGAGAACAAGCGTATCTCTTGCGGGCACAATCTCTGTATTATCTATGCGACCGGGAGGCTACAAGCAGTTGACAAACTGCACTACGTGATATTGCAGCCATTACTCCTGGTGATTCATATCGAACACCCCCAACACCCCCCGGCACACTCTGACACCCCCAACACCCCAACTCTCCGAGATAACAGCCCGCCCAATATACCTATTAAAATTTAACCTGCATACAAAAAGTAGGAACTCATGCAGTATGCTAATTACTACAATCAATCATTTTAGGATTCACCATGTTTGTTTTCTGGAAATTGCAAACGTTTAAAAAATAACCATTGCATTACAATTGTCCTATGTCCCGTACCGTCACATCAAAATGCACAAGCAAATTGAGAATTAAAATCAAGCTAGCGAGCAATAGGTACGTGTCACTCAGAAACTCGAATATTATAACAAAAACAACCAAAGCAAATAAAAAAAAGCAGTCACCACTGTTTTAAAAAGTTAATAGACTTGATAACCTTTCCCCTTAAATGAGTAGCCATCGGAAAAAAACCTGTTTAAAAAAAAAAGTTGAAACGTCAAAGTGACAGTTGGAAAGCGCGCCAAAACTACCATTGACAAAGCACCGGTGAGCCGAAACAATCAACAAATTCACATCGTACAAACGGATCGGACATTTATTGTTCGCTATCGTTACATTCCACCTCTGTTGTTTATAACAGAGACGCCCAATTTGCTAGGGAGAGACTTTTTATCACGTTTTTTGCTATTTTTTCGGTACACGTCGAACAAAGGCGATATGACAGGTCTCAGTGTAGGAACGGTATCGCCAGTCGGGCACGACGAAAAACGAGAATAGAGTAATCGAGCAATCGAGTAAAAACAGAAGGAGCGGGAGCGAGCCCATCGGCTCGTGACAATTGCATCTGCAGTCGAATTGCAGACGCCATGTTGGATTATTGCGCACCTCTATTTCGATTAAGAGTCTCGACGGCTTTGTTTTAGTTTGCAGCCCCGTGTTTACAATTCTGTATTTCTTTTAGTATTATTCTGTCTACGATTACACAAATTAATTTTCTGTTTATTTGATGTAAATGTCCTCGTACAAGTATTATTTTGACACGCGAAGGTGATAATGACAAGACAAATGGATAAATTCATAATTATGTAAATAATTCGTTGTCGATTCTTAATGGACGTCCAATAATAATATGACTGAATAACCTTATACAAACACAAGAACACGTGTAAAGTATTCACAGCTTTTTGAATGCGATATCAGCTTACAACCTTTCTCGGCAGGTCCGCGCTCACAATAGTGTTGTGCCTTAAAATATTCTTATTTTAATCGAGTAGGTGTATCGAGGAAGCGAGTATCGAGAGCGCTCGTGTGGAATATAGATAGTGACGGACGGTGGACGGCAGCTACTGATACGATAGAAGGCGCGCCACGCCAGAAATCTATTCATATTTTTCAATTTTCGTCCAATTTTGAACGCAGGTGAAAGCTTTGAGTCAGACTTTCAGCCTCTTGCTGTTCAGATAAGAACATTTTGTTAACACACTTTAGACTTCATTCAGTTATTTATTGTATTTAGAGAAGGCAAACATGAATATGGTTTCAAAACGATTCGGAATGGAATATAGAAACAATTCTAGAAAGACAATAATCCAAATTGCTTTGGAAACAACCAAAAAAGACCGTCCAAAAGCCGACGAACGTCATCGTCGAAGCTGTCGAAACTCCAATTCGAAATCAATCAACTCAATCCTCTGACGTACGTCATCCGACTTTGACAGTTTAAAAAAAAATGGCGAAGGAACCAATCGGGTTGTGACGTTGGCAACAAAAGGGCGCGCGTCAGCGACGATGGATTCGAAAATTAAAATCTCGCGTTAGTTGGCAATGTTGGTAGTGGTGACGGCTGTCGGCAGCTGCCGGCCGCGCTGCCAGCCAGTTCGATTTCAGGCTTGTTCTAAATATGTCAACACTTCTTTGTTATCGAGGGACGTGCGCGCGGAAATGAAAGTCCATCCACGTAGACAAGTCTATTATCGCATCGCATATAATATGAGAGCGGTGTACGAAGCAAATTAACGGCAATAGGCATTGTGTTGCTGGAGCCTTGGCTTCTTCAGCATCGCCTCGATTTTTTTGGAATCTGCTTTAAACTTAGTAGAATCAGTCAATAGATACAGATGCCGTAGGGTCATCGCTTACCTTCGAATGACTCATCTCATCATTACCCTGTTGACTTACCTTTTCCACGAAATGACAAAATACTAACGCGCAATATCTTTTGAAACCAGTTCATCACTTAAACACAACGGCCATAAATCGCTCGCATTAGTAATGCATGGATACCTCTGTAAGTGTGCCTTGATAAAACCTAACCCGTAGCGAAACCCAAACATTCAATAAGATGAGTGACACACGATTAAGTATCAACTTACACCGTAAAGGAAGTAAAGGATACCTACTTTATATTAAAATTCATCCCAAACTTGAATGACAATATCGCTGAGCGACATCGCACAGTGCGCCAACCGCGCTCCATCCTAGCAAAAAACCACGCGAAATTCCAATTTCAACTTCTATTCGATAATTCGCGGAAACGCGAAGAAAACTTACATGAGTGACGTATCAGTGTGCGGCAGGCGGCTGCGAGATATCCACGTATTTACCTACGTACCTGTCGCCGTCTCGTCACCGTCGAGCTAAGCCCGCGCCATTCTGTACAGAGTTGAAAAACTTTTCGACTGTTATGTGTGATAGCGGCACCATTCGCACTAGAGTTCAGAACAAAATAAAGATGGTTTATTAAAAGCCACAGTGGAGTTGAAATTTTTAATCTGTTTTAGAGCTAGCTTTATGGTATTTTAAAACCGGTGCGTGAGATAATGAGTTCAATGGTATTCTAGCGGAAACAATAAAAGCTCTTCATTAATATTGGCTTACCTACATTTATACACCAAAAACGGGGCTTTTATAAAAAAAATGGGCACAAAATATATGTGTTTTTCTACGGGCACTGTATCGTCACACGTCACCTGTCCGAACAGATTCCGATCGCGATCCGCGCCACATTATATTTGCTCAGTCGTCAAAAATTCTTTTGTCCCCGCGAGATAAGCTTCGCACCACAGTGCGACACTAGTTATCGTCGTGCAATTTTTTAAACTAATGTTGCGTATCGGCTTCGATTCGTTTGATGTAGGTTTTTATTTAGTTTTTTTTTTTTCGGTGAGACTACTATTTATTTTTGTTATCTCTAGGAATCACAAAAATAAATAAAAGCAGCGTAACCAAATAAATACACACATCAAAAGTGTCTAGGGATCAACATATATTTTTGCAATAACTTTTCTCCTGATTGATATTAATTAAAATTTTCTTTAAGGATTCATCAAATAAAGTGTTTTCGTTTGTCACAGTAACGATAAACCAAGTCACCTTTGCATTAATAAAGAAATTTGCCATTTTCCTAATAAAGGGATTTTTGACATTTGAACCACTAACATTAAAGTTCGAAAAAAAAGACTGAAATAACAGTTTTCTTTAAAATTTTATTGGGTAACTTAAACAATTAATAATCCGTGTTTCTACCGCGAACACTAACAACACAAGAACATCGGTTTGGCATACTCAAAATGAGTTCATCCAAATCACGCTGTGGAATGGCCGCTCATGTTCGTTGCAACAACAAAAAAAGGTCTTCTTGCGACTGGATACCCTCCATATTCGGCAGAGCTCTTCTCTGTAGCATATCCCATGCATGCTCAATCGGGTTCAAGTCTGGCGACTGAGCAGGCCAGGGCAGGACATTGATGTTAGCTGCGGCGAGAGTCTGTCTTACAACTCGTGAGGCTTCATCACTCTTCAGGGAACTTAATTAGCGACCAAACAGTCAGAAACCGCTTGCATGAAGTGAACCTTCATTCCCGAAGACCGCTACGGGTACCACCTATAGCAATGCACAATCGTAGGATTCGATATCAATGGGCTCTTGAACACAGAAATTGGGCAGAAGAACAATGGTGTTTCGTGTGCTTTTCTGATGAGTCTCGTTTTGGTATGAGACCGGATACAAGACGTATACGACACTGGAAAACCCCTGGACGCCAACAGCGATTAAAATCCTGCCAGGAAGTCCATCCTTATAGTGGTGGAACCATCATGGTATGGGCGGGTATTTGGATCGGCGGAAGAACTGAGTTGATTTGGATCAGAGGCAACCTCAACGCTCAAATTTATGCTGAGACGATTGTATCAGACGTCATCGTTCCTCTACAAGTGCAAAACGGTCCCTTATTTCAGTTAATGCATGATAATGCACGACCGCACACCGCAAGAGTTGTAAGATAGACTCTCGCCGCAGCTAACATCAATGTCCTGCCCTGGCCTGCTCAGTCGCCAGACTTGAACCCGATTGAGCATGCATGGGATATGCTACAGAGAAGAGCTCTGCCGAATATGGAGGGTATCCAGTCGCAAGAAGACCTTTTTTTGTTGTTGCAACGAACATGGGCGGCCATTCCACAGCGTGATTTGGATGAACTCATTTTGAGTATGCCAAACCGATGTTCTTGTGTTGTTAGTGTTCGCGGTAGAAACACGGATTATTAATTGTTTAAGTTACCCAATAAAATTTTAAAGAAAAGTGTTATTTCAGTCTTTTTTTCGAACTTTAATGTTAGTGGTTCAAATGTCAAAAATCCCTTTATTAGGAAAATGGCAAATTTCTTTATTAATGCAAAGGTGACTTGGTTTATCGTTACTGTGACAAACGAAAACACTTTATTTGATGAATCCTTAAAGAAAATTTTAATTAATATCAATCAGGAGAAAAGTTATTGCAAAAATATATGTTGATCCCTAGACACTTTTGATGTGTGTATAACAAAAACATAAAGGTCCTAGGAACTTTGTGAGCTAAATGTTTTTGTCGCATTTAATGCGTATAATATTTTGCTCTTAAGTACTTAGTATAATTATTTACAATTATTGTAAACTATTGATTAAAATTACTATCGCATGTTGAACATTTATCTTCTAGATTAACTAACATAGCAATAAATAGTTTAAGCAATTGCCAAGCAATTTCTTTTTAATACTTATCGCTGTTTCTAAGCCACAACTAATGTACGGTAATAGCTTTTCTATATGCCAATTACTAGTATTTGTGAGAGAGAAACAAAAGATTTATTTTGAAATCAGTTTGAAAGACAACATTAAATCTTACAAAACGCGTTGTTGAAAATGGCGACAAAATGTTGAAAACCGTTAGACACTTGCTTAAAACAATTTTATCAATAAAAACCACTCTAATACTAATTCCTTTTCACTGCAAAGTAAGATATTTATTGATTCAAACACGCACGCGCATGTGCGCGTACGCAGTTTCACTTTTCACGAAAATCAACCGAATAAAAGACGATAAGTGGAATATATGTTTAAGTACAGATACGTAAGTAAGTACTAAATCAATCGCTATCACTGACGTTACACACGGTTTGCTATCAGATTTTAATACCTAATCAGGAAAAATAAACCTTATATATTATTTTTTTACCCATCCAACTATCGGGTGTAAAGATAATAATCTACACAGTGCTCCCACAATAATTGTGATTGCTATCAGGCTGTGTAATCCAGCATGTCGTTTGATAAAAATCGTAAAAATCGCGCACAGTTAAGTTTTTATCGGTTTTTTCAACGATAAGAGTTGCGCTTGGACGAAAGCAGTTAGTGCGCGCCAGATTGTCGACGTCAAAACACCGTGCATGTGATTGAGTTTGTACCACTGTGCGATATGGACGGAGATTTTTAGCGGTTTGTAGTATTTTTTTAGTATGTTTTACACAAGAAAAAGGCACTTATACCTTCACTTTTAGAAACTATAACGGTTAAAATGCAATTATAAAATTGTATTTAAATAATTGTTAATAAAATTGATTCTGTTAATATATCCCCGTAAATCTCAGGTTAAATGAGCGGTAAAGTAAACTGTCCAAGGTTTTACTTAAGAATAACTTGGTTGACACTACTAACTCACCTCATACCTCACTTCACACAAGTATTTACAGAAATATTTAAACAGAATCTTACGTTTTTTTGAAGTTACGAAATGAGAAAATGTATTTCCCAAAGAGTTAGAAAAAGGTTAGTAGATCACTCCAATATTTTGCTAGTCATGTGTTTAGTCCCAAAATTTTGAATTAAGAACCTCTCCTAAATCTATGGAAAGAAACGGTTTTCCTGTCAGATTTGAAATTTAAAAATAAATATACTTAATGTTCTTTATAGATACATAAAATTACTTAGTAGAAATTATTTATAAAAATATGTGTGTGCTTACTTGAAATAAAAGA
The DNA here is from genome assembly GCA_921972225.1 of Euplexia lucipara. NCBI lineage: Eukaryota > Metazoa > Arthropoda > Insecta > Lepidoptera > Noctuidae > Euplexia > Euplexia lucipara. The sequence goes on along the minus strand of OV179146.1, from coordinate 3,313,780 downwards.
TTTTAAAAGTAGTGATAGGAAATAAATATTGTAATCACTAGATATCTGTGTAGATTGGTAATAACGTGCCCTTCAGTTGCGGATTATATGTCCTCCACAATTTACCTATTTGTTTAGCGATAATCTTTTAAAGATTATTATCATTTTTTAGCGTCACTCTAATCCGCCTTTAGGATTAACAATTATGTTTATCTTACACGGTAAGTAACTTGATTTCCAAATGTCACCATTATTATGTTTGTTGCTAATTATTTAGTATTGTCACTATTGAAGTAATTTATGCAAAAAACATTTGGATTGTATAAATTACTAACATATAAAATTCTTGTGTCACAGTGTCTGTTACAAGACTCCTCCAAAACGGCTTGAATACTTAGGACTTAGACTGATAAATTGATTCCAAGACGGAACGAAGTTTGCCGGGATAGCTAGTATTTTAATATGATGTTACACTTAATTATTTATAATAATGCTATAGATATTAAAATCAAAATTATAAAAAAATGTAGGTACTTCAATTTTTGATTAGGTACTTGAAATATCTCTAGTATAATCTTAACATGTAACAAATATATATAAAAGTACTGGTGGTAGAACTGGTTAATATTCATTAATTTTAAACTTTGAATGAAACCAGCTTAAGCGCTATAGCTTTAATGAAAAGTTAAAAAGAAAGAAGATTATTTTTTTGCCACATAGGACACAATCATAGCACAAGCGTATCGTAAGAAAACACTAATGTTATACCAGAAAATGCTGTTCAAATCATGAAGAAGTGAAAGAACAAACTAACCGAAGTTCTATCATTATATTCGATAAAATACGGTAAGTACATACCTATATTATTGTTGAAATTTCTATTCCGCGCCTGATAGATAACCAGTAGCGAAGATAGCCTATATCAAACGATTTATTGTATATTTACACTTTATTTTTATCTTCACATGTAAAATTGTTTCAGTGGCAATAGATAACAGATGTACGGGCTCTTATCACCATACATATCGCAAATATTTGGTCCAACGTTTGAACAGACCTTGCCACAAACATTGGCGCAAATGCCAGTTTTCAAATGGTTTTTGTTACGTATTTTTATTGTTGTTTAAATAATAACGTGAAGAAATAAAACAGCAATAATGTCTTGATTTTACAATTCGATAACGTGGATTTAATTTTTTTGTTTTTACACGTCTTTATATGGGACATTTTATTATTTCTTAATTTGTATTTTGTGCTAATAAATTAAATAAACGAATTTAATATTTAAATGTATGTTAGACAAGGCTAGTATTTAAATTAAATTAAGACCAATGTAACATTTTAAGATGCGGACTAATTGCTATGATAAATGATTTTAATTACTGACACATGACACACGCTTTAATTCGTATAATATGTAACAGTATAAAAATAACTTATTTTAAAACACTTCTATTTAAGAAGTACAGCGTGACATCATCGGCAATTGCTGATTAGCAGTGCTGCTTTGTAAAAATCACTTCATTAAAATGTGAAGGTAAATTTATCTGTCATTGAGAGAAATGAAGGTAAATTTATCTGTCATTGAGAGAAATGAAGGTAAATTTATCATGTCATTCCATACAAATGCTAAAGGCATTGACAGTTCCCTCAAGATTAATAACGGGGAGAATTTTACTGAATCAACCGACTGTAGACTTAGCATAAATTAGTGACAAAAACGTAACGCCAAAAAGAATAATTAAAATTAATTGATTAAAAAGTCATCATCCACAGACCACAGTAGGTCACTGCTGGACATAGCCCTCTGCCAAATGGTCAAAGACACTTAATACTTACTTAAAGACGAACAAAATTTTCATCCGATACTTGTGTCTAAGGGCCTATGCACACCACGTTTTTTAAACGCGCCGTTGACGCGCGATTGTAGCGATACAAACGCGATACACACGCCAGTCAGACGCAGCCTGTAGACTCTCGCTCTAGCTCTGTCGGATAAAAACGCGCCGTCGACGCACGTTTCGAAAACGCGCATCAATGGCGCGTTTAAAAAACGTGGTGTGCACAGGCTCTTAGTGGAAGTCTACGAATTTAGTTTAGTACGCTCCGCTACCGCTCCAATATTCTAGATGGCGTTACTGAGACATGGGGCATGTCTCATTCGTCCTCTCTAATAGGTGTCTAAAATATCTTTGCAAATCGTAAATGACGAAGTCCTACACCTGTACTAATATTATTATTTCTGTACCATAGGTACAGACGTCAGCACATCAAGTTACCCCAATGAGTCAAATTTCTTTGATCGTATTTCAACTTTATGTTGAACAGAATAAGGTTCATATTCAAATGGGAGAATTTGACACATTGGGGTAACTTGATGTGCTGACGTCTGTACTTTTAAGAGGAGGTTCTTGAGGTTGTAGGGGGTAATTTCTGGACCTGAAAATTTTCAAACGCCTTTCAGTACCGAATTTGAAAAATATTTTACCAATTGAAAGACATTATAAAGGCTATATAGCATTACCTATATACTATATTAGCTATATACTATATTAGCAAGGCTATATAACATTTTCAAAACTAAAAGCTTTGCACACTTTGTTCGCGTTTAATACAAATCTCTTCTTTTTGGAAGTTCGCTATCATTATTACAGTAGGTATTTATGCTTCGAATTGTAAGGCAAGTCCAATTAGTATCACCCACCGATTTGAAGCACTCGTTCTAGACAGTTTTAATACCTTTACCCAATGACATTTTAAGTAAAAAGGTGTAGAGATAGGTTACCTAAACCACATTCGATCTTCAAAAACGGTACACTAACGCACGCACGTGTCCGTTGACGGCGCGACCTGACACTGAGGTCAAGTGTGGCTAGCTAGCCACATTTTAACGAGTAGCTTGCTGAGCGCTTATAACCTATCTAAGCACACCTTGTTCCTTATAATATCATTGCCTATATACTTACTTACAATTAAACGTTAGACACTATCACTATTCACTATCCCATTATCAAACATTGGGTCACGCATGACGATCCACACACAAACATCCTCCACCAACATTGGCCCCAACCACCCGCAGCATGCACTTTACCGATTTTCGCGTGTTACCGCACGATAAGGTCGATTTCTTTATTATCTCTACCCCTCCCCCCGCAACGCTACCTCCCCTCACACCCTTTGCCGATAACCAACGCGTTACCAGTTATGTGATGCTTTGTTTTCAATCAATAACTAGTTATTATAGGACTTATTTCTAGTAATAGACTTGGCAGGTTTGCGGTTATTCTGTTATTCGTTTCAGTGTCTGATGACATTTGAGTCTAGAGAGTACCTACCTATACAGTGACCCAATATACCTAAGAATGAATTTCTTTAAGATTTCCAATTTTATTATATCTATCATCAAAGTTAATGTCTAATTTACCGAATAAAAGACGATAAGTGGAATATATGTTTAAGTACAGATACGTAAGTAAGTACTAAATCAATCGCTATCACTGACGTTACACACGGTTTGCTATCAGATTTTAATACCTAATCAGGAAAAATAAACCTTATATATTATTTTTTTACCCATCCAACTATCGGGTGTAAAGATAATAATCTACACAGTGCTCCCACAATAATTGTGATTTATTTCAAACAGAAACAGAAACAAAAATAACAAAAACGCCTGTGTTTGATCACAGTAGGCACGAATTGGCAAGATCTATCACCTGATAGACCCCCACCGCTCCCGTTGTGCAGTACTGACGTAATTGAATTAATTGAAAGTCAATGAGTATAAAAAAAAAGTTTCTTTGGAAAAGTTATTCGTGTTCATGAGTACAATCACGTGTGTAAGTATGGGTCACTAATTACCAGTCACCCTATATAATTATAATCATGCCTAAAATCCCGGAGAGTAAGGCAAAGTGTGTCTATAATACACTTACAATTAGCCAGTTATAATTAAGTCCCATGTAATAGGCTCGACTGCGGGCTGTTGACTGAGAAATACCCGATGGAAAAACTCGATAACGGTTTATCCGACCCGGGGATCGAACCCGGGACCTCGTGCTTACCAATAGCGCTTGCGAACCCAAAAAAATAAAGTAATAGGTACGTGTTTGGTTAAAGTTTTCAGCCTTTATATATTGTATAGATAGAATATTCTATTATAAATGTGTACTTACGATCTTATCTACAAAATTCCATTCATGAACAATATTAATCCGAAGTAATAATCTCGATCGATATAGTAATTAATGACCAATTACTATAAGTACCAGCCTGTTACTAACCCACTGCAGGGCAAAGGCCTCTTTTTATACGAAGAAGGCACGAGCACTGATCACCTAAAGACGTAGACTGGCAGTTTCAGACATCATAATGTAGCAAAACAGGAGACAGTAACTGACTGACTATTATCTTTACAAATATTATAAAGAAGTAAAGTTTGTGATCTTGTAGGGGATTATCTCTGCATCTACTGAACCGATTTTGAAAAATCTTTTACCAATATAAAGTGTAGTAGTAGTTATTTCCGAGCTTCTCAGGCTATATTTTATTTTTAAAACTAAGAGACGGTGGTAACGTTATCAAAGTTAAAGTATAAGTATAAAATGCATGCGAATAAAGTCGCGACGCTCGAAGTGTTAGTGTAACATATTGGCAAGACCGCCATTTATTTTTTGTTTTAGTTCTGTAGGCCCCGCAACACAATTTTCCCCTAAAAAGCACCTCGTCATGCCAAAAGCATATACTTTCGTAAAAGGTCTTAAAACAGAGTGCAGGTTAATTAAATAAATCAATATTCCACAACTTTTTAACGCCATTTAGTCCCAAGTAAAGCTTGAAAGCTTGTGTTACAGCTGATAAACATACTTATATATTTCTAAATACATACATAGTATAAATAAACACACAAACATTTGCCCTGGACGGGAATCGAACCCACGACCTCCGGCATAGCAGTCAGGGTCACTATTATAACTACTAGACCCTGTGGTCTAGTAGTTATAATAGTGACCCTGACTGCTGCATGATTTATGATTTGACTGGCCAGTCAGGCCAGTTAAATCATAAATCATGTTTATTTTCAATAAAAAGGTTCACACACAAACACTTTTACATGTCATTTTAACTAGGTGAGGTCGGTATATCACTACCTGAGAAGCCTACTCCGAGAAGAACACCGAAAGAAGCTCAGAGGTCACAGTTACTTTTAAAGTCCGGACATTATCTTGGTCAGTAAGAACCATGCAGATCAGTGCCTGAAATGGTGCACTTGTCTAGTGCATGCAGGGAAAATCTGCGGTTGGTACCTCATTTCATTAACGACGACAATGGGTCTGCGAGCTTGCTTCGGCCCAAAGGTTCCGAGAAATAAACACGAATAAAAATAATAACATAATAATATTCCACGACTATTCACACAACGCCATCTAGTCCCAAGCTAAGCAAAGCTTGTATTATAGGTATTAAACAACTGATAAACATACTCGTATAATACTAAATATATACATATTATAGATAAACTAGCTGTACCCTGCCACGCTTCGCTGTGACACATTGTGATTGAATGGTTAAAAAAAAAGAGAATATGACGTGTGGCACTCGGAGACTGCCGCGGTAAAGCTATTGCATAGCATTTTTTATCAACTCCTCTCCCCTTCCCCTCCCCTCTCTCCCTCCCTCTCCCCCACACCTCCTACGCCCCTCCCCTCACCCCCTCCCCTCAACCCTCCCTCACTTTCTCCTCCCTCCCCCACCCGGCTCCTGCCTCTTCCCCTCCCCCTTTCCCTTCCCCTCTCACCTCACCCTTCCCCTTCCCCTCCCCTCTCCTACCCCTCTCATTTCCTCCTTCTCCACCACCTCCCTTTCTCCTGACCTCCCTCCTCTCCCACTCCCCATCCCTCCCCCACTCCCCTACCCATCCCTCCCGCTAAATTCGCTTCATGAGAATCGGTCAAGCCGTTTCGGAGGAGCATGGGAACGAACATTGTGACACAAGAATTTTATATATAAGAAGATTATTACACCCAGACACAGAACAAATGATCGTGCTCATCACACAAACATTTGTCCCGGGTGTGAATCGTATCCACGACCTCCGGCATAGCAGTCAGGCTCACTAACTACTAGATCAACAGGCCAGTCGAAGACAGTAAACTACGCATTGAAAATTTCTTTCATTTAATCTTTTTGGAATAACTATTAAACAATTAGGGTACGTATTACTAATCTACCAATCTACATTAAAATTAATTTAATCACCAATTTGGCAATACAAAATACTGACGTTATGATATTTTAAAATAAGAAGTGACGTAATATCCGGATCAAATACGATTATTTCAAAAGACAATATTTCCAATTACATGATGTCGATATTCAATATAGTCAATGACAAAGCAAAAGATAACAACGAAATCGTAATTAATTGCATTAATATCTTGTAATCAGTTATTTGAAATGTCGTAAAAAATAGAAGTGTGTATATTTTAATCAAATTATACTTATCTTGTGTTACATAACAGTAGTAACGTTTTCAAATATACTATTGCTAATATAATCTTATCGCTCTTATATTGTAATGTCCTAAGTTTTTTTTGTGACGAATTGTATGTGTAGGATATTATTATATTTTCATTATGGTTACCTGAAGGGTATCTATGAGGGGTCTAGTTCATAATATCGACAATCACTACATCGATGGTCGCTGTATCGAAAACGTTCCATCGACGGGCTAATGTATCGACAGTACCCCAAATCGATGGTGCGCTACATCGACAGTACCCTAAATCGTTGGTACGCTACATCGTTAGTACACTAAAACGACGGTATGCTACATCGACAGTAAACCAAATCGATAGTACGCTGCATCGACTACCCGACCCGAGCCAGATTTAAATAAAAAACACATTATTTTTAACCTACTTCAAAAAAAGGAGTAGGTTCTCAATTAGCCGTGCAGTAGGTGGCTTTTATACGTGTGAAGGAACATTTTTACTTAGAGTAGGTCAAATGCATTCAATACTTACTATAAACAGTACATCACGAAGATAATTTTAAGCCGATACTTATGTCCCAGCGGACACAAGTCGATTAGTCTAAACATGAGAAAAAAAAAATACATACACACGAACATAGAACCTCCTCCTTTTTTGAAGTCGGTTAAAAACTAAAAATAATGCTATTCATAAATTAGTTATTTAGTCCAGAAAAAACCTGTTTCGTGACGCTGTAACATTTTAATAATAATAGTGTAATTGAACTAATCATGTAATAATGGTGCCCTTGTCTAGTTCATGCAGGGAAAATCTGTGGTTGGTACCTCATTTCATTAACGACGACAATGGGCCTCTGCGAGTTGGCTTCGAACCCTCGTCAATAAAATAAATAACACAACGATAGTTTTCTAAAAGGGCCCGTGCCCAAAGTAATGTCAAGTAAAACTAATCGTATCTTCTTCAGGTAGAGCAAAGAAAAACTTTTCACAATTAAGTTAAAGTAATTGCACTCACACTTTGTTAATACTAATCCTACGCACCTTTTAATGACTTACACATCAGTTGCCACTTAAATGTAATTTTACACCGATACTTCGATCAATATTCTGATTCCGATCATCATAATCGTTACAAAAATCCAAAAATGCGTTTCCCAATCGTTTAAAAATCGTTAGGTACCGATTCGATTGTAATGTTCAAATATCGATTACAAACTACACTAATAAAACGCGAACAAGATGTCGTTGCGATTATGATGAAAGTAATTCCCATCAACGGTAATCCTTATTTTATTTCGGTATTGATCTCAATGGAGGTAACAGTTAAAAAATTAATAATTTTCACACAATGTTTGGTTAATTTGACACCTTAAAAGTTATTAACATACAAACTGGTTAAGATAAGATCTATAGGGGTACTTGTGACGTATCGAATGGCGTTGATAAAATCACCATGATTCTAGTATTACTGGTCATTCCTTAAGTTTAGTGTGGGATTCACATATGTGTGGTTTGTCGATGTGGGTGATGTAATGCCCAAATCGTTTTCACTTTTAACTTGATTTGGACTGTGATGTTACTCGCTTTGTATTTTTTTTATATTGGCATCTTTTTTATACACAGCTATATTATTGCTTTGCAGTACCGAAATTTGATTCTTAATTTCTTCAATAATTTACTTGGGTCCCTAGACATCGTTTCAACCCTCAACCCTTCATTATTTCTTTCCGTATTCATAATCATAAACATTAAGGCTTAAAAGTAACTTATCTACACCTTTCACAACATCGTCCACTGATCTCCCACTCTTTAAACTAATGAATTCCCAAAACAGAATAATCTGAATCAACCCAATACACTACTACATTTCACGTATCCTCGTCCTTTGCTGAGATCAGATCTCTTGTATCTAATTGTACAAAACCAATGTATGCCAATTAACCTGTAATTCGTGCTTGAAAGATAAAACCATGAAATGTCACCGTTCCAATTCACATGAGTTTTAAACTGTTCGTGTATTATCGTTTGCATCTTTGCAAAGAGAAGCTTGAGTGAATCTACTGCTTATCTGGGAGTCAAGACTCGGTGTGTATCTATCTCTGGAGTCTGAGAAGAAATCTGACGTTGTGTTGTTGTCATGGTTTATTTAAGTTTTGGGTGTCTTAAAAGTTTATTTTTCTTATAAAAAAATACTAATTGCTCACGATAGGATATTGTCTTGAATCGTGGGTGTGTTTAAATAACCAAACCTGAATCAACTATCTGTATCAAATATTTGCTCCGTGCGGGAATCGAGCCCTAGATACGCAGCACAGCAGTCAAACACTTAGCTGCTGTGTCAACCGTGCTGTCTAAGGATCTGTGGTACAAGTGTAGGATGGGAAGACCGGGGTAGTTTTTGGTCAGTAGTCTTAGCCATCCAGCAGTTTTCGCCAACGTCCAGTAAAAAAGTGAACCCCTCGTAGTTTTGAAAATAAAATAAATGGCCTATGTCACTCGGTGATAACTTAAAAATCAGTTCAGTAGTTTATCAGTTAAATCCCTAAGAACAAACAAACATACGAATCTTTTCTCGATGTAATATTAAGTTCAGATAAAATTTTATTGTGTTAGACCATAAAATCTTTCGATAATAATTCAGTATCTATACTGCCGTTACCTGTTTGTCTAGCTATAAAGTAAAATTCAAATATTTGAGTAGGTAGTGATTATCAAATTTATGCTCGCCTAGATCTACCGCAATGTCGCTAGATCGCAACAGATGAAGGATATCAATAACGTCATAAAAAATACCATTCCAATACCAGAATTAATTTGAATGAAATATGTTTTATATGTATCTTCCTATTAGGTATTTCTGCACCAATATTATAATAAATTCAACTAATATCACTTCAAATGAGAAAATTCCCATCACTGCCATAATTTGTTAAACATTTTGATTTATAAATGTGAACATCAAACAGTAGCGTGGAAACTTGATACAAACCAATAAATTCAATTCAAAAATACGTATTTAATAATGTAATAAAATATTTGATATCCAATTTGAAAATCTACATATTTGTTCCCAATCGGCTTGAATACGAACGGAATGCCTAACAAGCTAGTCGAGAAACAATATGTCTGTCATTTACGTCACCGTTACGGCCCACCCGAATACTTACTAATCGATTAGGAAAATCGATTCTCGAATGAGAAATTCGAAAAATACTACATAGGTTTATCGGTAGGATCTACTCTCGTTAAATATCATTAAAGCTCCCGACTCGATTTATTACTGATCGATAATCGTGAATTATTTGTTTTCGTATAGATTTTTGTGATCTGTTACTAGCTGGAATGTTTATTGGTATTATCCTTAGTTAATACTGTAGTAGATTGTATCTGAATTTCTTATAGATTTAACAGTTATTTCGTGCGTTGTAAATTATAAATATTTTATGGGGCAACTTTTGATTTGAATCATCATCATATGCCTAGCCTTTGCCCAAATATATTGGGGATGGCTTCCAGTCTAACAGCAATGGGCTATCATCTAGATTACAAGAAAATATTCGACACGTATTTTTTTCTTTTTTCACTTAATCAAAAAATAACGGCGATACATCAAGTTAAAATATCACATGTCGTCACTAGCCAGTACAGTTTATGCTACGAGTAGCTAATGACGTTACAAGCCCCCACACCTCAACTTTAATGCGCTTAATCTAAGCAGTTTTCCATCAATATGAAAAAGAAAAAAATATGTGTCGAATATTTTCTTGTTATCTAGATGAGGGACTTAAAACGAAAATGTTGTCAAATATGCCCATTGTATACCATAAGCTACAAAGAGCAACTGCCTGTATGAGTTATTAGAGCCAGTTATTAGATAACAAGTAAGCCTTTGGAAACTGGTTGGCAGACTTTCGGACCACCAACTATCTGTAATGGCTGTCAAATATATATGAGACGTGATTTCGCTGACACTCGATTAGCAATAGATGGTCACATTGGTCATGGACCGATCTCGGAGCTTGTGTTATGGGTACTAAACAGCTGATAAACATACTTATATATTTCTAAATACATACATATTATAGATAAATTACACCCAGACACAGAACAAATGATCGTGCTCATCACACAAACATTTGTCCTGGGTGGGAATTGAACCCACGACCTCCGGCATAGCAGTCAGGGTCACTAACTACTACACCAACAGGCCAGTCAACGTCGGCGTTGCTTTTTAACCGACTTTCAAAAAAGGAGGAGGTTCTATGTTCGTGTGTATGTATTTTTTTTTTTTTTTTTTTTATGTATGTTACCTGATTACTCCCCCATTTGTGGACCGATTCTCAAAATTCTTTTTTTGTTTGAAAGAGTATACTCCTGAGGTAGTCCCATTTTAATTTGGTGAAGATCTGGTGCTGATCTTCGGAGATATACAACGGAACTCTTCAAAAATAGACGGCAAATCTGTCGTGATTGCTGGAATCGCTTGGATGTTTATTGTTTATACAACATCGTGACGTATCATCACGCCTGTATGCTCTGAGGGGTACGCAGGTAGGTAAAATATACCTAGATTTCGTCAGTTAGGTATGTTAATTTTAATTTATTAGGGATTAGTGGAAAACCCTGTTATCATGACATGTATTGTTAACGAATAAGAAAGTAAAATAAATTAATGGCAAATATTTTTATGGCAATAACTAAAAATGGAAAAATAAAAAACTTTTTTGCAAAAAATAAAACCGACTTAAAAAAAACACTAAACGGTGTAAAATAACTCTAAATTCGGAAGTCGGTGGCCCATCATGAGTAAGACAAACCCACCAAAGCCACAGAATTCCGAATTTAGAGTTATTTTACACCGTTTAGTGTTTTTTTTGAAGTCGGTTTTATTTTTTGAAATAGACTATAGTACTTTAAGAAAAGGCCAATTCCCGTTATTAAAAACAAAACCTAGTCGCGAGCTCATGTCAACAACAATAAATACGATAAAATTGTCTTAATTGTAAGGTTTTATTTTTGTCAGATTGAAAAAGAAGATCAGAAGAGATTGATTGAAATGCGAACGTAATTAAAAATACGGAAATTGGCCCTCTTATATGATCAAAAATCCATTAGTTATACATATATGATACAAAAAACAACAAAAAATAACTACACCCACACACAAGAACAAAACAAAATCGCGAACGCAAAACTTTAAAATATTCTCCACTAGCCTTAGCTTTACTTATCAAATAGATAAATTTGAATAATATTAGAATATCAACAAAAAAACTAATAAATCCTATTTAAATAACATTATTTTTAAATAATTAAATATCTAAGTAAGCGAGCTAATGTCGATAAAAACCAAAAAGCAGGAAGCAATGAGCGTTGACGCGTGCGCATGTTACTACTCGACAAACTTAAGCACACTTGTGTCAGCAGTATCCTGGCCATTATACTTAACCACCAACACGTGTGCGAAATGGCTAAAATAAGATAATTGAATAATCCAGTTCAAGATAAGTGTATAATGTGATATTTTAATTTGTAAATAAAGTGGATGCGGAATAAGTAGGTAGTTATGATGAATAAAAATATATTTTATCATCATTATAGCTCAATAAATTAGTATATTAAACACTTATATCTAATCGTTGAATTCAATTCGTTACGGTTCCTCGTAATGAATTGAAATGAGGGGCATGTTTTGAGGAAAATTTTGCGTGTGAAGACTGAAGAAACAATGAGTGGATTGTGTTACAGATGATAGTAATATACTCGTTTACCTATAGTTTAAAAGCAAAATAAACTGTTGTGATGACGGCGAATATAGATGATATGGAAAAGAAGATTTTTTCGACCCCAAATAAATAAAAAGAAATACGTACCGGAGAATGTTGAGGATTAGGAGATTTATATGTCATGGTGTGCATTGATATTAACAACATTCACTACGGAACCAAGTCAGAAATAACGGAATCAAGAAATCCAAATGTATGAAGTGGCAGATTATTTTTTTTAGAGTGTAAGTGTGTGTGTTGCTACATTATAAAATAACACCAAAATGTGCACTAAGTGTTACAAAAAAAACAATTGACTTTGACTTTGAAAGTTATTCATAAGGATGGTAGTTAAAGAAAGTCCGGCGAAAATTAGGATATATAATAATTCTACGTGGACGCAGCCGCAGGCAGAAGGCGTGTATGTTAATAATCTCTAACAAATATCCTACTTCCTACTAATACTATAAATGGGAAAGTTTATGACGATGCTTAGAAGTATTGTACGGATCTTTGTAACTCAACCTCGCGTTAGCCCTTAAACAAATTTGTATGAAAAATAGCACATACATAGGCCACTTTTAGGATTTACACATAGAATACTTTTTATCCCGGTAATGTGTTCCTTTGGGATAATCTTGGAAAAGTTACTTTTAACACGGGTGAATTTCGCGGGCAGAAGTTAGTATAATATATTATTTAAAAAGCAAGAGTTACACATTAAAATATACCATATATATCTTAATATGAGTGTGTGTAACGGTAAATGTGCGTTTACTCTACTAAATACCTGAAACTCATAAATAACGTTCTATCTCAAAATATTTATTGCTGTTTTTTTTCTTTGCAGGTAAGTTCGATTGCTCATACATCATAGACGCAGACATCATTAGTAAGTATTATGTTATGTCATATAAGGAGTAAACTCGCGCCAAACAAGATGTATGGCAGGAAACATTACGTTGTGAGTCATTTATTATGAATTTTTCATACTTATTTAAAATATTCGCGTGTTAATATAACGTGCTACTGATTTTGAGTTGAATAATGTGTTTTTTTTATTGATTTTCAATTTTTATGTGTTACATATTAATTTGTTATGTCGATATTGTGATGTCCTAGTGGTTAAGCCTTAGGCCTCTCATGCACGAGTTTGTGGGTTCGAATACGGGTAATACCAATGTGACTTTTTCAATTTATAAGTAAGTAATTTCTAAGTTTATCTTTGACATCATTAACATCGATGAAGAGACACATCGTGAAGGAACCTAGACTAGATAATAAGACTAAAATCGCCAATCTATTATATACTATTATACTAGTAATCGATGCTCGTAACTTCTTTGTAAGAGAAGGACCAAAGTAACAGACTGGTATTATTATTGTTTTATAATGTGTTATAATTTTATTGAATGTCGATATTAATGTGTTACACATTTGAATAGTCTTTGGGGCTTTTTTCTACCGGTTTGATGTGAAAAAAGTCGTATGATTTGAAAGTCTGCAGAGTGCAAGAACCTATAAATTTCGCTGATTGGGTAATTAGTCTGGAAAAGTATGAATATTTATGAATCACATTTATCTAAAAACTGGCTAAAAGCATAATCAATATTATAATACTTATGGCGATAATTATTATAAGTAGATACAGCCAGCACGTCAAACAACCCCTATCTGTATTTTTTTTTTAGTTTATAAGCTTTAGTACGAAAGAAGAAGGTTCATGTTCAATAATAATAGTATCAAGACGAAAGCTTTCTTTGTTAGTTTGTGAAACAGCAGATGTTTTTGATATTTCAGGATCAGTCTCATGCCGGTTGATTCGGTTAATTCTGTAAAAGCCATAAAACTTGACTAAAGTGAATTGTCGATGCCTAGCATTACCTAGAATGGAATGACAGCTCAATTTGCCATCATTTCACTACAGAATAGCACTGCTGATGTGAGCGTGAAGTGACACTTCACCAAAAATAAAAAAATCATAGTGTACAACATCCTTAATTCTAACTCTCCTAACATCCCTAAAACTGTACCTACCCCATTCCGTTAAGAACACGATCCAGGTAATCTTCGCAGCCCACATCTTGTCAGAAGGCCGGAGATAAAGCGGCCCACTCCACAGGCGACCGCAAGACAAATCTGAACAATTACTTCTGGCGCTAATGACGCCGATACCCGATGTCGCACGATTTATTGTCGCCGCATCGGTGGTCGGCTTTACATACATTTTCATATTTTTAGATAGTCGCCGAAAGGATTTCTGAGTTTTCGCTGAATTTTCTCTTGTGGTATCATTTTTTTTTTAATAATTGGAAGGAGTTTTGGAAGTGATTTATGGGTTGTTTAAAATTAAATCTTTACTGTAGGCTACTTACTTATTAAACAATACAGACAAGTTGTTCACTAGGTTGATTAAGGAAAGATCTTAACAACCGTTTAGAATAGAAGTATGTGTATACCTAAACGTAATCTAAGTCACCCAAGACTAAGATAACCCCACCCAAGTCCAAGCCCAAGTCTAAGATAAACTAAAAAAAAAACATAGATAATTGATAAACACTTTAATTTTTCAATACGCATATACTATCTAAGTTTTTAGAATATAATAGAATACTTCTTAATGTTTATATCTATAATTGTTCTTGCCCTGACTTAACCCCCAAACTTTTTACATGAGAGAAGATGCCTTAACCCCTGGGCCAGCGCGAGAAATACATTAAAAATCTCCATTTTTTGAAAGCCAATTAAAAAAGCTTACCTTACTTTTTGCAAAAAGCAACCCCTTGGTTACTGCATTTTAAACCTGAACTGTCCAACTGTGTCAGGTCACATTTCTTTACGGTTATAACCAGTCCATCAGCGAGGGACGCCCGGAGGCACCAACAAGTTAACCTGAACTGTGCTTAAACTCAGTTTAATGTATTAACCTCGTTTAGCCCGCTGACTTATCGCACGACAATTTATCCGCGGAACGTACTCAAAACTCGCAAAAAATGGTTTAAAAAAAAGTTTAATAAAGTCACTTTGTCGAGACACATCGCAGAGATATGACGAGCTTTGGGCACATTTAATTGTGTAATCTGGGGAAGTAAATATTGCTTTAGTTTTTTTTGTACACCTTTTGTGAATTGTATTATTTTATTATATACAATAGAAATTAAAAAATCCTTTGCTAAAAGTGAGTCTGATAACCCATTTGTTTATACACCATGGGTATAGCTAACAGTATTTTCTGAATACCAAACTCCACATAAACCTGTCAACAATTTTATTTCCAGGTAAACTGATAGCATCAAAACGTTACTAGTCTGATCACTTTAATTTAAAACACTCGTAAACATTTTAACTTGTAAAAATACAAAGTTTTATTACTTATCAACTCATAAAACAAATTAGACCAACCTATAATAACTCTAAACGACTTTACAACGACTGTAATAATAAAACTTAGAAAAAAAATGCTCCTTAAATCTGTACAATAAACATTTTAAACGACCTAAATACACAACGTTAAAAATGAGCAATAAAAAGGCATCTAGTTCGTATCACCGATCCGACAATCAGGTTCCCAGAGAGCAATTACTAAAGTTTGCGCATCCCATGACAAATATCTACTCCACTTAAACAAATACGGTTCGGGCGATTTTTTTACTTTTATCTCGACGCCACAGGGCACGGCCTGAGATACACAATTTTTCAGGGCGATATAAAAGCTGTAGCAAGTTGAGTCTTTAAAAAGTTTATCGTTGAAAGTTCGCGCACCTCTCCGTGTCGCGAATGATATATCGGGCGGCATTAATCTTTGTTAAACGTTAGTTAGTCGTGTGGTGGAGTCGGACGTTTTTTGCATTTCTTTTGAAGAGGAAGTTTAGTTTTTATCTGTAAAGGTACACCGGGTTATAACGTCGCTTCGGTAGAGGTATATGGATTGCTAGCGGTAGTATATAGCTGTTTTCCAGTGAGCTATGGTCCAAAGTTAATGTAGTGACACAAGGTAACACCAAGTTAGTCGCCTCGTGTTTAGTGTCACGATAGGCTTTGTGGCTATCATTATCAACTGCTTCAGAACTAGAACTTATTACCAGCTTTTGTTCTTTATAGGTTCAAAAGATATTTTTTTTATTCCTGTCGGTAAGTTCTGTGAATGTCCCGCAAGCTTAAATAATAATGTTAGGCACATGAACCACTACTCAAATAATAGAGTTCAGTACCTTGTTATGGCCAGTTTCAGTTGCAAATAAATTAATATCAGAAAACAACGTAGACTTCAGGAAAAGTCGAAGACAAATTAAAAAATTCGTTGTGAAGGTAGATAAAAACAAAATTGGTAAGCTGTTTCTTGATAATTTGTACCTACATTGCAAACTTAAGTATTATTCTTAACTCTTAATATATTGATCCTCAATTATTATGCTTGTACCTAATTCTATGTCCATAATATCTTTCATAATTTGGGTGTCATTAACAACTTTCTTTGCCCAAGTTTCCATGGGGAGAATTTCTACAGCATTTCCACTCCCGTTACCATTCTTAGCTTCAAAAACAAAACAGTTGCCCAATATTTGTCCAGCCTCCACCCACCCAAGTACCCACAACACCACTAAAACACACAGGCTATACTTCAATCATACTTCACATCTGTCATCAGCACACATCGTACAAAGAACGCTATTGTAAATTAAGATTCTGTCCCGATACGCCCACACACACAGGCACAAACACACACATACAAAGGTAACCTTTTAACGGATACCGCTTATCTGGTAGATCAGCATGTATGAATGATCAACCCCCTCTATAGGCATTATTTATTGAGTTTATATCGATGGGAAAAATAATATACTTAATGTTAGGTTATGTTGGAGACAAAGAATCTATCATACAAGTTCTTCTAACTTATCAGACTTGCTGTGCAGATTGTTACATTCAATACTCAATACTTTATTGCATATCATTTGTTTGTTCAACTTTAGAAACTTTTTTAAAGACTTCATTAAAAACACAAGAAGGTGTAAAATAACTCTAATTACGGAATTCAAAATAATTTGAAAGTAAAAGCCAGCTATATTGATATTAAGACCAAACTTCCAAACTGATTTCAATGAAAAGTATGTGGAAGTTTAAAGTAAGTAATACCCTGTTAAACAATAAAATAATTTTCATAATCTGTTTATAAGTGACGGAGTTCTGAGCTAACAAACAAACGAAAAAAAAAATATACAGTGGCAGAACAAACTCCCGAGCAATACGTCTGATGAGTTAAAAGAACTTGAATTTATGTTGTAGGTACAATTAGTCGACATTCAAAATCAATCAATTTCTATTAAATTATTTACTACATGTTAGCTAGCACACCTCAATATACATAATACTAGTAGCATTAATCCAAAATCAAAATCAAAACCCAGTCATTCCAATATTAGGCGGAGAATCAGCACTGTTTGCAAAAAATCAAATACATTATTCTTCTACGAGTACATCTAAATAAAAAAGGGCTTGATGTCCATTATTCGTCTTTTGTATCACACACAACACAACGTAAGAGTTCCTTCCGCCTTCCAGGAACTTCTTTTCTTAACTAGTTAATTATAGTTAGTTCCCATTTCTATATCTGGTAACAAAGAATCCAAGAAACCTAGATAGTGGTTCCTGCCATCGGTCCTCGTAACATTAAAACATACCATTTTCATACCATTTTAGGAGACTGCTTATCAACTAAGGAAGCCCGCACAACGCGACCAATTTTGGCATCCGACCGATAGCCATCAGTCTCGATTTTTATTTATTCGTTCGCATAACATTCGCAGCTAGTTCGAATAAATTATTATTCGAAATCTATTTTATCATGCGTATCTCGATGTGGAGATTGTGGTTTATTTATTTGGAATACAGTTGCTTATGGAAGAAGCGCTTTTGAAATACAAGGAAGGAATTTCTAGTATGTTCCTGTTATCCTTTTTTGTTTTACCGATTCTTTTAAGATACCATCTAGGTTCAATGGCATTATTGGATAAAAATATTTAAATTCACCTTTGAAGTTTTGCCAACATAATAGAGGCCGTATTAGGCTGAACATATTACCGTGTAATGGAGATTTGAGTATGCAAAATTCAAACCAACAAAAATACTCACTTTCTATAAAGTCATGTGGTTCCAATGCCAAAACATCAATTAACACCACGCATTCCAACGAGGAAGAAACGTCGAAATGTAACGAACATCCACCACCATTCAGCATAATGATGGCACACTGCATTCTCGGGACCTCTCCCGAACAAGAAAGTATCAAATATTAACCATCGGACACACCTGAAGCCAGACAGCCTGGCATGCATATGAAGAGGACAGATACACGACCACAAACTTAACAAAACACCCCCGAAAATGCAACCAAACTCCTATCTCTAAGCAAGAAGACTCAACTTTGAATAATATTTCAATTTCGAAACGTTACGAATAAAGTTGCAGCTCTGCCCGAGATAGTATCATTTCGTACGTTAGCAAGAAACACATTTCAAGCGAAACATGGACGATGTTGGGGTCGAATCGAAACAAAGCGTTGTGACATCGAGATAAGAATCGATAGGCTCGCGAAACGTCGCGCCGAAACGCACCGAACAAATTATCGATTTATAAAAACATCGATTTTAAAATATTGCCGCGAGTTTATCGCGTCATTGTTCCGATAGGGTGGCCAGTATAATGTTAATAAGTTGCCAGCATTAAAAATTCTTCGCGTGTGTTGACTTTGTGCGCCCTTCGGATTTTTGTCGCTGTTTTAAGACTAAACCTTTTTGGTGTTGCTAATGAATTATGTTATTGAATGGAAATTAAATTAATAATATTACATTTTTAATCTTGTTAATTGGGCTGGGGGCTAATGAAACCCGTATGGGTTCCTTAAATAGTTATGGCACTCGAAGAATTCCTGTCATGGTGCGTCTAATTAATTATGGTGTTTCGAACATGCCTTATACCAAGTTTTGATACACGATAGGTTTGTTTTTCAAATCGACACCAACGCCAATTAACACACCTTATTTAAAAATTAGCCAATTTTGTCCTTAGTTCATTTCTGTATTCGCATTTCACATGTAAAACACAAGAACTTGATAATGGGCTATTGGACAAAATTTTAGTTTTAATTTCTTCATCTAGATTACAAGAAAATATTCGACACATATTTTTTCTTTTTTCACGAAATTTAAAAATAACGGCGATACGAGATCGAGCAAAATGTTGCATTACTTAACTAGCTAGTACAGTTTATACTAGGAAATGACGTTACAAGCCCCCTCTCCTCAACTTTAATGCGCTTAATCTAAGCAGTTTTCCATCAATTTGAAAAAGAAAAAAATACGTGTCGAATATTTTCTTGTAATCTAGATGACAGACTAAAAAATAAAATTTTGTCAAATATCCCTGGGTGCCTAAAAATACGATGTTTTAATTTAAGTACCTATGCCATAAATAAATGCAGTACAAGACTTACCTGTTCTTAAAATATTGTTGATGTATTTACTAGTTCAGTGTAATTAAAAAAACAATATAATATTTTTAAATCAAATAATTGATACTTACTTTTTTTTTAAATTAAAAAAAAATACATAATAGAATTACCGACCTAAAAATAAAAGCTGGAGGCCTTATTATATACATACTGCCCAGCAAATAAGGTTTTAAATCCTACAGTTTACTGCCCAGGATATGTGGTCAATGCATGGCCACCCTGCATGCGCCCGCGCATCTCTCCCGTCCGTCATACATATCGCGCGATCGTCGCCCCACTGTGGCGCGACTAGCGAAATGAGCTTTGGTTTGTCACTTGCTATCGATTATTTTAATACAACGAATTGTTCTTGCAGAAGATATTTTATGTCGATATCGAAGCATAAGATCTGATGGAAAAGTGGTGGTTTTATAGTTATTTGTAACGTTACTG
The DNA here is from genome assembly GCA_921972225.1 of Euplexia lucipara. Taxonomy (NCBI): domain Eukaryota; kingdom Metazoa; phylum Arthropoda; class Insecta; order Lepidoptera; family Noctuidae; genus Euplexia; species Euplexia lucipara. The sequence goes on along the minus strand of OV179146.1, from coordinate 3,293,598 downwards.
TGTAGATGGCAGCACCTGGCGTTGCAGATACTCATTATCATAAACTACGACATGGACCAGCTCCTTTTTGACCTACAAAACGCAATTAGTAAGTAACACTGAACTCCTTATAAAAACAATGACTGCCAATTACCCACAAATAAAAGCTCAAACTAACGGCTTTCTCGGTATACAAAAGATGGTTACCCATCCATGAATCGGCCTCGATATGTGTAGCTTAACTTTGAAGATTGACCCCTGTGGCTGTTATTACTTAACCATGAGCCTCTCTACACTAATCATAACCACAAAAATATAAGTTACGTTTAATTTTAATTATAGTAGTACTGTGACATGTTTGTTTATAGGACAAACTGCCTGAAAAGAGGTTATATAATTGTACCTACTTATAAACAACTTTAATAAGGAATGGACCCTAAAATCGCAAAAACAAAATTGATCGCATTTAGGTACCCACCACGTAACACGGTCAAATATACTAATCAACTGATTAATTATTAGCCATATTACAAATTCTATTTCTATTATCGTAATCGATAAGGCAACAATAGAAAGAAAATGGCGTATATGGAATCAGCTGTTTGTCAACTGTCAAGTGTATTTCATTTTCAGCCATATTACAAATTCTACTCGTTAACACTTTTGGCAGTTGACAAACAGCTGTTTCCATATACGCCATTTTCTTTCTATAATAGAAATAGAATTTGTAATATGGCTAGGCTTGCTGTGTATACCTACCCCAAACACACCTAAACTAGCTTCCCAAGACCTGCAGAAAGGTAAACAGTAAACATTAGTACATTAGACACCTGTTGCCACAATCTGATGGCGTGCCGTGTCCATTGCGCGCTATCTACGCTCATTATGAGCGCGACCCCTTCCCAGCAAGTAATGGACAGAGAATATTGCAACACTATTGAAATAAAATCTAAGAAATGTAGGTTACAGTCCGGTTAGCAACAAGATATTATTTTTCTGAAAACTAAAAAGTCTAAACACCAATCAATCCAATGTGTGATTCTTCGCAAGTTTGGTACTTTTAGCATCCACCATTTAGAATCATGACGTCAAATTGTAGTAGGCCGCAGCCAATCAAACGACTTTAAACTTGGCATTTATTTAGTAAGTATATTTTTTTAGAACTTATTGATTATTGACAAAACAGGCAAAACCTACCAGCTACTGTACCGCAGCAGGGTAAAGGCTTCTTCTCATACAGAGAAGGTACTAGCATTAATCACCACGCTTTTTCAAGACCCAAAGATAGGGTCAGGAAGGAGGCGAAGCGAGGCGTAGCGTCTTCACGATTATTTTCCTTCACCAATGCCAGTGATGTCTAAGATAAACTTAGATAGTCCCTTCATATTTATTTATTTAGTTTGTACAATTTATAGCCATTAGTGTTCACATCACAATATTATAATGTAAACAACAGTAGGTAACTTACAAAAATACCCCCTGTTCTAGTTGAAGATGAGATACATGCCTCTAATTCTCAACATTGGTAGATACATGCCCAAATTTGAACCATTAATCTAGGGCCTTAGAGGCTAAGCCTTTACCACTGGGCAATCAAGATGCAGATAACCTATAAATAAATAAATAAATAATAAATAAATATTCCACAACTTTTTCACACAACGCCATTTAGTCCCAAGTTAAGCTTGAGAGCTTGTGTTATGGGTACTAAACAGCTGAGAAACATACTTATATATTTCTAAATACATACATATTTTAGATAAATGACACCCAGACACAGAACAAATGATCAATGAATGAACAATGACACAGGACAAATGTTTGTGTGATGAGCACGAGCTCATCACACAAACATTTGTCCTGGGTGGGAATCGAACCCATGACCTCCGGCATAGCAGTCAGGGTCACTAACTACTAGACCAACAGGCCAGTCATTACTATGAAATGGCCATATACTATGAAATTCATATTGTGTTATCATAACTGAAAAGTCACCAGAAATGGTAGAAGAATAAAATCAAATGCGGGTTCCTTTGATTCCAAATCTACTTATTTACAACCGAAGGTCATCGAACTAATCAATTGGTTTTGATATTCGATGATCTTTATTGATAAGAAGAGCAGAATTTAGCGCAACACGATTGTATATCTGAGTGGTAGGTCGAATGTTTCGTAACAAAATTCAAATTACCTCTAACAGTTCCTATGACGCTAAAGATTACTTTCTAGGTCTATTTTAAAGAAAACCCTTAAGTTAGGGCGCGAAATTAAAAGTTTATTTTGTTTTATTGCAATTTGCATTCGATGTCAGACTAGGACATTCATCGCGATGTAGGATATTAGTTTTTAGTTCGTAATAAATCGAAGTTTAATAAATCGGAAATGTATGGAACTTTCATAACCTACTAACAGCTGAATTCCATACATTTTAGATTTATCAAAATCATTAGTCATTTAATTAAATAAGACTGACCAACAGCTCTTTTTGAACGTTAAAAATACAGGATACGGCATGCACCCCAAAAAGCTCACCCTTTGCCACTTTCTAGTGTTTTTGCTGGAAAAACGAACTTCTTTTCGTCCATGAAAATGTGAATTAGTCTAGGCTCCCTGTTCTTTGGCCTCCGCGCTACTTAACCATTGAAAATTTCAGAAGAAACTTGTGATTTCAAATATCACCTTTCCCTCCCGCTTATTACTCAATTTTAAACACGTTTAGTGAAATCCTACTTATATAAATATAATATTCCGCGAGGTCTTATCAAAAGGTCGTGCGGTGAGGCCTCAGTTCTAGGAACGAAACAAATCTTCAGGCTCTCCCAAACCTACAGACTCCCTAGGACGAGGTTAAGGGAAAATGAACTTTAGGTGGTGGTTGTAAGAGTAGATTTAGGACGGATTCTTGGCAAAGTTTGTGTGCAACCGCCGTATGTTACACAGAAGCTGCAAACATGAACTTTTTATCATTTACATTAGAGATTTGATTACCTTTATGTTGTCAGGTATAAAAATATACTCGTACCTATGTATTTTAAGACGTCATATCAAATTTTATAAAATAAGGAAAGAAAATCAAAATAATTAGCCTCAAGAATTTATGTAAAAAACAGACGTACTTATTACTTAGAATTTCTATTAATAGTGTCAGTAAATATTTCGTTTAAATTACAAACATACCCAAGTATTTTAAGTCAGAATGAGAATACAGAGGTATTTCATCAATCTTTCTAATTTTCTCGTGTATGCATCTTCAGAAGCATAACAGTCAAATTTCTTCACATTTCACACGAACATTCGCTTCGGTGTGACATGCGGCCGTTATCGCGATATCGCCGCGCGGGGTGGCCGCGCGTCGCGCGATCCACCGCCGCGATTACACGCGGTACGCGCGCGATATTTAGCAGAATGACACGACAATGTCGCGTCGTGGGTAGCTGTTTATTGTGTCGTGAATGGACGGCCTTATATCGTATGCTTGCGTTGAATATATCATAAATTAAATTATGTATGTTATGGTCGGGCTGTATTTTGTGTAATAAAGTTTATATTATTGTGATCTTGAATTGTGATGGGACAATCGGCGACCATGATCGCAAATGTATTAAAAAGTTTAAACTAAAAAAATACGAAGTTATAGCTTAAAGGCCGTAAACAAAATACCAGCTAAATCCTTGATTCAAATCTCCGAAGATTAAACATTTAGATATTTATCTTACAATATAAAACCAGTTACAACGACTAACTACGCCGTATCACGCCAAAATAAAATTAATTAATTCACCGTTTATAAAATTCAAAAGGTGTTAATTTTATCTAAAAGAATATCATATTATCCGCCGACCACAGATGGCAAAATCAATACCGACTATCACAATGATATTGGTCATAACTATCATAACAATATCTTTTCCGTCACGTATCATATTTCAAAAGCATATTATTTTAATTCCGTCTTCTCAACATAATATATTCAACACTTAATTCTTCTCATTTGCAAGATTTATGAAATTAGAACGTCTTTCTTTATGGTTTATTGAGCAAAATTCAATAAGATTGTGATCAAATGCTTAATCTTTGTGCCCATCGTAACAGATACATACTTAGGCCGTTTTTACATAAAATGTATATTTATATGTTTATAGTTTTAGGCGTGTGAATGGGCGGGCCCCAGCAACACAGATGATCCGGTAAAAAAAAAAAAGTGTAGGCGTATGTGTGTTTTATTAAAATTAAGTGAGGTTTAATTAAATCACATAATTTCGGTAATTCTGATTCGATAAAATGTTTTTCCTGCGACATAAATTAATCAAGTAATGACATTCATTAATACATAAAAAAAGTACTGATTACTATCAGGAACTTTATTATATTAATTTTGTGATAAATTCATCTCAATATCTCCTAGACACTGTAATAAACTGTTGGTTGCTACTAAGAAATCACTCAGATTGAAAACCAAAAATTCGAAGACATGTGATGTGATATCTACCAACCCGCCATGGGCCCGCGTGGTAGATTACGGCCCACTCCTTCTCATAGAGAAAAGGCCTCAGTTCCAGCATTGGGAACCCTAATAAAGGCAGGTTATATATACTTACTCGTATTAGTAGTTAAGGTAAATCTGAGATAGAGAAAAAATCCCTTAAATAAGATACCGCTAATATAGCTTTAGTTCAAAAGATGCATAATAATATTTAAGATATCCTTTTTCCTTTCTGTTTATACATGGCTTCTTTTTTGCCTCTGCTAAATCACAATAACTTATTTTTTAGTCTTAAATCTCATTATCAATAACTTTAGGACAATATCACATTTATACATATATGAGGATAATTTCAACGTGTACCGTTGAAATTAGATTTTTTTTCTGTTGAACCTGTAATATGTGTCCCGTCACGGGGACAACGAGACGTCATATAATTGTTTACCGTTGTCCCCCTATGTTATTATGTGGGGTCACCAGATCCACAACCTGGTGATGCATTAAGTTAATGCATTTAATGCCTAACAGAGATACTAACTCCTCACATTGATTGAAAAATAAACAAATTAATGATGTCAAAAATTAAGTCAAGTTATGGTTTGAGATGTTTTATTTAGGCAAGATAGTTCCAATATTCTGATATATCGCCATACAATTGTATCATCCTCAGAACGAACATCCTATTTCATCCTAGTCACCTCTCTATGTTCGAATCGGAAGCCGGATCACAGAGCCGGTTAACCCCTACAAAGCTCTTGTTAGCGGACAATTTAGCGATAGCACGCGCAGCCAAGCGACGGTTAGATACTACGTCTCATTAGCCTGGGTTTAGCGCGCATTCGACAGGTTAAATTAGGAAGTGCATCATAATATGTGGGGTTCACGTGTTTGTTCTGTTACGGAAGAGGGAATTGTTGGAGGGTAGTTAGAAGTATCTGTTACAATAGAGGCGATTAGGCATGTGGACGGTGTATGAATATCAAACTTATTTTTAGTTCATCAGTTAGATTATAAAAATAATACAAAAGTATGGAAATTTAGAAAGAAAGAAAAGAAAGAAAGAAAGAAAAATATTTATTTGACATCAGTCATTAACACATACACACAATTATTTATTAAACGTAAAAAATATACAGTACTTATTAGGTAGGTACACATTACCACACACACACACCACACCACCGGTCCACATTATTGGTATTGGATTTATGGAAAACTACTTAGATTAAGCGCTTTAAAATGAAGGAGAGGGGGCTTGTGTCGTCATAATTCAGTATTAATTGTAGGGGATAGTGACGTCATTCGACATTTTGACTCGATGTATCGCCGTTATTTTTTGATTTCGTGAAAAAAGATAAAATATGTGTCGAATATTTTCTAGTAATATAGATGAGGGATTAAACACTAGAATTTAGTCAGCTAGCCCATTGTCAGACGGTTGTTAGCAGTATCTGTTACAACGGAGGCAATTATTGTTGTACCAGCAGTTTGCTCGCGACTTCTTTTCAGTGTTGGCGTCAGTCATAGTAGTATAGTATAGTATAACGGGCCGGTGTCCGCAACTCCACGTCAAAGCGCGTATTTTGCGTGCGGGTGGGAGACTATTCTAGCCATCCCAATTCCCCGAGAAAGGCCAGCAGTGCCCCGATGTTGCTGGCTATCTCGCGGAGAGTACCTGGGTTACCTAAGTACTTTGCCCTGTATGTTGCAACCACTGGGCAGTGCAGAAGCACGTGGGCTGCTGTCTCGTCTTCCTCCATGCAGGCACGACACAGGGGGCTGTCTGTGACTCCTAAGACAAAGAGGTGTTTATTAAAAGAGCCATGTCCGGTAATAGCGGCTGTTACTGTGCGCAGCTGTGGTTTGGTCAACCGAAGCGCGCGTTTAGTGAGGCGGCCGTCGATAGCAGGAAGTGCTTCCTTGGCCTGCCTACACTCGCCGTGGTCTAGCCACAGCTTGTGGTGTTGTTCACTAGTTCGTTTCCTTACCAGTGTGCGTAGGTATCCGAAAGGGAGTGGTACGATGGGTTCGGGTCCCACCGCTGCCATGCTCGATCCCCTTCTAGCGAGTTCGTCCGCAGCATCATTGCCCCGGGAATCGCTGTGTCCTTTGATCCATTGGATGGTTATATTATTGAGATTACCAACCTGGTTCAGGCGTTGGTGACACTCGTATATTAACCCAGAGTTCACTGTGTGGTTGTTTAGTGCTAGCAGTACAGCCATGCTGTCCGAGAGTATGCGAATTGAGTGGTCCACAACCTCCCTGGCTAAAATGGCAGATGCCGCCAGAGAAATGCCCATGCATTCGGCCTGAAATACCGTGTTGTGGGCCCCCAAAGGTTTGGCTATGTGGATGTTGAGATCCTCCGAGAAGACTCCAGCCCCAGTACCAGTACCTGTTTTAGATCCATCCGTGAAGATCCGTAGTTCCGCGGGGTTCAATCCCTCGCAGCGGTCATCTTCGTGGAGCTGAATTTTGTATTTCTTATCGAATACGAATTGTTTAGGTACCCGATCGTTTGTTGCTTTCGCCAGGGGGAACTCATTATAGAATCCCTCCAGTACCGCGGTGTGCTGTGTTTGTCTCTTGCTCCAGAGTTGAAGTGTTTTAAGGCGTACAGCCGTCGTTGTCGCTTCCTGCTGTATGAACAGATGAAGCGGTGGGAGCCCCAACATGGCTTCGAGAGCCACAGTCGGAGTAGTCCTCATGCAGCCTGTGATCGCCATGCAGGCGAGCCTTTGCAAGCGTTGCAGTTTGTTGCAGGCTGTAGTTAATTTGGTGCGGGGCCACCAGACCACTGCCCCATAAGTGATCATAGGTCGGATCACCGCACAGTACAACCAAAGTATAATTTTAGGGGATAGGCCCCACTTCTTACCTATCATCCTCCTGCATTGCCAGAAGGTAATGCAGGCCCTGTTTATTTTATTGTCTAAGTGGCTACTCCAGTTTAACTTGCTGTCTAGGATGATTCCCAGATATTTGACCTCAGTCAGTCATAGTAAAAGTTGTTTGTTATCATGAGTACTGGAATAATTACCTAAAATTAGCAACTGATTCAAGATCATCGTTAGTACTACAAAAGTTTGACGCAGACGTATCGTCATCTATAAAATATTAAAATAACTACTCATTTCAAAATAGAATAATAAATAAATATATAATAGAAAAGATAGGTAGATACAATACTAATACAAGGTGTCTCAAAAGAAAGTTCACATTTAAATCTTTTTTTAAAAGAAAAGTCTTAGCTTTATTGAAAAAATGTTTATTTTATATTGAAGTACACTGTTTGGGAATTTATTTTTTAAAAATAACATCGTCCAAATGTAAACCGTTGCGCTCTCGGCATTCATTTAGTCGGGCACTAAAATTGCCTATGACAGCTCGGCAGGTAGTCTCCGTGATGGCTGCCATTTCATGACGGATATTTTCTTTTAATTGTGCCAGGGAAGTCGGTTTATTAGCGTAAACTTTTGATTTGACATAACCCCACAGGAAAAAATCCATAGGCGTTAAATCGGGACTCCGTGGAGGCCAATTTATGTCACCTCGCCTGGAGATTAATTTGTTCGGAAAAATTTCTCGAACTCGAGGCAGAGATCTGTTGGACGTGTGTGAAGTTGCTCCATCCTGCTGGAACTAGGGCATGGATTCCGGAATTCCGAGATTTCGTAACTCCGGAATTTCGGTTAATTTTTTACAATATTACAATTCCGGAACTGAAGTAAATATCGCAATCCGATACTCATATAATTATTTGTAAGATAAGTTACCACAATAATAAAATTTGCCTATTTGTTTTGCAAAATGTACCGTAACGCGCGCGAATTTTAATTTCAAATCGCCGCCATGGACACTTGCGTTTTGTTCGTTCGCCATTTCACCAACCAGTGACCTTTTGGGTATTGATGCCGGAGTTCCTCAGGGGTCTGTTCTCTCCGCGACACTTTTCCTGCTACACATCAATGACCTCCTTGTTCCAGGTATTGTTGGGTATGCAGACGACAGCACTGTCATGGAGAGTTATACATGTAGCGCAAGAGCCAGTGGTGATGAAGTTCGCTCTTTGAGAGAGGCCATGGTAGAGCGAACGAATGCAACCTTAAGTCTTGTCTCCAAGTGGGGTGACGAAAACCTGGTTGTTTTCAACGCCACTAAAACACAAGTGTGTCTGTTTACCGCCAAAAGGAGCCCCTTCAATCTGGCTCCTACTTTCCGAGGTGCATCTGTACTAGTTCCGGCGGCCTCGAGCTTCTTGGCACGAAGTTAAGTGCAAATCTTAACTTTGGTGCCTACATTGAGTCGAAAGCTCAAACTGCGGCAAAAAAACTGGGCCTCCTAAATACGGTTAAGCGGTACTTCAAAGCTGACCAGCTTTTAGTTCTTTATAAAGCTCAAGTCTGGTCCAGCATGGAGTATTGTTGACACCTTGGGGATGGCTCAGCCAAATACCAACTAGCCACACTCGACTCAGTAGAGCGCAGAGCCAAGAGGCTCATTGGTGACGAAAAGCTGGTGGGTGCTAAGCTTCATACCCTGGCCCACCGCCGCAAAGTTGCATGTCTGTCGGTCTTTTACAGACTGTATTTTGGTGAGTGTGCTCTAGAGCTCCACGAGCTCATTCCACTATCTCCTTTCTTCCATCGGGAATCCAGACGTACCGCAGGTTATCACCCATTCCTTGTAGATGTTCCACACATTCGCACGAAGCGCTTTGCCTGTTCCTTCGTTATGCGCACAGCCAAGGAGTGGAATTCCCTGCCTGCATCAGTGTTTCCGAGTTCATATTACTCCAATCTGTTTAAGTCGCAAGTTAATAGGCTTTTTTTGGGTAAGCTCGTTCCATCTTCGACCTCACCTCCGTCCGCAGGACAAGATGGAGGTCAAGAGTAGACCCAATACATATAAAAAAAAGTCAGCGGCGCTAGTGCAGCGCCGCTCTCGGGTGACATTTTTCGTGAACCAAATAGTGAGGAGATTGAAGAGACGATTAATACTTTGCTGCAACTATTAAAGTACAAAAATAATGCCGTTTCAAGTGAGATCAACGATGAAGGTGATGCCGAAGTCTGTGATATAGGTGTTGACGAAGCTGAAGTCAATGAATCATCACTGCAAGAACAGCTGGATAAGGAACTCAGTAAATGCAAAGAACCTTGCACGATTCAAAAACGACATTTTGATCTTGATGGATTCGTAAAAGTTGAGAAAGCCATGTACGATAATGGTGGAGAACGTGATATTTATTTGACACAGGCATACAATTATATTTTAGGTGTTCTTCCTACAAGTGTTGAGAGTGAAAGAGTATTTTCGTGTGTCGGGTACTTTTATAACCGCCTACGAAGCTCGCTCTTAGACTTTGACTTAGACTTGACTTCTTACAAGAAAAACCTACTAGTAGGATGTTTAATTGATCTCAGTCAAGAGTTTTGTCGATTTATTTAGTTTTTTTTTAAATGAAGATTTGATTTAACAAAACACTTAAATGCTTATTTGTTGATTTTTCTTAATTTTCTATACTTTTTTCTAATTCCGGAACAGGTTCCGGAATTCCGGAATTGAACCAATAGTATCGTAACTCAGTTCCGGAATCGAAAGTCATCCGATATTACATGCCCTAGCTGGAACCATGTTCTTTGGTTGTAACCAGGAAAGTTTTGCAGTTGGGGTACGAAAAACTCGTCTAACATCTCCACATAACGCTCTGAATTCACTGTGAGTGTGCGTCCCCTTCCATCTTCAAAAAAGTAAGGGCCGATAATTCCTCGCGCCAACATCGCTGCCCATACGGTGACTTTGGGTGAATGTAGCGGTTTCTGATGTTTTTGTTTTGGGTTGGTTGCACTCCAGTAACGACAATTTTGCTTGATTACATGCCCATTCAGGTGAAAATGGGCTTCAGTGACGAATATGTCGAATACTGCAGAATTTTCTACGCGCTACAGTCGCCGAATTACCGTTTTTGTAAAACTCACGTACGCACAACGCACGGTCCGCACCAGAGAAACGCTCCATAGCGACTAAATTCCCAAGAGCCAGACTACCGACTGACATACCCCCCGCGCCCCTCAGAATAGTTGCTTTCGCGTAATAAGATAAGCAAATGTGAACTTACTTTTGAGACACCTTGTATTTCCGTTCGGTGGTCATTACTATCAAAGTAGGGATTGCACACAAAAAAGTCCCATCAAATAAAATAGAATAAAATAGAATAGAATGAATACTCTTTATTGTACACCATAAAAGAGCCAAAAGAGAGAGAGAGAGAGAGAGTTCTATTTGTAAAACAGCCATTTTTTGTCTATAAGATGACATCATGAACATAATGCCTTTCATTTGTTTCTTCCATTTGCATGACTTGACCAAAATTTCCTCAGAAACTTACTTTCCTTTAAGCCTGCATGCTACAGGATAGTTGTATTTTTAATTTGAAACATGCTTTAGACACCGGAAAACCAAAATCTTCCGGGTTCCTTCCACAAAGCTTACAACACAGAATTTGCTCCAATACACGTTAGCAATTTGTTGTGCTAGCTACCAGGGTTCTAGCAGTAGTAAGTAATGCACGGGCACATGCATCACGCACATAGATCGAGTAGTTATCGGCGGCTGCGCCGATAGCGCGGCGTGCGCTCCAACGATAAGACTCGCTCGACTCGCCTATATTTCACACCACACTAGTTGGTTGGTCCAAGTCAAATGGAAAATGGAAGTAGAAAGTTTTGAAAGTCAGCTGGAATGAAGTCTGTTATCTATTGTGAATGGAGACAGAAGTTGCCGTTGAAGAGATATGATCTAAGACAGATAAGATGGTACTTAGATTAAATACTGATTTGAAGAGACTTCAGAATCTGAAATCAAACTTCAAATGAGTACAGTGCAACTCTTTGATTGCTGTGTAATGTATATTTAAAACATGATGTGATGACTTAATTTAAAACCAAATCAAATATTAAAGAGGAAATACCATTTAAAGCCAAGAACATTTAGGTGTCAAAGTATAATACTCAACACCTTTACCGCTTTTCATTTGTTTTTTTGGTGGTGACTTCGTACTAAGATAAGATTTAGAAGTCATAGAGAAATCACGTCAATTAATATTTTTTTGGAATATTTGAGAGTACTGGCAGCATCATGGATGACAATACTGGAAAGATAATAAAAAAGCGGAAATCTTTTTAGTATAATTCTTATAACTTTACCTGCTATTTTCTTCCACTATGAAAAATAATATAAGTAAATATTACAACATCAGTTACTTTAAAGAAAACTATTTAGTAAAACTTCATTAACAACCGAAATGGTCATCCTGTTCATTTACAAAGACAGCAGAGCTTATCGTATCAATTGGTCCTTTTCATATTTATATTTTTAACAGTCGATCACAAAATGCCTAAAATCCAACACTCAAAAACAATTTTTCAAAAAGATAATTAAATTTTGGTCATTTTGTGTGTACGAAGTCCCCACAGCATCACTGCGAAACTCCCCTCTATTTGCTCCTAACTTGGGCCACACAACACGTCGGCGACGACTAATAAAACGATTTAATATCCACTTCCGAACGCTCTGTGCACCCCGGCTCGTAAACCTAACGGTCCACTACTTAGGTTATAAAATTAATAATCGCGTTTAAATCACCACTCTCGATCATGTGTGTTTGTGATGCGAGTTTGTGACTCAATGGGTGGGTTTTTGAGAGTGAAATTGTTAGTGTAAATGCCATTTTTGAGTGTCTTTTTAAACTGCACGGGAGTGTGAATTTGGGTAACTTAAGAAAAATCTACTTATGTTAGCACTTTTATAGATCTTAGACAGTCGTTACGCGTAGTCAGAATCCCTAAAGTCTTATCAAGGGGTATCATCATGATACTATCATGTTACCCAATCAATGGGTTGTGGAGGCCCATAGGCAGTTATTCCAAGTAAAATTCTATTAAACTGGAAGCCGACCCAAACATTGTTGAAAAAAGCTAAGCCAATGGTGAAGACCGGACTTTCGAGTATGAAGTGGTTTAGAAATCAAGTTCTTTTCCTTTTGATTAAATTCATTCGAGATATTATTAGCGGAGCGTTCTCCTATAAATGAATACATAAAATAACAACAATGTGCATCTACGTGTCAAACCTCAGAACATTGAGTTATAAGGAAAATAAACTGCAACATTGTCTTAAGAGATGGTTTAACTTTAGTATGAATTTCAATCACAACAACACACATATCTTCGATAAACTGCCTTCTTGGTCCAATGGTAGCAACCGCTACTGCTGAGCATAAAAACCTTGGTTTCATTACCGGGACGAACAACGTCTTAATATATACATATACATATAGAATATAATATTATTAACATTGTAATTCCCGAAAGGTGTGTTGCTGGGGAGTTTGTTCCGCCACTTTTTCTTCCCAACAAAAACACTAGGAAGTGCTTAAGGGTGGGTGTTTTGGTGGACTGTCTTGTATATTCCTAACGTTCAAAAAGTGCTGATCCAGCTTTATTTAATTTTAAGAACTTTGATACAGACAGGTACAGAGGGTGTATTTAGTTAATAGTAGTGCATTTCCCGTTGTACCGTATGCGCCATTTTAGCAGTTATGGTTAAGGCCCAGTTTCGAGTTAGCTCACAATTTCTGACAAATGCTTGCACTGACTGATCTGGTCCCCTCATATCTGTGTGTTTCTTGCCTCAAAAGACCATTTCAGACACTAACCTGCGTGGTTCTTACATGATCTGACCAACGTAATGTCTGGACTTTAAAAACGACGGTGACAAAATTGCAAATTGCTTTTTTGTGGGGGAAAGAAACTCAGAAGTTTCTTTCGGTGTTTCTTCTGAGAATAGTCAGGTAGTGAAACATCGAACTCACCTTATCGCTAAAAAATACGTGTAAAAAGTGTTTGCAAGTATGAATCTATTTATAGAAATAAACATTATTTATCATGTAATAAAGAGCGTCTTCCGAACCCTTTGATTTCTCTGCCACAACACCTACTTTCCAGTATCGACAGAAAACAAAACCTAACAATCAGCTATAAAATCCTCCAGACTTTAAAACATGCACTTCATATCAATTTCTTTCAAACGCTCCGATCCGTTTACGGCCCGTACGTTATCTGCGTGAATCGGACCGGGCGGCGCGGCGCGACATATAGCGCGGTGTCGCACGTTATCGCGCGGCTGCACTCCCGATATCGCGCGAATAGGGTTGCGAAAATAAACTAAATAAATGTTCTTGATTCGTGAATGTTGCGGCTTTATGCGGTTTTGGGGTTAGGGGGGGTCCCGAATTTACTTTTTTGTGGGGTTAAGTTAATACAGATTATTGTATCTGTCTGTTGATATTTAGTATTAAAGATTGACTGGTGAATGTCTTAACGGCCCGACGGTTCAAGCCTTGTCTCTTGTGGACGAGAGGATAATACCAGCGGAACTATTTTTTATCGGGACTTCTTTAGTTCATTTTTGACATCACAGATATTTGGTATTTCTCGTTCTGTTCAATGTCAATTATGTACTTACGGATGAATCTCGAATTCTTGATTCGGTCCCAATTATTTTTTCAAGCTATTATTTTAACCTAATGTAATCATTGAGACCAGCTCTGAGTGCTCTGTGCCCTAAGTGCGAGTTGTTTTACGCTAACGCGATCGAAACGTTCACCGCGTTTGGCTCTCTGATTGGTTAAAAGCTTAGAGCGGGCCAATCGGAGCGCCGAACGTCATGAACGTGTCGATCGCGTTAACGTAAAACAAACTCGCACTAGGCACTCTGACATTTCAAAAAAGTAACAACTGTTTCATAGTTTTTCTAGTAATTATTACATTGTGTATGAATCAGCTTTTTTTTTAATGATATCACAGGATTGGCCTCATAGTTAAGTTATTATTAAATTGGTCACCCCCTTAAAGGTATTTTAGTGAATTATATTATTGCATACAAACATCACCTTTACAATTCACCGACAAAACAAACAATATCTTAGGTAGCCACAAATCTTTATCAAAATTCATAGAGTAGTACAGAGAATCTGGAGACCCAGGAGATACAATGTTGGCTGCGATACGGCGGGTGTTTGAAGGCGATAACGGGTCGCCTGCCCCGCTCGGACGCCTCGCCCCCCGCGTACTGCAGCCACGCTGGCGGGGAAACAAGGACACGTGCCTGACACTTGCGGAGACTGGTCTATGGCGATTATCACACTGCCCCGCATCACGCTGCTTGTTGCGTGTCTCTGAACTGAATTGAACGCGCGTGGATGCATTTTCTGTGTGTTGGACTGTGCGTGTTTTCCATACAAACGGAGATACTTACAAGCAACGGAAGAACACGCATCCACGCGCTATGCTGCATCATGCGGGGCAGTGTGTTAATCGCCTATGATTCTGCTACAATGCTTATTTTGTAATGCCTTGAACCTATCTTAGTCTAGGTGCAGTCAATCAAAGAGAAAGAATGCTGGGTCGCCAGATATATTAAGTTAAAGTTTTCTTAAAAATCAACAGAAGTCCACGATTGAAATTGAATTTTGTTAGTTAACTTTTCATACATACATACATACATACATAAACTCACGCCTTTTTCCCATGGGGGTAAGCAGAAACTACAGAGCGCCAAATGCTACGATTCCTACATACTTCTTTTGCTTCGTTTACATTCATACATGTTGTCATACACACACGCCGGTTGCGAGTACAACGCACCTGACCTTTCTGAAGAACCTCACCAATAAGGTCTATGTATGTCCTTCTAGGGCGTCCCCTCCCGGCGTTCCCACTTACATCTGCCTTGTAAATACCTTTCGTTAGTCGCCTTTCATCCATCCTTTCAACGTGACTAAACCATCTAAGCATACTCTTTTCAATTTTTGTTACTACATCTTCTTTCAAACCACAACGTTGCTTTATCACATCATTCCTCAATCTGTCATTCATTGTTACACCACACATACTTCGCAAGGAACGCATTTCTACAGCATTTATTCTACTTTCATGTCTCTTTTACCACGCCCAACATTCACTTCCATACGTTAGTGTAACCTTTCATTTATATTATTACATATTTTTTTTTTTTTTTTATTTTATATAACCGGTCAAGGCCCGGGAAATTAAGAAACAATGGCCGCGACTCACCGGTAGGTTCAAAGAGTAAGTATGGAGTTTCTGACACATTTTTCTAAAGACTTGTAAAAGCGAAAAAAACTTCCAACAGTTACCTATAATAAGTACCCATGATTGTTAAATATTGTCTTTTGTATTTTGTGTTGGTCTATGTACAGACGCCAGCACATCAAGTTACCCCAATGTGTCAAATTTTCCTAATTGAATATAAACCTTATTCTGTTTGACATAAAGTTGAGAAACGATCAAAGAAATTTGTCACATTGCGATTAATTTTTTTAACTTGATGTGCTGGCGTCTGTACTAAATAAATGTTATATCTATCTATCTACGACATTTTAAAATTCAACGAAGGCTGTCCCGTAAAACATCTTAAATCGTAGTCACAGTTGGGCGGACGGCTGCGTCTAACAGATGCAGTGTCTTGCGTCGCAGGGCGGGCGGGAGTTATCGCGGGCGCCCAGCCGGTATCGCCGCATATCAGCCCGCCCCAGCCGCTTTAACTTTTCTAACGCGATGTGTGAATGTTTTCATGTTGCTTTTATAATTTTTGGATTTACATCCAAAAAGTTTAGGGTGAAAAATCTGTTTTTTAATTTGAAAATGTTTGTTTAAGTGTGAATTCTCAGGTTATCTTGCTTACTAGCAACTACCCATGTATCTTTGTAAACTACTAGCTTTTGCCAGCGGTTTTGCCCGCGTGGATTTCAATGACTATCCTAAATGGTCGTACTAACAAAAAGTAACCTAGGCGTGCCCTTTTCAATGTCCAATGTATCTGTATACTAAAACTAATTCAATTTGTTTCAGTGGCTTAGAGTGTTTAACGGAAACAAACAAACAGAATTTAATTCGCATTTTTTTTAAATATTAGTGGAAAAGGCACCTGCTTCTCATGCAAAAAGTTGCGGGTTCAAATTCGGGCAAGTACCAATGTGACTTTTTAAATTCATAGTATTTACATTCAAAGTTTATAGTTTATTTATTCAAAACTCCAATAAACTCAGAATAATTGGTATCTATTTACCCATCCACAATAGTAAACCAACATAATCATCTCATATCTCAATTCGCAATGAAATCAATTGCAACAAAACGTAACAACTAAAAATCAACCCAAAAACAAAACCGACAAAACTTAAAATCACTTGTTTAACCAATTCTTAACACCAATACAAAACAATAGAAGCACAAAGAGGTTCCAATCGAAATTTAATTGAAATGCTTTTGAGATAAGGTCTTAAGTCCTTTGATATACTTGAGGTGTATATGAGAAAGGGTGGAAGAACGCCCTCGCAATGTTTGAGAGCTTGCATTCAAGACAATTATCTTTATTAAGCTAATTATGTGTAAAACTTGCCTTCAGGCGCGTCCCTGTGTGGGCTAGGCAGGGGTGTTTTTTGATACTATCCTAAGGACAGATACAGAAAGAAACGTGGAGTATTATTATTTAGTACTATTTAGTATAAAAGGGCTAGTGGCGAAATAAAAATAGTATATTATAATTAATATATTTTACTTTAATCGTCCTGGTTTGGTTTGTTTCGAACCCACGACACGGAACGCAGCAGCTAATCGCTCAGTCATTGCGCCTATTGTGCTAAATCAAAAATCTCTGGCAATTTTATTGGGTTTTGCCAAGAGTTTAGATTAGTGCCGTGTTTATAAACATAAGTACTTTGTATCCTGAATGGAATAATTAGTGCTAACCTATTATCCTGCATTTCAGCGTTTTCAGTATTTCTATGCCACGTAGATAACATCCTTATCAATTGAAATGGACAATCAATCATTTCTCTTTATGTTTATCAGCTGTTTAGTAGATAACCCATAACACAAACTCTGCTTAACTTAGGACTAGATGGCCTTGTGTTAAAGTCAGGGATTTTTATTATTATTGGAACGAAGTTCCTTATCGCGCGTTGCGAAAGACGGAAAAAATTAAGACCAAAAGTTGTAACGACACTTTTTGCTATAGTTGTAAGCCGTGCGGCGTGCGCGTGTTTTTCTGTCTCTCTCTCTCTCTCGTAGAAAGCAAGCCAGTTATTTTCGTTTCGTCTTTCTATTTCGCATTGAATTAATTAATACATCGAAAGGAACTTCGTTCTATCCGGCTGTCTCTTGACACCTCTCATCATCATTTCATCATCATTTCAGCCATAGGAAGCCCACTGGCAGCTGCCCCATAAGCCCCATAAGCTGGACATAGGCCTCCCCAATAGATCTCCAATAAGACCGGTTGGAAGCGGCTCGCATCCAGCGCGTTCCCGCGGCCTTAATGACACCTCTCAAATTTTTATTATTAATAACGTATCGAGGTGAAAACCAAACCATCCGTTAGCCTGTCTTTAGCAATTACCTCCTAACAACAGTTTAATACCCTCTCCCCCTACTCATGTAAGTTACAAGAAACGATATAATTTGATAGCACAAACTACATCGCTTCTTCTCGTTATCTTTATGTTAATTGTAATTAAGTTTCGCGGCAATGCACCCGCGGGCATACGATATGACGATATTGTGTTCTGTGTTCTTTAGGATGATAACATTAGTACTATCACGCTTGTTCTTGGACGGGATAAGCAGAGAGATATGTTATCGTTACGTGACTGGTTGTAGACAGAAATTGATTGTCGATTTCTATTTGTTATTTGTGTTTGTTTATATTTTTAAATGTCGCAGCTAATGCTGAGATAGGTGCCTTTTTGGTCTCGCACAGGTCTTTTTATTTTTATTATTATTATTTTTTATTTTTGTCTTTAGTTTTTTATTCTTTTCCTTTTTATCTGTATTGCTGTTCTTTTGTTTTATGTTCTGTGCGTCCAAATAAAATATTTTCTTTCTTTCTTTTTATTGTTAGTATTTTCTTTGCCATGTAATTAATATCCTAAATGTTGATTACGTGCCAAATAAAATACTGGAACGCTGAAATATAGGGTAAGCACTAATTATACCTTTCAGGAGATAAAGTACTTACATGGTAATAATCAAGGCACTAATTTGAACTCCAGGCAAAACCCCTATAACACTGCCTGATCTAAGACCTTGATTATTGACGATACGGTTAGCTCAATGGCTGAACGACTGGTTACTGTGCTGCGTTTCAGGAGTTCGATTACGTGGAACAAATTTTGTATGGTCTACAAGTAGTTTTTCGCGGCCTGGATATTTATGTATACGAGTTTAAATGTTTGTTAACACACTAACGACACCAGAGACATTTTTAGTTTGAGGCCAACAACCAAAAGCATGGAACACAGGAACTCGTAAATCAGCAGTAGCGCTTACGATCTCTAGTTCAAACAATGCAAACAAATAAATCAGATATCTACTATTCTTCAGAAAATTAACAGAATTTCAAAACATTAAGACACAGTACACCTATATCTCGCGAACTCCAGAACAAATTGTAGCAAATACATTAAACGCCAGTAACTCAACAAGTGTACACAGTGAACACAGTACACAGTAGCACAACGTCAGACAATCTACAATACGAAAAACACTAATAATTCCGAGTTTTAGTTTGTTTGGTAACCGACGCGGTTTTAGGTTGAACGCGGAGTTAAAGAGGGACTGGATGTGACAGCGTGTCAAGTACGCTCAAATTCCTGTACGATTAACTCGCAATAAATTATTATTTAAGTTATTGCTAAATTTCTGGTGATAAGATGAATCTATAATCTGTATTATTTTTTTTTATTTTTCTTTTGGCAACATTTCAATTGCTTGTTATGACAACTTTTCTTTTTCACATTTCAATTGATTTCAATCTTATTTTGCATGCTGCTGTGTCAGCGAGACATGAAGAACTGTTTTCAACTTAATTTTACAACCTTGTACCGTGTTTCTGGCAAATAAATAAATAATAATAATTATTATTATTATAAATACTTAATTATAACAAGTCGCTGATTGGTCAAAATATGTATTAAAAACAAAGAAGGAAAGTAGAAATTACGGATTATTTTTAACTCATGTATTCTTCTCCTCTTTGTGGAGTTAGTACGCACTGCCAAGTTATAGGTGTCGAGTTCCAACACAAGGCACGCCCCTCTCAATTTTCGGAATCAAGTGCGAATTGCATAATTATCACTTCCTTCAAAAAAAGTGAAAGAAAACTTTGTGGGGAATCTACCATGCCTGAGAGATATTTTTTGACGGCATATAAAGCCAAGTTAGAGGCCCATGAGCGGCAAAAATACTCTGACACCGGGTTAGTAAAGTACAACTATGTTTTCAAGTCTCATGTAAGCGGACATGTCCCTTTTTTGGTGCGAGGTGGAAAATCCTCATGGGTGTCCTCTGCCCCGGGGAACTGTCACTTCATCAATGTTCTCTTCATCACGAGCTCACAGAGGTCCTTAACCGTTTCACTTATTGACTTCTCCGAGCTGCAACGGTGATTTTGCTGATCGACGACGGTTGACATTCAAATTTTCAACGGTTCACTTGATGACTGCTTATTTTCCTTTATTCCTGGATGTTTCTCGGTAGAAGGACCATGTTCAGGATCTCAGGGAGGCAAATAAATTAGTGGACTGTATAACTTTTAAAACGATGTATTACTGAGTAACGGTAGAATAAGTAGCGGTACAGTGAGGTTGACTGTCGCAAGTGCTTCTTAAGCCGTCGGATGGCGAAGTGACCCCGCCGCTCGCCGTCTGCCGAACCTCGTCCTCTCCCCACGCCCGCCACCTCTGCTGCCGGTGACGTAGTCCACTGGTTCACGCGTTTAATGCGTGAACAATCATGACTAAAAGAACATTGACCAAAAATGTGTGTGTTTATACATTTAAAAGCATAATAATAATAATAAAAGTTTAACGAATAATTATCGGAGATACATAATTATGAAGGACGGGATGGTAGTCAGGCACGTCACTGTACGGAAATCCATCAGACATATCTGGTGGTTCTCGTCTAGCTAACAGCGAGTACTTGCACAGACATAACAAAGTGGCCAGGATTATTCACCAGCAACTTGCTTTGAAATACCAGCTTGTGGATTCTGAAGTATCGTATTACAGGTATGTTCCCGACCCAGTTCTCGAGAATGACCATGTTACACTGTACTTATTTCATAAAGTCGGGTGTAGTAGGTACTTACTGTTCTCCTAGATAGGCTAAAATGTTGCCAGTGTTAAGAATATTTATCAGTTAGTCAGAAGTATTTTTATCAGTTGTCTAGTACCTACACATAGCACAAGCTCTGCTTAGTTGGGACTAGATGGCGGTGTGTGAAAGTTGTGAAATACTCTTCATTTACTTATTAGATGTCCTCGCCATCAACCAAACACTTTTCTCTACGAGTGTCCGCGCCACATCCAGTGCGCTACCTCCACAAAGTTACGTGCCGTATCTCGGGGCTGGCTCACGCGCCGCTAACGATTTATTTAGTAACGCAGTAACGACGTTTGTTCTACCAGCGCCACACGTCACGGCTTAGTTGCGTTTTTATCACGAGATAACACGAAGAGTATGTCAGGTTTTTTGAAGGTTCATTTTTGAGGTCCCAAGGAGTAGTCTGTGAAAGATGACGTGACTAGAAAACTTAGTCAATTCAAAAATAATCAATTGCCACCTCGACAATTGATTCACTTAATCAATTGACCAATTATTTCATCACATAATATGGAACTAAGTATGGTAAGGTTAGGTTGGGACCTATCTTTTAAACAAAGATGTGCTGTTTTAGGTAACCACCTAAAACATTCCGCCTACAGTTTACAATAATTTCACACATGTGTTAGAAATAAGTGAATAGATTAATTTTAAAAGCATGCAAAGACCTTAACAAAGTTATTATAAATTTAAAATTGAATATAAATATACTCACAGTACAAATACCACAGGCATTTTTTTTTAAATTTAATTGTATTCGCAAATCTTAGTTGACGCTTCTCCTGACCCAAGGGCCTCTACTTGATCAAAAGACTAAGCGTTGCCATTCTACGTGGCAATGGCCGGCGGCAGTCTTTTAATGTGTGTTAGGATAGTACATAACTTTTTATAGGTATTATCTATTTCATTTTATGAATACATACGTCTGTAGTTTAGTTTAATATACAGATCAAATTGACATTGAACTTGAGATTACCTACTGCATTTATCCAGATAATTATATCTGGCGAAATGCGGTAGTTAATACACATAGCACCTATACTTATGCCTAACCCATGAGTTGTATTATGGCGAGATATAACAGAGGCTCTGTTTACAAGTTTAGCTAAAAACAAAATAATGCTAAAGCTTAAAACTGTCACAAAATAACTACTTCAAAAACAGCCTGTATTTTTAAATGAAGCCATAATGTATTCATCTTTGAAAGCCGATCCACTTTCCTTTAAAATTTATTATATAATAAGTGGGTAATAGGTTAGTAAAACGTATTAAAAAATAAATGAGTTCCTGTAAT
Organism: Euplexia lucipara; assembly: GCA_921972225.1. Lineage (NCBI taxonomy): Eukaryota > Metazoa > Arthropoda > Insecta > Lepidoptera > Noctuidae > Euplexia > Euplexia lucipara. The sequence goes on along the minus strand of OV179146.1, from coordinate 3,271,589 downwards.
CTTCGAGTCTCGCTTGAAGTCACGGTTCTGACTCTGAAGACAGAGACTTAGTAAAGACAAACTTAAAGTTAAGACAGCCAGCTTTTAAATACAGTAATTTTTGGAAAATAATTTAAACATCTTTACCCTCCATCTTTATCCTTGACGGAATACATCTTCACAATCTACTATAATATAACGTCACGCCTGTAATCCCCGAAGGGCTAGGCAGAGGTGTACCTGGTAGTACACCCACATTTCGTCAGTTATGTTTAAGTCCTATGTAATAGGGGGCCAGCCAATTGTTATCAATCGGACAGATATACAGACTCCGGGCTGCTACTGAGAAATAATAATATATAATCTATGCTAATTGTAATTTGTTTGTTTGGAGGGATTTAAATTCAAAACTACTTAACCGATTTTAGAAATTCTTTTACTATTAATAAGCTATATTTTCACTGCGTCATAAACTATGTTTTATTTTAATACCAGAGCGTGGGGTTGGAACTTTTCCCTTTAAACTTCAACATCCCCTGATGAAGTTCAAAGTTAAAATCGTCACGCGGAAGAAGTCACGAGCGAACAGCTAGTTTTAAATAATTTAGTTGTAATCATCATCTGCCTAGCCTAAACAGAACCATATTTTGACTGGCCTGTTGGTCTAGTAGTTACTGACCCTCACTGCTATGCCGGAGGTCAAGGGTTCAATTCCCACCCAGGACAAAAGTTTGTGTGATGAGCACGATCACTTGTTCTGTGTCTGGGTGTATTTAGAAATATATATGTATGTTTATCAGCTGTTTACTACCCATAACACAAGCTCTCAAGCTTAACTTGGGACTAAATGGCGTTGTGTGAAAAGTTGTGGAATATTTATTATTTATTTATTTATATTGGGGTCAACTTTCTGTCTAACTGGATCCAACTAGATTTGTTTTATGTGGAAACACTGCTACTGACCTTCATAATCCAGTTACGGTCAGTCCGTGGATGAATAACCACTAACTACTCCATTACGAAACCCCACGCATCCTGAAAAGAACATTAAGCCGTTGGTTTTAGCTAATATGTTTTGTAGATCCTTATTCAACTATAAAAAGTAAATAAAACTAATAAATTGGTTTTGCCGGGCAGCAAGTAATAATACATTCGTCTCCTATTAATACTCTGTGGACTCCACTCCACATACCAAATAACTAACAGTATATCCATTCTGTTTGACAGTCTGCATGCCAAGCAGTTAGCACGTTATCAGAATTAGCATAAGAATCCAGTGCAATCAACACTTGATGTTAAGTGGTAGAGTGTCGTGGCCGACTCTTCGCAATTTGTTTAAACGCACTTTCTTTGACTTTCCTTTTTATTTTTGTTGTGGCTGCAGTTAAAGCGAATACTGTGTTTATTTATGTAAAGACACTTCAAATATTATTAAGAGGAAAGATTTTGGTTTTAACTCAGAAAACTTCTCGCCCAATTTGAAAAAAAATTCGCCATTGACAAGCCATATTATCACCGAGTGTTACATTTTATTTTCAAAACTACAAAGGGTACAAAGTACATAATTCACGCGGTCAGAGTGCTCGTAGAGAATATAATATGTAGATATTAGTAGTTATTTGTGTTCGCCCCCTATTACATGGGACTTAAACATTACTATCCTTCATTCTTTGACAATACCTCTGCTAAGGTAACCTCAAATCTACGCATTTATCCTTTAAATTGTGTCCATTAATTCTTATTCCTTATTGATATAATTTTTGTTTATCGAATGACATTTGTATTATCAATGACAAAACATTAGACAATAACCATATGTTTTATATTTGTTGAACAAATTAATAATTTAAAATTAAGAAAAAATTGTGTCTGTTTGTGTAATATAACATGTTTTATTTTTATTTCAGGTAAGTACCTACAACAAGAGATGAAACAAATTTCAGTATGTCAGATTAAGTGCTTTGTAAGGTAAAATACTTATTTTTTTAAGCAGAACATCATTAACTTTCTGAAAAATCAATGATTTGAGTGATGTTGACGAAATTTTATGTGTATGTTCTATAGCTCTAAATAAAACTTAAAGTCAAAGTCAAAGTCAAAATCATTTATTTCAATTAGACCCATAACAGGCGCTTTAGAACATTAACTTACAAATAAAATAAATTAAGAGAATGATTATAGTTGCACATTCCAAATGGTAGTTTCGTATGGAGAAGAATGTGCAAGAAACTCCATACTTACTCTTTTAAAATAGGATTACAATACTTCGTATACAACAATCAGATTTTATGTGACGACGATGCGACCTAGAGTAATAAGAACTATACTGAGAAACTTATAAACTGATATATAAGGTCGAACGAAAGGGGCTAGTCCTAAATTAACATAAAGGCAGTGTTTAAAAACTCTAAATCAAGTAGCCCAAAACTACAAGGAATTCCTTGCAACTAATAACTCAAAACACAAACAAAGCCTCCCAGTAACCAGTTACCACGAAATTAAAAGGTGTTAGTATCCGCCCGCCCCGATGGTATCACCGCCCGCCCAGCTCTAATTGAATATATATCGACTCAGGTACTCTCGCTAATGGTCTGATAGTGCTGGTCTTATCTTGTATGTAGTTCTAGTTAAATTATGGAATTTAGTTTTGTAGTTTTCTAGTGGGTTTTGAATTGAAGAGCAAACATGGAGGCCGTCGATATGATGTAATTGACAAATGATG